>JAWNOU010000177.1:25977500-26696112 GCA_035045725.1 Drosophila ezoana | reverse complement strand
CTCTGTCGTCTCCTCTTTGTCTCTGTCGTCTCCTCTTTGTCTCTGTCGTCTCCTCTTTGTCTCTGTCGTCTCCTCTTTGTCTCTGTCGTCTCCCTCTTTGTCTCTGTCGTCTCCTCTTTGTCTCTGTCGTCTCCTCTTTGTCTCTGTCGTCTCCTCTTTGTCTCTGTCGTCTCCTCTTTGTCTCTGTCGTCTCCTCTTTGTCTCTGTCGTCTCCTCTTTGTCTCTGTCGTCTCCCTCTTTGTCTCTGTCGTCTCCTCTTTGTCTCTGTCGTCTCCTCTTTGTCTCTGTCGTCTCCTCTTTGTCTCTGTCGTCTCCTCTTTGTCTCTGTCGTCTCCTCTTTGTCTCTGTCGTCTCCCTCTTTGTCTCTGTCGTCTCCTCTTTGTCTCTGTCGTCTCCTCTTTGTCTCTGTCGTCTCCTCTTTGTCTCTGTCGTCTCCTCTTTGTCTCTGTCGTCTCCTCTTTGTCTCTGTCGTCTCCTCTTTGTCTCTGTCGTCTCCTCTTTGTCTCTGTCGTCTCCTCTTTGTCTCTGTCGTCTCCTCTTTGTCTCTGTCGTCTCCTCTTTGTCTCTGTCGTCTCCTCTTTGTCTCTGTCGTCTCCTCTTTGTCTCTGTCGTCTCCTCTTTGTCTCTGTCGTCTCCTCTTTGGCGCTAGCTAATGACAACAGAAACATCCATTCACACATTCATACATACATACAACCCACTATCTATTCTACAATTGGCCTGTCTTAATTTCGGTCCGTATGTCTAACCGTGTATAAGCGTGCCTGCCTGCTTGCCTGCCTGCCTGCCTATCTGTCTGGTTGACTGTCTCTATTTCTCTACCTCAGTCAGTCTGTCTATCCAAGTCTGTCTGCATGTCTACACTTAGTCGCTATGCTGTCTGCCTGTCTGTCCCCCTTTTGCTGTATATTCAATCTATACTTTCCCCTCAACACGCCTAATCTATTAAACTCAAAAAAAAAAGACTACGCAGCATAAATATTAGATATTTTAAATTTAAATTAATTTTTTTCACTCTTTTGTAAGACATACTTGTTTAGGCAGCTGTGCCTGTCATCAGCGCTAGACTTGTTTCCATTTTTCAATGTTAAGTTGTACTAGTGATGGGACTCGTTAATAATGCCTGTAAATAACATAAAGTTAAATATATGCCTGTAAATAACATAATGTTAAATTGTAATTTAACAGAAATGTTCAAACTTAAGCGCTAAAATCAAAATTTTATGTTAAATATTAATATTGAAAAAAAATACCAACAACGATAGCGGCACTCCCCTTCCTGCTATGCAGGTGCGGATCGTTGGTTTAAATGTTGGTTAATGCGTGTATCACCGAGCATGCGGAAAGTCAAAAAATCCTGTGTGTTCATTCATATACCACTCACCTACTCGTTTCCATCTGAATGTATGGTATCTATAAATGCTCTATCAATATAAAGCAAAATAAAAAGATCAGAACTATAGATTGAAATTAAAAAAATGAAAATCTAAGCTTTGACCAAAATGACCTATCAATTGACATAAAAAAAATGAAAATCTAAATTTTTCCCCAAATCGACCAAAAAGCAAGAAATAGCAGAATCCAGCTCTGAGACAAAACATTTTTTGAATTATAGTGTTTTAAGTTTCAATTATTACTTTATTTTACTTCTAATTCCATCCCCGATGTTTTCATATAAAAGCATCGATTTTTAAAAATTTAATTCGAGCCTGGATTAAAAAAACATCGCTTAATTATCTGTTGGCCAAATACACTGGATGGGATGGTCCAGAATTACGTTGTAAGGAATTGTTTTTTTTTTTGTTCATTTGTTTGTTTATACAAAATCTATTTAATAGTTAATTGCTTTTAAAACGTTGAACTCAATATTATCTTATATTTGAACTTATTTTGGTATATACGTTTTTCTTAAGAAAAATAAATTCGCTCATAGGTTTAAAAATATTTTTTGGTTAGTACAATTTTCATTTTAACAGTTTTTTTTATTTATTTTTGAATAAAAATTACAAGTAACAATTTGCTCAGTAATATGACTACTTTTTAACTAATTTTTGCAAGATTTTATATAACCTGTGACTATTTAACATATAATTTTTATTCTGATAATATACATATGATTATTATTTTGTTCAGTATGGAAAGGGGTTTTTGTAGCTGTGTTCTTAATTTTCCGCACATGCATATGAAGCTGAACTGAATATAAAGTAAATGTTTTACAAGTGTATCAATATTACACAGATAATTAAATTATACTTGATTCGTTTAATAAAAAGATAATGCAATTCAAAAGAAACATTTATTATTTTGTAATATTATACAGATAACTGACCTTTTGATTGTAAAACTTAATTCAAGATAGAAAAAATTAGGTATGAGGCAATTTCAAAAATTCAAATAAAAACAGGAACTAACCTAAAATATTTTATTGTTAAGATATAAGCTTCTGTGTCAGTATTTTTATCAACATTCTTTTATCAGAATTATAGCAAATAGGTTGCTTTTCAATTATTGAATGTTGCGATTTGTATTCTTCAAAAATATGTGTTTAAGGGCATTATGTATTAATAGGATAGCTAAGCAAAAGAACTATCTGCCTCTTGTTGCGCGGCAGAGGCTCTAACCATTTCAATTGCAGCAACACGTGCGGCCGTTAACGTTAAGTCCGCATCGAAGCTCGGTTTGTGCGTAGGTGACTGACTAGGCGTACAGTTAGAACTCTTAGGCTTCCGGAACCAGTTTCCTAGACGTCGACGGCCCAGCGACCCAGTTGACATATGTCCGGAGCCATTACTAGTACTGCCTATAGCGTCGCGTGACTGTGATTTTTTGGGTAAAGTATCGCAAGATCGGTACGGTGACTTGGCCGGTGATTCGGGTACTGAACTGTCGCCACTTGCCGATGTGTTGCCCTGTGCTAGCTCGCATTCTGGCAACTCGTATTCCGATTGGTCAGAATAGTAACCCGGCCGTTCCTCATAGTTGTACTCAAACCCAGTCATCTCGGACACGTATAGTGCCTTGCCCCCAAACTGCCGCTCCAGGGCAAGCGTATTAAGAAAGCGATGTTTTCGGTTAGCCGAGCGGAAGCTAAAGTCGTACCACTTGTCCCGCGATTCGCAGTAGATTCGAAGTGAGTTTTTAATTGTATGACCAAACATTTTTCCATCCCGCACGTTAACAATGCGACAACGATCCAAAAAGATTCGTCCCTTGTAGATGAACTGGCTGCGCTTGATAATATCACGTTTGCAGTAAATCAGTTGGTTATCGAAAAGAAACAGTGTGCAGCTGCTATTCCAGAGGTTCTGCTTTTGGCGAGTGGCGTCTACTTGAATGAAAAAACGTGTACTGTGCAGGTGTAGCGGTGGTCCTTTAAAGTTTTGAAAGCTTGACTGATGCCGTGCAATGGTCTCACTGTGGCGTTTTCCCTCATTTACAGCCTCTGTGATGCCGCGCATCTTTTTCAGTGCCATATTAACGGTGTCGTGCGTATCAGGAACATCATACTGGGACAGTTCGATCTGTTCATAGTCTAAGATATCAGTTTGGACAACAACTTCATTTGTATCTTCAGCGATGTTACTGCTAAAAGCAGTCTTAATAAGTTCGTTAAGATGCAGTGGATAACGGCAAATGCGTTGCACTGGCGCCAGGAGATGCGCAGATAGGGGTAGTTCGGCCAAGTTCTCGGATTCACGGCAGCTTTTAAGTAATAGTTTAAAAATTAATTAGAGTTTCAGAGTCAAAGAAACATGAACTTAAAGTGATAAAAACATACTTCTCTAAAATGGTGCGTGCGTCCTTGATGCGTTCGTAGGATTCGAGTTCGATTAGTGCACGTGGATAGGCATTACAGTATGTGGAGTAGCAGAGGAATCCTTTATGCTAGACATGAAAATAAAGTTTACATATGAAGTATTATTAGACACTAATTTAAATCTTTTGTAGGCGTTCAGGCTTTTTAATGAATATGCTTAGGGAAACCATTAAACTTTTCAAAACCTTGTTAAAAACTATTTGCCAGTAACCATTTTTTAATCATTTGTAACCCACATTACATATAAAAACGTTAAAAAGCTTAGTAAAGTATAATGTTATCTTTTGAATATATTGAAGCTATTTTTCAGTTACAGTTATATGTAGTATATGTATACGTTACACATTTTCATGTTCGGAATTAAAAAATGCATGTATCGGCAGTGCATTATAATGGCATGTATAAATATATAGGCAATAGACTCACCATTTTTAGAAAAACCTTAGATACTTGGTTCTGTTCAATGCCGTTGCGCAGCGCTTCCAAAAACTTTCGCTGAAACTTGTAAATGGCTGTTATATTGGAAAATATGAGTCGTATGCTGTTGGGAGAAAATATATCGATACGTTTGCTCATGGCAGGCAAGTACCTAAAATAATTAAGATGAATTTATTTTGTGCGTATTTTTTGACAATTGCATTTACTTACCCATCGCAAATCGAAGCCAAAAGCTTTACGTAATTAATTTCAGTTTCGAGGAGCTCACGCACAGCACCGTGCTGCATTATATCGTAACTGTCCTGTTGCCCAATAATGCGCGGTGGTAGCGTGAAGACAGTTGATGTGGGTGATTCAATGACTATGGTTGTGATGTTACTCTGATCCAAAGAAATGGAATTGGCACTGTTTTCGCTGGTGTTTAGTTCACTAACGGGCACTGGAATTTGGATGTCTGTAACGGCTGCAGGAACAGATACATCATCTCTCATCGTCTTTTGCACATTTAGCAGAGCACTTATTTCACAACTATGAATTATGCGCACAAATTCTTTGGGAAACCAGCCAAGTTCAGGATCATGAATTTCTTCTACAAGACTAACATCCTCCTTTTTAATGCGTCCAAACCACCAGGGGCCTACTTCCTTCCGCAATATCTCGATTAAAGTTCCCCGCTCCAGATCCAGCTCTTGCGGACCAGCCGCGGTAAAGTTGTAGAGCACTTCCGCATAAATGGGACAGTAGTTGTTTGCTGTAGGGTAAGTTGATATGCGTTAGTAACTTATGTCTCTACGGTAGTTCATAGACAATAGAGTACACTACAAGTCCGACAAATCGACTGGTTGGTGTTGCACTTTTTTTTATAAAGAAACGAACCTTCCTCATGTGACGCGATGCTGTCACTATCGCTGTCCTCTATATCGGCTCTCCATTTCCCATATATTTCTAAACCACTGGGTTGACTGAGGGAGCGCGTAGGTAAAGACTCGGGGGCTTCGCGTTCTATGTTGCAAATGCTGCCTATATTAAGCTGATTTTTGACCGGGGGTGTTACAGCCGCTTGTTTCATTATGGTGCTTGCTTTGGCAGAATGACAACGGCGTATGGTACGTGCCTTTGGGTCTATGGGAATCGACGGGTTGGTCAAGGCACTGGCTGCTCGTGGCTGCCCGCTCGCCAATGTGCGCACATACTGTTCATCCAGTTCTAGTTCGATTTGGATACCGGAATCCCCAGAATTGCACTTGTCGCGGCGATTAAATTTTGTCTTACGACGTTCCTTTGATGAGCGCCAAACTAACGGTCCAAATCGGTATTTGGCGGAGCTTGTATCTACGCCATAGTTGTCTGTTGGGTCAATCTTATTGTCTGCAGCTGGCACAGGTGCTGAAATGGAGACCATCGGATTTATAGGCATTGGCTTTGAGTCCGCGTTGACGACTGCCCTTGTGTGCAAGGGCGTAGTTTGCAATTGATTTTTATTATTTAAGTTATGCAATGTGCGTTTAAATTTTTGTAAGACGCCCAGACTAGTGTGCCTCCCTTCAACTAAACCGCAGTCGAAACTGGTTTCAGTTGTAGCAGATGCATCCTTTGTTAGCTCACGAGCTTCCTCAAATTCATCCTGGAGGTACTTTGGCGATATTGCCGAGCCTGTTAGCGCTGGACTCGAAATGGCACGCATCTGTTGTGACTGAAAAGAGAAATATATTAGAGGATAAAAGTGATTTAAGATTTTTGTATTTCCGGCTACTATTTTATTTTTGTTTACATAGTGCCCGCAACTGGCCTCAGTCGGTTCTCTCTTATATGAAACCACAAGTATATTATCATCTAATTTAATTTATTACAATAACAGGTAATGTTGCTTTAGCTGCGAGTGGCCGACTAGGAGATTCCCTGAACTCGGCGCCGAACGGCTACCACACGTATTCTAGCTTCTTTCCACACATTTATACACACACGTCGCTTGTTGCTCATTTAGCAATGCGACTGCGCTGATTCCTTTTTTTTCCGACAATATTGGAAGTTCTATCGTGATTGACTTTGCTGTTTATTGTCTGATCTTAAAAAAAAAATGGTTAGCATCCAAATATGTTTCAATACTAAAGCCAAATAATTTACATTTGAAAATAAATTTTTTTCAATTTTGTGGCAACAGGTGCATACTATACGAGAGTCTACATGCCAATGCATGCGTTAACACAAAACCATTGTACCCGTTTTATTCATTTTCTATGGGTTCACGATATGATAACAATAACTAAATAACTGACTATTATAAAGTGCAAAGGTGTGGTATGTCATTAATCCAAGAATTTTAAGCGATCGAGTGATGTATGTTACAAAGTGAATACAACAATTATAATCAGTGTATATAATAAGTTACGTAAAAATGGCCACCGTAAAATTCATGGTTAAAAGAAAGCAAACATTAGCAGAACTGACACACTTAAGTTCAAAGAGTTTTTGATTATCGTTTGTTTTTTTATTTGAAGCGGGCGGGGAAGCATTATTTTGTTATCGCGGTTGTGTTATGTCAAATATTTTTGTCCATTTGTCAAGAAAATTGAATAATACATGCATTTCCCAACAAAACTAGGTTTATTTTTTTTTGAAAAATGTTCAGTGCAGTAATTGGAATTCCCATTTCAAAACCACAAATCGACACACCTTATCACAATTACTTCAATATTTGTAGAAAATTAAGTAAAAAGTAGTGATTGAATTAGCTGACGTATAATTGATTCTAATTTTAGTCAGAGACATTAAGTAATGTCTTCGAACGGTAGCCAAAGAAGTAGTTGTTACCTTTAGCAATCGGGTGCGTCTCTTGTAGCGTCGTTTATTGTGCATTGAATCATGTTGCGGAAGGCAACATTTACTTCGCGTCTTTCTGCTGCCGGACAGCGAGGGCCTATCCGGCATTCCGTCATCAAAGTCCCAAAAGTTAATTAAACCATAGGTATCCATAAGAGTGGGTATTATCAGCTTTTTCATGGCGCTCACGACACTCTTTATCAGAATGTGATTAGACACACATTTGCAAAAGTCGCTGCCGCTCGCAGGTGTCAACGATGGACGTGATAAATATAAACTGACTGCAAGAATTGAAAATGCGACGCTACGGCGGCGGCCACAATGTCGTTGTTAATTTCAACGGCGAGTGCTTATGCGTGTTTGTGTTAGTGCCCTTTTTGTTGCGGATAGTGTGTGATGATTGTGAGGGTGTCGGTTTGATAAGCAATGGGCAAGGAGGTGGGGCTCGCTGCGAAAGTTTCTTATTGTGTTGCATTACTGGTTATTGTCTGCACTAGGCAGAGTTAAGGGTCCGAGTATCCGCAACTTTAGCCAGAAGTCAAGTGTCTTTATTAGTTTAGCTCAAAAATTTCATTGAAAACCACGAGCCAACAACTACATGCAACCATTGTCAATAGCATTTACAATCTCGATACTCCAGGTAGAATAGCCTGATTGCCTTTGGGTCATGGCATCACTTGAATATCTTGCTACTGCTTTATCGCCAGATTTGTTTTGCTTCATTAACTATTACCTCTGAGACAATATTTGTCTCAATAATCGTAGAATTCTCAACATTAAAGGAAACTTACTCTCAGTGTTCTCTCAATAAAGTCTAAATAAACTTTAAATGTATGTGTAGTATATGTGTGAAGGAGCAGCAATGCAAACGAATTAAATTTTTCTTAATTCTAGTCGCTGTGTGATACAAGTCTCTCTTTTGAAGCCGATCGGATGAATAAAACCTTTCATACAACCGTTTTCCGCCTATTCACCACTGCAGATATATCGCAACACGTAATTATTAAATTCGTATGTGGGGTTTTTCAAGAAAGGGTAAACTCGATAATATATATACATATATATATACATATATATATACATATATATATATATATATATATGAACTTCTTTTAGAGCACAATGGTCTTGTCTTATTCAAACGATAAATAAAAGAGTTAATAACAAGTAAAAGTGATCTAGTCGAGGGTTCCAGGAAATGCATTCAGTTACCCGCTGAAGTACCAAACATATGTATTTACACTACATACAAGTGTTAATACAAACATTTGGAATAATCTGGAACTGCGCGGCAACAATGAGAACTTTAACACCAATTTCAAAGTGTCGAAGATCGACATATTCGTACAGACATCGACATATACATAGTTGATCGACTCGGCCTATGTCTGATCATGACCCCTTGTATATTCCAGCTAGGGTCGAATTAGTTTATTGTCTGTTATACACATTTGAGCTCGCAGTTGGAGGATGGTTTTAAAAAATAAACATTTTATATCTCTACCAGATCTGACACAGCTCTTACCTGACTTAATTGCATACATGCACAACATTTTAAACGTAAATAGAAACAATAAATACTTGTATAAACAAGATAAAAAGTAGTATTCTGCCCTTGCTTTTGATATCGTTCCTCGACAGATGTACTATATATACTATTGGAATCTGGTCAAAAAGTATTCATATTGATACATATAACTGGAAATCGTTGCCGAGCTACCTGTAAAACAAATACGTAATCTCAATATATCGAACTGTTTGTCCTGACTCAAGCTTTTTCGGTAGAAATGCGATTCAAAGATTTTTGTGTGCAGTTTTAAGTTTGCATATACATATACATATGTATTCCTGTTTGTACATACATGTATGAATGCTTGTTTTGTATATATGCAAATATGCATGCATGCGTACATCCTACATACGTATACATGCGTACATGAATGAATGCATGTCCGGATGCCTACATACAAGCACGCACACATGCGTACATACATACACATATATACATACACACGTGTGCGTATGCTTGTTTTATATATATGCAAATATGCATGAATGAGTACATGTATGAAAACATGTACGGATACATACATACAAGCAAGCACACGTTCATACATACATAAACATATATACATGCATGAATGTTTGCATGCATTTTCGAATATATAAATATATGCATGCATACTGTATATGTTTGTGTGCATGTGTGAATATATGTGTACATATATACAAACGTATATGTGCAAACATGCATACATATGTACATGCATACATACATATGTACATACAGACATACACATATATATGTAAATACAGACATACGTATATATATATGAACATACATGCATACACACACACACAAATACCTGCATGCATACATGCCAACAAAATAAATACATGCGCATGTACAAACATACATACATATGTACAGACTTACATATGTACATACAAACATATGTACATTCAAACATACATACATACATATATACATGCATGCATACATCTATGCATATATATCTCTCTATCTAAAAACAAACATACATGGATACATGTATACATATATGCACTAACTCACACACGGCCACACACACACATATATTCATATATATACAAATATAATACTTATGTACATCCCTTTTATACAAAATACTTGCTTTTCATATAATAGTCAACGATTTTTAACTCGACTGAAAGGTCAAAAAGCTATACATATACGTTATTGTCGGAGTGGATTAATGTACAGCAGCCGCATATTAGCACCAATAGCACAGCTAGCCTTAAACGGATTCATTGCCACTCAATGTGCGACTCGTTTACTATGGCTACCTAATTAAATTGAGACTATACAATGAATTTTTTAATAAAAGGACCTGAAGAAAGTATACAAATATATATATACATAAAGGTATAAACAATGAGGTCAAACAACAAAGGCAGCTTTTTATATGGTTGCTGTCATTAATATTGTGTAGTGGAATTTATGTTTCATTTGTATTTGGGTAATAAATACGATATAAATAACTTGGAGTAATCTTTTTCTCCTCAAAGCCTTTCAGTTTAAGTTAGTCTACGAACTGAGTGAGCTAGTTTCCTTTACAAAATAAGGTAAATAGGCGAACATATTAAAAAAGGGCTTTAGCTTTATGTAACGAGACAATATATGCTTAATACTTACCAAACACTCGCCGTTTCCGCTACAGCGAATACCAATTATGCTGACATTATCCTTTCCACTTTTTGGCAATCTGTAAAATTAATAATTCATTAGTGGAGTTCGCAAATTATCTTCATAAATAACATCTCTGAGCAGTTATTACACTAACTAGTTGCTTACTTCTATCTAGCTAACTTTGCATATCGATGTCACCAGCATAATCCCAGAAGACTACCTGAAATAATGTGAATTATTTGCTATACAAATTTGCAAATTCTATAAATCTTTACCAACTTTCAGGACCTTTAAAGTAAAAACAAAAGCCTGTTACAACACTGCTCTTAAATTGCTCAGATATCAAGTATAACAAATAGAGTTTGTGTTAGAAAATGCAACATAGGAAGGTGTTGTCAACACAGGTCTGCGTTTTGGGTAAATGACGAAAAGAAAAATGAGTGTGTTTAAAACAATCAGTTTAGCAGTAAGGATTGCAATTTCAATGGAAAAAATCTACATGCCTATGCTTATTTTAGTCAATCACTTAAAATTCCAGGAAGATGAATAGCGGAAACAACTAGATTAGCATATTTATAAGCATTACAAATGTAAAGGACGTGCCAGCACATGGAACAGATGATAATACAAGTTTACCTTTCTTTGCGGGTGTTCTTTTACTTCGATTTTCTTTGCTTTAATTTCGGAATTTAAAATGTATTCCTAGCAAATTAGTGCTAGCAGTATTAGTATAAGCATACAAATAAGAATCTTTGAGTCGAGAGTAACCGACTAGGACATACAGCGTATGTCGACACAGATGTCTTAAGATTATTTGGAACGCCTTGTTGTATCCGTATGTAACGGATGTATAAAAAATACACACAAGCATACATGTCGCTCAAATTTTCAGGGCAGCTGTGATTCTTCTCTCGGTCCCACAGTAATTATAGCATCGGAATATACAAACGTATATATTAGAGAGCAAGGCTGTACTTTAAATTATGAATTGGGCTGGTATCCCAAAAGCAAAAATACGTTAGCGTACGATATATGTATGTGAATTTAAAAATTTACAACAAACTAAATCTGAAAATGCTTATATGAATATATAGTCTAGTCTGGTTTCTCCTTTCAGGATGCAGGATGATTATTATATAAATGGTCGATATCCATCACAGCTTTTGAAATATAAATAAATTATAAATAAATAATTCTTTTTGCTGGTTTGTTTCGGTTTCATTTCCGTTATAAAATTTTAATAATTGTTGGTTTGTTTACCTCTTTAAAATACGCGTATTAAAACCTCTGCACTTTCCACTCATCAACCGATTGGTAAGTGCGGTTTGCAGCGAAAATATTTTCGGTTCTATATTTTCCATTTTAATGTCCGTTTTGTACGCGTTTCCTTGGGTTTTCATATTTACTTTATTAACATAGTTTTGAGTGTAAAAATTTTATGGTTGCGAGTTTAAGAACATTTGAAGTTTAAAAGGCCAAAGTATTTAACAAAGTTTCGAGTTTTTTAAACGCAAATTTGTACTAAACATATTTCGTTGAAATGCAAATAGCGCTTACGATGTTGTACATAGGTAGACTGATCAACGAAGAATTGCAGCCGACTCAGTAACAAGCCCAAAAACAACCCTCCTGCTTTGTATAATTTTCAGTTGAGCTCTGGCCCGCACTTTGAAAACGGAACTCTGCACAGGGTGTGATTTGAGTGAGTTTTTTTTAAAGGTTTTTGAGATTAAATTGTTGATCAATAGAGTATACAAGCCACTAAGCCTGAAAAATAAAATCCTCTTGTACATACTGACCTGCAATACATACGGATATGAATTGAGTGTTTTAAGCGTTTTAAACTAAATTTTTTTAAGGATAAACTGAAGTCTACCATGCAACATTTTTTGTTTTATGATTAAAAATGTTGGTTTTAATTTACGTTCAAATATAACTGCTTAAAAGTATATAACCAATTGTTTTCATTCTTTTAATGAGAACACTTGCTTGTCAGTTATGTCTAAGTAGAAAGCCTTACGGAAACAGCTGTTGCGAGATTATTTTTGGTTCTACCTAAGGAATCGCAGCTGCAGCACTCACTCGAAATTTTAACCAAACGCAGCCAGGAAAAACTCAAAAAGGATCTCAAAGGGAAACTGAACGCAGTTTTTGTTAAGTAACGAAACATCTGCCGATGCTGGCATGCTTCAAAACCAGTTTGTTGTGGTGTCCGTTGCCGTAGAGTTATGTATTTATGTTTTCTCTTCACCAGCTACCTTTAAAATGCGTGTGGCAGTAATACCTATGGTTTTTGCTCAGAAGAGAACTGAAAGTTGCAGTTTATCTGTCTTCATTTGGCTAGTTTTGTTAATGCTTTGAAGGAGGTTCTACCAGAGAAAAATGTTATGTCTTGTCCACCATTTGCTTTACTCTTCTTAAAGATTTATTTTGTCTTTTCTTTTTATACGCTGAACCCATTGAAAATGGGTATATTGTATTTGTGCAAAATGCAAATGTATGTAACAGGCAGAAGGAAGCATCTCCGACCCTAGAAAAGTATATATATATATAAAGTATATTTTATTTGATATCTATCGTCACCTCCCCGCTACTCTCTATTTATTAGCGCGAGCTGCATTTGGTGTTGGAATATGAGGGTTCAGGGTATCCCCTAGTCGGGAACTCCCGACTAGAACCTCTTACTTGTTTCACTTTTTCAAAGGAAAATTAAATTTTTTTAATAACAATAATCAAATAAATTGTTCTAGCTCCCGAAAAAAATACCTATTTTTATGAGATACACAAATTATATTACTACTATTCTATGTTCCAACTCTGAAAATGTTATAGGGAAGGAAATAATTATGGACATGGACAGTCTCCAATACAAAGAGCCCGATCTCTGCAATGGAGCTACAGGAAAAATACTATTGCCATTTAAAATTTTCGAGTCACTTAAAGTCCTCTGTATTATGATATTTTTCATTATATTATTTTTGTTTTCAGCACCCAGTTTTGAATGTTTTGAACCGCTTATTTAAATACTTAAAGATGCATTTATTTACAACGCACAAACAAATCTGCGGCCAACTATGCAACATACGCAGCGGCTTCTTCCGTTCTCGCTACAGAAATGGAAATTGAATGTTAAATAACTCCTGTTCAATCGATGACACCTATTAATACATGAAGTTGCATTTCTAAAGAGTATTAAGTTTGAGCCCGATTAAATGGTAAAAAAATAACTTATATACTATTTTCGTTAACTTTTGCAGAATTGCGGAAGCGCAGTATTACGCATTTGGTTGTTTCCGAGTCGGTAGAACCGAGGTGATAATTTATGGTCATAGCCATAGCAAGAATCTGTTACATTTGAGAACTCAAACATAAAACACAACACAATGATAATGGTGAATATTTCGGTAAAGCAATTCACGAATTTACGAGGTAAAAAATTGTGCATTCAATCCCTCAAATAGCAAACCATGCAGAGGGCCAGGGCACGCAACGCCCTTGGAACACATGAAAACATCAAAAAACAAAGAAATTGCTTGGATCATATCTTGTGTTAATTTTCTCCCCTTTCTTTCTTTCTTCAGGTGCAAATAAATTCATTTCCGGGAAATATATACAAACAAGAAAATTATGAAAAGCTAATGAGCGCGTTGAACTTGCCGTTGTTATAACCATGATGTACTCGAATTACATACACAAAACAAACCAGTGAGAGTGCTCTAGTCAGGAGTGTCTGACTAGGGGATACCCTGAACCTTCTAACTAACACTAACACTTTTACATAATTTATGTGCAAAGGAATTTGCTAGTATAATTATAAATAAGTTAAAAAAACTGATGAAAAATAGCAGCACACACACACACAGGTCAGCATACAATACATTCGCAATTACAATTGTATGTAGGTATGTGTGCACATGCATGTAGAATTTCCAGAAAAATTTGAAATTTTATAATGGTTTTAATCTCTTAAGGTGAATCTATTGCTGGTCTGAAATATCGGCCGAATAAATGTCCGTCAGCTGGTCCATATGGTCGTATGTACGACCTCGTCTTTATAAACTGCTTTGCAACGGAATATATTATCGATGATTAGAAAAAAAGTACAGCGCTCTCATTCGACCTTAGGTTCAATGTTTTAAGTCTATAGTTCTTTAGTTCTGCGATTGATACGTTCATACAAACGGACAGACAGGGCTAGATTGACTTGAATATTGATGCTGGCAAAAAATATATATTTTATGGCCTGTTACATATATTTGCACAAGCCATTATTCCCTTTTTTCCTTTTATCTATTTTCGATGGGTTCAGTGACTGTTGCGATGAAATTGCCTATAGGCCCAGCTGGAGAATAAAAGTGAAACCAGTCTTATCACACACTCAGTAAAAGCAATTATTGGATGATAACGTAATAGCTTTTCATAACTAACGCACAATACCATATTGTGTATTGCAGGTAACACATTCTATAGATATTGTACGCCTAAGTTTTTAACACGAGCTGTCAAAACAATCAACGTAGACTGACGAAAATATAAAACGAAACGTACATGATGAAATGAATTGCGTGGTTGTAGCATTCCGAATTCGAATTTTCGAAGGTGTTTCTTTTTAGACATCATTGTACGCGGAATCGTAATATTTTTTCCATATGCAACAAGAATCGCATTAAAAACTGATTTATTACATAATATTTATACGTACAAACGTACAGATTAAATTATTTAAGTATCTGAATTTGTCGGAGTCTACGATTTAGCTTTTACATAAATTTCCTAAGCATCATCAGGCATAACAAAAAGCAGGTGTACCGCAAAAAACGAGGTAAATTATGAACAATTTTGAGGGCATTTTTTGTTTTTGTGGTATCATCAGAATATTAATATAATCAATTGTTATCTTACTACTAAAATATTGGGATAGAATCATTCGATCATAAAATGTGCAACGTATATTCATCTTAAACGCCACAATGTATCTATCTTAAACAGTATAACAAACAATTCCCTTTAGATATGTCCGTCTGATTGGTCCCAACCCGATATGCAAGCTTTAAAGGTAGTCTCTTAAACATTTGCATAGTTCCGACTTTTTGCAGCAGGCAGTACATATGTATTGCGGACGCAGCCGGATTATACTACCCTATCATATATGTTCTTGCCATAGGAATGATTAGTTCCCTGCATGAGCAAGTTTATTGTTTTTATATTCTTGTGTAATTTTTTTATGGAAAAGTTTTACGCAGGTTGACTTCTCAGGAGTCATCTGTTTGTCTTGACTAAGGTACAGATTGGTGACCTACACACAGCCCAAGCCGTAAGAACTAGGAGGCTTTAGGAAATGTCTCCCGCAAGTTTGCCAAGGGGAAGGATGGGAAGTATATGTATTCTGGATCAGCATATGTCCTTGGTGTTTCTATGCATACAAGTCTCTCAGTTTTACAACTATCGTCTTGAAACTCTGCATACCTCTCTCATTCTATTGAAGTTCACTATACTATACATCTGCCTTAGGAACGTTCGCTTCTAACTAACAAATGAATAGTTTGATCAACATATCTTGATTCACAAAGCGGCTCTTAATACAAAAATCTAATTTTCGATTGATCGTTTCCTTGGCAGTTTTATTATATAGTGGTCTGATATTAATAAGATTTCTGAGGGACTAGTTTACATAAAAACAGAAAGGCAGGCATGGATATATCGACTTGATTGTTGATACTGATTAAGAATAAAGGTATTTACTTTTGAAGATCGGATAAGTTTCCTTTTACACATTACACATTTCATAACATAATTAAATTACCCTCTACAAGCGTACATCTTGTTCTTAGTCTCCGAGAACGATAGGCTATATAAACAATGGTCAGGCGGAAAGACATGGCTAGAAACGCAGGACTGAAGTTTAAAAGGAATATATTTATATTTGGGTAACGTCTTAGTATCCTTCTAATGCTTATTACATACATTTTCGATATATATTCATTTATATTCAAACTTTAAGGTTTATATTCTAACTTACATCTGCGATGATGCATTGTTATTTGGACACTTTGATGCTGTGAAATCAGAATCGATTAGATCACTTCTAGTGGGAATAGGCACCAGTTTGCGTTCTTCTAATGGTTGTTTTGCATTCTTAGGGTTTAATTGGACTGTTGCCAACGCATTTTCGATAGACACACTAACAGACTCATCTGCACAACTGCTACAGCTTAAGACAGATGCATTGGTTTCTGCTATCGTTTTTTTCTTGTCCTCCACGCCCAAAAGGCACACAAGGAATTCTCGGGGTGATGCTGTCTGTGGCACATATATTGTTGTAGACATTTTTAATGTTGATACAACAGCACTGCAATGTTTTGTGTTGATTTTATTGATTTTCAATAAACGGTTTGTAAATTTCATTTAATTGCGCTCCATAGTTTGTCTATTACACACATGTAAAAACATCGAAAGCGCAAGTAACAAAAGGCAGATAAATATATGATAGGGCACAAATTTATTTGGATGACCGGCGAGGCAGCACTTCATTTTAATAAGTTTAAACAATACAGATTTCAGCCTGTTATTCGCAATAAAACGTACTTATCCATATCAAGTCAAAAGCACCACATTATTTGCCGTATTCACATAAATTTTAATGTAAATTTTTCATTTAGGTTGACGTTCATCCGACGCGTTGCCTATTATTCGACTACAGTTCAACAACAAAAGTAAACCATGAGTTATCGAAATCCGATACATTTTGAACAAAAACAATCAACAAACATACTCAAATTGGGACTGCTAAACTCAAAATAATTACGCGCTTACTGTATTAATAACAGCGTTTTAACAGAAAATTCAAAAGCACTTTTAGCATTGTTTGTGTTTTGCGATATATTAAAAGGTTTTAAAGCCAGAAAGTAGGTTGTTAATTTCAAAATCAATAAGCCATTTTCCTGACCTTTTAGCATTTGGTTACGTAAGAGGATTGTTTAGCGATAAGCTGAAAATTGTTCAAATGTAAGCATTAATACTAGATTACATTTTCTACCGATTATCCCAATGGCAGCGACATGCATGATAAAGTAGTTACTTGTCAAGAATACCAAAAACAGCTTTCAATGTATTATTTCTTTTAAATATAAATTCTGAAGTCCATAAATAGGAGACTGACCGACTGAGTTATAGCTCAGTCAAAACTGTGCGTGCACAACACAGTTTCTGTTTCATATGGATGTATGTATGCCCATATATTCTTTTTACAACAGATGTATGAACAAAAAGGTCAAAACCTATTTATAGCGACGCTCGAGCCAGTGAGAGCTATAAAGATTAGAAATAGTGAATAGCCTAAAGTATGAATGTGCGAGTATACATTTTTTTAAATTTTAAACTGCAGCTGTGCATTGGTTCAGTGAACTGAACTGAACTGAACATTGTCGATTCTGTAAAAGTCAACCAAAACATTCTACAATTTTGTACATGATTTTTAATACCCTTATATCGAAGCTCGCACGGCCACCACCCTCTACTATGTAGTGCATATTGAAAATTATTTCTCAATTTCTGCGCAATTGCTCTAAGCTCATACATAACATATCAAACAAGAGGTTCTGGTCGGGAGCTCCCGACTAGGGGATACCCTGAACCCTCATATTCCAACACCAAATGCAGCGCGCGCTTATAGATAGAGAGTAGCGGGGAGGTGGCGATAGGTATAAAATGAAAGATAATCGATATATATATACTTTTCTAGAAGCAACATGTCAAGTTTGGTAACTCTAGCTCTTATTATTTACCAAAATTGCTTAAAAAACAGGATATCGATATACATTTTTATCGATTACTTGGAAACGGGGCAAGTTATCGATTATCGGAAACAAACTCGATCTGCGTAGGAACTAGGAGCATCTACATCAAGTCTCTAGCTCTTATAGGTTCTGAGATCCTTGCGTTCATACATACGGACGGACGGACGGACGGACGGACGGACGGACGGACAGACAGACGGACATGGCTAGATCGACTCGGCTATTAATGCGATCAAGAATATATATACTTTATGGGGTCGGAGATGCTTCCTTCTGCCTGTTACATACATTTGGATTTTGCACAAAAACATAATACCCCTTTTACCCATTTTTAATGGGTTCAGGGTATAAAAATAAATATAACACATACCTAACAACAGTTTCCACTGGTTGTAGCTTCGGTGAGGCTAAAATTCTGACCGGAAGTGAATTGCATCGTGGCCGTTTCCGTTTGTTACGGTTCGTCATCAATTGCTGTTCTTGAGTTAACAGCTCACTGTGGTCTGTATTTTCTAAGATATTTGTCATGGTGCTAAAAAGCAAAGTAAGAAATTCATTTAGATTATTTCATATTCTAGCTGGTATTACTGGGCGTTGTCAGGCCCAAAGAAATGATTTTGAGCATTAAAGTTAAAGTTATTTGGTCGCTAAATAAATCAGAAAGAAGGGCTGTCTTCTGCGCACAAAATATAAAGTACCCTTTTACAGTTTCACAAATATATAAGGATAGTTGTGAAGTCATAAATTGATGAGTACGGTACAGATTAAATTAAAAATATTCGATTCTAACACTCATTTTACCGTGCGTTTATTACCAATCAGTAAGTCAGTCAGTACAGTTTTATATGTAGAGACCTAAACCATCAATATAAATAGTTTCGTGTGGCCTTACCTTTGTAGAGATTTCGTAGGCACATGTCTGGACAGCTGATGTTCGTTGGCATCAGAAATTTGTGTTCCGGTAACAAGATCACAATTTCCTAAAAGTACAAGTGAACTGGCGGTCAAGGGTACGACACGAGGTCGAATAACAGCAGTTAGCTGTCGACGATCTTTACTGGTAGTTTTTAAGTCTTGAGGATTGGCTTCTCTGACTTCAGGTTTTCTATTAATGCCACCGCTGCACAGGAACATCCACTGCGGTATATCGGCCTGGCTAGGAGATATTATTGTTGCTGTTTCACTTATGTCGAATTTAATGAGATTCCCTTTTAAGGCCACCTTGGAGATATGTGGCTGTTGCATATCTTGAGTAACGGGCAAAGAAATTTGTCTTCCGATTGCGCCCTGACCCAAAGACGCAAAATCCTGTAAGTTACTAGAGCTTGTGCTACTGCAAGCACCACAACGTGGCCAATAATCGCAAGATGTTAGACTTTTTCTGCATTTTTTGTTGGTAGCTGTTCTCGCGGTTTGCGTTTCAGGACTGCAAAATATTTATAACGAGAAACTTAAAGGTGTCTAAGGGCAAAACCAATATACGATCCGATTTGTACAGTTTCTTATAAGTAATTCTGCTCCATATTTTTAGCATGAATAAGTTGGCATTTATATTTAATTTTAAATTAAATATTTGTTTCGTATTTTCATTTTGTTTTAAGATTTGGCATATGTTATGCTTAAATTACTTGTAATTTCCATTACTTTATCCATTAACCATTCGTGTTAGTCATAGCATTAGCAAAAGGGAGTACAATGAGTTAATTGTCACTGGATTAGTGTACATAAGCAGTCTTTTTACAACATATTAAAGCATACCCTGGGAATATGTTTTGGTCAAGTTAGTCGCTTAAGCTTAACTTTATAAATTTTTTTTTGATTGAGGCGACTTTTAGTTAAAACCTTGGTGCGCTTTAAATATAGGTTACAGAGAAAGATTTGGCCAATATTGTTATCGGAAAATTGATTAATCTTCAAATCAGTCGCTTTAGTACCTGCTGCTGCGCGGCGGCGCACCTGTCGCCCTGTACAAATGCTCTTCACGTGAGCCTGAACGCTGCGGCTTAAGCACAGTCGTTGGGTGCTCGTAAATATGCGTTTCGTTGCTCATAAAGTTAAGTTCACTGTTGCCGCCGGAGTTGATAGTTTCGCGGTTACGCAACTGCATGGGGATCTCGTATTCGCTGTCCCCACGTCGGAAATTCATTATTGGTGACTTTCTCAGCATATCGTAAGATAGTTCATGGTCACATAGGCGCATACCATAGCTATTGCCGGGGGGGCTGCTCGTGCATTGCGATGTTAGGTGAATGTTGTTGGACGATGAGCCTGAAGATTGTGGTGAACGTGTCGGCGTGCGATCATGGGCCACTCCACCGACCGGAGAGTTAGACTGGCGCAACCGGGTGGATGATGCTACATTCGATGCTGTATTCGGTTCACTGCCTGGTTGAAAAAAGTGAATGCCAGAGCTACTAATGCCGTTGTTGTTGTGCAATGCATCGCGGTAGTCTTCATCAAAAGACCGGCTTTTGTCACAATCAGAGCGTAAATTCTGATTGGTGCCGCTGTCACCACCACCACCACCTCCAGCACCGCCACTGGTATGGGCAGAACGTGTGGCACTGCTGGTGGCACCACTTCGACTGTAATTGCTGTAGTCGAAATCAAAGGAACGTGCCTTGTCCACGTCGACCTGACGCTGTCGAGCTGAGTTACCCGTTGTACCCTTTAAACTGGGCAATAATTTGTTCACGGATACTGTGGCACGTAGGGAGTTTGGAAAGACGCCGGTACTTGCTTGCTGATAATGAACCGTTGCCTGCTGCTTTTGCAGTGGGGATACACCACTCACACATACTATAGATTTTTGCGTGCGATTCGGTGACCGCTCGCTAAGTTGAAGGGATCTACTGTGATGCAGAATGCTTTATAACGTTTGCATATATGAGTAACATCTGCTCTTACCTGGAGCGTCGAATTAGATGTTCCTGCTCTACCTGTTTGGTGGCAGTGCGTCCCAACGAACGGCGATAATTGGTCGCACAAGATGCACCACCAGCAGCACTAGCAGTGTTGGGACTTCCGTTCAAGAGATCATGCGACTCGCCGCCGCTGTAGCTGGAACTAGAAGAGCTGCGTGAAATGGTTGGCGGAGTCTTATCGTCGTGACGCTGTCGTCGCTCTAACGTATTGCTGCGGGAGCTGGAGTTCTGCCGAGAGCCAATCAGGGATATCTGAGAGCCCTTTCTTCGTCGTTCTTCTGGAGTCAGAGAGCGGGAGTCCGGCGTGAGTGAACGCTGTTTTCGCAAACTGCTTGAAGAGCTGTGCGAGTCGTTTCGGTCAGGTGTTAGAGATCGCTGACGCTGAGCCTTAAATGGTGAGACGTTAGCGCTTCCCGTGGCCACATTAGGGAGCTGATAGTTAGTTGAAAGGAATTCCGTAGAGCTGTCCTCTTCGTTATCGACCTCGTCGTTGGAAAGATCTGTGCAAGCAATTTTTTCAAGAGGCTTACTAAAAGATTTTATTAATATTTTAACTGATTTTATGAAATTGTTCATAAATTTTCTTTATTTGAGCTGGATAAAACTAATAAGGGGCTTGACTGAAGCTCAAAGGTGCGGGGCACCTTATTTAAACATACCTGATCGGGCACCGCTATCGCAAGAGTTAAGACGATTATTGATGGTCATATCGAGGCTACGAAAACGCGACATTCCTGGGGCGATAGGCGGTGGGCCACCTGAACCACTGTTACTCATGCAGTTGAATTGTGACTTCCGCGAACGTCCCATTACATTATGGCTCTTGGAGCGCTCGAAGGCGCGGTCATGACGGGAGCGCGGCGAATACTTTGCCATATTGTTGCTAGCTACGCTGTAGGCCGGGGGTGCTTCCTTCACAGATGCATTGAGGTAGGCGGTGGTTTGCGGCTGAAGATATTTTGGAGAGTTTTCTCGGCTGCGGAGCGATCGGCCACCACCGCCGGCTTCTCGCTTCGTTAAGTAATTTGGCGAATTACCAGTTAATGTACTAAAGTTGAGGGAGCGTTCGCGCTGCACTGCCAAAGATGGCATGACTACGGGTCGTTCCGACAGGTTATCATCAAAGCTGCGCGAAAATGTCTCCACGTATCTGTTTATAGGCGTTGGTCGACGCATGTCATACTCGAAGCTACGGGAAAATACCATGCCCTTGCCACTGTTAGTACCGGTGCCATGTCCCAGCTGCTGTTGCATTTGAATCGGGGTCTGAATTACCCGTAATTGCTGAGTAGGCACATTAATCTTGCGTCGGTCCGGTTGTCGATTTGTGCGATTGCTGTTGCTGCTATTATCCTGGAAAGCGGGCGGTGGCGAAAGAATAGGTGTTATGGGTGGCGGTGAATCCAGATCGGCAACGGGTAGAAAGCCGGGACGCTCATTGAGTATGCTTGCCAATTGGGGATCCACAATTCGATAACCCGGACGCAGAGCTGAATCTCTTGAGGATATCCCACCTATTCGTGCTTCGTTGCGCTGAATTAGCTCCTCCACCTTGGAACCCACGAATTTGGGTTCCCGATCACGCCGACTTGCTGAATTTTGTGCAAATGTTTGCCGGTTTTGCTCTTGACGGTCTGCTTGACCAATTTGTATTACGCGTATAGCTTTACGCCCATGTCCCTTATCCATTTCAGCAGCTTCTCCATTATGATGACTGTTATTCACGCGTCGGCTTTTGTAATCATTGTTCGTATTCAGCTTTTTACTCACTTGCACCCAGCCAGACTTGTTAAGAAAGATTTCCTCTTTATTGCCGGCTGACGAATAAGGCTTTTGCGTAGCACCAGATATACCATAGAAGTTCTCACCAAATATATATGTAGGCACTCCAGCATCCGTTGCTGCTGTAGCGGGCGAACCACTTGTGCCGCCATTACCACCCATGTGGCAGAGCATTCTATGTGCCTCCAGTTTCTCGTTAAAATTACGCGTCGATGCTTCAAGACTTTCACGTCGCTTGGCAACGTATTGCTGGAATGCGGAGAGGTGTTGCAGCTGATTCTGTTGCAGTATTGCGTTATCATGTGGCACGTCCAGTTGCTCAGTGTTTATCGTTTCCTGGACTGAGTACCTTTGCGGTTTTTTATTTCGATGTGGCGTCTTTTCTGCCGCATCTTCATATTGGCTGTTTTCCAAGCGCGGTTGCTGTTGGTGATGATTCTTTGAGGGACTGGCGCGTAAACGTGTGCGTCTTCGTTTGGTCGGTAGAGCGGGAAGTGGTAAGGTACTAAGATCGATCTTGTCGTGCGTCGATGATGACAGTTCGTCGTTTTGCGACTCACGCGTTACCGAATCTCGCGTCAGGTGACTATCGTCCGAAAATGCCTCACTAGAGTCGAGACAGGTGATATCCTGGCATGTTGCTACTATTTCAGTAGTCACTGTAGGCGGATCACTGGAAGTAAGGAAACCGTGATTAATACTCCAAAAAGTGCAAAAATATGTTCACTCTATTAAAGTAAGATAGGTGAACTAATATAAATGCTTTAAACATTATGCATTGAAAATGAAAGTTCAATCAATCAGTACCTTATTTAAATGAATAGTTTCTCTATTTAAAAGCGTTTGCATAAATGTTTAGATTTATTCATTAATAGTGTACTTGCACAATCTTTAGTAGCATTTAAGTGACTTACTCTTCACATTAGGAATTTTATACTAATCAATTTTTCCAATGGAAAATTGCAAACTTGTAACAAAACAAGTAAGAGGTTCTAGTCGGGAGCTCCCGACTAGGGGATACCCTGAACCCTCATATTCCAACACCAAATGCAGCGCGCGCTTATAGATAGAGAGTAGCGGGGAGGTGGCGATAGGTATAAAATGAAAGATAATCGATATATATATACTTTTCTAGAAGCTACATGTCAAGTTTGGTAACTCTAGCTCTTATTATTTACCAAAATTGCTTAAAAAACAGGATTTCGATATACATTTTTATCGATTACTTGGAAACGGGGCAAGTTATCGATTATCGGAAACAAACTCGATCTGCGTAGGAACTAGGAGCACCTACATCTAAAATTTCAAGTCTCTAGCTCTTATAGGTTCTGAGATCCTTGCGTTCATACATACGGACGGACGGACGGACGGACGGACGGACAGACAGACGGACATGGCTAGATCGACTCGGCTATTAATGCTGATCAAGAATATATATACTTTATGGGGTCGGAGATGCTTCCTTCTGCCTGTTACATACATTTGGATTTTGCACAAAAACATAATACCCCTTTTACCCATTTTTAATGGGTTCAGGGTATAAAAATCACAAGCAGTGGCTAACTAAAACTTGATATTTTTCTTCAGCAAGGTATTTTCAAGATATAATGTTCAGCACTTGACAATAAATAAATATAGCTGTGTAGGTGACATAAAGATAAATATTCGACATAGTTTTGCTCCAAATATTGTATACCATTTTGCACAATGCTCACGAGGGAATAATTGCAGAGGTGTCCATTGTAGTTGCTCATTTTTATCATTTAATAAATAAAGATTAAATTGAAAACTTGTTTCCTTCATATACATAAATATATAACACCCACGGGAGACTATAAAAAGTAGTTTGAGTTAGTTAAGAAACTTTCCACTGAAGAATTGAAATTCGAGCATATGGTTTAGTGGGCACTCTAGACGTGACGTAACTAGTTTTTCTATATTTGGAAGGTTGTTCCAACATACCCTGTAACTATTAAAAGTTAGTAAAAAGGGTATTCCCTTTGCATAAAAGTATGTTACAGGCAACTACTTAATTTGATAACATTTTTGATCAGGACAAGTTAAATCGATCTAGCTATTTCTTTCTCGCCTGCTCCCTGTCCGTCATGTTCTGATCATTGATCTCTGAGATAATAAGAATTAGATTACGCAGATTAAGTTTCTAAAATTTCTGATGACGTTTCCCATTCACGGAAATCGATCAATATGAGCTTTTCGGCTAGCTTTTTCTTTCAATTTGTGAGAAATAAATTGTCTTAATGTTTTCAATACTTGCCTAATCCACCTAATAATTAAACAAGTAAGAGGCTCTAGTCGGGAGCTCCCGACTAGGGGATACCCTGAACCCTCATATTCCAACACCAAATGCAGCTCGCGCTAATAGATAGAGAGTAGCGGGGAGGTGGCGATAGGTATAAAATGAAAGAAAATTGATATATATATACTTTTCTGGAAGCTACATGTCAAGTTTGGCGACTCTAGCTCTTATTTTTTACAAAAATTGCTTAAAAAACAGGATTTCGATATACATTTTTATCGATTACTTTGAAACGGAGTAAGTTATCGGTTATCGGAAACAAACTCGATCGGAGATGCTTCCTTCTGCCTGTTACATACATTTGCACTTTGCACAAATACAATATACCCTTTTTACCCATTTTCAATGGGTTCAGGGTATAAAAAATAAATAAAAATAACTTTGTCTCTAACGGCAGCCTAGAGATGGGTGCAGGGTATTTCTCAGTTAGGCACTCTCTATTGGAGCACCCACTTCTCTTAGTTTTCTGCCACGAGTGTGTTCGAGTTGGCCTTTAGCCGTGAAAAAATTCTTTAAGCGTCTAGTTTCCATTTATAGAGTTGATGCTTTACCATATATCGTCTTATATCAAAAAGAGTACATAATTATATAGTATATAACAAGCCAAAAGTCTCTAAAATACGCTTTAAATAGCATATTTGGGTATAGATTGACATTTATATGAATCCATTACTTCAGAGTATAAAAGCTGAAACTATCTGAGAACGAACATGGTCTATATGAATGCTCTGAACTTTACATTTGAGGGACGCTATGGGGCACTACAGGATTTGGCAAACTGGCCCCACTGAAGTGCGTATATTTATAGGCAGCCAAAATGTACATGCTAAGCTACATGCGTACTAATATACATACGAGCGTGTAAATAAGCCCTGTCTAACGTTTCCCAAAAAATGGCAGCCTGATGAATATGGATGGGCATCAGCAATTTTTTTTTAGAGCGAAACACACAAGCATACAATTCGATCTATCATTTTTATATACCCCTCACCAGCATCTACGCTTGTCGTTGGTCATGTGGTAACTGGCACCGAAGACTTAATACCTTTGTGCCTTACGGCAGATATGTTAAAATAAGAAAATATCTAGGAAAACAAAATATTTTTGAGACCTATTCTTCCTTGCGAGGATATTAATATTATTAATTAGATCTTATTATGCTTGGCCACTCGACAGTAATTTCGAACAACTTAATTCTCCTCCGTATGGAAATAATATAATGCAGCTATTTGTATGGTATAATATACTTTTGCTTAAATGAATGGAAAGCAGGCATACTACGTGTGAATAAAGTAATTATTATTATTGAAAAATAATGGGGTACAACCAATAATGGACACTTCGATGTCATTGCCCTTTGGTTTCAGTGCAAAGTTAATAATTATGTGGGTAGCTATAAAAAAGGATTAATTATTGAGTTATTGTTTGCTGACTAACACGTAAATCACTCAGTTAATTCAAAAATGCCAAGTATAAATGACTTAGTGAATTGAAATTTGCCAAACTATACGAAAGTGAAAATTCAGCGTTATAAACAGGAAATACTTTGTACACATCCAATCATGTTTTGGGACAAGTTTTTATACTCTGTACCCACAGATATTTGGTTAAAAGCGTATATGCAGAACAATAAATATTATTTTACCGTTCTTTTATAGCATGCCCTAATCAAGATTAGCTAGAGTCTGCTCTTATCGACGACAGCTTTTTTCTGTCTATAACATAAGTATATTTGCACAAAACATTTATAGGTTTTAATGGGTAAAAGGTAAAACTTTTTGATGCTACATAACTCTTAACATTGCTGCATTTCTACCAATGTTTGGTTCGCAATTTGGGCTTCATTAGGTGCATTCCATTTTAAAATGCATTACTCGAACATATCTTAAAATAAAAATCGCCATTACCCATACACATGCTCAAACCTCATATGTATAAACAAAAACAATTCATAGTAATGCAGCCTATAAAACTGGTTTCACTTATCTGTCTCGCGGCTTGTGGCAGGGGATATTTAGTGGTGGGTATGGGTAAATCGATGGCACTTGTCTGCAAATTTAAACTTGCACTTTCAAGTTTGGACCGAGACACTTTACTAGCGTTCGTACTCCTGCCTTTGCTTCCCCTGTCCCCTTGAGCAGCGCAGTGGTAAGTTTGCTGTTGCAGCAACTGCAGTTGCAACGGGCTTAACGAAACACGCCGCCAATGCTCTAAAGCCAATGACCAAGAGCAAATTAAGTGGCGGTCATAGAAAACAAGTTTTACCGCTTTATAAAAACGTTTATGGTATACCTATGCAATCCTCAACTGCTGGAAGTTAGCCAATTTTTCACCAGTTTGAGCAAAGTTGCGCTCTTTAAGGCTCAAGGTTGTAAGCTAGCTATTTAGTCTATGGCCAGTTTCTTGATTAGCATAGCTTAGGCTTGGCAGAAATATAACATCTTCTTATTTAGCTTATCATTTTATTATAATTTTATAGTTTTGATATGCTTGCTATAACAAGTAAACGGCAACAACAACAAGAGCAACCTCAATAGTAATTATATATAATTTATAATTAAAACAAAGACCCCGACATCTTTTTTGTTTTCACCGACTTAACTTTTTTGATTTGTTGTGTAAATGTACGATTTCATGTTGAATGCACATTTCAATGTAAGCTCGATTTTATTGTTGGGCTTTTTGTAGTCTTCCGAACAAAGTGAATTCCAAATACGTGTATTAATTGTGTATTAATTCCACCATAGATCTAGTGGGCAACCATGCAGTTGCATTTTTAACTTTTGAACAGATTCTTATTTTAAATCTTTTGCACCCAAAATTTGCTGTTTAAACATACAAACATATACGACGCACACTCTGCACTTTTTAAGCACAAACACATACATATCTATTTATAAAATATGCGGGTAGTTAAAGCGTGTTGCTTGCGGCCGAAAATCAGTTAATATCGATTGTATTTACAACGTATAATACTATCCGCACAAATAAACAACAAGTGCATTCAGTTATGGAATTGGCAAGTTAGATACCAATATATATGTATGTACAACCTAGTATGTATGCGTTTATCTGTATTGTTACAGATTAGCGGCAGTGTAATGTGTATCACGTTTACGCGTACCTGTTTGCAAGCGTTGCGCTGTCCGTGTGTGCTGAATTGCAACTGAACTCGAGCTCCAATGTTGCTCCAATGATTGTTGAATCGTCGTGTGCAACATTTGTTGCCTTCAAACTGGTTGCTTGCCCCTCCGTTATAGTTGCGTCAACATTTCTGGTTGTTACCTCAGATATGCTTGTATTATTATTGCGTTTTGTTGTGCTCGCTACTTCGGTGTTTGTTTTGACTGTTGCTTCGTTACGCTGAATACTCGCTGTTGCTTCAGTTTGGCAACATGTATAGAAACTTTTCTTGATGCTAGCCTCTGCTGATGTTTTAGTTTTTGCCCCGGCAACATTGTCATCATTTGGTAACGGTTGACTCGATACAGTTGCATCCAACGTTGTTCTTGGTGAGGAGTTCTCTCCCTTGAGGTACTCTTGCTGCTTGTTCTTATCCGTTGTCAGGTTCGTACCTACCGATTGTGCAAATACGCCAGACTTATCCAGTTCTGGTTGTATTAAGCACACATCCTGTAAAATATGCAAAAAAAAAAAAAAATTGAAGAATATATTATTCCTGCTTGTTTCATAAAGGTTCTACAGTAAACATTGCAGAAAGCCAAAAGGGAAAAACTGGCAGCTATATTTTCATTAAACTCAAATGTTACGAGCAAACCCGTTAGGAAACTGTCTGCACAGGTATTAAATCTTCGCCTACTTTAATTAAATTTCGCTGTATTTGCTTGCAAAGCTATGGATTCCTAGCTTAAGTTTATTAAATTTGCATGCTTACCCTTTTCATTTGACCAGAATTTGCTGATTGTAGAGCCCCTTCCGTTGAGGGTGGGACACTTAAACCGCCTATCGAGTTTTCGCTGCGTGCATCGTAGAAAACATCATCATCATCCGCTTCCAGTGCAGTTTTGCTTGGCACTGTTGTTGCATTGCTCTTTCCGGTTTCTTCTGTTTCTGCTGTCAGTGCCAATTGAGTTGGCTTACTTTCACCTGTGTCTGCTAGTACAGCTGGCTCTGTGCGTTTTACAGACGCTTCAACTACTTTAACAGCCGCTTGCCCTGTAGTTGTGGGAGTTTCGCTGGCTTCACTCTCTAAAGAGCGTGACTTGGTGTCGTCCTGAAGTCCCTCCATATTAGCCTTCAATTCTTGCAGATCTGAGTAAGTGGCTGGCGAGGGTGGCGGTGGGGCGGGTATATCCTTGCGACGCATGGTTGACGCAGGGTTGCCGCTATTCGAGCGATGATGTTTCTTACCTGAGGTACCCACTGTAGATGCGGAAATTGTCTCAATGGAAGCTGTAGGTGCACTTCGATCACGTCGCTCTCTTAGCTCTGTTTCTTTGTGTATGGTCCTTTGTTTGTTGCCTTTAGGCCCTTCCTCCGACGTTGCGCGGCTCTGCCACTTTGGTGTAGCACCTGTTGTGGATGCTACTAGTCGATCCAATGATGGATATTCATGTATTTCTGTAGGTTGCTGCTTACGATTACTTTGTGTGTGCGTATCTTCCTCCGGTGCCTGCTTGTGCGACTGATTTTTAAGGCTGGTCCTGGGCGCTGGCGTAGGCTTTGCTGTCATGCCACGCCCTTTGCTAAGTGGCAATGTAGTCACAATAAATCTCGCTTCCAGAGGATATGAGGCTTTGCTTTTTGGACTTAAATTGGAGTTATTGTTGGTGCTGGTTCGATGTCCACGACGTGTTGACTCCAAACTATTATTACGCTGCGTTTCGGACTGATAAATGCTGCGCTTCACATCATTTACATGCTTAAAGAAGTCCATGGCATATTTGTTCTGTTTGAGGTCGAGCTGCTGCGGCTGTTCAGGCGTCGGTGCCTTGTAGCTAGTTTGATCCGTCGGTCCACTTGATGGCAACGTACCCGCCGCCGTTTTACGCGGTATGCCACTGCTGCCACCACGCGCCATCGAGCCATAAATATCATCAAAGTCGGAGCTGAAATAGCTCGATGAGCAGTCGCAGTTGCGGCATTCGTAGCGACAGTTATCCGTGTTGCTGCATTTATCAGCCGGGGTCACACCGACTCCACCAGCACTCATGACGCCGTCAAAGCTGCAGCGTCTACAGTCGTATGCAACCCGACAGTTCTCCGTGCTGCCAAAGAGTCGACGCTGATTTGTACGAGGAGTGTGCGAGGAGAAGAGGCTGGAGCGATGCGGGTAGCGCGAGTACCGCTGTGAATTATCGCTGCTGCGCAGAGAAAACTCACTCAGGATGGAAGCCTTCGAGTCGCTCTTGTACATATGCGATTCAAATTGATCGACCAAAATTTGCGAGCCACCAATAGGTCTACTGGCCGCGCACATTAAAGGATGCAGCGATGGCGCTCCTACGCCTCCTATGGCATAGTAGATGTCAGCGGAGGCCGGCGCTGCAAACACATTCGCGTTTAGTAGTGGCATTGTGTTATATTTGTGATAGGGGGGCAGTGAGTCACTAGACGAGGAAGACTTCGTATTAATACGATGCACGGATGAAGCTGTCGGTGCAACACTACCATTATTGTAGCCGACAATATAGCCTTGTTGCAGATGCGGTTGCGGTTGCCCTGCTGTCACTTGTGCCAGCAACAGGCTGCCGCCTACGTTGTAGTGATTCGCAAGCGGACGACTTGCTACATTATGCGGGTAAGACTTGGAATGTTCTTGGTGTTTATTAAATCCTTTGTAAGCTGGTAGCTGCTTCTGCTGCTGATCTTGCTGTTGGTGTTTGCGATGGTTATGATACTGCTGCTCGCAGGTAGCTATCGAGGCAGCCGTGGATGTTTTCGCAGACGATTTCTGGAACTGCAGTATTGGATTGTATTCGCCCGTTATTGCTACGGGCGTCGTTTCAATTTTATATACGCCCGGATTGCTTGGATTGTATGACTGAAATTCAAGTATGTGGGCAGCCGGCAATCCACTTCCTGTGCTTGTCTGCTTATCGCTGCCATTGTCCTTCTGCAGCTGACTATTCGCCGTCGAATCACCTTGAACTAGACAATACTTGCAATTTTCATTTCTGCATTGTTGCATGCAGAGCTCACAATCAGCAAAAATAACCGAATCTGGCAAACATTGCTGCTGCTGCTGCTGCTGGTGTTGTCTTTCGATATCCTCATCGGGCTGCGCAGTTCCAGCTGTTATTGGTGCGCTGTTTTTTTGTTTAATTGAGCTTGGCGTATCCTTAAAGAATATCTCTTCGTAAATGTTCTCCTCGCTGCGTGTATGTAATTTCTTGGCACTATTGCCGGTTGTATCACCTGTATTACGTTGCTTATCAAGCTTCTTGGAGCTCTTTAAACCCTCCTTCAGAAGATAGTAGTTAAAGCTTTTAATACCAATTTCGCCTCTTAAAAGACGTCGCCCGATTGGCAACTTTACATTCGCCTCTATGGGTAACGTGGCCGCCGAGCTCTGTGCCGAGCTACGTACCGAGAAGAGGTCATCCTGATCGCTAGACCCCTGACCAACTTTAATTTCTGTTTCCAAGTATTTCTTCCGATTGTGTTCCTTCCGATTAAGCGTTTCGCCCTCGTAACTCTCTATGCTTTTTGCTGGAACCTGCTGCAGATGTGGCTGGGTTCCCTTCCGGCTATTATCAAGGCTCAGATTTCGCTTTTGCTTAGAGCTGCGTTTTTGAGTGGCCGATTTCTTATCATTCTTCTCGGCCGCAGTAACTGCTAAATTTCGCTCCAGGCTTAAGGCACGCCTTGGTACGCTACCGTCCTTGAAAAGCTTCGGTTGCTCGTTGTCCGAACTACTGGAATCAAAGTTTATGCTTACTGCTCCGATGTTGCTGGGTGCGTTCATCGCATACTTTAAAAAGTCCTTTGTCAATTGACTGCGTTTACCCAAAGAGCTGCTACTTGCCACCGGCTGCGTAGAATTATCGGAGCTAAGTTTATAAGATGCTTTTCCCGATATGCTGCTACGGCGCTGGGGGTTGGCAAGATGGCTAATGTCTTCTGTGTAGGCCGGATCGTCATAGATGCGATCACGTACAGCTGCTGGGCGATCTTTTGACTGCGGATTAAAATTATCAAAGAGTGAAATTTGCCTTGAAGCTTTCAATCCAACAATTTGTCTATTACCAACCTTTATTTTAATTTTCTTGCGACTACGGTGTGGTGTGGTGACATCCGATAATTTAAGTAATTTTGGCCTAATGGGGCGTTTCGATGATTTTGCTCGATCGCTTGTCAAGTCAAGAAAGGTTTCCGTTGCCATCGTTGCGGTTATTTTCTTCTTTTATTAAGTATAGCCTTAAAACGATTGTAATTTATACATATCTAATTAGAAATTAATTTAAAATAACCAAAGTTCTAACAACAAAACGCAACAAACAGTTAAAGTGACCTTCGTGGCTTTTGTCATAAATACATAGCAAGATAATTAATTGTCGCATGTTTAACCCCACTGAATAAAAAATCATGAGAAATAATTTCAGAGTTCTTTTTCGAGGGCCGTATGCTCGTTGTGAAAAGTACACACTGAATTATTTAAGAAAGCTATTTTTTACTGACTTAATTTCATCTGGCATCTGTTTCTATTTAAGGCTTACTCAAATTTACTTTTTTAACTTGGTGTCACCTAACTAAGTCGATTCATGTTGCAGTCCTCTACGTCTTCCTTTTAAAAGTTTTTGTGTAAGTGTCTGTGTGAGAGCTGTACATGAACATTGTTCTTGCGAAACAAATATGTTTAGGGTGTGGCTGTAGTAAGCCAGCAGTTTGTGAACATTAAGTAATATTAAAGGAGATAAACCATAAGTAATACGATGCCTCTTGCCTTAAAACTTGTCCCTGTATTTAAAAACGTTGTATTGCAAAACGGAGAAGCACTTATGGAGCATAGTGAATAACTACCCAATGTACATTTTAAAGAGAGTATTATGTGATGGTAAATTTTACTCTTAAACATAAAATTCAAGCAAAAAACACATAAAGATAATATTTTGCTTATTTTCTTTTGATACAGAAAAACAACATAACAGGTATTGGGGTATACTTTCAGCACATACCCACATAATATCAAAACACATCCGATTTAATTACCCCAGCATTTATTTTATTCCATTGCTTTATTTATTATTTTGTTAAACACACTTACACTCCTTCACTATGTAATCTACTTGGTAGCTCTTAATGGCATTCCTTTTCAAGATACAAACAATATTCTATCAAAAATTGCGGCGCAGCACACGAACGCGACGTACTTTCTGTCTAAACTGAACAACATTGCGGCGTTGCCAAAAGCTTTTTGCAATATACAACGTAAATCCAAACAGAAGAGAACGAATTCGGAAACAGAATATTGCTCCTTTTTACAACCCGATGAAAAGCTTTTCAACTTGCCATCCTCGAAACATCGACAACGAGGCTGACAGTTCTTATGCACTGGTCCAGATTTCTACAACTATTCCTTTGACGTTTGCACAGTGAAAGTGAGGCAACAACTCGTCGACGCATATGTATCTCCTAGAGTAGCTCGACGCATGCGTCAATTTGCTACATTTGATAATTTTCATTTACATTTATTTGCGAATGCACTTTCCTGTTCAGAAAGCAATGCATTGCTAAAACATATCGTATAAATTTGTCAAATTTTCATATCGTCAACTTTAACCCATTAAAGACATGTTTTACTGTTTGTAATTTCAAAATTGTTATATAATTTATATTAATCTGAAGCTATAAATATATATATATATATATATTTTTTTTTGTGAACGGAGGTGCTATTTGAAAAGTGAAATGTTCCTAATCATTGTGTGCAACACGAGCGCCTTTATAAAAAATTTGGTATATCTAACACTTATAGTGTTCGCGCTATGCTTAAAATCCCAAGCCCCAAACCTGATTTTTATAGATATATAAATATGATACGAGGTATCGGAAAAAAAAGTATAAGCTCGATCTTCGTATGGTATAACAGAAAGTTATCGAAGTCGACCCGTCTTTCTGCCTGTTGGATTCATTTAGATTAAAACAATATACCCTTTTGACCCATATTCAATGAGTTTAGGGTAGGCATCCACAGCATCCCTTTAGAAATATTGAAATTCTCTTCAAGTCAATGATGCCCCGATTAGTTTCTCCTATTCAGAGCTGCGCATGGCATATTGAAACAAATGTTGTTGATTGTTGAAAGTGTTTCGTTTGTCTTAGCACGTGTTCAACTACACATTCGAAAACACACAAAACAAAGGAAAACTTTAGCCGGCAACATGTTGCTGAGTTTGCGTGGGCGAAGCTGAAGTGCCCACGTGTGCGCTCTGCAAGTGTGGATGTGTGAAGATTTCCTGTTTTGTGTATATTATCACCTTTATATATATATAGTTGTACATTATAATTACAGATACATTTTATTTTAGAAATATACATATGTATAGCTGCAAGTTGGCTGCCTCGACGATGTCCTTGAATTCAATTCTGAGTATGTATTCTTTGTTTTGGCAATGCTGCAAGTAACATACAATGCCTAAGCATTTAACTATGAGATTATATCATTTAAAACACACGAAATTTCTGATAGCTCTCCGTTCTTCACATATGACTAATAAAAAACTATCTTGTGTATTCAACCGTGTTATAACAATATTCAACACTTGCACCAGTAACAGGGACTTTGATCAGACCAGGAAATAAGCACAGTTTCATATATATCGATCATTTGTTTTTCCATTGAGTTTTGTGTCATTTGATTCTAAGTCTATAGCACATAAGTACATTAGTATTGTTTGAGTGCATCAATCAATCGTATATGAAGCAATGGATGGTCTGGGAGAGAAGAAAGCATATAGATTAAGTTCCGCTCTTGACGTAAATGGAAGTTTTGTTTTAAATAAGGTACCCTATTATTTTGTAATTGTGCTTACATTCTGGCTGCTGCTCATCTTATATACATTCAAACGGCAGTTCCATTACTATAAGCGAAGACGGCAGATCTTCTACATTAAGAAATTACAATTGGAGATAAGAAAAAAACTTAAAAGGGAGCAGCTAACGTTCGACTTAGCCAGGAATATTTTGCATGCAAGCATGGTGCAAACTGGCCTTACTAGCATTAGGAAAATAGCCCAGCTGACGGATCTACATACTCTACTTCAGGATATAAACGACCAATTGGAAAAATTGCATAGTGCGCTGGATTTAAACTAATTGCAACGAATACGCCAGCGGCAAAGTCAATCAATAAAATTATTAGTTTTTGGATTTAAAGAGTAAATAAATATACACATTTTACACATATTTTGAGAATAATTTGATAAATCACAACAATGCAAAGGGAACGAACGTTAAAGTCTAAACCTAAAAGGCTTCTACTATATACCTTTAGGGTTTCATGAAACCGCGCGACCAATTCTTAACCATAGGCTTCGGCTTACTCAACTTCTCAAATTCATCGGCCTGCATCTGTTCGCAAAGCTTTCGTTGATTTTCTCGAAACTTAGCAATGGGCTCCTCAAACTGATTATAATATTGAAGAACCTCCCGTACATCGTCCACTTCACTGCTTCCGAGTACGCTCAGGAACGAGATTAGATCAAATAATGTTGTGTCATCGTCGTTTCCGGACCAGCGTGGTATTGAAAATGTGTTTCCCGGGTGCATTTTTGTCGAGTTTTTGTCCCAGTCCACGACTACCACACGCTTGAGATCGCGATTCAGATTATCAAGATTCTTCACGTGGTGGCCACCAACAAAGTGCGTTGAATCACGCACAAGACGGTACATTATGTAGCCGCTGGGATCGAGGGCATCAAGCAGCGGAAAAACAGTCATTCCTTGCTCGGCTGTATATACAACAATCTCAAAATACTTGGAACATTCCCTTAAGAAAACGTCCACGCCAGGACGTTTTTTAAAACGCCACCCCGTTTGATAAGTCCAATCGGGATGTATAAGCAGGTCCTTAACCTCAAGTACCAGGGTGTAGGGGGGTTGAACATAAGGTGCCTGTAGCGGATCAGGCAGCAATTTCTGGCTTGAGGGTTCCTGAATGAACCTTTGAAAATGATTAAGCGACTTAAAAGTACGTGCCATGTATTGCTTAACTAGCGGCAACGAACTGAACTCGTCCGTAATTTCGTTTCCTTGTTCATCAAGCGTCGGCTTACCAAAGAAGTAAATAGCCCAAAAAGAGAAGATCACACCTCCCACACCAAAGACCCCAAACCCTATTTTCATACGCTTCCAGGCCCGCTCCATTTCCCTAAGTTCTTCCTCTTCCTCACGCTTACGTCGATCACGACTTGCCTCATCATCTAGCTCCATTGATGTCTGCGGGAATAATTTAGACAGTATCTGCGTTGATGTTTTCTCACATGTTGAGTAGCGACGGTGTATCAAATACACAAGATGCGGGGGTTCTAAATAGTTGGAATATAGATTGCAGGGTGGCATATACGCCTTTTTTTCTGTGCACTTAATTCCCGCCTGTGTCTGTAGCATGACACTATTAATCATGGTGTGCCATAAGCCTGATGTGAGCACACGAGAAGTATTTATGAGCTTGCGGCTGAAGCGTGAGCCCCCGTACAGCATTCGCCCTATTGCGATTGGAGTCATTTGCAAATTGCAACGTATGTCTGCAGATTCAAATAAATGAATTATTTTGATTTTCCAATTTACGAAATGGCCACTGAAAAATTTGACATTTTTGTTTAAATCAGCCGAGGAATTTTTTTTAGTTTTGTTGTTTTTCATAAATTGTCACCAGTCAATGACAGTTAAAGTATGCTTGCTGAGAGATTTTTGAAGCCATAATTATGTATAAGCAAAATAGGCTAGAGTCAATACATTTCTTTTTAATAAATATTTATATTTTATCTATATGTTTATGTTTATGTTTCTGTTAGTAAGAAAATCATGCAACATATAGGAAAAGAAGATGGAAGTCTGAAAATCCATAACTTAAACAAACAAGTTATCCATCGTAAAAGGTTATACAGCTAAGAAAATAAAACGGTTTTCAAGCCAAAAAAGAATTGGTAAGCAAAATGGCTAAACTGCCAGATGGATTCCGAAACATAATTGTAAGCGCTGCCACCTTTTAAACACAATGAGTGCTACCAGATCGTCAAATTATGATGGCACTAATAAGTCAAAATATCGAAAGAAGAAGCAAGTTTAGAAAAAGTAAAGCAATCCGACAAAGGAAACATAATTTAGCAAATTTATATAAATATACTGAACAAATATTATTTAAATCCTATAAACTCTTAACTATTTTACCTGTTGTTCCAAGTTGTAACAACAGTAATTCCAACCAATTAAACGGACAGAAGTTCAAGGGGACAACGGGAGTAGAAGCCCAAAATCATTATTGGGTTTTTCGTACCGGTTTCGTGTTGTAAATAAAGTGAGCCATGGCGCCACCGCGACACGGTAGTCTCGGAGGAAGTGGTGGCGGTATGTATAATATTCTCAAATGCTTCAAAATGGCTTAAAATGAAAAACAAAACTTTCATTTACTAAATGCTTTTAAACAAATGTTGCAGTACGTTCTGGTTTCGGCGTATATGGTGGTGGTAGAGGTATTTATAATCTAAAAAACACAAATATTTTTATAATTCTTTGAAAACAATATTTCAGTACGTTCTGGACGCATCGAAAGCCGTCCACGTCGTAGTGGCGGTCTAAATCGAGGTGCAGGTGCTGTAAACGATGATTTTGGCAGTATGTAGAATTATTTGTATGTTTTATCAACTAACAATTGTTCGCTTAGGCTTGCACAATATTAACTGGTCGGACATGCGACTACAGCCATTTCAGAAAAGCTTTTATCAGGAACATCCAAAAACTCGTAATCGTTCATCACAGGAAGTTGATTGCTACCGTGCCAAGCATCAAATCACCGTACGGGGTCTGGCACCCAACCCTATCCAGTGTTTTGATGAAGCTTGCTTTCCAGAATATTGCATGAATGAAATACGACGTCAGCGCTACATAGAACCCACACCAATTCAAGCCCAATCGTGGCCAATAGTTATGTCAGGCAACAACTTGGTTGGCATAGCTAAGACAGGTTCAGGCAAGACGCTTGCTTTTATACTACCTGCCATAGTGCACATCAGAGGTCAGGAGCAATTAAAGCGTGGTGATGGTCCCATAGCACTTGTACTAGCGCCCACGCGCGAACTGGCTCAGCAAATTCAGTCGGTGGCCAATGATTTTGGCTCCAGCTCTTCTGTGCGCAATACATGTATTTTTGGCGGAGCACCGCGTTCTAAGCAAGCAAGTGACTTGCAACGTGGCGTCGAAATCGTGATTGCAACACCCGGCCGTTTGCTTGATTTTCTACAAGCCGGTACAACAAATCTGCGTCGCTGCACATACCTTGTATTAGACGAGGCTGACCGTATGCTGGACATGGGCTTTGAGCCGCAGATACGTAAAATACTTGGCCAAATTAGGCCAGACCGTCAAATACTGATGTGGAGCGCAACTTGGCCAAAAGAAGTACGACAACTAGCAGAAGATTTTCTCGGCAACTACATACAGGTAAGTTGGAATTGATAGCGATTTTTTATGTAGTTTATATCTCGACATTTTACAAAGATAAACATCGGCTCATTGGAACTGTCAGCCAATCACAACATTCGGCAGTATGTAGAAGTTTGCGCTGAGCATGAGAAAGGCGCAAAATTAAAAGACCTGTTATCACATATTTATGACCAGGCCGCTATGCCAGGAAAGATTATCATATTTGTGGCCACTAAAAAAAAGGTGGATGAACTGGCAAGGTTCATAAATGCCTTTGGTGTTGGTGTGGGTTCCATACATGGCGACAAATCCCAGATGGATCGTGACAATGTGCTTAATGACTTTCGTAGCGGCCGTGCCAATATATTAGTGGCAACCGATGTGGCAGCACGTGGCCTTGACGTCGATGGCATTAAGTATGTCATTAACTTTGATTTTCCACAATCATCAGAGGACTACATACATCGAATTGGGCGCACTGGACGGAAGCATTCTACAGGAACATCGTATGCGTTCTTTACACGAAAAAACGCCAAATGCGCACGCGCTTTGATTGAGATCCTGCGCGAGGCAAATCAGAACGTAAATCCAGAATTGGAATACTTAGCACGCGATACGGGCAGTGGCAGTGGACGCAGTCGTGGTGGCCGGGGATCCATTAGAAATTATGTCGGGGGCGGCAACGTATCGAGTGGATTTAATGGCAATGGATCATCCGGAAGATCTAATGCTTTCAATTCCTACCGCGGCTCTTCCAGTGGCTTTAACGCGTTTAGCGAATCTGGCAATCGCTTTGATCCATCAAGCACGGCCAGGAGTAGTTTCAACACCGGACAGGGGTCCAGTAGCAGCATCGCCCAAAGAAGCTATAGCGGTGGTTCGTTTGGTGGTAGTGCTGGGTTTTCAAACGGTAACAGATACTCATATTCTGCGCGACATTAAAACAAATTATTAGGATTTTTAAATTTTGATTTTAACTGTTTTATATTTTAACTCATCATCATCCCCCATTGCTTTCTTATTGCCACGCAAGAGTATGAGTACAATTTGATAAAGACTTTAATCCATCAAGCATATAAAAACAATATACAAATAAAATGACAAATTTTTGCAAGGCCCAAATCATGAAAACAAACGTTTTAAACACTTTAAAAGTATATGTATATAAAATATATAATATGCCTGCTTAACGCGAGCCGACTTTACTTAGACTTTTTAAACTTAACGCTACTAATATTTTGTGCTGTTGCTAAATACATTGTTGATTTATAACCTTACCCATTTGACACATTAAGCTGGAGTCGGTGTCTGGCGGGTACCTGCGATTTCTTAAAGATTAGTAAAGTCTTTGTATTGTAGTCGCAGTAGTTACCTTTCTCCTTGTGCTTACGCACCTTGGTAAAGCGAACGCCGGTAGCTGTATTTTTTTCTATGGCACCAGGATTGCACTTTTTGTTATTAATGCGAACGAGGTCGCAGCTGTGTTGAGTGTCATCTTCAGATGCCTTTAATTTCTCCTCACGTGTCATTTGTCCGGCTATACATTCTGACCAGGGTCCCTTTTGATACCGGCAAGCTAAAAAAAAACCGAAAATGTGACAAATCAATATATGAAATAGATTGCTTTTCTGCCAACATTATCTACCATGAGCTATATACCAAATCGTTACTAGATTGACTTTTATTTTAATAACAGTTGAGTAACTTTTGGTTTTACTAACCTTTTTTGCACTTTTTCTGTATGGTACGAGTGGGTAGACAGTGGGAGTCGCCCTTTTTCAGAGATAGAGTACGCGTGCGCATGTTAGTTTTAGCATCACAGTCCGTCCATGAACTCTTTGCATAACGACAAGATGATGCTGTGTGAAAAATATAATATATATACATATAATAGATCGGCGTTAAGTTCATAAACTATCATTTTTTTTCTTTTTAAAGCCCCCTTATTTGCCGACTCAAACCAAAGAATTAAAAATGAACATAATCAAATATTTGGGGCTAAGGTTTTTTAGCTTACCATTTTGTGTAGCCTTTGTCCTTGCTCCCGATCTTTTGCCTGCACGATGCTGATGTTCCTCATTCTTAGGCTTTAGCAAATGTCGCGGCTGCACCAACAGTACCTCCTTACCAGTGGGTATTGATGATTTCTTTGAGCTTGGCTTGCGAGAACCTGCAGCATCTGCGCGCTGCATCTGATTGTGCGGCTTATTTGCTTTTTTGTTGTTTCTTACACGTTTATTTTCACCGCTATTACCACCAACTGTAGCAGTTGCAGGCACTGCAGCCAACTTGTCAGTTTCAGCTTCACGCGCTGGACGCACTATCAGGTCACCAGAGTGATTTTCCATAACCAGTTTCGCACCCCTAGCGAGCTCCGTCAGAGCCATGCCCCTGTTTTTTCCACTGCCATGATGCCCATGACTATAAATCAACGTTGGCATCAGCAGCACTGTCGCTAGCAGGAAATGGATCTTGGCCCGTGTGGACACGGTTTTTAAAAGAATCATTTTAGCTGGCCAGCTATGCACTCTGGCTTCCTGCGAAAATCGGACATAAAAATAAAAACGCGGTTAATAAGCAAATTATAAAATTTAGTAATATATAAAGAAAATTGAGAGGCAGGATTTCAAACGATCTATTTTGCATGAACAGTTTAGCAAGTAAAAACACTTTTAAATATAGGTTTCCTTTTTAAGGTCTGTTTAGTAACATTGCTTAACTTTTAATCCAAGCAAGCAACTAGGGTCGAGAAAAGTAAATATATTGTGATGAAAAGGAAAAAAGAATAAATTAAATTATACTAGGGTAGAGAAATTGTAATACATTTTGCTTATTAAGAAGAAGTAATTAGGTAAAAGCCATTTAAAAAAAAAATTGACTGGCTTGGAACTCGGATTCTTAAACAATTACAATAGCAACGTACACTCAAAAGCTTCAAAAATTCAACTTAAAATAAGCAAAGCAACTAAAAAACCAACCAAGGGGCACAAGTAGCGTCGCATAGAACCATAAAAAAACATTTCAAATATATGTATGTACTTGCAACTAGTCAACAAAGTTGAAAACTTTAGCTTCGTCATAAACAACTGCTAAATAAGGGAGCAAGGTTCATAACACGCACTGTAGTTGAGAACAGCTTTCGGTAAAGAAACTTGTGGTTCCCAAATTTAAAGTAATTTTGAATGTTCTACCATCGTATTTCAGTAATTTTTTTTAAATAACATTCAGATTATTCAGGAACTGTCTGCTGTCAGAACTCAACACGAAATCTAGTTTTAAACAATTTCATTGTGGATGTTGCACATCTGGTAAACATGTGAAGGGGGCCCGGCATTCCTCACGCTCATTTTTAAGGCAATCAGTAATAAGTTGTCTGATGTAAATTTTTGTAAGCTGTGTATGCATATATGTATAAGATCTGCGATCAAAGAACGGCCACTGGAAACAGCTGCAGCAACAATTTTATATTTTATTTGTACTGTATTTGCCTTGTCTGGAGACATATGTAAAGTTTTTGAGACCAATTGACTTCGGTCTCTCAAACCGAATACTTTTTTATGTGTCCGAACTATTTGCACGGGCAGTTGTAGTTAAGCAATTGACGCTTGTTTAAAGTTCAGAGCAAACAAGACATGAAGCGAAATAAAAGCGAATACATAAAAAAACAAGTAAGAGGTTCTAGTCGGGAGCTCCCGACTAGGGGATACCCTGAACCCTCATATTCCAACACCAAATGCAGCGCGCGCTTATAGATAGAGAGTAGCGGGGAGGTGGAGATAGGTATAAAATGAAAGATAATCGATATATATATACTTTTCTAGAAGCAACATGTCAAGTTTGGTAACTCTAGCTCTTATTATTTACCAAAATTGCTTAAAAAACAGGATATCGATATACATTTTTATCGATTACTTGGAAACGGGGCAAGTTATCGATTATCGGAAACAAACTCGATCTGCGTAGGAACTAGGAGCATCTACATCTAAAATTTCAAGTCTCTAGCTCTTATAGGTTCTGAGATCCTTGCGTTCATACATACGGACGGACGGACGGACGGACGGACGGACGGACGGACGGACGGACGGACAGACAGACGGACATGGCTAGATCGACTCGGCTATTGATGCTGATCAAGAATATATATACTTTATGGGGTCGGAGATGCTTCCTTCTGCCTGTTACATACATTTGGATTTTGCACAAAAACATAATACCCCTTTTACCCATTTTTAATGGGTTCAGGGTATAAATAGTGGAGTGGTGCCAAGGGTTCCATAGCGAGTACTTTTACCTTTAGAGACACTCAATTGGAGATATAGAATAGGGTCTACACCACTTCACTTTTGTATAGATTAAAAAAAATATTAAAATAAATAAATACAGATAAGTCAATATTTGAATAGATTATCAATTAACAATTGAAATTGACGATGGATAAAAGCAACGCTGCTATTTTGCCAATATCCTGGCATATGTATGCATTACTGTACATTCATCCTATGCTTATTCTTTAGCGACTATACATATACTTTTATGCCTCTCTCCAGTCCTGACCCACTTTGCTGTTACAATGCCCTTTTATTGTCGTTTCAACTTTTTAATCATGCATACACCACAACAAAAATCTTTCTGGCTCTTATATTTTCGGAGAAACGCTCGAAAATCGAGGCTGAATATAGATCAAAGAATTTAAGCTTATATCGATTCACAAATATAAACAAAACCAAAAATGGTATAAGAAAAGTGGTATAAAAGGGAGAAGAAAAGCAGAGCATTTGCATTTAACTCCATGGCACACTGTTATTTAAACCAGAATTTTGTTCGTTGTACAAATAAACAAAGGATATCTACATATTATGTATGGACCGACAAATGCTCTAAGTAAAACAAGCATTCTGTTTTCCAAGGTTTTGTCTAACATTTTGAAATTAGGTGGTGATCTTAATTGATGCAGCACTAAATTTAATTTTTTAATTTATAAATAATCAATTATTTGTATATATCCAGCGTGTCTGTGTTTAAGTTTAAGTAACCATCATACTGTGAATTTATGTAGTAACTAACTAAATCGCAAAAACGATTTAATGAACTAAAAAATTGTAAATAAATTAAACATATATCAAATTTACCTTCCTCTTTTGGTTTTGTGGGTTGATTCTTTTAAACGTAAGTTAGTTTTATGAATCAGGAGAAGTTTTTAGCAAATATTGTGTGCAACTTGATCTCTGTCAATGAGTGCTGGAATTTAAATTAGTTGAGGTAAAGAATTTTTCGGATATTACCGCGCACCATTTACAAAAACACGGGAGAGACTCACTCAAAAGGTTCTCTTTTACCTAGGGTTACTGCTCTGTTGCAATTCCGTCAGAGCTAAGTTTAAAATCTCAATTAGCAAAAGCTTTGAAAATAATTTTCACCTAAGTACGCGTTGCCGTGGCCGATCGACGCTCTCCAGAGCTGGGCGAGAACTGAGTGAAGCTGGTATATGCTGCGGCTGGTGACGCTGCAAGTAACAAGCAACACTTGAAATACGAGAGGCAACGAAATAACTCAGCTTGCCACACACTCAATACACTGAGCGGAATTTCAATGGAGTTTAAGGTGACTTATTCTCTTTTATCACCACTCTTTGGGATCGGTATCTATTAGTTTAGACATGTCTAACTATATATGACATTTACTCTTATCGATAACCAATGACATTTTTGTTATTGTGGTGCAACGTTCTAGCAGCTACTGCCGTGACAAGTGGCACAAGCATCAGGCTGTTTTTTTATATGATTGATGGAGAGTAAATGCATTTAATTTCAGATAAGACCGAATGAGTTTATAAATAATTACAGCACTACTTATTTATACATACATCTTAAATCTGCAGTATGATGTGCCGAATCACTAACTACGTACATACATATATTTGATTATCTTAATCTACTGTAACAAGCCAGATCTATCATAACGTTTAGATTCCTTATATTCCAGATCACTAGTTGACCATTTGCAAATATAACGTAAAATTATCAGAAAATTTGCTAAACAATTTCTTTCAATTATTTAAGTTATAAGTACTATTTTAATAATTATTTTCATTTTTCCTAGTCACTCAGTGTTTATTTAAATTAAATATTTGTGTACGCAAGGAGTACGAAATTGTGCAACTGCAATCCAAATACTGTTTTATCAAACATATCCAGATCCACAACAATTTTACTTATATACACACATACATATTTTTGATAATGTGTGTTATACTCTCCATGCGATAGGAAACGAGTTTTGAGTGGATTTTAAGATTGAGTGTGTCAGAATCAAGTCAAATTTAACGTTCCCAGCAGAGAGCACAGTAGACATTGCTTTAATGAGATACCAAAAATTGTTTCAAGCAGACAGGAGAAAAGCCAAACGTTAAATATCCAGCCAGGCAAGGGAAATAAAATTGAAAAAAAATATTAAGAAAAAAAAACAAACAAAACATATCGTTGATGTTGGTATAGTGAATATGTTTATATGTACATACATATGCATTATATGTATGTACAACATACATATCGCATGCTAGTATAAGAAGCCTGAGATTGTACGGCAAACGACGTCGTTGAAAAATGTATTTATATTTATGTATGTATGTATGTATATGTATTTTCTTCATTTGCTTCTTTGTTTACTTTCTTAGTTTATACTTTTAATATACAGACATACATATGTATATCGCATTGGTCTGTTTGTATTGCATGCATGTATGTGTGTGTGTGTCTGTTTGTAAATATATTTGTGGTTGACCAGTCGCCGGAGAGCCCGGATGGCTGCAGGTTTTTAGACAGCCAAGACAGCAGAGTTCCCTAGCAAAAACGGTAAACAACTTGGTTTTGGCTTTAAATACAATTTGAAGTATGCTGACTTATTTCTGCACATGAGCATTCACCTTCCACTTTTTGTCTAAAAATATCGGAGTTTTCCTCTCTCTGCGCTTGCGTTTTCTGTCATTCCCACACTCGCTCTTTCTCTGTTTCTCTCTATCTCTCTCTCTGCGCTTGCGTTCTCAATGTTTCTGACTCACTTTCTCTCTCTCGCTCTCTCTCTTTCTCTTGTTCTCACAGTGTTATCTTGCTCATTTGGTGAGAAATTGTATCTCAATGTGTTGCTATGTGCCAATGTTAACCTTTTTCCCGGATTTTCAGGATTTATTGGTGTTGACGTTATTGTTATTCGCTTGTTCGTATATATACACATATATGCTACTTAGATTATTAAATATGCATAGCTATGTATGAATGTCTGCGTAATGCAGGAAGCACTAACATTAATACATATATACCAAATATGTACATGCACAAATACATGTATACATGTATGTTTTCCATTATTTCCTGACAATTGCACCGCTTGCATGTACATTAATGATTGCTGCCGTCATTGTTGATTACGTTGCTGATGTGCAAAAATCTGATCTCAATGACAGCGCTAAACATACATATGTACATGCATGTACATACATATGTATGTACATTTTTGCAGGCGCACAATCGACTGGAAATTGATACGACGCGCAGTCAGGGGTGACTATATGTATGTGTAATACATTTATACATACATATGTATGTACATAAAGCTCATTTTCTTGAGTATTGTCATAAGTAAAAAAAGGCGATATTTAAGTTAAAGATGTGTAAAAATTTCATATTCATATCTTGTATACTCTTCACATGACAAACAAATAATATTATCTTCTCTTTCCTGCAGGCTATTAATTTTAAATCTTTAAGAGTGTTTTCTGATAAGGCGTTTTTTTTTAAATTATGAAAGTCTTCAAGTAAATAATATTGTTTTTGTGACAGCTTTGCTGTTTAGTGAGACTTTATTCAAATGTACATACATACATACATATGTATGATGTATTCAAATGTGAACAGCCGACAACGCAGTATGGTCATACATATGGATGTATGTATGTATGTGAACCAGTTCAGTCCCATATCCAAGTTCTAGCAGCTACAAATGTCAAGTATTAAATTGCCAGTTCTTCGAATTACTTTGTAGACGAGCAATGGGAATTTGAATGAAAGAAGTATTTCTGTATGTATATACATACATACATATGTACATTTATGCACATAAATGTACAGCCACATACTTTTACGGCCTACACCTGATGACAAAAACCCTATTTGCGTGCTTTTCACTCTCAAACGGATTCAGAGAAGACTCTCTGATAATATGGTTGTTGAATGTGCCTTCTCTTATTAACAACTGTATATCTGGAGAACTGTATTGTCCAAGCAAAATTTCTTACGTAGATACATGCTCATATCATTATGAGAACATTACTTCACGATGACATCAATATCAAACATACCCTTTTCACTCATATATGAGCTACGGAATTCTATTATTTTACAATTAGCCGAGAGTTTTTCGAACGAACGAACATATTGTGTTCACAATTAATTGTGACTCATTTGGATTTTCTTATATCCCTCTGGTGTTTCTGAAGTAAATCCCACCTTGTCTTTCTATCCGCTGATTCGACACATATGAGCCAATAGTTGGCAGGATCATTACATGGCAATACGCCTGTTTAACACACACTTGCGTACCCAATTATGTTTTTATGCACTTTAGACTTGTGTATAGATGTGTCTACCTATCATACTTATATCTTACACGCAAGAAAACCTTTCACAATTAATTTGACAGTGAGTATAAATTACAATTTTATAATATTAATCAGTACAATTAGAATATAGGCCATGAACACAAGACTCAAAACTCATTTTTTCAAATTCAAAAATAATTTTAAGATAGAATACTTACATATATGCACGTAATTGGGTTGACAAAAGTCAATTGCAAGCCCTGGGGCCTTGAATTTGGTCTGTTATTTTGAGAAAGTTACATTAGTTAGCTAAATCCAGAAATGTATTACCCATCTCGCTAACGTTTACGCATCTGCTTCCATTAAATTTGATTTTACCAAACAACCATTAACATCCAATTAGAATAAATAATTTTAATTAACACATTTATATCCTGAACCCATTGAACATGGATAAAAAGGGTTTAATGCTATTGTATAAATGCAAGTTGACCGAAACAACATCAGAATATCCTAGATAAACTCTTATAGATTATGTTTTTATTTAAATCCTTGTCAAGTTTTTATTTATAATATTTTATGAAATTGCAGTTTGTTTTTGTTAAATTTTGTCTTTCATGGTATTCTTAATGTATGTATGTAAATACGTATGAATGCAAATGACTATATTGTTTGTATATAATTTCTGATTTGCTTGTCGTGTCTTTGAGTTTTCAAGGCTTTCCGATAGAATAAAAATAATTTCAGTTAAATATTCATATAAATTTGTTATCCAACACTTACATACACATATGTGTGCTTTTACATAATTATATGAATCCACACACATATTTATACATAAGCTCTAATGAATCATACAGTTTTCGTTTGTATTATAATGTCTATAGTTGCACATTTTTTTAAATTCATAAACAACTCTATTATTTTATATGAATGTGCTTTGCTTGAAATAGAACCAGATATTAAATTGAATTTTAAATATTATTATAATTATCAGCTACAACTGAAACGACTATTTCTGCGGGAAAGGTTTTCCGTTCTGCAGAATTTTTTTTCAGAAAATTATATTTATCTCACTTTTAATAATTCAAATTGCATGTTTCTTTTCGCTTGAAAAAAAAAGAAAGAAAATAAATCCTGTTTGTGTGGGAGATATTTGCATGTAGTTAAAAAGTATGATCAATACGTTAGTCATACAAAGATACATTTTCGGGGTTTTATGTTAGTTTTTTAAAATACGCATTAGCCAATGCCATCTTGCGATTACCAATCGGCCATTGTCTCTTTGTTACTTTGCAATACTATTGTATTACTTTTTACAATATTTACACTAAGTGTTTTATTAAATGTTGCATTTATTGTATGTCTAAATTGTATATATGTATTACTTATATCAATTATATGTGCCGCTGTTTTTTCTGTTCTCTTTTATTGAGATCAAATACAGAAGCTGATATTTTCAGACGAACGTTTTACATCAATTATGTTTGAATAACTTTTGTTTAAATATGGGAAGGTTTATATTAATGTAGGTGTAAAGTTATTTTTAGAATAACTCGGCTAATGCTTTATATGAATTGTCAGACAATCTTCCGGGCTATAAAGATTCCTATCTGCCGGATCAGTCGTATTGTTTTTTTTTTGCGTTTGATAAACTTGAATAAACTGAATGGCTGTTATGATTCCACATATCGATCGCAAATTCTTGCAAACTTTTTCTTTAGTAGTAGATTTTTGTTAATTCAGTTAGTTTATATAAATTGTTTAAAATCAAATCTACAATCTTTTAAATGTATTCAAATATAATTTTTACGGTTATCCATTAAGTGGGTTTATTTTTTATGATTTTATTTAGTGTTCATATATTTTTGAAAATCGAGCTCCAGGGAAAAATCTAACATCTGACTTTAAAAAATGAGTGTTTGCTACCAGATTACTTAAACACGTCCTTTGCGAGCAGCTGCAGGTAAGATAAAATACCCAGAAAATATTTAAGATATATTGTTTTCTTTTTATATTTTGTTAAATATGCAATTTGCCTGTTATACTGTATGTTAAGTATGTTATGTGTTCATATCTAATAATTCGACTACTAACCTTTATCCTTGTTTTTGCGCTGCTCCTTAGCAGTCTTATCCTTGGACTTGCCGGGCTTGCAATTCTTCTTAATCAAACGTGTTGCTTCGCATGAAGGATCGCTTGTGGCCTTTAATTTATCAGCTCTGGTCATCTGTCCTGTGGTACATTCAGACCAAGAGCCCTTCTCATATCGACACGCTGAAGAACGAAAATTGCATAATTGGTTTTACATATAATATTATTCAATTTTTTTAGTTTAGTAGATTTATATCATTCTTACCCTTTTTGCACTTTTTCTGAATAGTGCGAGTTTGATCGCAAGCTGGGTCCCCCTTTTTCAATGTCAAAGTTCGAGAGCGTGTATTAGTTTTAGTATCACACTCAGTCCATGGGTTTTTGCCATAACGACATGAGAGGCCTGTAAAGCAAATTTTAATATTATTAGAAACAATTTAATTCCTTAAAACAAATTTCAAACGCTAATAAAAAATGTTAACAACTGAGCTTACCATCGCTCTTTGTCCCGCGTTCGTTGCGTATCAAGACCTCGTGATCATCCTCTTCCCAAACCTCCCCCTGTATAGCTGTTGTGGGTTGAGTCAGCTCGGCCACGGGCAGAGCTAGTGGCGTCTCCTGCCCCTCTGTTGTTCCAAACACTAAATTAGACATCAAAGCTGACCATGTTAAGATCGCTGCCACCCAGAACCCTTTGCAATTATGACTCATTGTGCGTGTGTTGATTGCCTACAATTTGAAGCCGTAAATGTCAGTTTTTTTTTGTATGCCATTGATTAATGTGGTAAAATGTCGTATGATTAAGTTAGCTTAAAGCAAAGAACAAACCCGAAACACTGTTTCAACCACTTCACTTTTTAGTTTAATTAAATATTATATTTTCGGCCGTTCTTCATATCTGATAGTAATTTTTGCATGTATTCCTTCCATAATTGATTTTTTTATTTTTATAAAAACTGGCATTATTCATAAATATAATTGGTTTGTAACTTAGACCTTACCGCATCCATAATGGAGCCTCGGAAAAAAGCCTGAACAATGCTGTGCAGTTGCCATTCTGGCTCGGACAATTTAACAACTTTTAATAGTTTGTTTTTATCAGAGTCTTTAAATTAAATATCTATGAAGTGCAGCCTTTTTGATAAGTTTTGATTGAGAACATTGTATGTCTGTCAAATGTGTGAACAGCCAAAAAAGAGAATATATTTATATTACTGAAAAGTAAATATACACACACATCAGCAGATTCTGTATCTAAACCATCTGAAAGCTAAATGAAAATTCTTTGTGCTTACCCTCTGCAAACAATGTCCTTAGTATTGCTCAACTAAGTAAGGAGTGACGCAATACGCGCTGTATATTTGTTAATCCAGACACTGACACTAGAATTTTGAAAAATCAGAAACAATACACACAAATTAAAACAGATATGAAATGTATCTGCGATTAAATTCAAATATTTTATCTCTTAGATTTCTTATATCCTTTGAGTCGGATGTAAAAACGGCTAACTGCGTAGCACTTAATTGAAGCACAATTCTTAAACTAACCGTTATACACACACAAAACACTCCTCCACCACTCACACTAAAGTAGCCAATTGGCTATGGCGCTGACTGGGGATGAGGCTGAGCGCAGAAGAAGAATTTGTTCTGGGAATTTTTCTGAACTGCTTTCGTTGCGCGTCTCTTTTAAACTGAAAAGCAAAATATGCGAAAAGCTGCTAGAGGCCCTGAACAGTATCCTGAAGGATGTTATGCTCTCAACCGAGTGCCATTCTCTTTTCTATCTATCTCGCTCTCGCACCGGGGGCTTTTATCATAAAGCTGCGCATGTTCCAAAAATAAACCCCAGCTGCTATGCTTCCTGTTTTAGGATGAAGTCTTTGTTGCAATTGAATGCAAAATATCATGATTTTTCTTGCAAACAATAAAATGTTTTCTTTTTTCTAAGTTTTGTGCAAGAAATTATGATGCCAACCTTATCAGTAATGAGTTACATCACTGACTGATGATACATTGCATGTGTTCAAGAGTCCTCTATTATGTGAAGATACGCAGTTAATACATAGCCGTATACATAGTTAATCGCTTATGCTCTTTCATTACAGTTGAGCATTTGATGTTAGCCTGTCGTCTCAACGTCGTTTCAATTGAAGTTAGTTCATTCATTTTATATTATATTAATTCATTAATTGTGTATTAAGCCCTTCTAGGCTTATTATTATAGACAGAGTTGAGCTTTACTTAAAGACAACGTTATCTTATTACAGTATCATTATATTTATTTATGGATGAGTTCACATATACATATAAAACTGCTTTAGCACAAAAGTTGCCACTAGGGAAAGCCGGGAAATACCCGCTAATATTAAATATAACTTTATAGGTCAAGACAGTACAGGTAGATTTCAACTTTCCACGGGCGGAAATTGATGTCTAAATTTCAAAGTTGTTACTAAGTATGCATACATATACAAATTAATTAACTCTGCTAGGACCATAAACTGTCATAAAATTTAAAAATTCAAATGTAATTTAGTCAGTTAGTTATTTTGCTGTTAATGCTCCCCCAAAGAAACGCTTATATAATGTCTACGACCAACATTTCCGAAGTCCCAAGGAAAGGGCCACAAGCCAATGCACATAACTGCATTTGCTGGTAGCCAACGTATGCAGTCAAGCAAAAGATCACGTGCCTGGAATTCATTTGTAATTTAATGTCTATGAAAACAGCATGCGTTTCTCCTAATTGTACAAGTACAACAGTGCACATCACTGCACATTTGGGGCAAAGTTCCAAACAGGAATTCACTTATTTCAAACAACTAAAATGTTATGATTCTTATATCCTTTTATAGGGTATTCTATATTATATTATATTATATGTCAACAGACGAGTTAATATAGCCCTGTCTGTTTGTCTGTTTTTTGGGTTTTGTTTAAACAACTTTTTGTTTTTTCTTTTATTATATCTGTGATATCTGCCAAACTCGGCATTTATTTGTTTCACTATACATCTTACATTTATGAAACACTATTAACATCGGACCAGTATATCATATGGCTGCCATAGGAACGATCAATCGAAAATCATGTTAATGTAATTTTTTTTTGTCAAGATATCCTGCCGAACCCGGCATTTAATAACTATGCTACTTATATATAAGCCAAATCATATAAAATTCGCACTACTATATTTTATAGCGCTATGTGAAGATCCGGTATTTTCCAAGATATTTTGATCAAACTAAGTCCCTACGAGTTTTACTAATCTCACATATCTGCAGGATCGTAAAGCAAATGATTTCAAGGGTATTCAAAAACGCAAACATATTCGGCTGCCTAAGAACTAATATAGCGGGATCAAAAGATTTACAGCCAATAGCGGCCGTGCAGTGCATATGTGAATTAGCTCTCCAGACCCAACCAGGTCAGCTTGGATTAAAATATAAGATGATAAATATTTGTTTGAATTGCTTTGAATACGCACAAGTATTATTACTTTTAAAATATACTCTAGTTCATATATAAATGCTTTTTTTATGTGTCCATTGTTTTGTTGAACTTATGTAAGTCGCATAGTGGGGACGCTACCATCAGCACAAACAGGAAATGCAGCCATCATGGCGCTGTGAACACACACGCTTGGAACACATCACACAATGAAATACATACATATATATATGTTGAAGTCCCGTGATGGTCATTATCTTTGCAAGCCCTTCTCAAATCATTTTATCTATATATATAAAAAACAAGTAAGAGGTTCTAGTCGGGAGCTCCCGACTAGGGGATACCCTGAACCCTCATATTCCAACACCAAATGCAGCGCGCGCTTAAAGATAGAGAGTAGCGGGGAGGTGGCGATAGGTATAAAATGAAAGATAATCGATATATATATACTTTTCTAGAAGCTACATGTCAAGTTTGGTAACTCTAGCTCTTATTATTTACCAAAATTGCTTAAAAAACAGGATATCGATATACATTTTTATCGATTACTTGGAAACGGGGCAAGTTATCGATTATCGGAAACAAACTCGATCTGCGTAGGAACTAGGAGCACCTACATCTAAAATTTCAAGTCCCTAGCTCTTATAGGTTCTGAGATCCTTGCGTTCATACATACGGACGGACGGACGGACGGACGGACGGACGGACGGACGGACGGACAGACAGACGGACATGGCTAGATCGACTCGGCTATTAATGCTGATCAAGAATATATATACTTTATGGGGTCGGAGATGCTTCCTTCTGCCTGTTACATACATTTGGATTTTGCACAAAAACATAATACCCCTTTTACCCATTTTTAATGGGTTCAGGGTATAAAAAGAGTTTGTCCTGACTTACGGAGCGACGCAATGACTAAAGGGTTAACGAATAGGCCATGCCGTGTGGTGTACGGGGTGGGGATTGGGGTTTTGGGGAGTACAAAGGATGCATTAACGGGTGGTGCCCAATAAAACGGACTTGCTTATATGTATCTGATGTTGGTATGCATTTTTGACATAATTCGTTTGACGACGAAGGCTAATTTCTTCTCTATAAGTACTATATTAAACAACGAAAATTTGGCCGTTTTATAAAAAGTATACGAATAAAAACGTGCTTGTTTAATTTAGCAAAACGTTCTTCTTTAAGGCCACTATGGTGCATAATATGATTTAGGTCAGGTTGGTCAGATTTCTGATATGTATAGTGCATAGACTCTGCCCTCAATATAGCAAATACACCTGTACGCTGTGCTTCCGCTAAGCACCACTTCCGATTCGACTGAAAATGGTGTTCCACTTAGGTGAGCAACGACATCGGCATTCATTGAGTATGCCGGCAATAGCGGGATAAACAATAGCGCCCCCGTAAACCGCGAGCTACGATTGAGTCAATGTTTATCATTGTGTCTGTGACCAATAATAACAATGCGCGACAATCGGCCGTTGCCATGACAATCGGGCAAACCAGATGGGGGATTGTGCTTGTAGTATATCACATGGGAAAAGCACAGTAGCGCTTAAGCTTCCCAGTGGTTATCAGTTGTGCGGTATTCGTTTCAAAGCGCGTTGTTAGTACGAAGTACGGATGGTTTATACCATGTTGCATACATTTGTAAATAGATAGGTATCTTTATCATATATTTAATACACAATATATAAATTGAAAATAAAAATTTACGCCATCAAACTCTGTAAACAGAGTGAATCATTAAAGGTGATAATAGGCTGAGTTAAGAATGTCTTCTTTTGGAATCTTATCAAAGATTTCATTACTTCTGCTGATGCTCTTCGTGGCATCTCTGCTGTGTGTACTCTCTCTACCAGCCTTGGAGAATTCGTATCGCTGCAGGGCCATAGATGATTGCGACCCTTTTCTGCCTATCTGTGCCACATATTCAAACGAGCATCAGTTTTTTTATAGCCACTGTGACATGTTGCGTGAGATATGCTTAACCGGCAAAGGTATTGTTAACATACATGAATACATATATCCAATTAATGTATCATTTATGCTTTATAGATTGGAAATCGGACTATTTTAGCCATTGCAATGTAAGCAAACTCTAAAAGCACAACGCGAACTGAATGCTAGCATATACATACCTAAATACTTCTACATTTGCAAAATAAATATTTTACAAGACTGATATTTTATAAATACTTATATAGAAATAAATAGAAATTTAGCCTCAAGGGCTCTACATGCAAGTTACAAGAAATATGGATCACTTAGCGGCTTGAAATTATAATTCCCATTTTTGGGATACATATTTGTATGAACTTCACAAGTGTGTTCATAAAAAAGTGAATGTTTTCACATTTATATTTAAGGTATGCTCTTCCAATAATTAATTTCTTATTAAAAAACGAGCAGCTGATTTTTGGATCTGATTGCTGTAGCCATAAGAACACACTGGCAACCAAAATGGGATTGGACACATAAAAGTAAATTTACAATAACATACATATATGTATAGAATTGACTTTAACATCTTTAAACAGTTGATTTTAAATTAATTGCAAATCAAGGTAATCATTATTGTTTTAAAAACTTATTTTAAATACATTTACCAAACGCATTGGCTACAATATCGTTCTTTATTTTTTTTTTAAATCTTGATTTGGCAGCATCTTGCACAATAGAAAAACACATATACACCTATATATAGATGCGTCGAGCCCACCCGATTAACATTAACATCTCTTTATGTCATAATTTAGCTTAGAAAAATGTATTGGTTCCATTGATTTACAAAAAATACTATTCTTTTGGCGCACCTTCAATAATTTGTGGCTGGTTTTTGGTAGTGGCCCCTTGAATAGGTGATGCAGGCGTTGCAGTCTCAGCAGCAAGTTTGTTAGCTATATTTGCCAGCTTCTCTCGTCTGAATTCCTTACGTGCCTCATCCAGTAGCACATTGTGTAATAGATTGCGATTCTGACTGTTATCTGGCGTTAGCACTGGGAAGGGATTCCCACGGAGTTCCAGCACAGATTTTTTATAGTAAATTCCAGGATATTCCCGCGGCGCTTTCAACATGCGTGTATAGGATAAGTTGGATTTTTCAAATCGTGGTACTAAAACCTTAAATAGTTTATGTACTAGTTGCTTCTCCAGCAGCCAATAGTCCGCGAGATCCATAGTCGCTTTGTGTCGGTCGCCATAACGTATGGCATTTGAGATGAGCTATACGGAATTGGTAACTCGTAAATTCGTAAAATACAGCGCATTTCGTCCTTACCAGCTCTGCATACCCACGTGCTTCATCTGCCCGATTGTAAAACAATTCAATTCGTTCGTGTTTTACCAGCGCCGTGACAGTTTTCCGTAGCTTGAGCAGGCGGCCTTCTGGGCCATCAACGTTTTTTAAATGACGTTTGTTTGGCCGCACTGCAATTCGCAACTGTGATATTAACTTGCTAACGTCGGCTTGATTCATTTTTAAACCAGATTTTAATTCACAAAATTAAGGCTCACGTAATGGCCTGACTAAACAGCTGTTGAACAATTTTAACATTTGCTGAAATGTTATTAACATATGTTTCTGGAAAATAACAGATTCACCATTATCTATCGATTACTTCGATAGATAACACAACGCAAATAAGCAGCTGAGCATTTTCAGCGAAATCTATTTAAAAACCAAAAAACAAGAGCATAATGCGTATGTATGACTTATTTTATTCTTGGATTTATACCTTAAGCTATATGCTGTAGAATGCCCTGGCGTACCAGTGGCTCTACCTGCGCGCGAGGCAAGTAATGCTGGCTATTCTTCTTCAAATGTACCACCTCGCCATCGTCCAACTCGAACTTGCCATAATTCTCTACGCAACGCACCTCAATATATAGAGATTTTGGCGGGCGTAAGTTACCAGTCAAGTCAATGCCTTGCCCATCGCCTACGGAACGCATATAGGAAGCTAAAGACTTGGAATAGTTGTTAAAAAATTGCACTTCTGGTTCACAAAGTGCCGGTTTGATATCGCTGGGTATAATTGGTCCGAACTCCCATCGCATGGCTTTGATGCGCTGCATTCGCTCATAAAGGTAAGCCAGGAGACAGCGTTTATTTCGCTGAAGAGCCGCGTGTCTATAGTTAAGAAGGGGCCATAAACTGCGATCTCCAGAGCTGTTATAGCTAGACGCCTGTGCCACATTCTCCTCGAAAATAGCCTTTATCTCCTCCAATACCTGACGTACGCCGTCGTCGTCAAAGGCTGGTATAGTTTGGGCCGATCGTTTAAGATCCTTTAGTAAATCGAAGGCATTATCGCCAAACATTTTGTTTGAGCGGCTCATCTTTGCTTTAAGGCGATATGTATAAGTATTTCCCGCTTTATTTTAGCCAATGCCAATAGTGATTAACTCGATTACTATCGATAGCTTTTAATTACCATTTTAGGCACTTTTATAATTATATTCGAGTAAACAAAGTAACATATTAAATACAACTCTAAACAAATAAATATTTATATATATATATTATATATATATATATATATATATATATATATATATATATAAATTTACTAAGCTAAGTCAATATATCTACACCGTTCAATTCTTCCTGATATTAGGCTACCTAGTATTTTGTCAGTCAAATTCGCATTATCCAATTGGTATTTTTCGTCGATAAGAGTGGTATCTTGGACATTTGTATATTTGGTCACACAGCTTACTAAGCAGTGAAAATTCTGAGGTGATTGTATTGTGTGGTGTGTTCATACCCAATTAACTTAATTAAGTTAAAAACAGTGTTAGGCGCACTTTAAACAAACGTGAGGAAATCAACCCGCTTACTAAAAAAGCCACGTATTACGGCCCGCCGGTAAAACCCGCACCTGTACGGAAATATGGCAACCGCAGCTAACACGACAGCTGGAGCAGCAAAAGACGGTGCGCCTGCAGCTAATGCACCAGCGCCCGCAAAGACTTTATCCGGCATTGTGAAACAAGTAAGTGTACAGTTTAAGTGATCTGTAGCCTGAGTGCGTTTTAACGCAACTCTTTAACTTGGAAATAGTTATTCATATATAACGAATTAAAAATTTGTGATTATCGGCGTGGCAATGCCACTCAAGCATGTGCGAAAGAGATGCTCATATAGGCGAGTTGTGTGAGAGTGACACGTCAAACACGCTTACACATTCATACAATGGCTGAACAGCATAATGTAAAAAAACGAAAGTTATCGAAGGTGCCAACCTGGCATATTTTCTTGTTCAGCAGTGCTTTCTAAATGTACTTGCTTATATTCATTTACATTTAATGTATGCATGTGTTTCGGGCGTTCTCTTGCTGCTGCCCTGGTTTCCACGGGCGACGTCATCAGTCAGCGCCAAATTGCCGGCGTTTTGAAACATGCGTTTTTATCACACACACACATGCATAGGCACGAGTTTGCTTGCCGTACGGCACGGTTACTACAAAACTTCGTTTCTAACCTCGAAAACGCTTGCACAGGCGCACAATTTACAATATGCCTGTATATTAAAATACATGTATTAACGTACATATAAAATAATGATAACTTTCAAATATTACTTTTACTTGTGGTCAACCATTTGAGTGCACTTCAAAGTTTGACCCTTAACACGTATTCATAAATCCATACATAAGTACGTGTATAGAATTTGACAATACAAGCACAGGGTAGCCAGTAATGGCGATTACCAAAAGTTATCAATTGCAATTGTGACAAACCGACTTAATATGTGATGACGTTGCATACACATCTTAGCGACACAACTTGCTGATTCCCTTCGTTGGCATAGTCCAATGCTGCGTCAGCATTCCACTTTTTTCAGTTATGAACTGTTAGGTGCAAGACCTGTTGATATTTAAAAAGCCGCAAAGCCGTCGCATGCCAACACCTGTTTCCCTGTTCAGTGTGTGTAAGCGAATACGCTATAGAATATGCTAACGTTATCAATCCTTGCTTACGTGTGGCTCTATTAAAATACAAGAGCATGCCATTTGACTTCCATTGAATTAACATCCCTATGTAGATTAACAATATTTATTGTAAATATTTCGTTATATTTTGAAATGGGCTCCCTTCGACACCAAATAAGCCGATTAAATTTTTGCCTATTTTTTTCATTTGGTGTATATGTAGATAGCTAAACTCGCTACACAGCCGAATTGAAATTGTTTCAATGAAATATTCAACCATGTTATTCAAAATTAAGTAGTGAAAAAAACAAAAAAAATCTCCTTGGATAATTTGTCCAATTAGAATTTAGCCTTATCATAAACCCACCACGGTCACACTGATGTGCGGTAGCCCTGAGAAATACCGCACCGGCGCCATCTGTCGGAAAATGTATTATCGGAAACACGTGTTTTATTTTTGTCTAAAGATTTGATTAAATTTTAACCTCATTGCTTGTTTGGCGTGTGTGCATTTCAGGTGCTCTCAGGAGACACTGTGGTTATACGCGCGACCAAAGGTGCCCCTCCACCGGAAAAACAAATAACTTTTTCGCATGTGCTTGCACCTAAGCTGGCGCGCCGGCCTGGCGCTGGCGGCGACGAGACCAAGGACGAGCCCTGGGCCTGGGAATCACGCGAGTATTTGCGCAAGAAATTGATTGGCGTAGAAGTGACTTTTACCTATGATAAACCCGCGAATTCTAACCGTGAGTACGGTTTCGTGTGGGTCGGCAAGGACAAAGAAACTGGTGAGAACGTCGTTGAGTCCATTGTGCGTGAGGGGCTCGTAACAGTCCGCCGTGAGGGTCGTCCAACGCCAGAGCAGCAGACGCTCATTGAACTAGAGGATCAGGCCCGTGCCGCTAACCGTGGCAAATGGGCGCATAACGTGAACGCTGCGGACAAAGTGCGGAACATTAAATGGGCGCATGAGAATCCAGCGCATATCGTCGATATCTATGGCGGCAAACCTGTTAAGGCAATCATCGAGCATGTGCGCGATGGCTCAACTGTGCGTGCCTTTCTGCTCCCCGATTTTCACTATATTACGCTCATGATATCAGGTATTCGCTGCCCAGGTGTTAAATTGGACGCCGATGGCAAACCTGACCTGAGCGTCAAGGTTCCCTTCGCCGATGAGGCTCGTTACTATGTGGAGACACGCCTACTCCAGCGTGATGTCGAAATCAGGCTTGAGTCCGTTAACAACTCCAACTTTATTGGCACGATTTTATACCCCAAGGGCAACATTGCTGAATCGCTGCTGCGCGAAGGCTTGGCCAAGTGTGTGGACTGGTCCATGGCTGTGATGAAGACAGGTGAGGACAGGTTACATGCAGTACAAAAATTCTAATTGGCAACAGGATTGACGTACTTAGCGACATTTTGGCTTAAGCCTTGTGCTGCGCTGCGTTATTGTCAACTGCCTGTTGCCAGATTAAATTGACGGACTCCAAGAATACAATGACTAATTTATTGGCACTGCGTTCATTTCACCCCGTCTACATGAAGCTTTCAATAATTACAAACTGAAATCAAATTAGATTATTTATGCATTTATTCACTTATTTCTAGGAGCTGACAAACTGCGAGCTGCCGAGCGCGTCGCCAAGGAAAAACGTCTACGTCAATGGCAGGATTACCAAGCGAAAACGCCCACTTTCAACTCAAAGGAAAAGGATTTCACAGGCACCGTTATCGAGGTGTTCAACGGCGATGCTATTAACGTGCGCCTGGCAAATGGTCAGGTAAAGAAGGTATTCTTCTCTTCCATTCGTCCGCCACGTGACCAACGCGCTGTAGTTGGGACAGATGGTGAAGAAATTGTGAAGGCTCCGCCACGCGGCAAAAACTATCGTCCACTTTATGAAATTCCGCACATGTTCGATGCGCGTGAATTCTTGCGCAAAAAGCTAATTAACAAAAAAGTGCAGTGCAATCTGGACTATATCTCTCCACTGCGCGATAACTTTCCGGAAAAGCACTGTTACACCGTTCTTATCGGTGGACAGAACGTGGCCGAGGCAATGGTGGCAAAGGGCCTTGCGACGTGTGTGCGCTACCGTCAGGATGATGACCAAAGGTCATCTGCCTACGATCAACTGATTGCCGCCGAACAGCAAGCTATTAAAGGTCTAAAGGGCCTTCACGCCAAGAAGGATAATGCGACGTTGCGTGTCAACGATCTGACTGTCGACCATTCCCGCATAAAGGTGCAATACTTGCCTTCCTGGCAACGTGCTTTGCGCACAGAAGCTATCGTTGAGTTTGTTGCCAGCGGATCACGCTTGCGCCTGTACGTACCGAAAGACAGTTGTCTGGTTACCTTCCTACTCGCTGGCATATCGTGCCCACGTTCGTCGCGTCCTGCACTCAATGGCGTCCCAGCACAGGAGGGTGAACCCTTTGGGGATGAGGCACTCACGTTTACACGTGAGCGGGTGTTGCAGCGTGATGTTTCCGTGCATATTGACACCACTGACAAAGCGGGCTCATCAGTTATTGGCTGGTTATGGACTGATCAAAATGTCAATCTTTCAGTCGCTCTTGTCGAAGAAGGACTTGCTGAGGTCCACTTTAGTGCTGAGAAATCTGAGTACTACCGACTCCTCAAGAGCGCCGAGGATCGTGCCAAGGCTGCAAAAAAGAACATTTGGGCCAACTACGTAGAACAAGTGCCTGAGGAGAAGGTCGTCATTGAAGAGGATAAGGATGAGAAGGTTCCGGTAGAACGCAAAGTGAACTATGAGAATGTAATCGTCACTGAGATCACCGAATCGCTGACTTTCTTTGCCCAATCCGTTGACAACGGCCCTAAGCTCGAGACATTGATGAGCAAGCTGCACGCCGATTTCCAGGCTAATCCGCCTATAGCCGGCTCGTATACACCCAAGCGAGGCGACTTGGTCGCTGCCCAGTTCACCTTCGACAATCAATGGTATCGCGCTAAAGTAGAACGCATTCAAGGCAACAACGCTAGTGTCCTGTACATTGACTACGGTAATAAGGAAGTAAGTATAGAGATCGTTATTAAAATCAGCATTCACTGCAAGCTCCTTAGATCCGTTTCCGTCTCAAAGCGAAACGCATGAGTCATAAGTTTGCCAAATAAACAATGCTCATCTGTTCGACGCTAGCTGCGGCTATAAAGTGGTGTACACCAAACTCTACAACAACCCATTAGTGTGCTTATTTTTAGGGTGCGTTGGTTTACCCGCACAAAGACTCTAAGCGGTTGCGCCATATTTTTTGGAACAGCCGTTGGTCAATGCGGCTGTAATTCAGCGTGTTCCAAATGAATATAATGTGCACGTTGTTGGGGGCACCTAAGACATAGCGCAGCGACAGTCAACAATGTGCGACATAACCACATCAATCATATTTAAATAGATAACCGTTTTTAATCGAATTTTATATCTACTAGACTCTTCCTACAAGCAGGTTGGCTGCATTGCCACCTGCATTCAGCAGCGAGAAACCCTATGCCACCGAATATGCACTTGCCTTAGTCGCTCTGCCAGCAGACAATGAGGATAAAGAGGAAGCTTTGCGTGCCTTCTCCGACGATGTGCTGAACCATAAGGTGCAGTTAAATGTTGAGTTGAAGGTTGGCGGTGGTCCCCACCTGGCCACCCTGCACGATCCAACAACGAAGACGGACTTTGGAAAGCAGCTCGTTGCAGATGGGCTTGTGCTGGTTGAGAAGAGACGTGAGCGTCGACTAAAGGAGCTTTTGGAGCAGTATAGGACTGCACAGGATGCTGCATTGGCTGCCCATTTGGCCATTTGGAAGTACGGTGACATTACGCAGGATGATGCGCCTGAGTTCCGCTAGAGAACGGCTCTCAAAGTGCGCTGCAGTAGGCAGGCGGCGTGTGGAGCGCGCGCTGCTGGCTGAAATCTTTGTCTGCCACATACCCGCCCTTTATACATTACAACAACAAGCAACAACTTAATGAATATGAAATTACTAATTCTATAAACACACACCAATTTATATACATATAAAAATATATGATGCGTATAACCAGATTAGATACATTTGAGAAACAGAAAACAATATGGAATGGAGGAAAGGTTAAAACATGAAACATTTGTATGCTTTAAGCAGCTGGCAAACCGTTATGAATTCGGTTTTACGGTTTTAAAAAACATTACTAATTCTTTAAAAACATAAAACAACGTAAACACGTATACAAAAACTAGCAGCAATTGACCATTTTGTAAACGGTTAACTTCCAATAAAATAGAATCAAAGTAAAGTCAAGTTACATTTTTTTGCATGCGCATAAAGTTTTTCTATTTGTAAGCCTAAGCAAAAAGTAAGAACTTGGTTTTTTTAAATTCGCTGATTTTGTGTTATGGTAATTTTTTGAATTTACTGATTAAATAAAAACATTTAAATCATTTTTATACAAAACAAAAGATAACTATTCGCCCTTATTTACTCCGCTCAAGCATATCTATTTTCTCTATTACCGCTTCAATGTTGAAGTCATCTGGCACTTTTAGGCCCTTTACTCTGTCCAGTAGGCCCTTGGATTTGCCGTCTATTTGAGTAATATTGCGCTGCAGGTCGGCAGCCGATATCAAGCGCTTGCTAACTGTGCTTGTAAATCTGTATGTATGTTTAAAATTAAAATGTGGGTATTATAATAATAATAAAAATGTCATACCTTTCCAATGCGGCTATTTCCTTGTCCGCCTCTGTTATAGAACTTCTCAGTTTTTTCAATGTGGCAGATTGCTGTGCAACAATGAGTTTGTTTTCGATATTTTTGCGCTTTTTTGTATAGTAAAATTCACGTAGATAGTTAATGTTCAGATCGTTTAATTGCCCGAGTGTCTGAATTTCCACACACTTATCCAGCAACATCAACACGTCGTCCGGCAAATCGCACACATCGAAGCTAATGAGTTTCAGCATCTGTTCCAAGTGTTCGCCTACGATAATCGTTAATTCTTGTGGCTATGGGCTTGTTAAATGCGTTTACATACCTAAATTTTGCAAAGCTTTTACTTCATCTTGGAGTTTTAAATTGTCTGATAAAAAAAATGTGTAAATTTTAAACACGAAATTGCTTTAAAAAATATTATACGCGCACCCATTTTGAAGAACTGGATAATCAGGCCCGCAGCTTAAAATATACACTTTGACGTTTTATAAAGTATCAGGTAAATCAGATGTAAAATGAATATGTCTTTATTTGATGCCAAATGTATCCCAATTTTGTTTGTGTTTAATTGTTACTGGCTTCATCTAGATGAAGTTACCACAAAACTATCGATTGTGTATATCAGCACTGGCGCCACTAAATAAATCAATAACAAATATTATTTAAGGTTCAAATTTGCACCGTAAATAAAATTGCTGTAATTAATCAGACAAGCAAGCACTATTTGTAATAGTGCCGAAGGTATAATTGGAAACTAAGCTGAATAATACGATGTACATATGTCCATGTTATCGATTTAAATACAAAGATTATGTTTTAGCATCCCTATTACAGTTGCTATACATGGTCTTTTAATGGGAGAAAAGGTTGCGCGGTCCGTTCTTTGGCGTTGAACTATAAGTAGCATGACGTCACATTTAAAGGCTGTTTCAATGGTTACTATTAGATTTATTATAAATAAATAAATTTATAAATGTTGCATAACCGATTAGTTTAATATTAAATCAAGAAAAAATGTTAACACTTTGAAATTATTTAATGTAAGCATATTCGCAAGCACAAAGTTCTTAAAATGTGACATCATGCGCAGTGAGAGCCAAATATTGGTCATTTATGTGCATACCCGTGTTTCTCTCAATCGGGGTTTCTACTTTTTCTTTGTTTATATATACGCGTTTGTCGGTGCGGTTGCTGTTAGGGCTATTTGACATAGGGTGATGTGTTAATTTGAGCTAGCATAATGCAAAATATTTAGTTAAATGTGAACAAATTATTGTATTAGGCACTAAGCTTCGAGAAAATACCAGCCTCGTTAATTTTACTTAATAATGTATTGAAAATCGATCGAGTTTTAGAAACGAAGTTGCAAAGTAGCGGTGTGTGTGTATGTCTGCGCGTGTGTGTATGTTAACTTACATACTTTTGTATGTACATTCTTATGTACTAACATAAAACTCAAGCCATTAAGAAATATAACAACGGTCCACAGCAAAAATGTCTGCGACGGCTGCCAACTTTTTGGGGATGGACCTTGTCTCATCGCTACCAACTGATGTACGCGAAAAGTTGGCCGAATTGGATTTGGAGTTATCTGAAGGTATAATTCTGAATCTTATACGTACAATTTAGACATGTTGCTACGTAATAAACTTTAATAATTAGTTTCCTATGCCTTGCCTCTTTCTCCTGTCCTACAATAAAAAATCTAATGTATATCTGATAAATGATGTAGTAGTAGCCTGTCATGGGTTATGGTATGTCTGCATTCCAACTAATACTTGAAGCAGTATGCTGAGCACTGCAGATACAGCTCCTGTTGTAGATAAAGGGACAGGCAGAAACAGGGGGTCTTTGTCATCGCGCCAACCCCTTTAACTGCTATTGATATTACGCGTCTGGTTGTGTGTGGTTTTGTGGGATAAACGACATGTGTCTGCATACTCGTACATGTGTGCAACACAAATGCGTTCATACATACATACATGCATGCATGTATTTACATATGCGCTTGCATGATTACACATGTGCTGATTATACATACAATTTATAGGCCTGAATGCATATGACATCTATTCAAATATCTACATATAACAGACGGGGCTTCTAAACTCTTTAAAGATAAAGATTAACTTCGTATGGGTACAAAGATACATACATTCATAGCAAAAACAATTAACGAGGTACATGGCATATCTTATAGGTGTGGTTTATCTACTTAAAGTTAACCCAATCCTTATAATGCTTATGTAGATATGATTGAGGTACACAGATATGAATATTAAGAGTAGAAAGTGTAATTATTTAAATTAGTTTAAATAAAGAAATATCCCTTTTTAAAGTAAATTCTTTTTTTGGTTTAATATAACGACCATTTAAGCTATCTGTTTTGGTTTAGTTAAATTTATACATATAAACAGAGGCACACAAAAACACCAGTCAAAAAAACCCTTATTTCAAAAAAACATACTTTGTATTTTTTTAGGTGACATTACCCAAAAAGGATACGAAAAGAAACGGTCAAAGTTATTGCAACCCTACCTGAAGAAACAGGAATGTAAGTAATCTTAGCATGTGTGTATGGTTAGCTTTGGTTTGGAAATATAAATATATTAATGAAAACAACGTGATTCTCAATAGTAAACGATGTGGAGAAGGCAAAGAACTTGCCGCCACCGCCATACTACAACATTAAAGATTCCAACAATAGCAACAGCAACGTAAACAATGATGGCGTCATTGTCTCTAGTGAGGGGTATAGTTATGTGACTGAAGTACCTTCATTACCCTCATCGCAACAAAGGCATTCCAAAAAATCAGACTTCCACCAGCCGTGCTCAGCCATATCAATATCATCATCGTCAACACCTCAGAGTGGAGGTGGTATACCTGGCTATGAGAATATGCGACCGCAGGGCGGTGCCGTAGGCGATCCCGGCTATCAAAACACACGCGAGCCAAACACCTTTCAAAACCATGCTCCACATCCCCCAACAAATAGCAGCCAAAATCGACAACGGCGAACACAACGTAAAGTAACGCACAATGAGAAGCGATATCATTCCGGTAGATCTACTATAATAAACGGTATATTAAAACATTGAATTGACACATATATGTTTTTTTTATAGAGGTTCGACAGGAAGCTGTGCAACAGGCACTGGCTGCGCTTAAAGGTCGGCCAAAGCCCAGCTTGCCAATGCCCTCGAAACGGAGTTCCGTGCTTAATCGCAGCCCTGGGTGTAACGATGAATTGGACTCATCCAGCGATGACGAATCGATACCGGAGGAGCTTATTTCACCGGACAAGGAATATAATTATCCACGGGACCATATAAGTAAAAATATGCTGCCTCCGGAACCAATCATTAAGCCACCAATACGTGAGTCATCGATGATCGCACAACAACAGCACTTACGACATGATGTCAAACAATCTCAAGCGCCAATTCAAAAATATACTTTGTCGGGCAGCGCAGCCGAACGACGTCCACCGCAGAATTTGCCGCCTCTGGTGAGTACACAAGTGCTAAGCGTAGCATATTTTTCTTGCAATTATTATTATTTTTGTTCAATTATTGCGAAGAGTTCCATTGGTTGACTCTGGTTAAGAATAGTTGATAATGTATACATTGATGAGAACCAGAATATTTATATTTGATTATCAATCATCATCACGGTAGATCATCATAATAAATGTACATGCTACATATATAGTGCTTTAAGCAAGTTCTTTCTTTTATGAATTGTATAAACTTGTTATTTTTTATAATTTAATTGTTTAATTAAAATTAATATGGCCAGCCAACATCGGACACTTCGAGCACAGAGTCACCGCCAATTGGATATAAAAGAGAGAGTGAATTTACTGATAAAGCTTATAAACAGAAGCATTGTAAGTATAGTGAGTCTACACTTCTTTAATTGGAACCAATTATTAATTTATTTAATATACCAAACAGTTAATGCACCAGACATTACCCAGTTCAACAACGCTCATCGCATTGCAGACCGGGTTACACGTTATGTTAACGTCTCTCAAACAGATCTTAATGAAACAGATGCTAATGGAAAGTGGAAAGTATCGGCCAAGATTCAACAGTTGCTGAATACCCTTAAAAGACCCAAACGACGGCCGCTACCCGAGTTCTATGAGGACAACGACATTGAGCTTGAGATTGCTGCCAATCCCAAGGATCCGAATGCACCCAAGCCCGAGGGCAGCACCATGACTCCGGTGCAAGGTGAACAACTTTCTATACCAGCTGGCTTACCACGTACATTAGAGTGTGCACTTCAACGCTATGGAATGAATTCATTTAAAAGCTCGATGGCAACGGTATTAGATCCTAACGGTAAAATAACCACAACCCTTACATATGGGAAACTACTTTCGCGTGCACAAAAAATCGCTTATGCGCTGTCCACAAAGATATTTAGTAAAGGACCCGAGCAGGTCACACTCAAACCAGGAGATCGGGTAGCCCTAGTGTATCCAAACAATGATCCCTTAAGGTGAGATTTAGGATAAAATTTGTATTTTTTTCGGCATTAACATTCTTGAGTATTCTTTAGTTTCATAACTGCGTGGTATGGATGCATGTTTCGTGGTTTGGTGCCTTTGCCAATTGAGTTGCCGCTTTCAAGCTCGGACACTCCGCCACAGCAAGTGGGATTTTTACTTAGTTCATGTGGTATAACCGTGGCACTTACCTCGGAGGCTTGCTTAAAGGGTCTGCCCAAGTCTGCAACTGGTGAGATAGCGAAACTAAAAGGCTGGCCAAGATTACAATGGTTCGTGACTGAGCATTTGCCCAAACCACCCAAAGACTTTAATGTGGGCAATTTGCGCGTTGAAGACACGGCAGCGGCGTACATTGAGTATACTACTGATAAAGAGGGCAGTGTAATGGGTATGTTTATAGTAAAAATGTAACATTATTAAAAATTCATGCGGAACATTTTTATACCCTGAACCCATTAAAAATGGGTAAAAGGGGTATTATGTTTTTGTGCAAAATGCAAATGTATGTAACAGGTAGAAGGAAGCATCTCCGACCCCATAAAGTATATATATTCTTCAGCATCAATAGCCGAGTCGATCTAGCCATGTCCGTCTGTCTGTCCGTCTGTCTGTCCGTCCGTCCGTCCGTCCGTCCGTATGTATGAACGCAAAGATCTCAGAACCTATAAGAGCTAGAGACTTGAAATTTTAGATGTAGGTGCTCCTAGTGCCCGCGCAGATCGAGTTTGTTTCCGATAAACGATAACTTGCCCCGTTTCCAAGTAATCGATAAAAAATGTATATCGAAATCCCGTTTTTTAAGCAATTTTGGTAAATAATAAGTGCTAGAGTTACCAAACTTGACATGTAGCTTCTAGAATAGTATATATATATCGATTATCTTTCATTTTATACCCATCGCCAACTCCCCGCTACTCTTTATCTATAAGCGCGCGCTGCATTTGGTGATGGAATAAGAGGGTTCAGGGTATCCCCTAGTCGGGAGCTCCCGACTAGAACCTCTTACTTGTTTATATTGCAATATTCCAGTACTTGGCTTATAGCCACAAGAAAATACGAAGTAGCAATTCCTTGATTGATTCGCGTGCTTTAATTTGCATATTTTTGCATCCTAAAGCATATTTAATCATAGTCACTTTTAAATGTATTGCTCATCAGATATAATTACTGCTTTTTTTGGATACTATACTAATTCAGTATTCATATATACAATTTGTATTTCAGGCATCACTGTTAGCCGCGCCGCCATGATAAATCACTGTCGTGCTCTGACAATGGCCTGTCATTACACTGAGGGTGAAACAATTGTCTGTGTATTGGACTTTAAACGAGAAGTTGGCTTGTGGCATGCTGTTTTGACATCTATACTCAATGGCATGCATGTGGTGTTCATTCCCTATGCTCTGATGAAGCTGCGGCCCTCATCTTGGATGCAGTTAATAACGAAACATCGTGCGTCTTGCTGTCTCGTTAAGAGCCGAGATCTGCACTGGGGCTTATTAGCAACTAAGGATCATAAGGATATCTCATTAGCTTCACTGCGCATGCTGCTTGTTGCCGATGGTGCCAATCCCTGGTCATTGTCATCATGCGATCAGTTTTTGAATGTATTCCAAGCAAAAGGTCTTCGATCAGACGCCATTTGCCCCTGCGCCAGCAGCTCAGAAGTCTTTACAGTTTCTCTGCGTCGGCCAGGTCGCTCGTCTACCACTGGTTTCTGTCAATCAGCTACTGGACGCGGTGTGTTATCCATGGCCGCCCTCTCGCACGGCGTCGTGCGTGTTGATAGCGAAGACTCTTTGACTTCCCTTACATTACAAGACTGCGGGCAGGTTATGCCAGCCGCACAAATGGTGGTTGTGCGCTCAGAGGGCGCACCGGTGCTTTGTAAAACGGATCAGGTCGGCGAGATATGTGTGACGAGTGGCTCAACTGGTGCCAGTTACTTTGGACTCGATGGAATGACGAATTCGACATTTAAAGTTCAACCGCTCCTTGAAGATCCAGAGCAACCAAAAGACGGGGGCGGTACAATTGCTAGCACACCCAAGCCTATTAGCGAGGAATACTATGTACGTTCAGGGCTCTTGGGTTTCCTTGGACCCGGGGGCTTGGTTTTTGTTTGCGGATCACGCGACGGCCTTATGACTGTTACTGGTCGCAAGCACAACGCCGATGACATCATTGCTACTGTGCTGGCTGTCGAACCCATGCGATTTATCTATAGAGGGCGCATTGCCGTATTCAGCATTAAAGTTTTGCGCGATGAGCGCGTCTGTGTCATAGCCGAGCAACGGCCTGACTGCTCGGAGGAGGAAAGCTTCCAGTGGATGTCACGTGTGCTTCAAGCAGTTGATTCTATACATCAGGTTGGAATTTATTGTTTGGCACTTGTTCCGCCGAATCATTTGCCGAAGACACCACTTGGGGGAATACATTTGTGCGAAGCGAGGCGTCGTTTTCTGGAGGGTTCGCTCCATCCGGCAAATGTTTTAATGTGTCCACACACATGCGTCACCAATCTACCAAAGCCACGAGAAATGCATCAAGGTGAGTGATTGTTGTTTTGGGTAAGCGGGTAGAATAGAACCTATTGTTAATCCATTGGCTTTATTGGTTCCTATCTATGCTTTCTTTATACATTCGTGTCTGATAAAAATACAAATATTGTTTTCCTCTTTTTTATTAATCACCAACAACAAACAACTACAACTACAACAACAATGAACTGCTGCGGTTGCTTCCCACTATGCCCACTACAATAAATACGCACCACTAATAAACAACAACAACACTCACCTCAATAACTACAAAAACAATAACACTGTATTATAAAAACGACAACCAAAAAAAAAAACAACTCAAAATATGTCAACTAAACTAATTGCATTACATTGCTTTCAATTAACAAATACACAAATCATTTGAAATTTACTCATATATACAACTTATATAACTCATATACTGTTATTGCATATCAAATCAAATCCTTGTACAAAAACAACAAACCATTCCACTACTAACCAACATAAAAAAAAACCAAAAAAGGTGTGCAAACTACTGCAAAACTAAGCTCATCATCTGGCTGTGGTATTACAGACACAGGTGTAGGACCCGCCTCCGTCATGGTCGGAAATTTAGTGCAGGGCAATCGTTTGGCTGTTGCACACGGGCGCGATGTAGGAATGGCCGAAGACGGGGAACGTAAGGTAGGTCATATGATTATAATTAAGTAAGGTAGGTCCAATGATTATCATTAAGTATTAGTTACACCTAGAATTCATACCTAATTACTATTAATCTTATCAGCCCCAATTAATAACTGGCGTGTTACGTTGGCGAGCAAACACCTCTCCAGATCACATAATATTTACGTTGCTTAATGCAAAGGGTAAGTCCGAGTATTGTAAAGAATCCTTTAATATAAACGCAATTTATTTACGCAGGAGCTATAGCAAAAACACTGACCTGCTCTGAGCTGCACAAAAGAGCTGAAAAGATAGCTGCCTTGTTGCAAGAACGAGGCAAAATTGAACCAGGTGATCATGTTGGTAAGCTTAGATCTATTATTTAAGCACATACAAGATGAAACTACAATTTTTCTTTTTCTAGCACTCATATTTCCACCTGGCTTGGATTTGCTGTGCGCTTTTTATGGATGTCTTTATCTTGGTGCAATACCCATAACAATAAGGCCACCGCATCCACAAAATTTAATCACAACGTTACCCACTGTTCGTATGATTGTCGATGTTTCCAAAAGCGGAATTGTGCTCTCCATTCAACCAATTATTAAGTTATTGAAATCAAGAGAGGCGGCGTCATCAATTGATCCTAAGACGTGGCCACCCATACTAGATATCGATGATAATCCAAAGCGTAAATTGGCTGGCATAGCCACAGTCTCGTTGGACTCCAGCGCCTATTTAGATTTCAGTGTGTCCACATGTGGTCGTTTAAGTGGTGTCAACATAACTCATCGGTAGGATACCACAAAACAGCTATCCTATGGTAAATCTAACACGATGTATTTGTATAACAGATCTCTGTCTAGTCTGTGCGCCAGCTTAAAGCTGGCCTGTGAGTTGTATCCTTCACGTCATGTCGCCTTATGTCTGGATCCGTATTGTGGCCTTGGCTTTGTAATGTGGACTCTTATTGGGGTATACAGCGGCCACCATTCCATTCTCATCGCCCCCTATGAAGTAGAGGCCAATCCCAGTCTGTGGCTCTCAACGCTCTCCCAGCATCGCGTACGAGATACCTTTTGTTCGTACGGTGTTATTGAGCTATGTACTAAAGCGTTGAGTAATTCCGTACCCTCGCTCAAACAACGTAATGTCGATCTGAGATGCGTGCGCACGTGCGTGGTTGTTGGGGAAGAGCGTCCGCGAGTGACACTGACCCAACAGTTTTGCAAATTATTCCAGGGACTTGGACTGAATACACGCTGCGTATCAACTTCCTTTGGATGCCGCGTTAACCCAGCCATATGTGTTCAGGGTGCAAGCTCAGCAGAAAGCGCACAGGTCTATGTAGACCTAAGGGCATTGCGCAATAATCGCGTTGCATTGGTGGAGCGAGGCGCACCCAACTCATTATGCTTAATTGAATCTGGCAAGCTGCTGCCGGGCGTGAAAGTTATCATAGCAAATCCAGAAACTAAAGGACACTGCGGCGATTCACATTTAGGTGAAATTTGGGTAAGCTTTTTCTATTCAACTTAAAACGTATGTAACAACAATTATCATTTTGTATAGGTGCAAGCCCCACACAATGCAAATGGATACTTTACCATCTATGGCGATGAGACGGACTACAATGATCATTTCAATGCTAAATTGGTCACTGGCGCTACCTCCGAAATGTATGCACGTACCGGCTATTTGGGTTTCCTACGGCGAACAGAATGCTCTCAGGCAGCTTCTATATTAGATGAAACCACACCAAGTGTGGCAAGTCGTGACAGTGATACAGAGTCCTTAAACTCCATGAGCCAACTACAATTAAACTTTTCAAATACTTCACTGGGTGGTAATTCCGAACATAGCCTTGTGGGAGGTGCCGTTAATTCCAATGATCAGGAGTTACACGATGCTGTTTATGTGGTTGGTGCTTTAGACGAAGTGATTTCGTTACGAGGCATGAACTATCATCCAATAGATATTGAAAATTCGGTACTACGCTGTCATAAGAAAATTGCCGAATGGTAAGTTTTGCAAGTCACATTTTCGGAACAGTAAAAATTAATCACTTAATAAAAATTACCCCACAGCGCGGTATTTACATGGACCAATTTATTGGTTGTAGTTGTAGAACTAGATGGTAACGAATCTGAGGCGCTCGATTTGGTGCCCTTAGTTACAAACACTGTTCTGGAAGAGCACCAGCTCATTGTTGGCGTTGTTGTGGTGGTTGATCCTGGTAAATAGCTTATGATAACGAATAAGCATTTTTATTAACCGATTTCCAATTATATTTCAGGTGTTGTTCCCATTAACAGTCGTGGAGAAAAGCAACGTATGCATTTACGGGATGGTTTTCTGGCCGATCAGTTAGATCCCATTTACGTTGCATACAATATGTAAATAGTATTATAGTGCTAAATGATGCGCAATTCAAATGCATACGTATGAAAAACAATTATTTATTCATCACCATATAATGAATTTTCCTTGTAATCGCGAAAAAAAATCAAACAAAATATCTAGATTTGCATGATTTAGACTTAATGACATCAACAAAAATAACCGAACTAAATTGCTTTTTCCTTAAAAACGATTTACAACATAGTTGATACCATTATCCCTCAGTCTCTCTCTTTTACCCCCGCAATGACATTTAAACTCAATGACACTTTATGTATGAAAGTGGCAACAAAAACAATATTAACAACTTTCTTTGTGAAATGCAATAAACAATTTATATATATATTAATAAGTTATGACTAATTTCTTATGTAGGATTCAGTGTTTTGTTAACTGGTTGCATTTCTGTTCCCTCAACAATGGTATGCGTACCGCGATCATACCACCAACGAAGTATTATAGTACGACGTCTACGTACTACAAGAAATATTAGCATTATCCACAGGCCCTGAAGTCCATTTATCATATCGCAGAGTAATAAATAAACTAAAATATAAATGCAATATTTTAAAATATTTTATCACTAAAATTTTATCACTAATATATATTACCTTCATTTCCAGGCGAGTAAAAGGTTACTATTTCGAATAGCCAAGCTAGTATTATAATAATTCCCAATAAAGCCACACATTTTGCGCTATTTATGGGATAACAGATTAAAATTAATACTTAAAGGGATTGCAATAACTTACTCTTTTTTGACATCCTCGTATTTCTGCTGATCAAACTGACGTATTGGAATAGAATCAGTCTTCTCATCCCCATCGGCACGCAGGTAACCATCAGTTTTTATTCGTTGAAAGCCAAAGAATGATATTATCATTGCCTAAGAAAACGATTAGTATTTATATATTTGTCTTATAATAATTGATGTTCTTTTTATTGCATTGACTCACAAGGAAACTAAGACCTAATAGTGTAGATACTGGTGGTATGAAGTAACGTTGGGATTCTCGAATGGATTCCGTGAGTCCCTGCTGAAAATATGAAGGCATTCCCGGCAGACCCTTTTGCACAGTCAACGAGACTAGAATCGCTGGTCCAGTAATAGCGAATACACAATATGCTCCAAAGTTCAAAATTGTCCACATCTTAGAAAATTGTACATAGTAGGGCAGTTTGTACCAAATATTCAGGAGCACATTACAGCATATGCAGAAGTACCAGAAGAAAAAGCTTAATATAAAGAACTGTATAACGTATCCAATGGAGCCACCCGCTGGTATTCCGTATATGTGCACCACCGAGTGCACAAAATAGCCACAGGCTAAGCACAAGGACATCAATGCCAAGGACCAGCCATGCAAATTGCGCAATAGACGCAAAGTCAGATGCAAATAACTAACCAAGAGTAGGCAAGGCATGCTTATTAGCATCATCACAGCTACAATGATAATCTTCGCTTTGGAAACCTCTTCAACTTGGGTGATACATATAAATGCTAACATATGGCCAGATTTATCTTGGTCCAAGCAGTAATTTTCCTCTACTGTGTAAGACTCATTTCCGTTTTTGTCGATGATCAACAGCGACCCGTCCTGCAATACAAAAAACAGGTCTTCCGGATCTTCGTATTGAAACGAGCTGAAAAAGGTAACACTGCAATAAATACAAAGAGTTTCAGAGTTCTAAAAGTACATCGCATTGTGTTGCATGTCTGGGACCAAGAGCAATGATTACTAGTATCAGAATTAGTATGGTAATGGTAATCATAGTTTTTTGAGAAAAACAGGCTGCAAAAATCATTGTACGGCGTAAACTTACCTATTACATGGATTGCCAATTTCATAGGGCAATACTGTAGGTATTTCCAAATCTTCAATGCAATTGTCAAAAAGTACCGCACTTATGACAGTTGGTTCAAAATTTAATACAGCGTTATCACACATTGAATCACTTTGGTTTTCACGATAAAAGTCTAGGTTCTCACCAAGCGGACAGCACTTCCGTAATCTTGAGGTTGACATAGCTATTGGCTGTTTTCTCGATTTTTCACGCTGTGAACAGTCAACGGGTTGGTTTTGACTTTGTATCGATGTGATCTGTGGAGTTCGCATGCTTGTGTCCGCTGTCGGGGCCAAAGTTGGAGTTGGAGTTGTATTAAATTCGCTAGAGCTTATATTGTTTGATTGCCCAAATGTCGTGCCTGCGCTATAGAAAATATGGTAATTTAATTTAACGGTACAAAAGACTCACTTATATTAGAACCTGTTAGTATTATATACGTCCGAGGTATTTGGAACATCTTCAGCTTTAGTCATAACCAAAATAATGCAGATATATGTGGTTAGATATGCTTTAAAATAAAATTGCCGTCTGCCTTTTTGAGAGTTGGACCACATGTTAGGATATTGTATATTTAAACTGGAAAGAAACAATCGATTAAAAACAAGTGCAATTCGGGGGTTTGATCAGAATATTATACAAATGATGACAAATGATTTAAAATAAAAAACTAAAGCGGTAATAACTTGGGCCCCAACCATTGGATTTATCTTATAATATTTGGTAGTATACAAATATATATGGCTTGCAATATTTTAAGCAGAACGGCCACTTATAAAAAATTTAAAACTGAATTATTTAATATTTTGAAAATATAAACAAAGGGCAGCCGACTTTTTTTTGTGGATTTGCAACCCTGAATTAATACAGGAAGGAATACTGCCCCGTCCATGCATACATAGAAGGACACATATCAAAACCCATAAAGTATATATACTCAAGATCAGCATAAGCCGAGTTGATATATTTCAGTCTGTTTCTATGCAAACTAGTCTCTACATATAGCTACATCATATAGCTGCAATAGGAACGAACAGTCGCAAAGTAGGTTCCGGTATAAAAAGATAACTTGATCAAACTCGGGTAATTATTAGTTCCAGTCCTTATATATTTGCAAAATCTTGTCAACATCGGACTAAATCAAATAGCCGGCATAGGAGAGATATGTCAAAAAGTAGGTTCTTATATGGCAAAATATTCTATTTTCTATATTCGGCGGGCGGAAAATATCCCTACTAACCTAATTGGGAAAATAGAAACCTGTCCTGTCGTTAGTATATGAAAAAAAACATACAAAACTGATATTCTCCGGTAATGTCTACTATCTAGTTTTCCAAGATCTAAGTAATGTCACCATTAAAATGCTTTGTTTGGACAGTTGCATTGGATTACTGCAATACTCCCTCCATATATATTGTTTTTGTATTTTATATATGTAGAAAGAGTCGAGATAGAAGCACTTTGTTTCGTTCAAACTAACATTTTAATTTTTGATATTAGTTTAATGATATGCTTAATGAATTTAGTTAACACGATTCGCTTATAAGGATGATCCAACTAATATTTAAGTTATTCAAACGTATGTATACTTCACGTATACGTTTGCATACATAAGAACCCTTAAAACAATCTATGCGTCTATTACTAATTTCTCTACACACATATCATACAAAAAAAAAAAAGCTATCAACATGAATGTTTGTACATGTATTATCTTTCCCCTGCCTACTCAAAATATCAAACGCACACACACACACATGACGTCATATTAATAAGAATGTGCTGATCAAAAATTCTTGTTATTATACCTTACCTACATTTGTATCTTTATATATGAATTCCAAATAAAATCCGTGAGCAAATTATTAATAAATGCAATGATAAGCAGAGTAACAGCCAAATAGGGTGGGGGAGGGGGGGGGGGTATTGTTGGGGATATGGTTGTAATATAACACTCTAATAACTGCGGAACACAACCCACAGTTGGCGTTTGCCTAAATAACTATTATAAGTATGTACTTACAAATGAACTGGTGGGTATTAGGCATTAAGGGAACCAGGTGTATATGTTTTGGAAACGAATCTTTATCTCAAATCGTTTTCACTCATGTGCTAATAAAGGGAATTGTTTGTTCCGTTTATCATGTAAATTATAATTTTATAGCGAGGTATCGACATAACACTAATTATCAATTGTAAGCATTTTATGACACGACTTTGTATCCAACATTTAACAAATTATTTATAAAATGCATCCGACGAGAACGCACAATGAAGTAATACTAGCGAATAAAGCGTCTTCACATAAGTGCTATAGGCGCATAGTTCACTGATAAGATAATGAAGAATATGGCAGGGCTACAATAACCTTTGTTTTTAATTAAAACCAAATAACAAAAGGTACTATTTAATTTATGGTTCTATGTACTAAGAAGGAGGTAATTGCACTAAAGACAAAAAAAAAAACAAAACCGGCACAATCATCACTCGATTGCAAATTTGAAATTCAAAGATTCCGTGTCCAAATATCGATAACAGCCCCTGTTGCAACACTGCGCATGACGCGCATGCAACCATGTGTACTTTAGTACGTTAAACGACTACTAGGTGTCGCTTGCGGCATTAGCAAATGAAAGACGCGCTGTGATTGGCTGACTGTACGCTATTCGGGCTACTAGTGCAGAAGTAAAATGTAAGGTAAAAGTCACTCCAACAGTTTGCTTAAAAACAGTTAAATAATATTAAAAAAAATATTACAACGCGTTCGCTATGTGATGCCAAGTGCAATGGGTAAATGACATTAAATAGTAATGTCAATTGTGTTAATCAGACACTATTGTGGCTGTCTGTAAAAAATTTTTCGGTTTTATAAATGGCGGACAATGTGCGTTGGCTTTAGCTCCATACACACACACACACGCACACATACCTATCCAAATACACATACGCAGACACGAAGAATTGTGAGTGTCGAGTACCCAGCACTGTATTAAGCATTGAGAATGTATAATTTGCCAAACCTGGCTCAGGGCAAAGCATCCTTAACTGTGTGATTTGAATGGATATATATGTGTATGTGTGTGTGTGTGTATGTGTATGTGCGTGTGATTTTGGCGCCATACATGCAATTAGCAACTTTTTCAATATGTGATTTGTAAACAAAATGGCATTTCTTAAATATTTTGTGAATTATATCGATTTTTTCCGCACATGTACATACATATACGCATATGCGCCAATACAACTGTATGCGCAAATGAACGCGAACGAGTGCTAGTTACAGTTGCTGTTACAGTTGCCAGCAAATTCTTTTTGTTTTAACAACCATTATTTTGTTTTAGATAATGTGCGTTTTTTCAAGAAGAACTAAAAGAAAATAAATCGTTTTTGAGGTACCAACAGTAGTACGTTCACACGCTTACACTTTCACACACGCAAGTTCGATAGTTTTAAGCAGAAAGTGGGTGGCTAGCTAAGGCATTGAGCATAACGACAACGCAAAGGCTGATCAGAATATAATGAGTGGTCGCGGTAGCCGGAAACGTGGACGCCCGCCAAAGACGCCAAATGAGCGCTCATCGGGGCGTTTCAACTATCAAATGCTCAAGAAGCCGAAATATCTCAGTGAAGGAAAATCCCAGCCAAGTACTCCATCAGCGTCACGTTGCATCTCCCCACAAAGCGATGAGTGCAGTCGCGGCAGCCACAACAATCGTAGTGGTCGCGGCAGCGGCGTCAAACGTGGACGGGGACGTAAATCAAATGTCCACGCCAACACCAGCGCCAACAATTATTCAGGCAGAAAAGGTAAATATTATTAGTAATACCAAGGAGTTAACTAAAACCAAAGTGTTCATGCTCTGAGAGTGTAGCTTAGTCTAAGAACTACATTGGCAACATCTTTATTAATATAGGAGCAAGCTTTTCCTTATGAATACTTGTATATATTTTACTATCTGGTGGAGCTTATTGTGCAGACTCAGCAGCCTTAAAAAAACTTGTCAAATTCTTGAAATAAAGTAAATTAGTAAAATTCTATTCCGATTGACAAGTAAAGTAATGTGCTATTGTCCTTGATTTTTAAAGTAAATTGTACAAATTGTAATTAATTGCAACGCTGTTAGTCGCAAGAAAATACCCACAGGAAAGAAAAGCGCAAAAGGAGCTACAAAAGTCTTGTATTTGCTTTAAATTTTTTCAAACGAAGATTTCAACTCTGGTTTAAAGCCAAGAATAGTTATAGAAAGAAGAGGGGTGTAAAATGACAGGCATTAGCTCTGGTCGTTTAAAAGGTAAATGTTGAACACATAGGCAGAGGTATACACAAATCCCATATCCCAAATGTATATTTAATTGTTTTCCCTCTGAATTGTGACAGGTTTCGAGTCGGAGTATCATTATGGCTCGGATTTCGGAGATTCGGATGAGGAAAAGACGGATAATGAAGATGATTTGCTACTTACGCCGAGCGACGACGAGAGTTTAGATGCAGCCAACGAGAGTGAGTCCGAGTTTTCAGTCTGCAGTTTTACACAAAACGGGCTTGGCCGACTCTCGCGTCCACCAAGCCCGGAACCGATTTGGCTGCAGGAGGGTCGAGAATATGCGGCTCTCGAATTACCCGATTCGTCCGAGGATTTATTTATGGACAATGCGCATGTTTTGCGCGCTTTAAGTATTTATGAAGTATTGAGACGCTTCCGTCACCTGGTGCGACTCTCGCCCTTTCGCTTTGAGGACTTTTGTGCGGCTCTCGTCTGCGAGGAGCAGAGTGCACTACTCACGGATATTCACATAATGCTTCTAAAGGCGATTTTACGTGAGGAGGATGTACAGGGCACACACTTTGGGCCACTCGATCAAAAGGACACAGTTAATATCAGTTTATACCTGATAGATGCAATCACATGGCCAGAGGTGTTGCGCAGCTATGTAGAAAGTGACAGAGAATTCGATCGTAATGTTTATAAAATACTCAGCACAGGCGAATATCCCTATACAGGCGTTGAGCATCGTCTGGTGGTGTTGCAGTTTTTGGGCGATCAGTTTCTAACTGCAAACTCAGTGCGCGACGTGATGGTCCAGGAAGGTCCCATTCACTATGATGACCATTGTCGCGTCTGTCATCGCCTCGGGGATTTGTTGTGTTGTGAAACATGCCCTGCAGTCTACCACTTGGAGTGTGTAGATCCACCCATGAACGATGTACCGACTGAGGATTGGCAGTGTGGTCTCTGTCGATCACATAAAGTTACGGGCGTTATGGATTGTATCCTGGCGCAGGAGAAACAAGGCGTCCTTATACGCCACGATACACTCGGCGTAGATCGACATGGCCGCAAGTACTGGTTTATTGCGCGGCGTATATTTGTTGAAGATCAAATGGACGGCACTTGTTGGTATTATAGCACAACAGCAAAGTTTGAATTGCTCCTAAAACGTTTAGATGCTGCAGAGTTGGAGACTCGGCTTTATTCCCAATTAAGCGACCGTCAGGAAGAAATAGAGCGACAAATGAAACTAACAGAGTCGCTAACGAATGAGCACAAACATAACAAGCGCACCTTATTGGATCTAGAGCAGGAGGCTACACAAGAACTTCTAGAAAAGAAACCGGCCGATACTCTAGCCGAAGAAAGTGATGACCAGGCTGCAGCTGAAATCGTAAAGAAAGCTGAAGAGAACAAAATGGTAACACGTCAAAAGACGAATCAATTAAATAGTGGCACACTCTACTTCAAGCTGGGTATGGAACAGGGCTTTAAGAATTATGTTAACCAGTATGCCACTAATCCCATAGCGCTAAACAAGCCGCAACGGAATGAGGAACGCGATAAACGACGTCACCTATCCCACAAATTTTCCCTGACTACTGCCTCCGATTTCAAGTGGATTGGCATTACAATGGGAACATGCGATAATATTATAACAACCCTGCGGCAAACCCTGCTCAATTTTGAATCGAATATAGCGGCGTCTTTTATGAATATCAATTGGTTGAACAACAAAAAAATGTGGAATACTGCTGTAATGAATGCCAAACGGGCCACTGATTTTGCTGCTGTTATGTTGTTGTTTCAAGCATCCCTTAAAAGCGTAGTTTTTGCAAATGTGTGGCACGAACAGCTTGGACACATGCACTTGCAACGGATCACAAGCGCCGAGCGCGAAGAACGCAAGAAACAGGAAAAACGTGAAAAGCGCGAACGCGACGACGAAGAGGAGCGCAATCGTCTCGCATTCAATTACATCAAATATTCGCTGGGCTTGAAGCACCAGGTATGGAAGCAAAAGGGCGAAGAGTATCGGGTGCATGGCCAATGGGGTTGGCTCTGGCTATCTAGCAGTCGACGGTGCGGAGTTCGTGTCCGACGGACCCGTGCCCAGCCGCTGTCACACAATCGCATCTATGTGCACTACACATTGGGCGAAGAGCAGAATGTCAACGAAGTTATCCTAGTTGATCCTCGAACTCATCGCTTTATACAGCAATGTAAGACGGTCCACGAGGCGGGTCAGGTGTGCCACTATTTGTCCGAGCAGTACACGCACGTCAATGTCATCCAAGACGTTGGCGAGCGAGTGAATGGGATCATTGATGTAAGCAAAGCTTTAAATGAACCCGGTCGCATCTACTATCCAAAGGTGGCGCGCAAATGCCGCTTGGATGATTTGCTGGAGAGACGCTCGAAATTGGCAGAGGTTGAGCAAAAAATTGCTATGAAATCGGATAGTGATGGAGATGTTAAGCCGCTTTTAATACCATCAACTGCTGGGACTGGCACTGGCAAGCAAACGTATCTGGAGAAGCGTTTAATGCGCCTCACGGAAGCCTCAGGCAAAAGTATTGCATGCAACGTTAACTTGGATCTCGTCAACTCCCTCGCCAAGCAAATACAAACAGTGCGTTTGCAATTCAGTCAATTGAACCGCTACGCTAAAACCTTCCGCTGCTACACAAAGGAATGCAATACGAACTCAAACGCCGTTTCACAAATAACCCAAAACACTTGCTACTCGCCTCTCTGTCTGCAAAAGGCGCGTGCAAAAAAGGAGCTGCTCTTGCTACTACGTAAGGCACACACTGCGGGAAATGGCTCAAAGGAGACGGTGGCAGCTATTTTGGGTGCAGTAAAAAAGCCGTCCATACTTGAACAGAAATTGACAGAGGGTAAAAAGGAGTCTGCTCAGCTGGCAATTGATGAGTCTGAGGATCACAAATTAGCTGAAATGGAGGCGCCTCTCGACTTGCTGCAAGACTGGGAGCAGGCGCGTGCGCATGCTATAACTTTCAGTAATCATCTGATTACGGATTGTTTGCAGAGCGAACCCGAGGATGCGAATAAAGTAACAGTTAAGGTGGAAGAGCAAAATTCTGCTGCTAGTAACTTAAATCCCGATTCAAACACACAGGACTCGGACAAAATGGACTACATCGAGAATATGGACGTCTGCAGCAATGTTGAAATTGAGAGCACAGAAGATTCATTAACTGTGGCAGCGAGCGTTGCGAGCTCAACGGCAAATATCGATGAAATAGATATTTTTCCTGGGTTGCGTCGGAAACGCACACTAAAGCCTAAGAAGGCATATATTGGCACTAAAGATGTTTTAGATCAAACCTTGGATAAAGATATACCTCTCAACAAGCAAAATCGTCGATTTCCCATCACTCAGCGTCCGGTTAAGCGTGAGGATGTCACCAAATACGAACGGGAGTATTTCGCAAATGGTAATGAGCGTGTTTACTCTGCAACTTCAACACGGGGACGTGTCTATCTCTTGCGTGATGAGTCCAAATTGTATGAGCAATCTGTAAAAGCTGATGATAAAACAACAGCCGTTAAGAAGTCATCGTATGCGCGGTACCCGCTCATCTCAAATTTCCTAACTCATAAGCAAAGAAGAAGCCTTTTGATTTTGCCACGTTTCGAGCTGCTTAAGCTATCCCGACTGGGCGGTAAGGCACCGGCAAGTGGCTTTCACCATGCCGCCAAAAATAACTCAATTTGGCAGTATCAGTGCTCTAGGCCACTGTTCCGTACATGCTGGTCATATCGTACATCCAATGCGACAACTTTGTCGTGTATAGCATTGCAGTTAAGAATATTATGGTCTTGTCTACGATGGGATGATATGATTGCCAAACCGCCATCCACTGATGGCAAACATCAGGTTACAACGGAGAATGAGATTGTCACATTGGAATTGCTAAAGCTGCGTCACGCCGGACGATATGGTGAGAAGACGAGCTACCTTCGACGCAAGGTTGTTATACCATTAGAGATGCCAAAGACAATTAGAGGTAGGAAATGTTATTTAACTTATGGTAACAATGATTTATTTTGTTAATAATCGACTCCCTCAGAGGTCACATCAATACGATCGGGTCTGCGGAAAAGAAAGCGTGCCGAATCACCACAGCCAACAGAGCCACAAATAAGCGAGGAATGGGTAGATGAGGATAAGCTCGAGCTATGGGAAATTAAGTTTATTGGTGAGAAGCAAGAGAAGGCACGCCTTGCTACGGTGACTCGTTCGGTGACATCGCGGCAACTTGAGTCGAATAGCGGCTCCGGACCCAATGCGTCCTCTGTTGGAAGTCCAGGAGGTGGACGAGTTCTTTTGGCGCCGAAACCGGGGGAAGACGTCAAGGATAAAATGGAACAACAGTTGAAACTTCAACGAGCGGCACATCAACAACGTAAAGTTATTGGCGTTAACGAAGTTATTCGATCCTCTACACCTGGTAAATTATTGAACTTATACTTTTTTAAGATTGATCTATAATAAGCTTTTACAGTTAAGGGACAAGTAATTGGTAGTCGACGTGTGATAGTTAAAAATCCGGATGGTACAACGCGCATCATACAGCAAGCCGGTACGCAATTGGCGCGAACGTCAACATCAACTTCATCAACAACAACAAGCCCCGCCCCGTCTACAAATGCAACATCAACGACACCCGCTTCCACGCCACATAAAGTACAAATCATACGTGGGCCCGATGGCAAAGTAAGCGTCCGTGGACTAAATCCAGGTCAGCAATTGGTACAAATGCCGGACGGCAAACTACATGTCTTAACGACAACAACATCAAATGCAGTAACATCAAGTGAGTCAGCCAACAATCAATTTGCATCTATTTATTGTTGTTTATTTGAATTTTTTTTTTTTTTTTGTAATTAAGGTGTCAAAGGAAAACTGCCAATAAAAACAATTACAACACCTGCAGCATCACACGCAGTGGCAACGACGACGACTTCAGTTAATTCATCATCTCCAGTGATTAAACAAATTGCAATGAAACATGTTAACATTGCTAAATCACCGGGTGCGCAAGCTCTCGCATCGTCCCAACGCGTTACGCTTCCTTTAGCACAAGTAAAAAACAAACTTTTACTTGCGCAGCAGCAGCAACAGCAGCATCAAACAGGTCAGACAGCCACAGCTTCGCCTAACGTTCAAAAATTAGTGCCGAAAGTGGTAACCGCCGCCGCATCGAATCAGCAAGTATTTGTACAGCCCGGCTCAAAATTGCTGGTCACACAAGGATCGCAAGGCCAAAAGGTGATCATATCTGCATCGCCAAGTCAACAACAACAGCAACAAGGCACTGCAACGGTCCAACAACAGCAAATGGTTCAGACACAAACAATTCAACAACACATCCAACAGCAGGCACCACAGCAGCAACAGCAACAAATTGTGGTCAATCAACAGATGGGCAGCCAGCCTACACAAAAAGTGATACAGCAAATTGTCAACACGAGCAACGTACAACAACAAATTGTTGTTGGTGGGCAGCGAATAATATTAAGTCCGGGTCAAACGATCGTTACTCAACGGAGTGTACCGCAAAGTCAAGCCCTACAAATGGTACAGCAGCAAATACAAACACAGCAGCAACAACAACAACAGCAGCAGCAACAGCAGCAGCACATCGTTCAACCACAGCAACAATATGTGGTACAAACCAATCAACCAGTTCAATCGACGGCCACAACGCAAACAAAGTTGGTTAAGCAGCTGGTGGTGCAGCAGCAACAACAACAGGCAATTGAAGAGAAACCCCAGAGCAGTAGCACAGAGAGCATTGAGACAACCACACAGCAAGTGCTAGTGCCGAATTCAACGTTAGCTCAGCAGCTGGCTCAGGGCAAGCTGCAAGTGGCGACTATTAATGGGCAACAAGTGATTGTCAAGCCGTTGGGTAACAATCAGGCGCAAATTGTGGCACATATTAAGCATCAGGGCGATGGCAATGCCCATATTGTGACTAACAATGCAACGCCTGCAGTATCTCAAGCAAGTCCCCAAGCCTCCCCCACTAAACAGCCGCAGCAGCAAAGTGTTGTGCAACAAAGTCCACAGCAAGTCGTTATGCAGCAACAGCAAGTGCAACCACAACAACAGCAGCAGCAGCACATTGTGCAGCAAGTGGTCCAGCAGACGCCGGCACAACAGCCGCTAAGCGTTGAAGAGAGTCTCCTTCAGAATCAGCCACCTGGCACGGTTATTAAATGTGTCACGGCACAAGTACTGCAAACAGAGCACGGACCGCGTATTGTGTTGCAAGGGCTCGTTGGCAACGACTTTACAGCCCAACAACTGCAGCTGGTGCAAACGCAGGTGAAGCAGCAGCTAATGAAAGGTAAATTTCAATACTCTTAAGCTGCCAGCCAAGCTCTAAATTAATGTGTTCCTTTTACTCATACTTAGCTCAAGAATCTAATGGCAAGCTAGGCGTTTTAGGCCCCACAAAAATCTATCTAGCCGTGCAACCGGAAACAGCGGCACAGTCGTCACAGCCGCCGCCGTTAACACCTGTTCATCAAACGGCGACACATCAACAAGTGAGTAGCTTTTAAATGCAAATCATATAAGGGCGAGAGAGAGCGCGCGGAACTCTTAAGCACTTAAATAAGACAGTAGGCAGAGCGGTTGGTTGTACCGATCGACCAAACAATCGAAAAATTTCCAAGACACCTGTTATTTTAATTTATTATTTAAAATGTAATTTAAGTTCACATTTACCACAGAAGAACAAAACGCATCTATTGCTATGATTTGAAGTAATTTTCATTTATTTATTAGAAAACTTTTGTTTGATAACTATCAATCAATTATTTGTTAAACTCTTTTCTTATGACATACTCTACAAAAGTGAAAAAAAGCACATGGCATATGATTATTTCTCATACGCTTTGCGCCTTGTGCGTACTATGCACATTCCTTAATGGTATGTACAAGTGTGATTCGAGCAATTTCCAACAAACGCTCAGAAAGATAGAAATTATTGGTTTGGTTGAAAATTGCACAACAAAAGGCTTAATTTTGCAATATAATTATTTGTCAACTAATTCTCCAACATACACACAGACACACAAACGCGCACATATACACAGACAGACCTATTAACAATTAGATGCAGTTGGCGAATATTCTATAAAGTGCATTTTTAAAAATGGATTATGATTAATTATACGTATTTATTTAATTCGTTTCATTAAGTACTTTTATTATGTTAATAAAAAATTAGTGATGTAAATTTAATTTAATGCCAGCTATAATACTTATCGATATAAATTAAGAAAACTAAAAAACAAGATAGCAGATAGACGATAAAATATATATTATTGATTCAGCACATAGCATTTCAAATGAGTTTTACCTATAACGTATTTAATTTTTTAGCGAGCAATTAAACAGACTGTGACGTAATTTTAGCGACCAGGGCAAAAGTATTAGACAAGACGCTGCATGCGTATAGAATAGAATTTTCTTGCCTAGTTTCATTTGGTTTAAACTCTATCCTCTATTGTCTATGTTACTTGTAATGTATGTAAAGCGCTTTTTGCAATAAAAATATGTATGAAATATACAAAATAACGATGACCAACCATGTTTCTTTTCATACAATCTACTCAAGAGCAGACCATATTAATTATATAGATTTACATTTATTAATTCTCACTTCTTATATTGATAGATGCTTCTGAGATAAAAAAGAAAGAAAAAAACAAATAAATAACAAAAACTAATTATAAAAATTAAATACATTTACAACTTTTTAAATCCGCATAGTGATCGTAAATGTTAAATAATGGGAACAGAAAAATAGAATAAATTATTTCTATATTATTTTCAAATTATTAAATTCGTTATTTTCAATTTTATTAATACATTTAAAATATAGATAAACAAGTTTGCAAATATCAAATTTGATTATTTTAACCTGTACCATTTGAAAACAAGTAAAGTTAAAGACAGAAAACCAAATATTCTTATAAATATATAAGGAAAAAATTGCAGCAGAACTGTGTCGCCTAATTGTTTACTCGAGGTGTGTTAGTTAAATAACTTTACATTAGTTTTAAACACTTTTCCCACACACTGAAAAAATTACTTGAATTTGTCAAAAAATAAAAACGCGTGATTCTATTTCGATTAAACTAATATCTAAGGCTTTGACTTTTTTACGCATATATACTCCATTTTCAAAGCCCTCCCCCCTGTTTCCCTTAGTTTGATATAAACCATAAGACTATGCACAATGCATTGATCGTAAATGGTGCGTAAATTTTTGTTTCTGAGTTAGTTGGATGATTATTTGCAAATTGGCCTTTGTGTTGACAAAAAGCGCTCGCTTTCTATAACTATATAATGTATGTACATACATATACATATTCTGCACATGTATGTATGTATGTATGAAAAGAAATCGTTGTAATCCAATGTATGCTAAATATATGAAAATCGATTTACATATGTTAAACAAATAACATATATGACTTTAATCAGAAATCAGTTGAATTAGAGTACAAAATTTGTTGTTTTTCCATGGCCAAATTTTGCTTTTTAAAGAAAATCGTAAGAAAAATCAAATGAAAACATGAACGAACAATTAATATATATAAAAAATATTGCTGAAGAGATTAACCCACACACAGAGTTTTAGTTGGCTGACTTATTAAATATTTACAAAATCGGAGGCAGTGCTGGTCTTTAATACCACATGGCAAACTAAACGACGAATTACTCCGTTCCAACTAGCCCCCTCCGCCCCCCGCGTAAGCGCATGTAAGCTAGTTTTTGTATGAAGAAAAACTTCGAAATATAACACAAAGGCTTAACCATATTTGTAATCATCTCATCTAAATCGAAATAAATTTTTACACTTGTTAAAAAACAATCTAAGCGATTACTGAAATACCAGAGTTTCACACACACACACATACCCACACGCAATCAATCAATCACAACTCGTTCACAAAAATACACAAAAAAGACGTTAAAACATTTTTGCCGCAATTTTCATTATAAATATTTTAAAGCAAGCTTTACAAAATCAAATCGTTTTAAAGAACTAACTTGTACCATTAAAAATTAATTTCGAATACCCTTTAAAATAAAATCCATGCTGCCAATACTTATAAAATCCAAACGTTATAAACGCATTGCCTAAAAATCCGTGTGTCAACAACTACAACTCCCAAAAAATCACGTGTTAATCTCTTCGTCAAACAACTACAACAACAACATCTCAACCACAAACTACAAACCATAACAAAATCGTAAAAGGTTGCCTGGAATAAATACTACAACTGATCTCTGATTAAAGCCAGGTAGGTGATCATCATATCTACCATTAAACATTATTTAAGTAAATATTGTACTATATACAACATATTATAGAGACTAACGAATTAATGATTTAATAAATATTATGTGAATAATGTTATTGGTCACTTCCTACAAAAAAAAAAACAAAAAAAAAACAAAACAAATAGGTTGGTGGCATCTCAATTGTATATGTTGTAAGATCAAATTATTTAGTACAAGATGGCGATGAATCTAAACCTGATAATAATGATGACGATGATGAAATTATCGTTGTATGCAGTCCGCCTCGTACACAGGAAAAATCGATGCCTTTTTCGCCACTAACAGCTGAAACAATAATCGAAACAACTACGGAGGAGGTGAACCAATATGAAGATAGTGTTTGTACAAATGATGATGCATGCAATAATGAAGTTAGTTTTAAGTCTGAAGAAGAGCGGCATGTGCAACCTCAAGAGCTACCTATAGTTAACGATAAAGCTAGTCATGATCATATTCAGCCATTAAATGAATTTGATAGTGCTAAAGCCGTCAATCGATATATATTGCAGACCAACGATAACACCAGCAACAACAATACCGACAACGACGCCGCCACCGCGCCTACAGCTACTAATGAGGAGACTGCCCCAAACGACAGTTGCCCCGCAACAAACAGCACATGTGCCTCAGGCAACAGCATCAGCAGCGGTATTGACCTCGAGCCCAGTAGCCTTGCCCAAGCTGATAAGCATAATAGCACCACACACAACAACAACAACTACAACGCATCTGGAACAACTGTGTCGCAGGAAAATGTCGACTATTCCGTAGTAGCAGCAACAGATCTCTGTGCCACATCCTTGGTACAAGGCGTCGAGAATGAGCAAACGGAAAATTTTGTCGTAACTAGCGGCTATATACAAGAAAGTAAGCAGAATCCATAATATATCCAACTTTCATGTCTGTAATACATCGCTATTATTTATATTTACAGCTATTACAAATGTACTAAACCAAGGTAATCTGAGTCCCGAGCTTAAAGAGAAATTGGTCAACATGCGCATGAAGCAGGAGCAACAAAATTCTCAAAACCTGGGCGAATGGCAGCCATCAACAAACAGATCAAATTCCATAGTTGAAGGCGCCAGCACTTCCAATCGTCGACGCACTACGTCACGGCATAATAATACCGATGATGATGAGTGGAAAATACGTACTCCATCGAAGCGTCATCATGGATTACCCAGTGTTAACCACAATAGCGCAGTCAAAAATAATCGTAAACATCTGCCTTTGGAGGATGCAGCAAATATCAGTGAACCAAAGCAAACGCAGTTGGAGCGCCATAAAGATTTGCTTAAGAAGAGCATCTTACGCAAACGATCCCTGTTGGAACGCAATTTGCAAAATGAAATCCGTGAGGAAGTGGAGGCCAAAGTCAAGCGACACGTGCGCGCCATGAGCACAACGACACCCGAGAAAACAACTGAAAACGATTGTACTTCAGTGTTTACTGAACGTCTGGTGGATCAGAATAATGAACACAAGCGGTAAGTGGAAATTTAAATAATTTTGAACGGGACATTTACATTAAATTACAGCCACTCCAAACCATCGATGGGCCGCAGTCTTGGAACGGAGCCACCTACGCTGCATAACAGACACGCTGTTGGTCGGCCCAAGAAGATGACTAGGAAAAAGGAGAAGTTATATTGTATATGCCGTAAGCCCTATGATGACACTAAGTAAGTTCACATTTAACCCACTTACGGATTTAACTCAAGCATACCTTCTTCTTGTAGGTTTTATGTCGGCTGCGACTTGTGCAGCAATTGGTTCCATGGTGACTGTGTCAACATTACCGAAGAGGCGTCCAAAAAACTAACAGAATTCATTTGTACCGATTGTCAGAAAGCGCGTGAAACTCAACAGCTTTATTGTAGCTGTCGTCAGCCCTACGATGAGTCACAATTTTATATTTGCTGTGATAAATGCCAGGACTGGTTCCATGGTCGTTGCGTAGGTATCGTCCAGAGCGAGGCTGAGTACATTGACGAGTACGTCTGCCCAGAATGTCAGCGCAATTCGGACGCAAACACCGCAAATATAAAAAGTCTAACGGAAAATGAAGTTGTTGAACTCAAGAGCTTGATTAAGCAAATACAGGTAGCCAATCGATTATTCTAAAATCCATATTGGTTCTTTTTTATGTAGCAGAAATACTCTTGTTGCAGTCCCACAAAAGTGCCTGGCCATTTATGGAACCGGTTGATCCGGAAGAGGCGCCGGACTATTACAAAGTGATAAAGGAGCCCATGGGTATATATTGGAAAATGCTACAATACTTGAAATCGTTTTCAAAAAAGTCCTTTCTATTTTTCACAGATCTCAAGCAGATGGAAACCAAACTCGAATCAAACACCTACACTAAGCTCGCTGAATTCATTGGCGATATGACAAAAATATTTGATAACTGCCGCTATTATAACCCAAAGGAGTCCTCATTCTACAAGTGCGCCGAAGCACTTGAATCGTTCTTTGTACAAAAGATCAAGAGTTTTCGAGAAAATATTGTTGGTCAAGGCAATTGAAATAGATATAACCGAAACATTGATTGTTGGTACAATTCCAAGAAAAAGTTGCACTGGATTAAGCTGGGTTTAACAAAATCATTGAAAACCAATATTATGATTTTCATATAGGTAAAATAAACAAAATTCTTTCACTAGAACAAAACATACATACGTAGAGTATAGCCGCTCTGATATACATATTACTGTGTATATACATATATAAATAAGTATATATATTATATATACATAATTAACTGAAGCTAATATAAGTAGTTGTATTCTTTTATCATATATAACAAAAAATGGATTTCGTATTTAATATCGAGCAGATTTAAGTTCAATTTAATGTGAAGAAAATTATTAATAACAATCTAAGTAGTTTTGCCTATGTACAGCCCAAAATGAGATGTAAATAAACACACACATGCATTTGTTTTGATACATATGTAGGTACAAGTAAATCAAGCTTACTTTTATCTATATCTATCTCTGCAATGCCAGCCATCGAAAAGAGAGAAAAGTGGAAAGTTAATTTTCATTATTTTTGTTTTTCATACTTGAAGCATATTACAAGTCATTAAGAGTTAAATAAGTTATAAGTTAATATATGGCGAAAATATTAATCCAACAATTTTTCGTATCGTCTCGAGTGACAATCATGGAGGTTATGCATTCGGTTTTTCATGCAGCCATGGGCGAAATATAGGCAACGTCGATGGATAGTGTGTGTCCGGCTTCAGTACGGATTCAGGCCAAGTGTTAGAAACATCATTGGTATTATTGCGGAATGGATATGTAGCCAAAACAATTGGCAGCTGCAATTTGATTTCCTTTTCCAGAGACTTTGGTTCGATGACAAAAAAAACATCGTATGTAATTTTGATCAGATGACAGCCTTGCAGATTTGTTGGCGGCAACGGTGGCACATAAAGGCTGTCATTGTGCCATTCGTCCTTGCCACCAGGACGTATTTTGCCTCGTACCAATACAGCCAATGCGCGCTTCTCTGATTGAACAGTCTTGCCTCGTGCCAAGTATTCAATGGTCTATAATACACACAACATTTTTATTTAAGCTACACCTTACTATAATTGAGAGATGATTACCTCAGTAAGCGAGGCCTTGGTTCGTTTGATGGTCACGTTGCTAGCGTTGGATATGAATGCGGTGACGAGTATATTCTCGCCGGGTACGTACCCGCCACGATCCAAAACGACACGACATTTGATCTGGCCGCCACCGACACAGGCGACCACGCCCAGTTTGTGTTCGACCTCACAGGTAAAGGGTTGCTATTAAAAATTGATACTAATATAAGTATGTTGCTCAAACAATTAATGGTATATATATACCGATAAGATAGGCTTCTCCAGGTTCAAATCAATGGGGTTCATAACAATGAAAACCTGGTGGTTTTTATGAGTCAGTCCTTTGGGTTCGCGAAGGGCTGCTGTGCAGAAATATTGTATCCAACCGAAACTGCCCAGGAATGTAGACGGCAAGCCGACTGGGAGACCCAATTTAAAGGGAAAACTATGTATGCCTGGTGATAGTATCGCTGGGCCTTGATCTACATCACCGAGCAGACGCATACGGAAATCAATGTAGTTTTCTTTGTCATAGGTGCGTTCTTGTCGACCTCCAGCCCGCACAACACCCTCTCCAACTACATGAAAATGTAGACCCAGAGCTGGTGTTTCGTCCTGCAGCTCTATGAGGACACGCCCGGAAAGAAATTGGCCCGGGAAGTACAGTAGTGAAGTATTATCGAAGATAATGAGAAATTTCAGTAACTTCCGCGGCATATTCGCTTCAGAGTTTAACGTTTTCCGATTTGTTTATTGGGAATGGCCTTGGAATACCTGTTGTCAAAAGGTAAGCATTAAATTAGTACCATTTTGCTTAGCTTCAAATATATATGTTTCATTAAAAGTTGCAGCTATTCGGCCCACATATATAAATGGCTAATAAAAATATAATATATATATGTTTTACGAGCTCGAGACATGAAAATAGTTTCAACGTCCGCTGGGGACAGTTCAATGCGCTTAGATAGCCACAGAGAGAAAATAACGTAATTGCCATTAAACGATGCAAAAATCATGCCAATCACAGCTTTTCCCCTCTTTAAATGGAGATGTTGAGCTTCAACATACATACACCCCACACACACACACACACAAACGCACACATAACAATACATGTGTGCATGTATGTACGTGCATAATTCGTTTGACAAATCCGTTTGTGGCTTTAAAATCGTGGGTGCAACGTCAAGGTAATTGTATTTAATACTTAAATACACAAATACACACTTATTGACGTTTATTTCTAGTCTCATACGTAGCGTATTACTGATTTCTGGTCTCTTGTATGTTTTTTTTTTGTTCCTTTTTTTTATAAACTATCTCAGCTGCGCATGTGCTTTGAGGCCCCTACAACGAGTAAACAGCGCGCGCTGACGTTTGTTTAACAACTAAAGTTGTTACGCTTCTCAGCGCAAGCTTGGTCGACTCGGAATAATTTGTAGAGGTGGGCTAGAGTCGTGTTTGCTCTTGTGGGTAGATCGAACGTTATACCAAAGCCAAAGAGTTATTCTCAAGAGATAAAAAAATGGTTAAACTAAATATTTCGTTAAGGCATATTGAAGGCATTATTACATAAAAAAATGATTTACAAAATGGTTAAATTAAATATTTCGTTAAGGCATATTGAAGGCATTATAACAAGCTGAAATACAAAATCAAAAAACGAGTAAAAAAGGTTGGTAATTGTTTGGTTACCTTCTAAAATTATACATTTTTAAACATTATTTAAGCGAATCTACGACTATTATAAACTGTTGCCAATTCTTTTGATTTTATATATAAAATAGTTAAAGTAAGTAAGTTTTGGCCGCACTTCGTGATTGAGTGACGCCAGAAATATCTTTCATTCTCACATCTTTATTTATTTATTTTTTTTTAACTATATATATTCAGGCTTATAAATGTGTGAAGCGTTGAAGCTAAGGTAAAATACAGGTTTGAGGCTCGTTTGGATTACTCAGAGAGAGTTAAAATACTCTTGTCGCTAGCAAGAGAAGTTAAGGTATGGTGAATTTTGGCATCAGCATTGGAGGTGAGTAAAATTACCTTTAAAATTATGAGCTTATGTTCATTATTTATTAAATATTTCGGTGGAATGTTCATGCTTAGTTTATTTATATTTATGTAAATAAGTTTCTGGGTTTTAATCAGTCCAAGAACTTATTTTCTTCTTAAGTCTAAGATCTTTATTTATACTAATTCAGATAAAAAGAATTTGTTTCAAGACATATTTCTAAAGTCCAATTTTACCATTACCAACTGATTGAAAATGAGAAAAAAATCGTGAACAGAAAATAAAATTTCTGAAAACAGCACAAGTCAAATGTTATTAATTTTTTGGTAACACATAGAAGTTGCGCTTAACACAGATATTTTGCCTCCTGGAAGTGAAGGGTTAAAAAAGCGACAGAACAATTACAACATTTTGCAATTTCGGCACTTGCCATTAGCAAGCAGAAACAAGATCATTGCATCAAAGACTGATCTTTTTGTCAACTTTTTAAGTTACTGACTGACTTTATTGCAAATATGTGTATAAATTAGAGTTTTTTGTTATATTATTTTTTTTTTTTGTATATAATAATAGTTAACTTTGGCAAATTTTTGTTTATATGCTGTATAAATTGAGAGAAAATTTATCTGTTTCCATGGAAGTGATTATTATTTATCCAACCGAATCTGTAGTTTCATAATATGTTGCAGCATGTCTCAGTTAGCGCAGAACTTGTTTTTAAAGCAGCAAACAAACAATCGGCAGCTAAAACAGTAGAAAATAGACTGCGGGGAGCGGGGACGAGTCTAGATCAGTTACGTTAAACAACTACTAAACTGAGCTTCGGCGAGACGGTAAGAGCGAAGAGAGCAGAAATACATATATTTTGGAATGAATGGTTTTAATTGTGTGAATGCTGCACACGAATCAGCTCAGCTGGCCCAGCCGAAGTATGCTTCGGGCCAGGCCTGTGTATGTATGTAAGTCATGCGTCAATTGGTTGCGAGCTCGGCTGGCTTTGAAGCTCTTAAGCTGGAGCGCAGTTTCTCTTCAAGCCGAACGAGAGACTTGAAAGCTTTTTCTATTGGTTTTCGTTTTTGCCTTTAGTTGTAGAGACAACGCCAAGAGAGTTGGTCGGGCTTGACGGCTAGCCAGCAGCAGGTGTAAATTGGAAAAAAATCGAAAAAGCGCAGCGCGATGTATGTTAACACAGTTTCAGTATTGATATAAATAATACACTCATAGAAACTCTAACAAACTCTCGTAATAAGCGGTATTAACTGCAATTAAATTACTTATATTGGAGTAAAATCAAATTAAATAGAAAGTCAAACGGCAATAAACAGTGCGAAAGAACAACTTTAACAACAATCGCTTTGGTTCGTTTACTTTTGTGTAAGCTGAATTTTGGGAAAAAATAACCGTTAAAATGGTCTTTTTTATGTAAATCAAAGTTGCAAAGCTCAACGCCGGGCTTGACTCTGGTTAAATTATGTGGTACAGAGCAAACGTGCGTTTAAGGTAAAAATAATTTGGAAAATGTTTTATGTTGTTAGGGCCAAAGCTTGCTACAAGCGTACTTTAATACAATTCCGTGCGACTTTCTATCGTTGCCAACTTAACCAAAACCAAATTCCACGCGCACGTACCTGGTGGCTCCCAAGAACAACAACAACAATTCAACATAATTAACCATTATAAATGGCTGTGATGAAGTTAAGATTTTTTTCTTTACCTTGAACGCTGTTGGCTTGAAAAGCCTTAGAAACGCATTAGAGCTGGTTATTGCAAGACCTAATATAAGTTTGTAAGTATAATGCATGTGGTATTGTGGATTGCTTTGGTCATTTAGTGCTTCCATTTTAAATGCCAAACAAACTCCAATTTGGGTGTGGTAAACCTGCTGTATGCCAAAATGCCATGGTGTCTGGGATTTGTAATTCTGCTCATGTCTAACATATAGCCAATACCAGTTTTTTTTTTCCCAGTATATTTCTTCCCAGTACTCAATTATATTTGTAAGAAGGGCATTATAATGCAAAAGACGGGACAACTCTTCATATAGGTTGCGTCTTTTTTGCCGTATTTTAAACCAATTCCGGGTCCTGCATTTTATGTGATTTACCTGTAAAAACAATATATAGAGCTATATTCGTATCCTCCATCGTTCTTTTTTTAGTACACGCTATATCAATAGCAATTTAATTGAGGATTACAAAATTTTATTTATCCGCATTGTATTGTTTTTTACATCGAACTCAACGAAAGTGGGTAAAAGAGTATAATTGTTGTATAAGATAGATTGTTTGTGACGGCAGCTTGGCGCGGGGTCTAGAGAATTTTCTAGTCGGGCTCTCCCGACTAGCGCAGACTGTGTTTGTGATACACATGAGAAGCCAAACGAATTTACCCTTTTATCGTGACTGTTGGTTTTTTTCGTATCCTTTACACCTGTGATTTTGATACGGTGACGTAATTTATACAATTTTACACAAGCAAGTTTGCTGAGTGATATTCCACTGTCGAAAATCTCAAATAAGTAATATATATTACAAGTATTTTATACGAAGCGATATAAGCATTATAATATATGTGTCTGTGTGTATGTATGTATGTGTGTGTGGGGGCTTGTGTGTGTTAGTGTACCCATGCATATATGTATGTTTGCATTTATAAATATACGTATGCATGCATGTTTGTTTTCTAATGCCAAACGCAGACCAAGCTGTGCTGCAAATTTAAATAAAACGAATTTCTACCAAGAGCTCTCCTCCTCGATTCTCAAGAACTCAAGTCGGCTCTGCAGGCTTTCTTGCTTAGCTAGAAGTGATTTTTTTTTTTTGGTATTTTGCATGTATGTATGTATGTACATATGTATGTATGTATGGATGTATGTATGTATGTATGTATGTATGGAGGTATGTATGTATGTATGTATGTATGGATGTATGTATGTATTTATGCATGTTTGTATATATACAGTAGACATGCATACATATGTTTACAAACAGGCATACATATATATGCAAAATGTATGTATGTATGTAGTGTATGCATGTATTTTTTTATGCATGTTTGTATATATACAAAAAACATGCATACATATACATATATTTACGAACAGGCATACATATATATGCAAAACTTTTAACTTCATTCATTATAATAATAATTTTCCCCGCAATGGGGGAGTGTTAGCACATTATTATATATAATTGGATTGAACGCTGTGCTGTTAATAATAATAATAAATCAGGACATACAGTTTAATATAAGTAGGTAAATGTCATATTTAATAGTTAAGAATAATGATTTAATGAGTTCGCCTCTAACTCACTTCAGTGCCAGCGATAATGTTGATGCAAGAAACTCAATCCTTGAAGAAAGCGTCTAATACAGTCGGTGCTTCAACTTCCAACTTCGCAAATTTGCCAAAACCCCACAAAGCCAATTGGCAGAATGGCGACGTCCATATAGGCTCTGATTCAGGTGATTCAATGGAAATCTTAGCGGATGCTGTGCTAATCTCGATTGATGGGGAGAAGCATTGGGTCTCTGGTGTTGATTTAAATACCACATGCACGGATCTAATCCTTGCTCTGCTGCATTATCAAGATCTCCAACAACTGCGATCCGTCACTGAGAATGGACATGCACAACCATATAATATATCCAACAAATTAGATACATCCAGCCAAATCACCAACCATAATTCACCAACAACAAATACCAAAGAAAAGGAACAAACTTCTAATAGCAAAGGTATTATTAACCCCCACGCATATGTGATTGTAAAGCAATTGCCGGACTGTCGATTTGAGGAATATTTAGATGGAAGCTCTCGACTATTGGATGTCATACCGACAGGGGATACTCCATCGAAAAATCAGGTTGGTTACGAAAAACAAAAAAGAAAATTGATCTTGTATTTAATGTACCTCTTTCGCAACAGTGTGAGCTCCAGCTAAGATATCTTGGGTGGACGCCATTGCAGACATCGCCGTGCGTCTATAACCAGAAGCAAAACCAAATGTTCTCAATGCTATCAATGTCAACCGATAAGGACAGTGGCATGGGCAGCCCAATGGGCAGTTCCCGAAGTGATAAATATCGGAGACGGCGGGGCAAACAAAAAACTGGAACAGCCGGAGTTCTAGCTCTACCAAAGCGCAGTAAACATCAACTACAGCCTTTCAATTTGAATCCAAATGAACGCCTTATGAATATTATATTAGCCCAAGACGAAACCATAAATAGGCAAATATATTTGTTGAAGTAAGTCCCTATTTTATTATATCGTTCTATCTACTTATCTTTCATTTTCGTCTAGTCAAAAGGAACAAGAAATTTTGAAGATTGAAGATGAAAAACATCGAGAACGCGAACTTGAGCTGGGTAAGAATTATATGCTCGATGCATACTTATATGCAGCAGATAAAATATCAAATAAGAGACTTTATACACAAGATTTTGAGGATCAACCACAAAAGCTGCTGAACTCGGACCTGGATAAGCCACATCCTGCGCATTGTTCTGCTGGTAGGCAACTACATTTACAATAAGACCTTAGTATTATTCTTTATAATGTAAATTTCCAGGCGAGGTTAATCGACTCGATACCACGAACTCAAAGGAGGTAGATTTAAATCTTCCTTGTGATAAGGAAATTTATTATTGGCTAGAAAAAGTTTATGCTCAGAATGTACTACTGCAGGGAGAGGAGGAGCAGCTTCTGCGTTTACACGCAAAGGTGCGAAAGCACCAGATGCGATGCGTCTACCACACAAAAGACGAGGTGTTGCGTCAAATAGATAGATTGGATATGGACCTGGCCAACCAGGTAAACGATATATATAGGGTAGAGCGTCAACTGTTAATAGCCAATGAACAGTTGAAAGCCAAATTGGGCGTTTTGGAGAGTTTGGGGCATGAATTTGAAGCTTTTCCGGCTGCAATTCAGGAAATCGATAAAAATTCAGCAGCCTGTTCAACAAATCTAGCTTTAAAATGTAATGAAGATATGCTACATGATCAGAAATCGATGGCACAGCAACTCATACGAGATTTCCAGGAGAAGGATACCATCAATGCAGGTGCCAACCTTATTAAAAATAACTCGAACAAGCAGGATTATACGGATGCCAAAATGTTAAAAAAACAAATGTTTTTCGCAGCTGACAATTCCGAATCTTTATATGATATGTTGCCGAATAATACATATACTGGATCAGATAGTTGCTTTCAAGATCGCAAGGAAACAAAATTCGCATTGGGCTTGGCAGAACGTGATTTTGATATACAACACTTGGGTACACTTGTTTAACTAGTAAATTGTTATTTTTGTTAGTTACAGATTAAGTACAATCTGTATATTTTTAAGAACAATCTGTATAAATTCATTGTTAATTGCAAATACTTAAGAGTATGTTAAGTGTTAAAGAGATTCTCAATAATTTTTACCAAATTCTTTTTTATATTTGAGATAGATTCACAAAATTAGCATAGATTTTAACAATTTATAGGGTAGATTATCACATACGTAGACAACTATAAAAATAGAGGGAATTTTTAATGGCGAATTTCCCATTAAGGGGTTCAGTTAGTTTTTGCCTTCGCAAGTGGCTCATCAACGCTGGACGAATCGGAATCAGAGATTACCAACAATTTGGCAATTTTCTCAGTCCTCCCGTCTAATACAGCTGGCGGCTCTGTGGGCGTCGACAGGATGGCAGCAGTAATGATATTTGATGTGGATGGCGCATCCAGTTCCGGCTCTTGCTCGTTGAGCAGCCCGTGATTGGCCTCCCGCCGTTTGGTTAACACAAAGGCAGCGCTGTAGAACAGAAGAATGGGCAGCACAGCCACGATTGCGACGCTGGTAAGGAATGCTGTCATTTTCACCTCGCGCTGGCAGCATTTAAGATCCTTGGACCACAGCACACGCGTGCGATTCATCTGAAAAGGGAAAGATGTTAGAAAAGCAAACCAAGGAGAGCTGGGCCAGTGCATACCACGTCCTGCATATCAAAGCACACTTTGCCATTGTTTTTCCGGTCTAAATCCTTATAGAAATCGTTTATTGTTATGTATTTAAGTAGACAACTGGTGCACTCGCTGCCTTTGTTCTCCTCCAAGCAGCCCGAGAGATTTAGGTACAGCTCGTGAAAGTTATCTGAGTTATTGCCTTTGAAACATTCTACATAAATAAGAATACGAATATTTAATGTGAGTCACATTGGGATTAGTCAGACTCACCCTCACAATAGGCTCGATTCCAGAGTCCCTTTAGTACGTTCTGTGTTGTAAATACGATATTCATACGATCGGAATCCATGTAAATTTTTGAACAATTTTCATTTTTCATCAGCGTATCGTAACTGGTGGCCATTGTGCCATACAGTTGATTGCATGCAAAGCAAAGGCGTTCATCCTGAGGATGGACTGGAACGGCATGCGCTGTGTTGCAGTAAACGAAATGTTGCTGATCGTTTGCCAGTTCGCGTAACAAATGATCACAATTTTTTGACTGAGCTACAAGCGTTGTCCAGCATACAATAATTAACAAAAATATGTTTTTCATCGTTAGGCAAATGCTTATTGCTTTATATATGGATGTTCACTGGTGAACTAGCTTAAATTCATGCAATTCGAATGGTCACTCAAATTATCTAAGTTAACAGCGCTTTTTTGAGCCTAACAGATTTTGCATTGCTGTTAACATGTTATTTGTCTACAGGAAATGTTTTAAAATAACCGCAGAGCACTCATGTAAATATTACGAAATGAGCGTTATTTTTATTCTGTTGCTGTTGTTTTCTCATTTTTCTGATGAAGGTTGTACATTTATAAAAGTATTCTACTCTCTCTTGGCTCTCTGCTGTTTACTTCTGTTAAACGAATGTTAAGTCTTTTTCTCGCTCTCTCATTCTCATTTTACACTCGTTTAAATCCATTTTGAATGAGTTTGCATAGATACAGTTAGTTGTGAACGAGTCGTCGGCGCGTGATAATGTAAAGCGAGTTCGGAGGGGGTGAAATTTTCTTTGTTCATGCGAAAATTTTTATATTGCCGCGACGGACGTGTATTTTGTGAGCGCGCAAGCCGAATTGTTAAAATTTCTTGATAAGGAAGTCCGAAAACCGTATTCAACAAACCAATATACATATTTGTGTGCTTGTGAAATTAATGGAGACCTACCTCCTGTAAAGGGGTTCCCAGCGAGCTGCGCAATACAGTTGGGAAAAATATTTGCTTAAACGACACACCTACACGCGTTCCTACTGATACAAATAAAAAGACAAAATAAATTAAAGCCGATCCAATATTAACTATTATTTCAAAACGAGTAATCTCTTAGATTCGTTTTAAACCCTAATTTTAAATCACATAACTTCGTGCATACATAACTGTGAGATCTGAAAACACAGCGCGTAAAAGGAATACGCGAAATTAAGTTGAATATTCGCAAAAGAACATGCCGAAAAGAAAAAGTGCTACAAAATAATTATGCATTGTGCATGTGCAAGAGTACATGTATAAATGTAAGTGCCAAAGAAGCAAAAGCTAAGCCGTGAATGTAGACGCCACTCCTTTTGCAAAAAAAAAAAAACAAATGAAATGTAAAAAGGTGGCGTCGAATGTGCGTGGATAGAGATTGAGCGAGAGCTGCTGCGCCGGAGTTGAACTTTGCATATGCATACATACAAACAAATTTGGTGTGTGTGTGCGTGAGTGTCGGCGAATTTCTACAGTGCAACCAACTATAATTATTGTTGTTGACCACAGCACACAAAACTGTGATAGGTGCGTAAATCGAATAAATTTAAAAAGAAAATGACAAGAAATCGTATAGTGGCATCTTAGACGCTTCTCTTCATTCTCGAGCGTCTGGTCACACTGCGCAGAAGCAAAATTAGCAAGCAACGCATTCAAAATGCACCTTCAATTCAATATTTTCTGAGCAACTGATCGAACAGCTGCTTGCTGTTTGCTGCTGGCTGCCTTGGGACACCTGGCCAAAAGCTGACACATTGCATTTACAGTTACTTGGACATATAGCATTGCTCCTTTTTTGTGTACCACAACGGCTTGCAGTCGTATAACTGGTTTTTAGTTTGACTTGTGCAGAATTTGGTCAAACAACGTCAACCAATGCTCCCAACATCAAGTCTCGCTCTTGTGTCAGAGCGAGAACCCGTTGATCAACATAGCCTGAGAGAAAGAGAGTGAGAGAGAGACAGAGAGTTGCGAAAAAACAAACATAAAAGTCCGACAATCTTTAGCTTTCGCTTTTGCTGTTGTTCTTGCTGTTGTCTAAGGCTTTTGTCCGTTTTCTTTTGATTATGATTTGTTATCGCTCCGTTGTTTTTATGGATCTTCGCGCTGCTCTGCTTGCTTATCGTGTTTTCTGCTGGGTCCGATTTATGCAAGTATGCAACAGAGACTCCAACTACATTTTATTTCCGCAACAAAATTTCAGTCCGTCGTTTGCGTACGTGTGTGTGTGTGTGGAGGCCACATTGTTGTTAGTTTCAATAGTCGACATAATATCTGTATAAATGTAAGCACATACGTGTATGGTATTGCATATAAATATGCTTAAACTTCATAACAAGATGCTCGTTCCCTAGTCATGTCCACTCACTAGGAACTCTTTGTTTATTTTTAGTGAGAAATTCTGATTACAAACTATATTAATTTCATTGCCTCCTTTTCAAAGTCGCTGTCTCAGTTGCTTTTGCTTTTATGCTACTCTTCTTAAAGAGTATAAAGTATTGTTTTTTCGCCTTTGTGTGCTGAAGCAGAAACAGTTGTGACGGCGTCGATGTCAGCAACGGCTGTTGTCTTGTTCTTCCCTCTACTCATTGAAAATTGCTAAAAGCGAGTTTTGTGAATATGTGTGTACCAGGTAGAAGGAGACATGTCAGACCCCACAAATTTATATTTTCAATATACATGAGTTTGTGTGTTGGGCTAGTTGTGGTTTTGCTAGTTCAAGGATTGGTTCTTAAATCCAATAATTTAGTTTAACTCAGAGGTACAGGGAATTTTCTAGTCGGGCGCACTCGACTACTTGTCTTTATTGGCTTCTCTCTACTGCACCCCCAGCTTCTGGGGACCTGAGGTTAATTCTGGGATGGGGTCTGCGCCTGTATATATGTAAATCTAGGGTTGTCTTTTGTATTTTATTAATATTTTTTATTTATAGATTTGCGGCGACTTGCCGACCGTTTCAAGAATTAGTTTTTCTAAATTTATCGCTGGTTTTAAAGCTTTAAAATTTTTCGACAAACGTGGAGGTAAACGTTAAGCGTTCGCCTACGCTGGCGCCCATTAATAAGTGGAACACGACTTCCAAATATAAGAAAATTTATCTTAATTCAAGCCCGAAAAGTAGCTGAAATCAACTTTATATATTTATGTTTTTGTACAAATTTAGGGGGGGGTAATGCGTCTTGGTCCTGGCCAGCATGTGCCTAACCCTGTGTTGCCGCTTTTGGGCAACACATTTGTCTTTTCACTTGTCTATTGAAATTTGCTTGCTTTGAATTAAATGAGGCAATATTAAGCAACCGTGGTAACTGTTGAAACAACTGGCAACTGGCAGCTGGCAAGAATGAGGCGGCATCTGTATGCTGCATGTCATTACTTGTAAGCAGCCACGCCATTCGCAGGGCCCGCACACAAGAGGCAGACAACAATGCGATTGCACAATGCTGGTTCTAAAGATAATATCGCAACAGAACAATATGTCTCCAACTAAGCCGACGATGCCCTTCAAGTGCAAAGAGCGCATTAAGAGATTGCTTAATAATTGTATTTTAAAGTAAATCATTAAAGTTATTTCGCTATAGAAGCTAATTCGTAGCAGTGACGGGTGTGTGTGTGTGGTGTGGCCAAATGGCTTGACCATAAATTGGTCATATTTTTGTAAATTGGCTATGTTAAATTTGGAAGGTCAGTCAATTTGAGTTGTGCGTTCATTAGCTCCATTTGACACCCGACCGGATGAGCATGCATTCATGTGTGTGCGAAATGAAACCCAAAAAGGGCGAAAAGTGCATGACGGGATGCTGCTGAGCTTTTACTTTATTGAATTTCCCATTTTTAAATCAAGCAGGAGCCAACACTTACAGAGAGGGAGAGACAGAGAGAGAGAGAGAGAGATAGAGATAGAGACAGACTGAGAGGCTGTGCAGGAGAGCAGGTTTGTTGGGGTAGACTTGGCTAAAACGTCTCCACTTACATAATGACAAAATCGTTGCTCATGACATTCCGTTGCGCAAGGGTCAATGGATGTAGTATAAGCGGGGGAGGGTTGGCGGTTATGTTATTGTATTATGGTTGTAGAGTGTGGGGGGGGGTTTCTGTTATTGTCTTTGTCTACTTTACCACTGTTGTTGCTCCGTTATTCGATTTCCCTGCATTTGTCGACGCTTATAATGCGCTTTTCTCTTTGTGCTCTGCATCCTAGCTTCCGGCGTCTTAGCTGATGCATTTTGCAATGCATTTCTGAGGGTTGTTCCTTGGCTTCTTTTCGCTTTTCGTTTTCGCCTGTGTTTCGTGCGTTTTTTTTTTTAAACTAAAGTGCAGCTTCTGTTAAGTACAGTACAATACACAGAGGAAAAATCTTAAGTGTGTGCTTAAGGTTGACTCAACTTTGCACTCTCTGCTCCCCACATATTCTCATCTCCTACTCTTTACTCCTGGTCACGGTAGCTTGCTTCTGCGCTTCCATTTCGTTCAGTACCTGCCATTGGATGCATCTTCAATCCATCTTCAATGCATCTTTATATTCACAATGGCGGAATACGTGTTGTAAAACATTAATATTTTGCTTCAGAAATAATTTTCCCTCATCATAAAAGTATCAGCGGAAATAGTACAGAATATAAGGATTGGGCTATTCTAAAAGGAAGGACAAACTTATTAAAGCGTCCCTCAAAATATTTATTACGTTATTAAAAGTGAGACGAAAAGAAATCGATAAACTAATTGGGCGATATTGCAGAATACTACGACTAAATAACAAACAAACCCGAAATAAAGGTACTTATTAAATGGAAAATAACAACAAACTGATTAGATTTCAATTAGGTAGCATTTAGCTGTTGACAAGCTATTACAGAAGCTGCAAAAACTTTTAAATATTTAAATAACTACTATATTAATTAATAATTAATTTAAATATATATACTCTATATATTAACTATTAAAGAAGCTGCAAAAACTGCGATATTGATTCAAATATATAAATAATTACTATATTAATAAATAATTAATTTAAATATATATACTCTCTGTTGATAAGACAAGTGTTTGACAGCTGCCTTAGTCACAGTCTCTAATCATTATTGGAAATCTGAAATATATATATATTATATATGTATATATATATAAATATAAAGTCATTTTATCTGCTGCGGCAGACATTCCAATGTTGTCGCAGTCGTAGCATTTATCGCATACACTTTATAAAAGCAATTCATGATCTTCCCATGTCTTGTAAAAATCACAAAATTGTTTGCCAAATTTAGCAAGCAGATTGATTGAAGATCAATATTTATTTTGAATTTTTCATTGCTTTTGTTGTAATTGTAAATCGATTGATTGTTGCCCGGAGCGTAAAAATGTAATAGATACGCTAAAATGCGATTTTGCTTTATAATTGCGTTTGACGCTGTCACGCTCTCACTTTGTGTTACATTTCTTTCATTTGAGTGCATCATCTTTTATTTCGATGTTGCTTGGGCAACCTTTCGCTTTCAATTTTGAACTATTGCAAAATAGGGCCCGTTTTAGGCCATCTTGGTAATAATTCTTATCCCAGTCAATCTGACTATTTTCGTCTGTAGGTCGACTCGAGCGAAAAGTCGCGCCCATCTCTTGGTTAAGAAATACGCAACTAACTTACTTGTTATACCTTGAACCCATTAAAAATGGCTTAAAAGGGTGTAATAGGTTTGTGCAAATGTATGTAACAGTGGGAATGAAAGATAACCGACCCCATAAAGTAGCCGAGTGGATCTACCCACCGACTGTCGCAAATAAATACATATTAATAAAAGCCACAATTTTAAAACTGTTGCCTTTTGCGACTCTACTTATAGTTTATAGCAAAATAAGATCTACTGCAGAAAATGTAATCAAGATCGGTTAAGAAACACATAAGTTATTAGAGGAAATGTGTGGTTTTATTATATTATATAGTTTTCGTTTTCATAATTACTTTAAGATTTTAAATCGAGTTTTATAGTTTGTTAAAAAGGGTCTTGGGTCTTGTTCCCGGCTAGTTCTTAATTCGTGATCGTGTTTTATAAAATGCCTTTAATTGCCTTGATTGTTTTACTCCCGACTTGCATTTTTTTATTTCCTTTTTAGCTATTTGCAGGTAATTTAGATTGCATTGATGCCCACATTTAATAAAACACTTACATGGTACAACGCGCAAGTAATTTATGATAAACGAAACGTGGTATGTTTATATTTACCTGGTCTAAACGATGTAATTTATGAGAAAATTCGTGAGCTCGTTAAGGTGTAGCACGTGAAAGAAGGGGAACGAAAATTGATAGAGAAAAAGAGAAAGATGAAGGATGAAATATAAGTTTGTGATTTCATTTGGGGATTTATTGAATCATGTTGGGCTTCATCTTAGAATATCGTTTGTTTAAACAGTCCGTTTACCAGAAACGGATATAAAATCCTTTATTTGTATATCTATATATCCATATCCGTCTGTCCGTATGTATGAACACGTCGATCTTAGAACCTATATGGACGAAGTTCCTCCTAGGCCCTAGTTTCTAAACATCCGATAACAATTAATGTAGAAGTCCCTTTTTTAAACTGTTTTCGGGTTTGGTGGAAGAAGGTTGAGGGTATCTCCTAGTCGGGCATCAGTTTTCCAATAATTTCTGTATCATTTGCCCTCATGTGAGTAAATTTGTGAAATAGGTGAATCATGTCCCAAATTACATATTACATACATGAGATTGAAGTTAAGATGACCATTTTATTTAATTCTCCACATATTTATCTAATGCCTGACAATTTCCTATTGAAGCGAACGCATTTCCTCCGATTCGACCCGATCTTCTATGTGTTTCTCTTTTGTTTAATGTCAACACAGATACGATAATTAACATCGAAAAGAAACAGCAACACGTTGATTGCCTTATATCATAATCGGACTCTGGGTTTTTTGTTAAGAGTTTCAATATCGTTTTGCAGTCGTCTTTTATGTTAGAGTTGTGTTTGTCACCGATTTTGAAATGTTTTCTTTTGAATGTTACGTTTGTTGTTTACAATTTAAGGCAATTGTTTTTGTCTTTTGTTAGCAGCAACAAAACATGTTGTGTTTATCTGTTAAAGCCATGTTATGGTGGCATGTAACTCGAGGCTGTAATGAGTCTTGTATGCTTTTATTATGCCTTAATGTTTGTGGCCCTAACAAGGTGTGTGGCTCTTTGGCTTTTTGGCTCTTCGGTTCTTTGCTTCTCTCTGGTTCTGTTCTAGATGTTTGCCTTAAAGTCACTCTGACTTTTTATGGCATCCCCAGTCGGCAACTTGTTCATGAACTTTTATGGTGATTTCTGTCTGAAGCAAGTCAGACGGAAGCTAAAGATGAGATTCCAGGCCATGTATGTAATATTGTGTATTCTATTGATGTAGTCTATCTCCTACTCGGAGTGATAAAGTGTGTTCATTTGGGATTGATTTAACGTAATCGCTTAACGCAACATATTTTTATATAATAAATATTTAAGTTTTGTGACCTACTCGATTACTGTTGTTGCTATTAAAATTTGTTATTGTTGTTTTTACCTATTGCTAGGCTGTCCGTGAGGCGTCAACGCGTTTTGTATAACAATTTGCAGCACTTTCTCTCCATGCTGTGGGTCTGTGTACTGCTGGCGTCTCCGCCTCAGGCGATCGCAGTGCTCCACTGAGCTAGCCGGAACGGCGGGAACAGATGGAACTAATGGCTTCCGTTTGAAATGGTTTACCTTCGTTTTTAAGACAAGACAAGTCAAGACGAAAGAGCTAAACAAAAACAAAAACTAATAAATGCCATTTTTGGATCACCACAGTATAATGTGGCAATTCTTTTGAGACTGTTTGCTTTGCTTTGCTTTGGTTGAATGACCGTCGGGCGCAGTTTTGTTCAATTGTATGCCGAAATTTAATTTTTTGTTTTGTTTTCTTTTTTGCAGAAATTTGCATTGACACAAAAAATACACAAAATGCTTGGGCCGGCGGTTAGTTGATTGGCTAACAGCAAAAATACGAAAAAAAAAACGACTACAACGAATTCGACGCTCTCTACGCTTGAGAGTGAGTAGGTGGGACACGTGGGTCACCACCTGGGATGTTAAAGGTGTCTAGTGGTATTCGCTGTTAGTTGTTGGGTATATTCAAAACTAGAGTCATCTTCAAAGCTAACACCACAACAAACACCAGGAACTTGTAAAAAAAAAAGGTGAGTTTACTATATGCATGACTTGAGATCAACTGGGATATACCTTTTAGAGTTGAATAGGTATCGTTTTTCTTTTACTGGACATTTGTAAGGTTGAGCTCGTAGACTTTGTTTAATATGCCAAGCCCAATTCTTTTGCTTCCTCTTGGGAAGGCCCTGCTGGTCACGGCGATTGCTTGGCAATTGCAGACCTTTTGAGGTTTATTGGGAGTATCTAGGCAGGCGTTAGCTAAGAGTGAAAAGCAGTCAACAATTAAAAAACGTAACAAGAGAATAGACAGAACAGCAACATGGAAACAACAACAACAAAAACAATCAGCATCGAAAAGGAGCCACAAAACAGAGTATGGTGCTGTGCATGGGGCCTCATTATGCCAGAACAGCATGACAATAGCTCAGAGGATGACGAACTCTCGCTAGCCAAGCTGAGGCCAAAGGAGTTTGTTATTACTGGCGGCATCAAGCCTCAGCTGAATATCGTTCACATATCGCCCAGCGAGGAGAATGAGTTCCCACACGAATACAGCCACCAGCTGCCCGGCCTTGGAGTACATAATGTGGCGCTCAGTCCGGACAGCAGCTGCATAGCTGCCGTCTCCATGGATGGCAATCTGATGCTGCTCAACATTAAGGGCGGCGTGCGTTTGCCCAGGATTAGTCACAGTCAAGTCAGCAACATTTGGTCAACGGCTTTTGGCCGGAGCAACGATTGCGTCTATGCGGGCTCCGGCAGTGGACACATTTACAAGTACGACACGTCCGTCGGGCAGCTGCAGCATAATTATGACACACATCGCTGCGAAAATGTGCTGGGCCTGGCCATTAGCGGGGATCAGCGTTTAGTTGGCGCCACCGATTACGCTGGGAACTTCACATTGCTCGATGGCGCCACCGGGCAGATATTGCGTCGCAGGAACTATAAAAAGCCCATGCGAAGGCTGGTGTATGATCCCTGCATGCGTCATGCGTTGGCTGCCTGCGATGACAAGACCATCAAACTCATAGATTTACCCAGCGGAAGATTGCGTGAAAGCCTCACCGCACATGACGCCTTTGTCATGTCCGTGGCTGTGTCGCCAGACGGTTTGCGGTTTGTCAGCGGCGCCTCCGATGGTTCCATCAAGGTGTGGGACGTCCGAACAACAAAGAGCTCGCTGTCTTTTGTGTGCGCCACCAATACGAACCTGTGGGACGTGGCTTTCAATAGGCTGAGCAACAAGATCAGCTTTGTCGGCGACGGCAAGGGCCTTAACATATACTACTGCCTAGGTAATAGGGAAATGATGCTAGTTTAGACATGTGTTTTATTATCAAATTATAGATGTAGAATATGTTGTATGCGTTGGAAAAAAGACGCTTCACTTTCTTTCTTTCTGGCAGGCCCCACTAGCAACCTTTTTATCCTGGTTGTCGAGTAGGCATTACTAAACAAGTAAGAGGTTCGAGGAGCTCCCGACTTGGGAATACCCTGAACCCTCTTATGCCTACCAAAATTCGATATCGATTTCTATCGATTGCTTGGAAACGGGACAAGTTATCGAATATCGGAAACAAACGCGATCTACGCGGGTACTAGGAGGACCTACAGCTAAAATTTCAAGTCTCTAACTCATAGGTTCTGAGATCCTTGCGTTCATACATACGGACAGACGGAGGGACAGGCTAGATCGACTTGATCAAGAATATATATACTTTATGAGGTCGAAGAGGCTTCCTTCTGCCTGTTACAAACATTTGCACAAAAATATATTCTTTTTACCCATTTTCAATGGGTTCAGGGTATAAAAAGTTGGTTTGGGGCTCTGTGTAAGTTGACTTGCTTTTGGTAAAATAATTTCCAGTCTCTTAAGTCAGGATTTGGCAGAATGTTGAACTGGATATCTTGTAATGTTCTATACGCCTCTGATTGCTTCAGTTATTTCAATTAAGCGTCGCATCTTTTGATGCCTTTGCCATGCCACGTTCGATTTGCTGTCACAGGTATGATATTGCCCCTGGCACGCGAGATTAATGACTTCAATTCGACTTCACAGTCGGCCAGTGACTGCATCCTTGACTTGTATTATATTCAGCATTCAACGGTTTCCAGTCTCCCCACACTCAGCGCAACCCACAAAGTAGAACCCACTTCAGGCGGCGACAAGCGTGCAGTGCAGACTTAACAACTTGTTTTCCCACCGCTTAATTGGCATAATTTGTCTAACAAAAACAACCAACAACGGCGACTTGTTTTGCGTTCATTTGCAGTTGTTAGTTCGTTGTCTATTAAAACATCTTGAGTAGTGAAATCTGTAAACTGCTGTTTGTTGTTTCCTAGTCTTGTCTAGTAGTTCCTAGTCTTGTCTGGGCCAGAGCATGCGTAGTTTTCTTAACCAGATATCTGTAAAGTCAAATAAAATATGAACTGTCAAACACATAATAAAAGAAGTAAGAGATTCTAGTCGGGAACTCCCGACTAGGGGATACCCTGAACCCTCTTATTTCAACACCAAATGCAGCTCGCGCTAATAGATAGAGAGTAGCGGGTAGGTGGCGATAGGTATAAAATGAAAGATACTTGATATATATATATACTATTCTAGAAGCTACATGTCAAGTTTGGTGACTCTAGCTCTTATTATTTAGCAAAATTGCTTAAAAACGGGATTTCGATATACATTTTTATCGATTACTTAGAATCGGGGAAAGTTATCGTTTATCGGAAACAAACCCGATCTGCGCGGGCACCTGGAATTGACGTGGTCGCTGACCCGGACACATCGAGAAGGACGCGTGCCCTTTCCTTTCCTTGTGCCCTGTATCCTTGGATGCCGTTTGCTTTTAACGCATTTAACGAGCGCAATTAAACAATTTCTTGTTGACAATTAACATGTAAACAAATAAACATCCAGTAATGGGGGGAAGGGGCGTTTGGCAAGGAGAATTAGAGCAAGTGCATTACACTGCATTACCTTTCTGACCCTTTAAAATATATGGCACTTCTCCGGTTCCTCCTCTTCCGACAGCCACTTGAATGTTACATTTACCATGAGGAAGGGCATTAAAATGAAACTTGTCATCAAGTCAATGCCAGCAACCGAATGTGTACATTCGATCTTTGGGTATTTTGCATTACTTTCTTCATCCTTTTTCCGCGTGGGGCTTTCAAATACCTGGCACTTCTCTGCTGCCTCTTTTTCCGACAGCCACTTGAATATTCGATTTACCATGACGAAGGGCATTCAAATAAACTTGTCATTAATTCAATGCCAGCACCCGGTCATTTGATCTTTGAAAATTTGGTAGACACAAATCAACCAAATTGCAGCATTTCGCTTTAGACATAATTTGCGGTACGTATACGTGATATTTGAAATGCAGCTACCGCAGCACGTTTATCACTTTGGTTATCGCACATCGCTTATCTGTTAGTTCGTATGCCAGATGACAGATAATTTTTATCACAGCTCTGATAAGTTTATCTTATTCATGGTCGCAAGTCTTTATAACTTTTGTTGAGATTAGATAAACGTTGTGCTTGTGTAAATCAGAACTTGGTTTGGTCTATATTTAGTTATATATTTTCTTTGTTCTGGTTTGCATTGTAAAATGTTGCCCACACACAGTCGAATCTTAGTCGCATACCCAATTTTAATTTTTGAGTTTCTCTCTATAAAGTGCATAGTTCTGTGTGTGTGTGTGTGGGGTGTTATCTCTGTCATTTGTTTACTTTCCCGCTATTTATTGTTGTTTAGTTGTGGGTACGCAGTTTATTGTCTTTACGATAATTTTGTCATAAACAAAATACACAACTCACACACAACCGACATTTCCGTTTCTACCCACAATTCGAATAGCCAATTTCTTCAATGCTTACTATTTTATGCATAGTAATAAGCTCGTGTAACTTCGGTTAGAAGTATTTATCTTATCTCATATATTGGAAAGCAATCATAAATTTTTACAAAATTCTGTTGATGTCTTTTTGTATATGCGAATTACTGAGAATTGACGATAATCACAATTTATTCACCCTCTTAACCGAGAATTTTTACTATTTGAAAGCTTTTTCACATCGAAAATCCGCGTAGCGCACTCCAAAAGTTGCCGGGGCCCTATCAGATATCAGTGGAAGCAAAAAAACAGCAAATAGCTTTCAAAGTCTGCCCCCCTCTCTCTCTCTCTGTCTCAGTTAGTCTCATTCTCTCTTTCTTTCCATTCATATCTCCAACCAGCTAAATTACTTCCACCCTTAGAGCTGGCAACGCCTTGCTTAAAAGTCTTTGAATTGTTGGGCTTATTTTGCTTTTAAATGTTGCCGGACTTTCTTTGAGAGCTGACCCATCGCTAGAAACTGCATTTGATCGCAACAAACAATAAATATAGCTTTATTTTATTCTGAAAGCAAAAAAATCGAAGTCAAAGCAGCTGACTAAAATGGCACGGGTAAAAACGAGATTTTGTCGTTTGAGGCGCGATACTCCGTGTTATCAGATAATTAGTCATAGTCCAAAACAATATATTGAATAATTTCTAGCGTTATCTAATTTTCTGCTACTTTTTTTTTTAGCCCCGACATGGAGAAGCCCATGCAGCCCGCTCCCGTTGGGAAAGTCTCTCAAATTGCCAACATCTTTCAGCGGAAACCCATTGAAATTCAGCCTGTCGAGCAGCTGAGCGCCGTGGCCGCAGCTCACGCCGCCGCCGCCGCCGCCGCAGCTTCAGCTCATCCGCCAGTTCGCACCGAATCCCATTCGGCCAGATTTAACAACGCACGGGCACTCTTCGAAAAACTGGGCGTGGAGTCCAACTCGAATGTGAGCGCACGTCTGATGCGCAGCGGCTCACGTGAGGATAATCTGTACGAAGGCTCCGATCGCAGCTCGTCGCGCTCCTCGGATCGCTCGCAGTCTCCGCCGAAGCGGCGTATGCCCTTCCCGTCCGGCGCATCCCTCACCCAGAGTAACAACATTTCAGGCGAACGTCTCAACAACACCAAATTTATCGTGGATCCGTCGGCAGCTGCCAAATATCCACAGCACAATTTATCACGACTGAAGTTGGAAGAGTTGAACCAGGTTGCAGGAGCGACGCCGCCATCGAGCGGTTCGGTCAGTGCTCTTTTTGCCGGCGGCGACAAGCCTGAGAAACCCGAGCGTAAATTCAATTCTCGCGAGCTCATCGAGAAGCAAAAGAAGTGGACCTCGCACTTCACCAAGACAAAGACAACACGGACTCACAGCGATCTCAATCGTTGCGATATCATACGCACCGTGCCCGGCACGGGCCTCATTATGGATCATGGCGAGAAGACACCAAAAACGATGCCCGTAGCCGTGACGGCGAGCCCGGAGCTCCCGAGTGCCCCCGTACGGCAGACTGCGTCCGTTCCTCCTCCTACGGCTATTCCACCGGAGATAAAGCCTCGCAGTGGAAAAATCGGCAGTCCTGTGAAATCGCCTCCCTTGCCGCCCATTCCAGCCATCAAGCCAAAGAATCTTAGTCCCGTCAAATTTACTACGGAGCGCGTGCGTTCGCCCACCAAATGCTCTGAGGCGGCGCCACCACCACCGCCAGCTAAATCCGCAGCCGTTACGGCGGCCATGCAACGCTCAGCGCTGTTGCAACAGGAACAGCAGCAGCAGCAGCAAATAATTGCCCCTGTGCCGCCCGAGAAGCCGCGCAAAAAGTCCATTGATCTTGTCGACGATGCAGCGCCCAACACTTGCTCCTCGCCCGTGTCCTGCGCCTCGCCCACCAGCTCGATTCAGGCAACCAAGCGAGGTTCTATTGATGCGGCTGTTCCTGAACCATCATATACAGGCAATGGCAACGGCCTCAGTGGAAGCACCAATTCAGCAACATCTGGATCGCCCGGGGCCAGCGCATCATCCGGCCCATCCTCGCCCGTGCATACTGAGGATGAAAAACAAGAGAATGAGTCCACAGAAAAGTCCGATACTGAGGCTCATCTCAACAGCTACAATAGTGTGCCACGACGACGACGACGGAGTGAAAACGAGGGTAAGTTAAACTGTTTTTTAAGGACCTTCAGAGGCCGAGTTACTGATAAAAGTAAAGTATGCCGGAGCAGACATATATTTCAACGGATATATATATTTCAAACGGATATTTAAAAAATCCTTTTTGACTGGCTTTCTGCTTCTCAGTCGCTGTCTCAGTCTCTTGCTAAGTTTATTTCTATTGATTTTTTCATCTCTTCCTTTTTATACCCTGTACCCATTGAAGATGAGCAAAAATGTATATTGATTTTGTTCAAACGAAGGTAACAGGCAGACGTTGACGTGTCCTCATGACCCCAAAATGGGTATATATTATAGTTTAGGACGGCGAGCTGATTTGATTTGGCTATGTTGGTCTGTATGAACACGTTGATATGTATAATCTAATATCCCATACGCAAAACGAGCTAATCATTTTTTGGCGATATTTCGTCTCATTTATTAAATATCGATAACATTCGATTTTGAGACTGTGCATAACTCTAAAACTATAAGATCTAGGGACACCAGATGTTTAGGCTCTACAATATTCACAGATTAGGAATATTTTCCTTTTTGGATGCCTACGTTAACTCGTTAAATTAAGTAATGAGTAAATATTTTATGTTTCTCTACCCTATAAGAGCTCAAATAATAGTGAGATTAAATGTAAAAAGCGAAAGTGAGATGAAGAATTAACAAGAAGCATATAGAGAAAGAAATTTGCACTGTATATATACAGATTTAGATTGGTTTTTGCTTTTACACTCTAAATATTTATTTAATAACAGAGTATTTGCTCTTCGCGCCTTCTTCAGTTGTTTTCTTAACAGGGTCGTTATTTGATTCAGTAAAATAATTCCTTAAATGAATGTACACCAGAATACACTGTGCTCTCAAACTTTTAACTGTGTACATCTAGCGCACTTTGTGTTCCTGGGTTCAAGCACCTTGGCTGACATGTTGTGGATGTGTGGGTAAGTCGGTGTGTGTGTGTGTGTGTTGAAAACCCCTAGGCATAGACGAGGAGACACAGAGTTCGAAGCAGGCCGACGTTAGGTTCTGCGACGTTAGGTTCTCCCTTCTATGCCCATCCCATCGTTTATTATATCCCTTCTATGCCCATCCCATCGTTTATTATATCCCTTCTATGCCCATCCCATCGTTTATTATAGCATTTTTTTTAAACTGCACACAATTCGTGACTTCGAGTGCCCTCTCCTCACCTCTCCTCTCCTCCGCCCTGTTCAAGTAGCTGCAGTTTGTTTTGCTTGGCTCTCGGATGCACATTCCAATATGGGTCAAATACACAAGGCATATCAAATGCAGCCCCCATGGCGCAAGCGGCAACAACAGCATTCCAAGCTTTGTGTCCATCTTCCTCCTCCTCGTTGCCAGAGTCTCCATTCGTCTAAATGCAACGCTCGCAATCTGTTGGTCGACCATCTCCATGCGACGAAGACGGCGACGTTGCGGATTTTGTTGGGATTCTCTTGGCCAGCAATCTGCTCTAACGTCGCGCTTCTCCATCCTCCCGGCGCTCCTCCGTTGAGGCTCTATACATAAAATTGTATTAATGCCAGATTAAGAATTCAAAGATGTCTTCTTTTTGCGCCTTCTGCGTTTTTATACCCTGAACCCATTAAACATGGGTAAAGAGGGTATAATGTATTTGTGCAAATGTATGTAACAGGCAGAAAAAAGCATCTCCATAATATATTCTTGATCAGCCTCAACAGCCGAGTCGATCTAGCCATGTCCGTCAGTCCGTATGTATGAACGCAAGGTTATCTGAACCTATAAGAGCTACAGACTTGAAATTTTAGCTGTAGGTCCTCCTAGTACGCACTAGGAGGCGCGTAGCTCGAGCTTGTCTCCGATATTCGATAACTTGCCCCGTTTCCAATGAATCGATAAAAACGATATCGAAATCATGCTTTTTGAGCAATTTTGGTTAATGATACGAGCTAGAGCTACCAAACTTGACATGTACCTTCTAGAATAGTATATACAGATGAGGTATCTTTCAAGGAAGGAGATGGGTTAGGGTATCTCCTAGTCGTGCACTCCCGACTAGATCATTCTTGCTTGTTTCTACTGCTGATTACAAAATTGAAACTTGCACGCTGCGCTTCCGCTCGATATTGTGCTGGACTCCGACTGGCGCGAGGTGCCCCTCTGCACCATTGTCGAGAAACGGCTGAGGCGGGAGCGCGCGAGCGGTGAGGGGAAATCAAATGGACTGGAGTCAGGTCTGTCACTTTTTAATTCATAATTCTTGAATGCTCTGTGCTGTGGGCGTGGCCCTATCTTGATTATCGATCACGTTGTTTCTGTTAAGACAATGCCACATTCTGAATGCAGCGCCGGAGTCATTATCACTTGCATTTGACAGAGGGCAACCTACCCTGTCTTAATCTTGACTTATTTGAATCAAGTTGTGCTTTTCGTTTTTGAAATGTATGCAATTAATTGAAATACATCAATAGCAGGCTTGCAAATACCATACCATACCATACCATAGATACATGAAGATTATTTTAGTGTTGAGATAACTGGTAAAAATCAATTTCTAACTCCAATTTTAGGTACTTCTTTCTTATATTTTGGCTTCAATATAATATAATACTAGCGAGTATTGCCCGGTCTTGCCCGTGGAACGTTTTCTGTTAAAATTTGTAGATATTAACTTTCCACTAAGTAAACGTCCGTAAAAAATTGAAATCTTCCCATCTTGATCTACAGTTCTATTCATAAATATCTTTTAAGTGCATTGAATTAAGAACCAAGTGCTGGAATCAACGGCTTCCGACCATGTTAGTCTTGCGGTGAGAATCTTAATAATATAAATATCCTATATATGTCCGACATAGGTCAAAATTTCCCACCACTATAAATCGGTCCAGTCATCCTGCGTGGAAAATGCGCAGAGCTATTTGTCTCCTAGGAGGGACAAGCCTCGAACCGAACGCGATGAGGTTGGAATGCTTTTACTTTGAGAATGATTGTGAAAGTGGGTAAGTGGAATCTGGGGATTACCGAGCTTTTATAGCCATCTGTGCTAAAGCTTTCGTGGGTTAGGGGCTTAGTTGGCGCAGCAACCAGTTGAGAGCTTTCGCCGTTTGCCACTAGATGGCAGCAGCAGATAGGTGCTTTTTATGGCCTCACGGAGGGTATTATTTTTTGTCACGCACTTGATTCGATCCAGTCTTAACTGGGAAGTTATTCAAGAAAACATCTATGTTTACCACTGCAGAGCTTAATAATAGGTATCTTATAGTATTCCTGCAGGTTGCACACGCTCGTGCTATTGTATTATTTATTGTGTACGCCTTGAGTTCAATGCCCTCCCAGTGCGTGGGTTTGTGACAGCCACTTTTCCAATTTTCCGCTGTCTACCGTGTCGCTGATTTTGTTCTTGCACAAATTTTTCCGTAAAATATTGTCTGACTGTATGGGATTGTGGCTCGTTTTAGCTCTCTCACGGCGTTTAGAATTATTATATCAATCACGGAAATTTTAGCAACTAAATTAATAAACAATAACAAATTTTCTAAACAAGTGTAATCTTGTATTAGTTCTAGAAACATAATACAGACAGTAGATTCTAAGAACATTTCTGGCCTTTCCCAACACAGACGCTGCTTGTGCAATCCGGCAGTTTGACAAGTGACAACCTTTCGGCCTCAGAGTCTAATTCGCTAGAGAAATGTGTAAGGGATAAGTTTCGCCCACATGGGTCACCCTGTGCTTGTCTGACAGTCCACCAGCAATGGGCAATTTGCCAAAAAGTGCGAACAGAGCGCGAAAATGAGCAGCAGAGAGAAAGAGACAGAGACAGAGACTGCGTGAGAGAGAATACGAGTCTTGCGCTCTTCTTAGCAGCTGTAGACGATCAAAAATTCTTTCAATCTTACAAAATTTTGCGCTTGATCTTTTAGTAAATGTCGCGTTTCCGTGGCGTCTCCATTAATAAAGCGTCAATAATTATTTTGTTTAATTCGCTTGAAATTATTTGACGCTACGTGCGAGCTCTAATTGCCTCAACTCAAATTATATTTAACTAAGGCCAAACAAACGAAAAATCAAAAAAAAAACACTCTGGAATTTGTTTTAATTCTACGGAACTTTGATAAATGGAGTGAAAGCTGTGCGCGTTTTCGAACCTTTGCCAGTACCGAAACAAATACGATTAATCGCAATCATTATCTCAATCATAAGCATGTAGTCAAGGCGTGATTAAACACAAACCTTATTATTACAAAATATATATTTTTTATATGAGGGATTTAGATGTTCGATGTCCATTTAGTTTTCTACAAAAAGAAGCCGTCGTTAATGTGCAGTTTGAATGCATCTTAATATTGAAGGCTGTATAATATTAAAACTTAAATTCGATTTTATGTTATACCTGGAGGATGACGAAGATGGTTTGGGGTAGGGCGATCGGCCAAAAATACATATAGCTAGACTACCGAAATATTGTTTACTTAGAGCTTATTGATTCATAATTTGCCTTCAGAATTTTGTTAAACAAAGGCTTCGACAAGTAGGGAGGGAAACTTATTTTTCTTTTGTAATTATATTGCAACATAGCAACAAGCACATAAATAACATACACCCGAAACAATGAAGACAATTTTCGATGCATACAATTTTAGAAAATCATTCTAAATTTGTCTGACGACTGAAAAAGAAAATATATATATATTCGGTCAACGGGAGGGATTTGTTCACAATTGTTTAATGGATGAACTTTTTCTTAAAAAACTCGTTATCTCTTAATATTAACCCTCTACCCTCTCTAGTCAGTAAAATAAATTTTAAACGATAGATGGTTGTATTTTATTAATTATTATTTTTGGCAAGGTCCCACAGTTTTATGATTCTTAATCGTTAATCGGTTAGGATTGTAAGAATAGTTGTTCAATAAACACAACGGAAACAGCACAACCGAAATGTTCTCGTTTGTTTAGATTTGACCTTCGCTATACCTTAAAATTTGTATCAAGTTTATTTACGTGAATGGGTGTTGGTGTAACCCTCAAAGCGATGTGCATTCAAACTCGACCTTGTTACGTTTATTGGCACGCACTCGCCCCTGCTCTCCCTTGTGACATTAAGTATTCCGGCTTGTTTTAGTCGAGGCATGGCTAAAGTTTAATTGGCGTTAAGTATACGCAAGGGTCGAGCAAAGCGTGGAAGCTGGAAATTTTATAGGGCGCTTTTAATTTGATGATCATTGGCCTCTTTCTAATCTCCTTCGGTTTTCTGCTGGGCGAGGAATATTTTCGCGGGCACAGTTCAAAACGTGCACATTAAAACATATTTTGATTTCATTATCTCGGAAATATTCTTTTGTTGTAGGCCTAAAAAAAATGTTCAATCAAATTGTAACAAACTTTTAATCACGTCGTGCATTATCTTGAAATAAGTGAAAAAGAAAATGTGTCTCAGCCTGCGCAACTTATTCAAGGTCTGCCGAGGTTAGTAAAGAAATATTAAACCCAAAACTGTATAATACTAAGAATGTGTGCAAACTACGTTTATCTTTATCAGTACAATTTTCTAGCTAGGGGTGAATGTCTACCTAACTGTAGCTATTCGGTATAACTAACTTAATATCTAACTTAGAGCTGTCTGCGTCTCTTGGGACCGTTTGGGTATTGTTGACCTGGCTCATAAAGGGATGTTAAATAATTTTTATTTTGTTTATTCCCGTCGGCTTTTATGAATTCATTATAGTTATACCCTCAAAAAGGGTATTATAATTTTATCAAAAAATGTGTAAGTCATCAAAGAAAACAACGCAGACTAATTTAAACACATATAATTTCGCAAAATTTATGTATATATGTGTGTGTGTGGGGGGAGGGGTGTGTGTGTTAGTAAATGCATGCATGTATGTATGTGCGCATGCATGGTCGTTCTCTAACACCAAACGCAGACCAAGCTTATTTGGCGCTGTGCTGCAAATTTAAAAAACAACGAATTTTTACCAAGTGCTCTCCTCCTCGATTCTCAAGAATTCAAGTAGGCTCTGCAGTTTTTCGGCCTAGCCTGTAGTATGTTTTTTTTTTTTTGGTATTTGTTTGTGTATGTTTGTATGTTTGGATGAATGAATGAATGAATGGATGTACATATATATGAACATATGTATGTATGTTTGCATAAATCCAAACAAACATTCACTCATATATATAAAAACATGCATACATGTATATGCAGACATGCACACAAACAAAAAGTTTAATACTAACGTTTTTCACGATTTTTTCACACATGTGAAAGGAATTTCTCGAGTCCTAACGTGCATCTTCATTACATAAGGTAACTACAGCTTCTTAGCTCTCATGGTTTGGGCTGTGTGTTGATCATCAATCAGTCAGTCAGTTAGGACAAACAGTTTTATTATATTTAATATATAGTATAAATATATAATTTATTTACTAAGCCACGACATTTTATCATACTATTGTACCTATGTCTACAAGGGTATTTAATAGTTGACATCCTGAATACAAACGTTTTTTCGTCTTTTTAATTAAAACAACACGCATGTTTATTTGGAGTTAAGCCAAGGCAGATCCGTTGTTAGCCAGCTCAAACGGCGTTAGTCAGTCAGCTTTGGCAAAATGTGGGCTTTACTTGGTATTCTGGTCGGATTGTCTAACAGCACAACCACAAGTACAACTACTTTGGAAGCTTCCCTGGATCTGGCAGATATCAGCTGCCAGATCGCCACAACGCAATCCGCTCAAACCACCTATATATATCGATGTTTTAGCTGCCCCGCAGCTAATTCGGTTACTTACCTGGCTCTGGAACAGAAGCTGTATCGTTGTGTGGCTTCGCAGTTGCCGAGCTGTATGCGCAGCATAGAAGCTCATGAGATCGAGCCAATTCGTCAGACCAGTAGCATGAATATTTTTCACATACCCGCTGGCGACGCTGGACATCCTTTGGTGCGCCGAATCTTGGCCATGCTGAATCCTCGTCAGCCGAGGCGACATTTCCATAAATATCTGTTCGTGTGGCCAGATGCAAGTGAGCAACAGCTAAGGCAACTGTTTGAGGAATGTTGGCGAAAGCAATTGCTCTTCGCTCTGGCAATAACCCACCAGGAGGCTATCTACGATTTCCAACCGTTTGGCGAAGAGGGACTGGAACTGGAACTGAAAAAGGTATCCACCGATGTCTTCTACATTGACAAGTTGAAGAATTTGCATGGCTATGAGCTCCGGTTTTCTATGTTCACCCATCCGTTGCGGGCCCTGCCGCTTAATCCTGTGGAGAGCGCAGGCTATGAAGCTATTGATGGGTCCGTTGCACGACTTTTGGCTCAAAGACTAAATGCCACGGCTCGCTATGTGGTGCCACGTGATGGTGAAGCCTACGGCCGTTGCCTCGAGAACGGCAGCTTCACGGGCGTCGTGCAGGACTTGGTAAATGGAGAAACGCATATTGCACTCAACATTCGCTTTGTCTTGGAATGCATGATGCCGTTGCTAGAATCGCTATATCCATACACCCGAACCCTTCTCTGCTTGGTGGTACCTGCGGCGGGATTACAGCCGGAGTATCTTATCTTTGTTACCGCTTTTCGGAATTCCGTTTGGCACCTGCTGCTAGCCAATTTCATGATTGCCTTTGTCCTCTTCGTCATGCTACAGTGGCTGCTAGAGCGCATTGTCGGAGATGCAGGTTCCCACTGGTATGATATTTTTGAAATGCTCTTCAAGACGCATTTGGGTCAGCCCGTCGATCGTTGCTCGCGCATCAGCTCTCTACGAGCATTTCTCATGGGATGGATTCTATTCAGCTATGTGTTGACTTCTATATACTTTGGCAAGCTGGAGAGCAGCTTTGTCCAGCCAACTTATGAGGCACAGATAGATAAGCTGGATGAGCTGACACCACATGGTCTGCGAGTGCACGGAATAGACACCATGTTTGAGGCTGTGAACTTATCACTTTCGGAGCGACATTACCGTCTGCTGACAGCTAATCACCGAGTGCATCCTCTTAAGGATAGTGAAAATTTCTTTGAGCTGTTGGTCAGCCGTCGTTATAAGAAAGACGTCTTTATTATGCGTGATGATAAGGCCAGAGAATTTCTGGCACTCACCTACAATGCAGACGCGGAGCGTCCCGCCTATCACATTGTCAAACAATATCTGAGATCTATGCCGAGCACCTATGTGCTGCCGCTGGGCTCCCCCTTTTTATACAAGTTTCAGCGAATGTTGAGTGTTTTTTATGAGCACGGCTTGTTCGAGTACTGGTTGCGCCGGGATGTTGTGCAACGGAGTCGAACCTCTCAATCGGATGAGTTTTTCGAAGATCTTGGCGAACAGACAGACCTAGAAGCAGAGGACGCCGATTCCGAAGAGTGGCGCCAAAAACGCGTGGTTCTCACCTTGGACATTCTACAGGGCGCATTTTATTTGTGGATCATTGGTATTGTTCTGAGCATGTTTGGCTTTCTACTGGAGCAGGGCTATTTCCACTGGCCGCATTTGATCATCCAATTTAATCGGTTAAAATAAATAAGCTGCTTCTTAAACATTGATATATTAATAGCTTATATTTCACGGCCAATCGCATGACAAAGAAAAGAGTTCATTCAAATGTTTTCCTTGATTATTCAATTTTTCTCAATTCGCCTTTATCATATAGGGTAACTAGCTAACGGATAAAACTATAATGGAAATGGAAACATTCTATTTAGAGACCAAGGTTCTTTCGATTTTCTATCCAATATATTTACTTCCCTTTCCTTCATGCTCATGGTAGTGAGAAGTCTGTCGCATTACCTCTTTTTTGCCCCTCAAAAACCTTTGCATTTATTATCATTTAAATAGACAGATAATTGACAGAAATTTGGAAACTTTGCCCGAAATTAAACAACAAAATTGAAACACGCTGTGTACACAACTAAAAGGGGATTTCATTCCGTTCATATCGATTGGTTTGGTTGTAGCTTGTTCTGCTAAAAATGGCCACAGGCTACAGTTCAACGCAATTGCAGACATCTCGCAGCGATGAAAGGATCAAGGCGAAGCATGGAAATGATAAGCGCAGCGACGAGCATCAAGATTGGAACGCTCGTCGCAATCAGTCCAGGTCGCTAAATGAGAAAAGCAGCCAGACGAGTCTTAGGCGAAATACCAGGCTGCAATCTCAGAGTCCTTTTTGTGTTCAGTATAGCGATGATGATGTGTATGAAACTGTCGAAGAGTTGCTGAACACAGACTTCAGGTTGATGCTTGCTGTGACGCCCAGGCCTGAGGAGGTATTTTGTCCAAAGTCATCGGATTACCAACTGGCCATGCATTGGTACAAAAAACTAACCACCTGGAAGTGTGAGACATTAAACGATCTTCGCTTGCGCCAGGTATACATGAGTCACCTCAGCGTTTTTTTCAATCAAAAGCGTCTTCGCGGCATATTCATGCAAATACCACCGAATGAACTGATTTTGGTGGACTTCATGGAACCGAGCGAATCGCTACCATGTTGCACGTCCACGTCAATGGTCAACACCAGTGCCTGGCAGGCCATGGCCACCATGATGCAGCAACAGCCGGAAAGAGCACCAGCTAGTTGCTGCAATCAGGCAGCCAAAGCTGATGATTCCCATGGAATGTCAGTGGGTGCTGGCTCTCGCTCTGCTGGTGGCAGCAGCAACAAGCGCAGGTGCTCGCTCCGACCCCCCGCACACAAGATCACCTGCAAATCGAGGCCCAAACTCGTTCCTCGTTATTTTGTCAATGTAAAGGAGAATCTATATTCCAGCAGCGGTTCAAATGTAAGTTGTGTGGAGCATACTCCAGCTACGGCGACGGCACGATTAAATAGCATTGGGTACAGTAGCCACAGTCGACCGGTAGACGAGCAGGCACGCAAGGATATGAGCTTCCTGTTGGAAGCCATCAAAAGTGAACTTCGCGGCCAGGAGAATCAGAACACAAATGATTACCTCGAATTGGAACTGAGGCGCTATCGCGATTTTTATGCACGGCATCGGAACAATGATCCCGAATTTAAGGTCAATGTGGCTGCGGGTCCCGAAAAAGAGCGCATCTTTATGCTCCTGAATATGCAAAATGATTTGGTCAGGTTGTTGTCTGAATGAAAGCTAATATAACCCAATTTTTCTATATTTTGTGTGTTTTGTAACAGACAAAAATAAACTTAGTCATGAAGTTTACAAGTTGTTGCTTTTAATTCAGTTGGTAAAACGTTTTTTATTGAACAAAAATTACTTTTATATTGAGCAATCAAAAATAGTTCTGGATGGATTTTAAATTAAGAAGTTGCAATATTAAAATTACAGTTTTTTTTTTAACGATTCCCTTGCATTGCAGGTCAAAAATCTGTGGATGAATCAACAGGAGCCCAGCTAGAACATCAATATTCAAGTTCCAGCTCCATCAACGGCTCCCCGCAGCGTGTGGCCCACAAGCGCAGCAGCATCACGGTGAATATGCCAGCGGCCGGACTGGGTCAGCGACCGCCTAGCATCATTTCGACGGCCGGCCAGGACGAGCCGGGTCCGTGTGCTGAGATAGCGCCCGAGCTTAAGATCAAGCTGCACTCGCCATGTGATGGCACCGCGGAGCAGCTGCACAGTCTCAACTATGTGGATGTCGGCTATCGCCTCAATCCTGATGGAAGCGAGGCACGCGATGTCTTCAGCAGCGAAGCGGATCTCTATGTCACGGCCAAGGTGAGCGACATGCAGCGCAAGTTCCACGGCGCCAACGGCTTCTCGCACGAGTCGAGCACAGTGTATGCGATAATCGTGCCAGAGCAGCAAGAGCCACAGGTGGGCACATCGTCCTCACGTGCTCTTCTGCAGTCTCCCACATCGAGTCTCGATGGATCGCCGCTATGTCGCGGCGCCTTCAATTCGCCGCCCGTGGGCGTGGTCTCGCCTATAAGGCGCCGCAACAATGGGCAGCAATGCGAACAGAATGGCGAAGGGAGCGAAACGTGCAGCACCAAATCCATTCCACCAATGTCGCCAGCTCGTGCCGGGCTAGTCAAGGGTATTGCGCCCATTGCGTCCTTAGATCCGCAAGAGGCGGAACTCAACCTGGAGGATGAGGAAGAGGACGAGCAATTGGCTGTGGAATATATCGAGGTGATGAAAGAGGAGGCGCCTGTTTTGCCTGAACGCCGTGCGCCTGCACTTGAGCTCCAAGATCTGGAATATGCGGACACTAGCGCTGGCGAGGATGAGGAGGACATATTACAACATTTTAATACTGATGTCATCGATGAGATGACCAAGGTGCATGTAACTTCTGCTTCTGCTTCTGCTCGTGCTCCTGCTGCCGCCGCGGCCATTCCACGTGATGACAGCTTACCGGATGCCATGACAGCCGCCGAGGCCGAGCGATTGTTGAGTTCAAGGTGAGATTTTGTGCGATATACTCGAAATGCATGCTGCTGCCTATATATGTTTCAGTTAGTTAGTAAATAGTGTTAGTGAAGCATGTGGAATGAGAATGGATATTATGAATAATCGTTTTATGAAAACTTGCATCAGTAAGCAGCACTCAATTATATTCTGTAAAACTATCCCATTGCTTAAGTTGGTCTTAGGCATTTTTAAACAGCTCGCAGCCAGAGTTCGAGCGGTTAGTCCAGGCTTCTTTAGTATATCCTCTTCGTTTTGTGTTATTTTCTTGATGTAATTTTGCTTCCTGTTTTCATACACTCGCAACTAGTGTAAACATTTATCTTTGCCACCCAAGTCGGGCTTTGTTTGTCCGCTTTAAGTGCCCACTGTGTCTATTTAAAGCATTTGTAATGATGGTCACACCTCCGACCTCATCAACATTGTAATTTGAAGCTTTTCTATAGTTAGTCGTTCATTCATTCAGCCTTATGCAGGGTTCTAGTTTCAGATGTGCCACCTTTCGTACTCTCTAGAGTCTTGTGCTTCGCTTAAACATAGAATTGTAACCCTGGAAAAGTCCTGGCCACCAATTTGTTGAATCATTTTGTGTACAATAAATGTTTGAACTATCTATATTTCGGAATAGTTAAGTCAGAGTTCCCAGGTGTGACACACATTTGTGGCAGCTGTTGCCCATATCTTGACTATCTATGTGGACACACAGGAGTTCTTGCAGATTTATACAGTCATTTATTTCGACTCCTGGTCTGCCTTTGCTTCTGCCCTAGCACCTGCTACTGATAAAAATGTTAAATTACATCCGGTTTTATAAATTTTTTCTGAACGTGCAGACTTTCGTTTGCCTTTCATCACGCAAATAATCAATTTTATCTATGTAAACTTGTTCCTTAAAATGTTAGTAATGTAAATAGCTTTCCCAGAATAACGTAGGTATTTATATTTATTACTCATTATACAATACAATATTACAATATACAATATTTGTCCGAGCGCCTTCCATTTGCCTTTACATACCAATATACCCTTGTAACACATTTTCAATTTGTCTCAACAAATTCAACTCAAGAGCACCCACCGAAACGAGTTGAGTTCAGTTTACACTGTGTTGGCTGATGAATGAGTTGAGTTTCTCTTCACTCTCACTCTCTCTCTCTCTCTCTCTCTCTCTCTCTCTCTCTCTCTCTCTGGCAACTTTGCCTTTCTTCACTCATTTCGATTTGCGTTTACAGTTTTTGAGCGCCAGCCGTGCAGCTTGCAGCATAAACAGACCCTGCTGTTGCAATTCCCAGAAAGCAATCACATGGCCGCTAGAAAGCCATCCGTACGCCTGTCGCATTGCTGTGCTGCGGTCCTTCAGTTGTTTCAAATTTCCGCTGTGGCAATCGGCATTTTCGTGTCGTCAGCGTCGTTTTAATTAACATATTGTGCATGAACTAAAGAAAAAAAACATGAAACAAAGCGTAAACTAAAAAAAGTTAATCTAAATCGTTTCGAAAGAAAGTTTAACTGAAACACATTCGCTGCGTTTTACAATATGCCAACGGGCTGTTAAACTCGCAAACAAGGCTCGAATTAAAGTGAGGATAAGCCCCATACAAAACTACTTTTAAATTACACAGTGTGATGGGAAATTTTTTTTTATTTTTATTTTTTTACAATTACGCGGGTCTCTGGAAATTCATCTATTGTAACCACAAATGCATTTGAGTCAAGTTACTTTTGGCAATTGCTCTTTTAAAGCTGATTCGTTTCAAAACGACAAAAGCTATTGCAGGCAACAAAAAGGAATAGGACTTGTTTTTTTAGGGATCGAATAGAGAAGGAAATGATTAAATGAGCACCCAACTAATATGCCATTTGGCAGTATTCGAGAGTTAAATTTATAAATAAAAAAATCACACATACGCCTCGTAGTTGTCACTGCAGTGGGGTCTGGCTAAAGTGTCATGAACTTAAACTCTTAACTTCGAATTCATAACTGACCCGAAATATCATAAATCTTTGTCTCGATGACGTCGTCTTCGGTCCTCAGCTTGGACCATGTGTTGACGGTGTCCTCGGCCAAAAGTCGCCCCACAACGGCCCTTAGTGTGAAACCCACAGATCTGCTCATTTATCTGTGAGCCAGATTCGTTTGTTGAACAGAAAAGCAAGTTGGGCAATATGCCAAGTTGTGTGGACCAAATGCGTTTGCCCTTGACACACGTCGCATGCCGAAATTGTTGCGGGCTCCCATTTTCAGGCACTTTTTGCTGGCCAATTGTGGACAACTTCTGAACGTAATAGGACACTTAAACTTTAGCTGCATTTCACTTCAGCCATTGCACTCACAGAATCAAAAAAGTTTTAACTTTTTTTTATAATTGTTATAAGCCGAAGTAAGTTTTCAATTTACCAAATATTCGCATAAGTCTGGAGCAAATATCAGAATATATTTTTTTGTGTGCCATTAGGAATATAATAATAACTAGAAGTAAAATTGGTTCGTTTATTAAAGTATAAAGTATAAAGATAAACAGCTCCCCAAAAGTAGATTAATCCCCGCTTATCCCCCTCTTCCCCTTTTTTTAAATTTTACTTTCTGTTTATTTGCGTGCGGAGGAGGAGTTGAAGCCACATTTATTGCCTGCAACTTGATTCAGGTACACTTGAATGTTTTATTTAGCCAAGCACTTTATTTATTTTGCAATTTATTTATCTCCCTTGCCTAATATAAAAGGCTATAGTGGTAAAGCTGCGAAAAGTTTGTAAAAGGCAACCGAAAGCAAACCGAGCTGTAAATTGTACTCTTGATTAGCATCAGGCTATCACAGCCATTACAAATATTCTTTTTTTTTTTTGGATTGTCCACGTATGTAGTTTGTTGGAATTGTTACCTACTTCCTCTGGACTCATGTAACCTCTTCTTTTCTCCTATCTCTTTCTACCATTTCTTCTCCGAGTGTCGTGGAACTTATAATTTTCTTGTCCCATACATCGTGTCAAATTAATCCTGTTGCTGCAATAAATTGTGGCACTAACACCAGATTTGACTTTCATTCAAATAGCGTCAGCATTCATCTTCACTCACTTTATTTAGGGGTTCGAGCTTAAAATAGGACCACAGAAGACAAGTACAAACTACATTTAAATATCTGCCAATAATAAAAGAAGCTAAACCGGCGTATACCCCGTCCCTTATAAATTTATATTTACTATTTCTAATATATATTTACCACAATGACGATGGTGGGTTAAATTTATGACGTCATTCTGTGCAATGTCACTCAAAAGAAAAACCCCACTCAGCAGCGACAGATTGAGAGATTGAGTGAGTGTACTCAGTGAGTGAGAAAGGAAGAGAGAGAGAGCTTAAAGGACTTGTGTTGGCTTCCCGCTATTTTAACTGCTCTTTTATGGGACAAAGCTACGTTCGTTCCCTTAGTGCAGTTGTTTTTTAAATTAATTAAAATCGTATGACAAAACAACAAGCGTTGACCTTGTTTTACCAAGCATGGATATATGTATACCCGGACACACGTACGCGCAAACCTGTTTGTTTAACTTTAAGGTGTGTCCTTATGTAACGACTTCTCTCTTGTGGCTTTTCCTAATGAGCAGTGCCGCGCTCTGCTCTGCATTGCGCTGCCCGAATCCGCGGGCAACAAATAGTATTCAACAACAAGAAATACACCCACAATAACACCTTTGACGCACCACAACCATTAGAATTCATCCAATGTAACCTCTCACCTTTTGAAAAATTGCATTTGCCATTCTCGTTCTGAAAATCCGAATATTAAACAAAATGCTTTTGGGTTTTCACTTGCTACTGGGCATATTAACATGCCAGTCACTTTAGGAAGTCAGAAGATACACGAAATATAAAGGTTCATTTAATAAGTTATTGCACAACAATACGAAAAGGGTGTTTTAGCTGCCTAGCTATTTATTAATTGATTATGCGTTGGTTTTAAAAGTAATCCAATCATTATTGATAAGTTTCCTGTTTTCTAGAACAGTCAGGTTCGTCTTGAATTTGAGTAGCTGAGATGATACGCTACCCAAATAAAAGTTTCTACTGTTAACCGCGTCGTATGCATAATATATTATTTCCATACATTACGAGGGAAAAAAGTGTGACCCATAAAACACAGAAATTACAACCAGTCGTGTTATTTTTATATGAAGTATATAACTTTCATTCTATGCTAACTGGGTTGTCTTCTTAGTTTTAAAATAGTAGAACTACTGTCGGATGCTTCAATCGAGAACGTCCTCTTTAATGGGCAGCAAATGTTCGTTTATTGTTTAATTGCATTTTATTGTCTGTTCGTCGGTATTCAAAGCTCCGAAATGAACGAATTTGTGTGTGGTTGGGCAAAGTTGATTTGGCAGTCTAATTATAATTTCAAATATACCACACACGCAGCTGGGCACAGACAATTGCAAAACGCGTTGTTTCGGTTAAAATTCACCAGAAGCTTATTAACAAAATGACAAATAATAAAATAAACAGTAAATATTTAGTTAAGAGTACTTGACAAAAATTCCAACAGAAATAAAATAGAGAGTTAAAAGTGTAAGTTAAACACAAATATCCTAATATAAAGAATATGTTTAGACTTCAATAGAGTAATAGTGCGAGGGGGAGACGAAATAATAGAAGTACCAACAAGTATTACAAAACTCCTGTCTTCCATGTGCGCAGTTTCGTGTGTTGTTTTCTGTAGCAGCCTTATTATCAACAACATAATCAAGCACTTACAACATGCAGCACAAGCAACATGAGTACCAAACGAGGAGTTGTGCATGTGTGTGTATATGTACACATATGTGTGTATGTGTAGGGTAGTGCGTATATTTTAGCTGATTAGCAACAAGAGCAGACGCCAGCAACTTTTCCATTTGTTGGCAGTAATTACCAAGCACAGACAGAGAAGATCAAACGCACACACACCTGAAATGATAGTTGAGTTATGCTAACACGACGTGACGTCACGCACTAGCGAGAGTGACGCAACACTTAACCGTTAAATGCACCCAACAACTCGCATACGCCCATTCTCTTGGCCTCGTCTCGCATCCAACTGCTGCTCAGGTGCAACGTGGCATATGCGCATTAAATTCACTTCATATAGGTCCTCCACTCTTACTTTGCCGCCTCGTATTGTGTTTAAAGTCCATCTCTGAGGACCTACCTTTAATAAACTTAAGAATTCACTTAGGCTTGGAATTGACTAATCAATCGGATTTGTCAGCTCACTTTCATATTTTATTAATAAGTTATTAATTTGTGCACTATCTATCAGTTTTAAATATCTTAGTTGTATGTGAACTAAAGTGGTATATTTTTTATTTTAAAAAGGCATGTTTTTTAATATTTAAAAGTAGTTTTAATTTGCATGTACGCATATATTACTATTACATTTATATATATAATTTTAAATTATTCTTCCCCTTTCTTTTATGTTTTGATCTTGCATTTATTTCCCGTATTTGACTGTTATTGTTGCTTTTGTTCATTGTCCTACAATGTTAACTTTGCTATGTGTATGCTATAAATATGTTTGCGTCTCATGCCGTAGCATTTTGGAAAACAAAATCAGGTTCGTAGTGCCCAAAATGCATAACGTAACCCCTTTTAATTCTCTTCTCTAACCGACGTATTATTAATAACAAATTATTTAATATTGCTTTCAATTGACAGACAGCAGTCGCTGCTATCCGACGAGCAGGCCAAAGAAGTTGAGCAGATACTCAACGTGTCGCCCAACGTGGGCGTGGCTGTTGCTGCCGTTGTTGCCACAACAGCATCGCCGACCACCATAAAGAATCTCATCGAGGAGTCTACGGCGACAGTCCCGGCCCAAGTCGGCCAAGCTCAGAAGGACACTCAAATTTCAACTGCTCCTGTGGCTGTTGTGGAGGAGGAGGAGGAAGGGTCAGACGAAGAGGAGGACCAGCAGGTCGCCGAAGATTTTGATTCGGATGATGTTGAAGCTGTTAACATTGTCGGCATTGGACATGCAGTAGCCACAACTGCTGCGTTGAATGCGACATTCGTAAAGGCGGATAGTACAGAGACAGAGACTACGACAACGACACCATCGACAGCAACAGCATCGACTACACGGCACGACGACGACGAGCCGGAGTGGCTGCGTGATGTGCTCGAGGCGCCAACGCGTAGTCTAGAGAATCTGCTAATTAACACAACGACACGCCAAACGGAACTTGAGAATGACTACGAAGCCGCGGAGGCAGGAACCGTGGGAAAACATTCCGACTTAAATCAGACCTATGTGACCGGCGAGTCACTGCACGAATCAATTGTGTCTGTGGAGTCCACACAGTCGGATGCGACGTTCAATCAGACGACCACCATCGACGACAGCATAATCTCCAGCAAGCACAACTCCACATATTCGTTGGCGGATATTGAGCAGGCAACTAGTTCGACTGTTTTGAGCACTGGTATTACTGAGTTGGACGATAGCCAGTATTATATACCGGAATATCCGCCAGTAAGGAGCAAGGAGGTTCTTGTGGAGGCGGGCGTGCATTATTTTGAGGATGGCAATTTTTGGATGGAAGTGCCAGGTAGGTCGAGGAGGCTGGGTCTACATTTTTTTAACCGATGCACTAAGCTCGCCACTTTGAAAATTCTAAAAGGTCTGCTAGACTTTGACGACGACGACTGCTCCTATCCTCCGATCACAGTACGAAAGAACCCAAAGGTCCGCTTTAGCTCCGGCCCCATACACGTATATTCCACATTCTCTGTGACAGACTACGATCGCCGCAATGAAGATGTCGATCCGGTGGCCGCGTCGGCCGAATATGAACTGGAGAAGCGTGTCGAAAAGATGCACGTCTTTCCTGTTGAATTAATGAAAGGTCCCGAGGGTTTAGGTCTCAGCATTATTGGCATGGGCGTTGGCGCCGACGCTGGCTTAGAAAAACTAGGCATATTCGTCAAAACAATCACAGACAACGGCGCCGCAGCCCGCGACGGCCGCATACAAGTAAGTAACGTCTATCCTATACAATCTGCATAACATTTTTATAATGTTTTTGTTTTTTTATTCCTGCAGGTCAACGATCAGATAATCGAAGTGGACGGTAAAAGTCTGGTGGGCGTTACCCAGGCCTATGCAGCTTCGGTGCTGCGCAATACATCCGGTCTAGTCAAATTTCAAATCGGACGCGAGCGTGATCCCGAAAACTCCGAGGTTGCCCAGCTCATACGGCTGAGTCTGCAGGCTGATCGCGAAAAAGAGGAGCGTATTAAACGGTAATCCATCAAATCTATCAATCTGACCTGTTCAGTCGATTACTCTTTGCTTCTACCCTTTGCTTTTTAAGTCAACAAGAAGAGTATCTGCGTCGCACGCTCGACTACTCGGAGGATTCGACGCAGCCAGTTTCAGCTAATTCAAGTGTCTGCGAGGGACCATCCAGCCCCGTACAGGTCGAGCATCCAATGGAGGTTGAGGCCACACACTCACAGGAGGTTGAGTCGCTCAAGCGTCTTCTGCAGGAGGTATGTTGCGTGAGCAAATCCTGTACCCAAGCTCTGTTTGCAGTTGTGCTAAAATCGTGTTCTTTCTCTCTCCTTTTGCTGAATTTCAAAATTGGTTTGTACTACGCGGAATTCGAAACGCAGCATAAAGCGGTAATTGGTCATAAGAAACAAAACGTCTCTTTAAGAAATACAAATCATAGCTAGACGTCATATCGCCCAATATTTAAGTCTATAAGAATTTTGATTTTAATTTCAATTATTGAAAGTGAACTTAGAGAATGTTTATTCTATACAAAGTAGTCTTGCTGCTTGCCATTCTGGCATAGATGCATCTTTGCTCTGTATATAGAAGTCGTCCAGATTGTATGCCACAAAAGGAACGATCAGTTAAAAATATAAAGCGAAAAGTTTTGCTTCTGAAAATATTGTCACCAAACATTCAACGAATTGAGCTCTTCATCAAATTTTAGGATTTTTACCTCTAAAAATATTTATTTATTTTTTTGATTTGCTTATATTTATGTTGTTTTTGTTTTATATTTTTCATTCAGAGCGAAATGGGTTGCATGGTTAAGGAAGAAATTATTCAAAATCTTAAACGGAAGGTTTGTTGTAAATTTTTTTATTTTACTGTTTGGTTATCAATCTCATATCATCTCATAAATTCCACAATACAAAGAGACCAACTGAAACCAATTTTTTTTCCCATTTCCTACTCCATCTATAGTTGGTAAAGCTCGAGACAACAGGCAATGAGAACGAACTGTTGAGCGAACGACTGCGCCAGAGCGAGCGAGAGCTGGGCAATATTAAGAAGGAGGCGGCCAATCTTCAAAATATGCTGCAGCAGTCGCAGGCACAGTATATGGCACTGGACAAAAAGTACAACAAAGCAAAGAGACTGGTTCGCGAGTATCAGCAGCGTGAGCTGGATATGTGCCATCGCGAGGAGTTCTATCAGCAGTTACTGCAGGAGAAGGATACTGAGTACAATGCGTTGGTCAAAAAGCTCAAGGATCGTGTTATCAATCTGGAGCATGAACTTCAGGAAACGCAGCGAAAGGCGGGCTTTCCAGTCGGGTTGCCCTACGATAGCGCCACGCTTAAATTAACGCCCCAAATGATGCGTAAGACGCCTCCAAAGCCTCTCTTCCATAAGCTGGAAACGGAACTATCCGACACGGAAATCTCGGATCTGTCACCCGACGGTGACGGCGTCAAAACGGCAACCGTGGAGCGCAAAGTTCCCGTAAAAGACGAACTGGACGCGGCCGTGCCGCAGCACGAGCTGCTGGACAACTCTGTCAACAAAACCAAGATCGAGCTGGGTGAGTACCTGGCCCAGCAATTTTCTTCAGCTTATCTGGCACTTAATTAATATGATTTTAATTTTTGTTGTGTGTAAAAAGCTATGATTAAGTTTTGTATCGTTTTCTGATGAAATTTGTACGCTTTCTGTCTGTGTGCTAAATGTTTTGTAATTCTTCTTTTCATTCTCTCTCCTATCTCTCGTTGTATTTTGTGCGCATTGTTGCTGCCGCTCAATTTGATTGATTTGTGATTTGCTCTTCCACGTGCTCGTGTGCGTTCCATATTTGTTTGTTCGTTTGATTTGAAATTATCACGCCTACACTGCTGCGCCTTCTCACTACCATATACTACACAATAAAATCGATTAAATATATGATAAAATACCAAAAATGCAACAACAAAAAATAAATCTATTAAAAATCATCGAATTAAAAAATAACTAAACAAAAGCCTCCCGTGGTGGTCTAGCCAATCGCCAGCTGCCCTCGACGAACGTATCTAATGGTAGCACAAGCAACGCCAACGGAGCCAGCGATTTGTTGCTTAATGGCAATCTATGCAAGCGCAGCAGAAGCAACAGCCGTAGCTCGGATTGCACGCTGGATGACAGTGAGGAGGAGGAGGAGGTGGAATTGGAGCAGACTTCACTCAATTTGGCAACGAGTGTGTCTTCCGGCCATGATGGCATCAATCTATCCAATGGCAACTCGCACCTGCTGGCCAACGTGAACAACTTACTGCAGAATCATCCGCCTGCGACAAATACGCCTATTGGCAGCAGCATTATGCCAGCCTCCAATGGACATGTAGGGACCACAACGGCCATACTGCTTAACTCGACGTCGTCGGCTTCGTCCAGCTCGTCGAATCAGTCCACTGCACGCGAGGCTCAAATCAATCAGCTCTACGCCCAGGTGCACAAGGATCCCAGCAAGCAACAAACACAACAACAGCATCAGGCAACCAGTTTGTTTAAGAATGCGCTGGGCTCGCCGGCGGAGACTGGAGGTGGATTGAACGACTTTCATCGCGGAAGCATGACAACCTTTGGCACTGCCAGTGGCGGCAGTGCTAGTAATCGGGATCTTAACAGCTCATACGACTCTATAGTGGGCTCTAATGATAAGCTAGCGGAGAACGATCAGGGCGAGAACTGGATGTATCCGAGCCGGCGTCGAGTGGCGCCCAATGGCAGCAAGCTACCGGGCTCCACTTTCACTGAGCAGCTCAATCAAGCACTATCCGATCGGGAGAGGTGGGTGACATCACACGCACACACACACACCACACAGTTAAACAATATGTTATACGTTCGGAATTTTGCAGGCGTCTTGGGGACGGCTCCTCGCGCCATTCGAGCGACGATTACACGGAGATCAACAAGAGCCAAAGTGCCGCAGCGATTAACTGCAAGACGCTAATCAACGAGATTCGCCAGGCGGTCAATGAAGCACAGCCAAAAGGTGAACTATTCAAAAAAAAAAAAAAATGATTTGCAACCGGTTTCAACAGCGAATCGTTGATTATCCTCTAAAAGACTAACTCAAATTCTCTCTACCCGTTTCAAATACTTCTTTCATAAGCGCCATCGAATCATGTGCACACAAAGACATTATAAGTTTATTGTTATACATACCAAACTGTTATGATAACCAACTACTGTTGTATTGTACGTTAATGCGTGTGCCATTCCATTTACTGAATCCCTTAGAAATTTTACTAAATTGTTACACGTCGTGTTATAGCCATACATCTAATTCACGCTCTTTTTCTGTCACTCTGTTTACATGGTGCATACAACAAATGGCATCAAATGAGTAATAACACAACAATGTTTATTCTTTATATTTCTCTCTCCCCTTCTCTCTTCCTCCGCTCTCTTCTTGCTGCTACGACTAACAATTAATACTGTAATTCCTCTAAAGTAAAACAAGTTGTTCCGCAATCGCTTTCCCCGCCCGGCACAGTGCCCTGGCAACAGCAGCATCATCAACAGCAGCTAACCCAATCAGCGCATGTCACCGGACCGCCATCGCCGACTAGCATGTCCTCGGGCTGCTCCTCGCCCGGATACTCGCCCAGCCGGACCCTGGATCTGTCCGGCTCTAGTTCTAGTTTCTCGGATCGAAAAGCGGCTGTCGCCTGTTACAATTATAAAGGAGGCCCTGTACACGAATGGACCAAGGAGCAGGTAAACCTCTAACCGAGAGAATCTACAAGTTTTGTCAAATATATCAACGAAATAAACAACAATTTGGACTGCACAGGTGGGACACTGGTTGATGGGTATTGAGCTGGAGCGCTATATACCTGTCTTCAAAGAGCACAACGTGGAAGGCGGCGCTTTGCTCACTCTGGACTCGAAGGACTTTAAAACTTTGGGCGTTTGCGGTGATGACAAGAATCGTTTGAAGAAACGCTTAAAGGACCTGAAGGCCAGCATCGAAAAGGAGCGCAAGGACATGGAACGCGAACGTCGCGAACGCGAAAAGGCCATACGCAAGGCTGAAAAGAAGGCAGCCAAAAAAAAGTAGTTGAATTCTAGATTTTAAGCAACAAAGTAGCCAAAAACCAAAACCATATATGCATACGCATACTAAGCACTCATAAGATCTATGCATACCACATCAAATGCGTTTAAATATATATTTATAGAAATATATCATACTATATATGAGTATATAATAGCTATTTATCTTATAAAATAACTTATAAGAATAATTATAATTTATTTGTACAACAGACATCTATGGTACGTACTAAATTTTAACTTATTGAAACTAATTCAGCATAGACGTATTTATGAACTATTCTATTAATAAAAAGCAAGTAAGATGTGGTCAGAGATGTAAATGGTAAATGCCTATATAGAAAATTACTTCACTTGACCCATCTCTACATTTAAACTCTACTACAAGCTGAAAACACACACAATTAAAATTAACCAAATCAAAACATAAGCACACACCAACACCCAACACAGAGAAGAAAAACAAAGCTAACAAGAGAAAGCGTTGGACTGACTGATTTTTATGAATTATTAATAGAAAAAGAGAGGAATTCTTTATGCAATTAAAAGTAAAGGAAAACGAAAAGAAAGAAACAATTAAATTGAGAATGAACACGAAAAGTCTTACGAGTAGCACACTTAAGGAATTAGCTGAACAGACTTGAAGCGGCCTTCAACAGCTGCTTTAACTAAATATAAAAGTACATACGTTTAACCATAAAAATAATAAATAATATATCTAAAAATATACAGATGTAATATTTAAGTTAATTGCAAAAGGCAACATAACCCATAAGTTAAATAAACAACTATATATCTCGTGTTTCTTTGTTTTCTATAACCTTGTGCAATTTTAAGATTAGCTTACAATATTGTAATCGTTGCAATTGCATTGTATTTGCCAAGATAGTGTATGTAATTAGTCTCAAAGTTTTCTAAAGTATTCGTATTTGCTTAATAATATGTTTTGCAAGCCACTTAAGTACTTAAGTCTCAAGATATAATCGATGTGGTTACCAGATAAGATAATTGATCGTGGATAGATCAACGAAACCATAAGATCGGACATGCAAATATGCCAGGATAAACATAGAGAGCAAAGATCTTACCCTAGATAGTATATACATATGACCCTGCATATGTATGAGTGTGTTCTTGTGCGTGTGTCTAGCTTTATGTTTTGGCGTGACTGCACTTTATTTTTACTTTTACTTTTGTAACATACATCTAGCTGATATATTAAATATATGTATAACATAATACTAATTAAAATATTATTCTTAGTTTTAATGTTTGTCTCGTTCTCGTACTTTTGCTCAATGTCTATTTTTATTGACCTCTTAATCCCATTTTGCAATACAAGTTCTTATCGTTTTTCACCCCCCCCAATATCGCGCAACAAATTTCAATTAGACTATGATTGTTTTATAAAAGCAAAGTATTCATTCTAAGTTATTCTCTAACATGTTCGCCCAGCTTAAATATCTGGTTAAGTCATTTTCACAACACACCTAATGTTGATACCTTTAACCTGTTTGCCCCATTTTCTTTTGTCAGAATCTACAAATATCTTGCAAGCAGTTGGATTTTTACTTTTGGGGTGATTGTTTTTAAGTTTCTTAATCAATAGGAAATTGATACTTTAAAAAAGTTTGGCCTAGCCCTGTATCGCAAAATATTACAAAACACATTCGTGCCTTTTTCATTGCAAAAAACCGTCCCACATACGAAACGATATTTTTATTTTTTGATATGGCCCAGGAACTGTTCCGAACCGCGTCCAATAGTTCCGCCCATTTGACCTCAAATTAAATACGAATATGTTACACTATTTAAGTTACGCATATGCCCTTAATAAGTAAATGATTAACATGTTGAATTTCTAGCTCTAGTACTAGTTTAAATAGGAATTTTCGTTTCTTAGTTTAACATATTTGCAACAAAGTCAATTGTTTTTGTAGCTGTGGCATAGTCTGGGTCTGAATTGGGGCTGCTATAGTTAACTCTTTCTCTCCTTTTTTTTTTTGTAACAAACAAATGTTTACTTAGATTGCTTTTATTTTTTGTGCGGCCTGCCTAATTTAAACTATGAATGCTTTTAAGCTTATGAGTTTAAGTTTAAGTCCTTGGGTGTGTGAAGGGAAGATCTAGACAATGATTCACGAGACTTTCTAGTTATTTGCAGTACTTATTGTTTAGCAATTTCCCACTTGTCTGTAAGGCTCAGCAGGTGACGAACTGAAATCAGAATCTTATCAGTGTAAATCAATTAAATCATTCACCATACGAAAATAGACACAGTTAAATACCTTTGAAGAGGTTAATATAATTTGGTTTCAAAATATGAAACTGAACTGTTTTTACCTTCATTTTTCGCTGAACTCAGCCAGTGTAGGTTTCAAAACGTTCTGTTTCATTCTATCAGATGGATTAATCAATAATTGTTTCACAAAAATTTACATATTGGAAGCAGAACAATTTCGCAATATCAATTAAAAAACAGTTAAAGCACAAAAAAATAAACAATAGCAATGCAATCAACTTGGCTACTCCAATAAAACTATATTTAATCAAAAGTGTTGAAAATCAATAAAAATTAAATATAATATAAAATATATGTCTTGCTAATGAGCTAACGATTTATACCCAAATCTGAAAATAAAATAAACGTCAAACTTAATACCACAAATGTTCATCTCGAGACAGGCAAAAATGACTGCCAACTCATGATTCTCTTATCAGCTGCTGTTATCTGTCTGCATCTGTTTCTATGTCTATGTCTGTCTGACGTGTGAAAAGATTTTTTACATCAATAACAAAAAACAAACAAAAACAAGAGAAATGCGCAACAATTTTCTTCGACTTTTCTCGTTCTCGCTTTATCATAGATGCAGTCGTTAGATACATGTACCTTAAACACTCTGGTTCTTGAATATTCCATGACAACGGAATTTTTTCTTATCAACTGGAAATTTTCCATGCTCATCCACTGACAACTACCTGCTGCTTATTCAAAGATCAGATTTCAGTTTGTGCGGGAAATTCAAAGGGAACCAGCTCGAAATTTAATAATATGCATTCTTTTGTTTTTACTTATTAGTTATTTCCTTGATTTAAATTTAGAACTTAACTGGAAAAATAACAATATTATTGACGTGAATAATATTTATTTAAGGAATTAATAGTTTTTTTCTTAATACATAGTTTTTTAAAAAGAAATTTACTTGAATCTAATGAGGTCTGCACAAAGACTAATAAAGTTGTTTACTTGAGTTGTCGATCGCTTGGGACATAAAAATATATTAATCTTGCTGACGTATACCCCCCTCGAACTGGGCCTGATAAGCCAGAGAATTTCAGTCAGTATTTGTCACTGTTATAGGATTATTATTGCAGTTTTCTTAATGGCAGACAGTTTCTGAGCTTGTCCGAAATGTACGTGCAAATATTTTGCTAACAGTTGTTGCCAGGTAATATAAATTGCAGTTGCGATTACATATGGGCTTTCACTTCGTTCGTTCGGGCTTATCAACGAATCGAATGATTTGAGCATTCAGTAAAAATATTTGCCTTGTTTTGAAGCACAGCTTTTGATAAGCTCAACAATAATAACAAGAAAATATTCAACGTGCGGCATGTTTTAAAAAAATGTTTTCAAATAATAAGAATCACGCAATATGTATTTTGCTCATAGAATTCTTGTAATAAGCTTTGACAAAGTCTGGACTTCTCATATGTTTTTGGGCTTACCTAAGTAAGATTGCAATCAGGAGATAAACTGTCCTGAGTATATTATTGCCAAGTTCAAATGTTGCAATAAGTAATACAATTTAATCTTATCATTGGATAACACAATCTTTGTCTAATAGTTAGCGCACATGTGGGCAACTTTTAATTGGTGATATTAGGAAAGCAATTTCAGGGAATTAATTGCGTTTATTGTGTTTGTTATCAAATCGGAGGCGTGTTTTTTATTTTAATTTTAAATTTAGTTTGTTTTGTGTATTTGTTTGTTTGTTTTTTTTTTTATGTATTAAATTTAGCCCAATTGAATCAGTTAAGAGCTTCGATTCCGGTTTGTATGGCTGACGTCGATGGAACGGCAACAACAACAAGCGCAGCTCGGATCCTAAATTGAATATTGAACAATAAACGCTGACTGAGACGCATGCAGAGACAGCGCTGCGACATCGACGTTAGCGTCAACGTCAGCGACACGCCAGCTGCCTGCGCGCTGTTTAAAAGTGGAAGCGACGCTGACGACGCGGCTCAATTATCAAAGTACACTCGAGGAGGCAACTGGAAAGCTAGTACTAAACTGAAACGCGAAACGAGTAATCACAATAAAGGAGAACTAAAAAGCGGATCGCGACAATAACGAGATAATAAAAGAAATTCCAGTCTGTTGGATTTAAATTAGCTTTGATTTGTTTATAATCAAATCTGCGAACTGATTAGTAAGCAAAACCATTTGTGAAAGTTCATCTCGACATTTACATATAGTTTGTGAACACAACGCAACCTGTGCCAAAGTTATATAACATTTTCCAATTTGACAACTCAAAACCCGACAGGAAGTGCAATACAATATGACTGGCTACAATTCCAATGGCGACGTTGCCACCAGCAATGGAAATCACAACAACAGCAATGGACACAAGGCCGCCGAATATACCGCGCAGGAGAACCACACGTAAGTCAACCCGCCCCAGGCTGTGGGACAAAAAAGAAACAAAAACAATCGACCGAAAAAAAAAAACAATAGACCGCTTGGGTATTTTAGTAACCTGCTAATCAGGAATACAGAATAATTGATAGCTTTTTATAGTTATAGTTCTTGGCATTGTGGTAGAGTGGGTATTTATTATTTCTTGTCATAGTCACCCTTTTTCAAAATCAATATGTATCGATTCAGTTAACGGCCCTTGTGCTGGTGCTAGTTAGTAGGCCTTGAATTATATGTGTCCTGGTTCGGTTTTAAATGTGCCCATTATACAAAATTGTTTTTTCATGGCACAACCATTCGGGTCTGGGTATAAAATTTTAACAAAATTTGTATGACTCTCAGTCTGACCATATCTTGGCCCATCTGGTTTCTGTACAACAGAATGTGCTCTCGTGATTGCTGCTCGGGCAAGGGTGGTCCCAGCAATGGCAAAGGCGGTGCCGGTACCTGTGCCGACAAGAAGAATGGCAAAACAGATGTCGAGATAATAGTACCCACGCCTCAAAGTTTGCTGTAAGTTTTTCATCACCGAACGGGCAGAAAGTATCCTTGATTGGTCGATGAGGTCAGTTTTAAATCAGGCATCTAGTTGCATTTGCTAGAGTCGGCATTTTCTCTGAACTAAATTTAAACTCAACTTTCTGATTCGATCTAAATTTTCACAATGTGTAATCGCGATTGCTGCTCAAATCCCAAGGGCAAGGCTGGTGATAAATCGGCTATTAATAATCCAGCTGTCCCAAACATAGTGCCAACAGCTCAGAGCCAGCTGTAAGTGTATAGATTCATAAAGCTTTTCTTCTTGTGTATATTTGAATACATCTACTGAACTGTCCTTGATCTTGCCGCTGATATTGGTCGTCGACAGCCAAGCATAAATATGAGACATTTCAGAATACCCAATAGGGTTATCAATTTGCGTAGCTCGCGATTGGTCATTAAATCAAAATGTTCCATAAAAAAGCCGTCGTGACATTTTCTAGCTGTATGGGAGATTACGAGAGCTACTTGACGCTGATAATTCTTACGGCAAGAGATGCTAATGCCCCCAGGCGATCCGCTCGGATCCCCAACTATCTGTAGCCCCCGCTTCAAGTAACTGCTGATAAACACGCTTTACGTGTGTTTGTTTATTTGCCAATTGCGCTTGTAACGTGTGTTGACCCAGTTAACTGAGTTTACTTAGTCGCTCTTGATTGGCTTACCAAAATGGGCGTGTTCCGCGATCTTGACATAGGCCATTATCTGGAATTACTCATTTTTATACGGTTAGTTATAGGCATAAAACAGCTGAGCAACAAACTTGTAGTTACAAATTGGCAGCTGCTGATAAAGCCATGTGTCGATTCTTTTCGGATTCGCTTTTTAAACTGGTTAGTGCAAAGTTTTTTTTTGCTTCTTTGATTCCAAACAATTAACTTAGACATTTGAACATATCGCCTGGATATTCTAATATATTCGACGCTTTTGCATAGCCGGTTTCAAAAACTTCATTAAACAATTTCAGCTTCAACGAACCAACAAATTAAGTATTATAATCTTCTTCTTATTGAAATTTTACATGCATACTCTCTAGTTTTGTAGATCTTGCTTTCGTATAATCAATATTCGCCCAACGCTTCACAATTGTGATGAAACCTCTGTCTAGATTTCAGTATATTAATGCTTGAATGGGAGATAATCCCATTGCGTCAATTACATTACTTGCGGTGACTTTTTAGGAAGTGAATCAGTTTATTTTACACTATTTAAGAACATTTAATTAATTATCCTAACAAACAAAATTTATAATTACAATCTACAATTTTCAAACATTTACAGCAGGAGTGACAACCGCATACAATGCTCCCTAACACCCGAAGAGTTTCGGGCTGTGCGCGTCATGAATGAAGACACGTTTGTAGACTTTGTTACCTTTAATATGTTCTCGTTTGTCTGTATGTTTATGCACCACCTGGGCGTAGATTCTTTCTTGTAATTGTACTTATCGTACTCGCACTATCACACCGTGTTTTACATCACAAACTTGTGTTCCATCAAAGCAATTTTAATTTGTATTTTTATCGATAAGATTTATATGCAAACTTGAAATCACGTTCTAGTTCACCGATTGTCGCTGTGCCAAATAGACATATTTTAATGTAATGTCCTGTTGCTATAATAATTCATATTAAATATTTGTTTTATTCTAATATTATCGTTATACCATTTTCAGGTATCCGTATGAGGTCATTCAGGAGATCGCCGACTTCATTGTGAAGGGCTCAGGCATAAGACCAAAGATTGGCATCATTTGCGGATCTGGGCTCGGTTCCCTTGCCGATATTATTCAGGATGCCAAGGTCTTCGAGTACGAGAAGATACCAAACTTCCCCGTATCGACAGTCGAGGGACATGCAGGCAAATTAGTCGTCGGCACGCTGGAGGGCGCAAATGTCATGGCCATGCAGGGGCGCTTTCATTTCTACGAGGGCTACCCCCTGGCCAAATGCTCGATGCCTGTGCGCGTGATGAAGCTCTGTGGCGTAGAGTATCTTTTCGCTACAAATGCGGCGGGTGGTATAAATCCCAAATACGCGGTTGGCGACATTATGCTCATGCATGATCATGTCAATATGCTGGGCTTCGCTGGCAATTCTCCTCTGCAGGGTCCCAACGATCCTCGCTTTGGGCCCCGTTTTCCCGCTCTGGTCAACTCGTACAACAGAGACCTTATCAACAAGGCGATTGAGATTGGTAAAGCAATGGGAATTGAGTCGAATATACATGTTGGTGTTTACTCTTGCCTTGGAGGACCAACCTACGAGACCATTGCCGAATTAAAAGCACTCCGCATGATGGGTGTTGATGCAGTGGGCATGTCCACGGTGCACGAGGTCATTACAGCTCGCCACTGCGATATGAAAGTGTTCGCTTTCAGCTTAATAACCAACAAGTGTTCCATCGAGTACAGCGACAAGAAGGACGAGGAGGCCAACCACGAGGAAGTCATGGCTGTAGCCAAAAACAGGCAGAAGGCATGCTGCGATCTGGTTTCCCGACTTATAGCTGAAATCCAAAAGGGATCGTAGACCAGCAGTCACCTGAACGAGGAAACTTCGCGGCTGCCTTCGTCTGGTTGATTTTAAAATTATTTTTAACCCTAAATCATGTTTTAAAATTTACAGTATAAGCTAAAATATAGATATTTAGATATAAGCATATGCGTAATGAATTAAGCCTAAGAGTATGCCGCTCATTCGGTCAAGCAGGTGGATTTAATTTTTTTTATCGTTCAATGTCCATTTTAAAATTAAGCATTTCTACCAATCTGTCCTGCCAAATTACCAGGCAAACAGAAATGCCCAGGTCGAGAAAAATATTGTTTGATGACTTTTTTTTTTATATCGGGTGAATACCGTCCTGGCGAGTCCAGTGTCAAACACCTCGCATGGACAAGGACTATTAACTGCCCAAAGGACATCAAAGTCTTCCTTATGGTTTCAGGAATGTGGCTTTTGTCTATTTAAAGGACATTAAATTGTCCACCTTAAGGACCTTTCTGCTGTCCTTTGGACAACATGTAGTCCTTGTCCTGTCAAGTTAGAATACGTAATAAAAAGGACGAAAACCCTTCAAGGAGCTGAGAAAAAGAGATTTTTCTTTGTAGAGACAATGCGCTGTAGATCGGCCGTATCCTTGCTGATCATGATGTCCAATTGCCAACCGTAAGTCCTTATCTTCCCAATTCAGAATATATATTTAAAAGGACGAAAGTCCTTTAGACAGCCTAGATATGAGTTCAATTATTTCGTAAATTAATAAAGCCATAACTCGGCTGTATCCTTGCAGATCCTGACAAGTCCTGTGTCAAACAAATCGTATGAACAAGGACCATAAACTGTCCAAAGGACAACAAAATCGTCCTTGCATTTTCCGTGATATGTCCAATTTTGTAAAAAGGATAATTTTCAATTAGCCGTAACTCGGCCAAATCCTTAAGGATATCAGAAGTATACGCCTTTTTAAAGTCGTGGTGAGTAGGACTATCTTTTGGCATTCAAGGATTTCCAGAATTCGTTAAAAAATTTCGTCGAAATTTATCCTAGGGGGTTAGTCGCAAAATTGGCCAAAATCGAAAATATCCGGGCTAACTTTGCCATTTGAAGGACTATCGGGATGTCCTTTGGTCAACATATAGTCCTTACCCTCCCATTGAATAATTTACAACCCAAAGGACGAAAGTCCTTCAGACAAAAAAGTTTAAAGGACAATTTTGCTTACTAAAAATAGGCCATTACTCGGCTGTATCCTTGCGTATCCTGGCGAGTTCTATGTCAAAATAATTGTATTGGTTAGGACTACCAACTGGCCAAATTTCATTAAGATCGTCCTTGTAGTTTAGGAAATATCTAAGGATTTGTGTTTTCAAGCCATTTCCGTGAGCTTCGCGACTGAAATTTTACAAGTCAAATCACAAGTCCTGGGGTTCTTAGATGACCCCATATTTTTATGATGCAGATCGATGCAGGGGGTCAATACGATCCTTACGCAACATGTCCTTTAAAAATCTGCAAGGACATGCCCGAGTTATGGCCTATTTTCCTTACATAATATGCTTTTATATATTTATTTACTTGTTTAATTTAAATGTGTTTTTATCTTTTCAGAGTGATAAATTAAGGACTACACTGTGCTTTAAGGACCTCTACGACTGACAAAGCATATTTTTCCAGGATTGGACTTTAATTAAGCCTGATATAGCTATTTTAAGTTAAAATAAGCAAAAATTATATTTTATTCTCGTTTTACATAATTTTAAAAGAAATAAATAAGAAAATGAGCATAAAAATCAAAAATGTTGTCTATTTTTATTTAAAAATTCAAAAATTAACGGTCCTTAGAAGCCTATTGCATAGCCATGAGGAGCGTTTGTTAGCAACCGCTGGCTGCCGAGATTTTTCTTAAAATCTGCCAAAATACCAGGCGAACAGAAATGCTCAGAAGGTCGACACAAAATATTTTTAGCTGCCGAAAAATACCATTGCATACCCAAAAGGGGCACCCTCGCTGCCGGCTGGGTCCACAATTTTTACAAAAAGTTCCCAAAAACACCAGGCGAACAGAAATGCCCAGAAGGGCGACGAGTTTCTTAAAAAAAATTGTATTGCATAGCCTTAAGGGGCAAAAATGTAACTCATTTAAATTGAGTACTGTTAAATAGCAGTTCATGTTATTTGAGTGCTGTAAGGCGGCTGTGAAATAACAGCTGCAGCTCCAGCTGCATCTAGCTAAAGTAAATTTGGTTTTTTTTATTTTTTATTTTATTTTTATTTTTTAATAAAAACTACATAATACGAAATAAAACCGAAACATAATAGAATACAAATACTTAAGTGAGCAAATAAATTTAAATATACGTAAATAGAACTTGGGTACACGAAAAGTATGAAATAAAGAGAGCAATGGTATTTGACCTTAATTTTTTCTGTGCTATATGCAAATTTACAATGGCAATTTTGTCAATTTGTTAAAAACAAAGCACATCAAATTAATATGTACATACATGTAATTAATTTCTACGTTTTTTGATAGACCAGTGCAATTTCGTGATAATCTTTGTGTCGTCTGAATACATATTAAGCTGCTATATAGGATATATGATATAAATTGGTGTAAAAAGATATAGGTTGCATATGTATATAAATATGTATATACGATGAGTGTATAAAGTACGAGAGTATATGATGAGATATGCTCACAGGTGTGCCGTATGGTACTTGTAAATAGTTTTGGTAGAATACATAACCATGTACGTTTTTTAAGATTATTAGAAAATATTTGGTTACAAAAGTATTTTGTGATTGCGTTCACGTGTAAGTCTATATGGTCACATTTTAGTGGTTGTTTAGAAAAGACCCCGGTCCTTCTTCAGCTTGGTTTGCTTCCACACGGGCAACTGCTCGAACTCCAAGCGGCTGATGCCGAGTGCGCGTTGAAAGTCATTTGTGTTCAGGTAGAGTTCCAGACGTGTGGGCTCCACGCCCTCTGGCAACGGACGCGCCTTCAGCACTTCAAGCGGGTATTCGGTTTGAGTCATTTGTGCGAGCATTTCACTGATGGACGTGGGTTCATCAGTCCGACCATCCTGTAATACCAAGGGATACAAATACTATATAAACGAAATGTCGAAGCTGTGCATTGGCTTACCTCGAGGTTGATTTCACGAATATCTTCGCGCTCAGACCAATCAGGAAAGAAAGCTTTGAAGGCCAACGGCTCCAGGCCTGCCCAAACAACGCAGCCCTTGATGCCATGGAAGGAAACCGCCTCATTATCGCCGTGCTTTGCACGCCAATAGTCGACGGCCGTTTCTAGAGCGGCTCGTCGCTCTGAGATCCAACGGTTCACACCCGCACGATTGTCATTGGTGGGGCTATTGCGATCCTCGGAGTTGACTATAATTGAAGAATCGGAGTATTAGCAATGGGTTTAAGGATTTAGCTAATAAACAAGCTTACTCTTGATGTACTCCAGTGGCCACCAGCCCATCCAGAGCCACAGTTCATCGCCATCGTCTAGCAGGAAAATAGTCGGTTGGCGAGCATTGTACAGCTGCGACTGTGAGAACGGATAAGGGGAATGCAGATCCCGGCAACGCAGCGGATCGATCAGTTCGTGTGCCTTAAATACGCCTTGTGTGCTCGACAGGTTAAAAATTCTTAGTGTGTAGTCATAGCACTTGGTCGACTTTAGCAGACTCCCATAATTGCGCTCCTCACCAAGGCCAAGGGCCGTCTTGCAGACATCGCACTCGGCACCCTCCTCCAGTTCTTGGACTGTGGCACTTGCGCAGCTGAACAAATCCTCTGGCAGCTGATCTACTACGTGCTGGGCTGCAGCTAAGGCGACGGCACGAGTATGCGCTGCGCTTTTGCAGCCATGCCAAACGAGCACGCGTCCCTCAGCGCCGTGTATGAGAAGCATGGAGCTACGCGAACGCAGCTGTCGGGCATCGCAGTGGACTTCCTTTATAAGCGATTCCTCAGGCAGATTGCCTTGTATCTGGTAGAGACGCCACTCGGCTCGCCTGGCCAGGCACTGGGCTTTGCGACCATGATGCTGCCAAAGCTGGCGGAAAAGTCGCACAAAGGCGGGCGACTCGTCGCCTTGGGCCACACGGATCTGGGCGCCCTTTTCCTTATCCAGTTCAACGGTCAGCAGAGCAGCGGCGCCCTTCTCATTGGCACTCGAGTCCTGACCCTGCCAGGTGAAATAGACGCAACGATCGCGGCCGACAGTGCTGCGATTAGACACCTTGCCACTTAGTTCCCGTACCGTAACTGAAATCTGGTAAATCCATCGCACAATGTAGCTCTCCGCGGAATAGAAGTGTCCGTAGTTCTTGTGGGCCTCGGCTGCATCGAAGTTGAACTCGTGTATCTGCCATTTGTCAGTCGATTTGGTGATGATATCAAAGTGCCGCATGGTGTCGTTGTCGTAGTAGAAGTTGCCACGACCCAAGTTAGCCTGCTCCAGCACAAGATTGGGTTCCTGGTAGGGCTCGCCCTTCTGCAGAGCTGCGCCGTTAAGTGCGCGCACAACATGGACACCATTTGCCAAATAGTCCTTTTCGAGATCCTCGCGCTCCAGCTCCGGCCAGTCGCTGAACTTCTCTTTGAACAGCACCGTCTCCATGTTCTGCGTTATCTTCCCCAGCACGCACCACTCTGGCCGCTGAGCGCAGCGCTTGGCGTACGTAGTGCTTTCGCGCCTGCCCACAATAGCCGCATAGTTGATCGGATTCAGATAGCACTGCGCGTAGTCGGCGGCATCCGAGGCGTCAAAGTGCTCCTGAGCCAGACGCATGGCAGCCCGTTTGTCATCCGTGGGCGCGTTCTTGCCGTTCCACACATACAGCTCGCTGCCAAAGTCGAAGACAAGCACCTTGCGTGTATCTAGCATTTCCACCTTTGGTATGCAGCCCCAGTACTTGGCCAGGGGCACCAGGCCATCATCATGGAACTCGTAGATCTTGTTTGTCTCAATCAGACTGCTCTCGAATACGTCATCCTCATCCGCATGGCCGCAGTCAGCGATGACCACCTGCTGCTGCTGTTCCTCCGGCTCACCCAGAAGCGACCAGAACTGACGCCATTGACGCTCGTTGACGTATTTGCCATCGGTGAGTATTAGCTCCTGAGTGGCTGTGCAGCCCAGATCCTTGTTCTCTACAATGGCAGCGCAGATCTTCTTGCTGCGCGAGATCTCAATTACGTTGGCAAAGGAGCCCACATAGCGGAACAGTTGTGCTCCAGCGACCAAAATAAAACAATCGCCACGATTCATGGATGCTGGCACGGGCGCCACCAGACGAGTCTGGACATGGGTGCGTCCCTTGACGTGCAGCAGCATTACGCGCTTGTGGGGCAACCACATTTGCTGCAACGGCAATGCTGAGGACTTCAGGGCCACCGACTTGAAGTCTTCGATGGATGCCAGGCCTGCAATGGCTTCTGCTGCCAAGTTGCCGCGTTGTCCAACTGTCGAGGCAGAAAAACAGCAAATCGATTAATTGTTGACATGTATTCTTAACATGTATCCAAAAATATGCGTGACTTACATGATTCCAGCTTGAGACGACGCACCTCGCGCTCGGCAACGCCCGTATTGAGTTCCGTGTACTCCGAGCAGATGTCGCTGCGGGCTGCCAAAGTCTTCAGAGGATTGCGTGCGGCTCGTCGCCCCTTGGGACCCTGAATGTTACGCTTGCTAACCAGGCTGTGGAAAGAGGTGCAATTTAAAAGTTAGTCATTCGAGTGATATCTCGGCATGACTTACCGCTCTGTGGGCTTTATATCATCGAAGGCGCTTATGTCCAGGTGGGAGTGCTCTGCTATTTGGCTCTTGGGCTGCACGACAAAGAAGTTTTCGAAGGTCTCCTCGTCGTCGAGACGCGGCACTTGGATTCGGGCTCCCACATTTGTGGCTGCGGCGGCGCTCTTGTTGTTGGCCAGCTCCTTGCTCTGCTTGGCATTGTGTGGCGAGCAGCGTTCCCCATCCGACTCGGAGCTGCTGCTGTTGCTGCGACTCAGGGGCAAAGTCTCCTCAGCATTGACGCTCAAGCTGCGCTGTGTTGGAGTCGGCTTCGAAAGGGTCGTCACCATCATGGAGGGGCTCTTGGCCAGACCCAGCTGCGGCTGATTGGCACTGCGCACTTCCAGCATTGGGCACTTTTTGGCCGCATCATTGGGCAGGCGCTCGAACTGCAGCTCAGCTGGCGATTGAGCCTTCTTCTGCAGTCGTCCAGCGACTGTAAACTTCTTGGCATCGGTTTGCTCTGTAAGCGATATATGGGATCAGATATCAGATCAGATGTTGGTCTCAGTGGCTTTGCTGTACTTACCTATGCGTTGCTTCCAGTTCTCCGAGTTTGATTTGAGTTTACCCAGACGCTCCGAAACTTTGCCGCCTTCGAGGCTGGCCACGATTAGCGGCGACGGCGGCAACGGCTTGTCCGATATGGAGTGGGCCAGAGAAAGTGATTCCTGTGCGAAAGAAAGGAGGTGAAGCGTGGAATTGTGAGCAACGAGTGGACGTCAAATGTATATTTTGAAAAAAAAGATACGAAAAGTAACACATAATAAAAGTTAAGTTAAGATGAAACGCGCACATTCGCTACAAAAGTGGTCATCAATCAAATCAGTTTTTGGTTGCTTCGATTGTTTATTGTTCTTCCACGTTATAAAGCAGGTTATAAAGCTGGGTTATTCCCATTTAAATAGCATGACTCACGTGCGCCCCTTATAAGTTAGTTGGTTAGCTAATCATTTTAAGGGTCTGTCAACAGCTGTAAATTAGTTAAAAGCCATTTACCAGTTTTACTTTTTGCATTATGTACGTCCCACCTGAGCCAAGTGCACAGCCCTTGGCTAGAGCTGGAGAATTGGCTAAATTCAACAATTGAAAGCGAAATCAAATCTATAGTTGTGCTCAGCGCACCTGGGGATCAGTGACTGACCTACTCGAGTGCGAGCAACTGCGCAGCAGAAGGTGAGACTTAGGCAATGATAACCGCACAGAAGAACACAGAGAGAGGGAGAGAGCGAGTGAGAGAGTGAGTAGCGTGCAAGTTGAGATAAGATAAGAGGCACCTCTCATATAATAGATACACTTGAAGAGAGAGTGAAAAACGTAGTTAGCGGTAAGACGGAAAGAACACATTGTTTAGATTTGTTTTGCTTACAATCTTAGCCGCAAATTAAGTGTAAATATGTACGCATAATTTATGTACATTTGTACTATAATGAAGAGACTCTATTAGCCAGACCTTGGCCCTTTTAATTGCAGGTTCCAATCATTCGGTGAAGGTAATCAGATATTTGTCGCTTTATTTGCAGCACAGTTGAGAAACTCTGCTTATTACTTGTGATTAAATTAACAAGCGCTCTGTTATTGTCAGATATCAGCGAATTCTCTTGAGTATTCGTTGGAATTCTCCTAAAATCGGTAGCATGCGTCATCAGCAAAGTGCTCGGCCCCTGCCTCACACTCTGCCCCTACATATTTATGCCCATAATATACAGTCTACGATGAATCATTGGCATTCAATTTGATAAGCCATAATAAAAAAAATGGGTTAAATCTACCTAGGCAGTAAATAAATTAAAACAAAGGCGGGCATTTCTTTTTGGGAAGCCGCACGTTAACGATCGACCCTTCTCAAATCGAAAGTCTAAAGTGGAAATTTCGCTTAATTAATTTGAAAATTTTTACATATTTGTCATTTTTGCCAAGACATCTTCCAAACTGAGGGTCCAGTTGACATTGAAATGTGGCACCCACCTGCCCACTTTGGATACTTCGAGCAAAAAAAACGACAAATAACGTTATTAACATCTGAATTTTTGGCTATTTCCCAAATTTGGCCAAATAATTTGGCAACCTGTTGGAACCAGCTCAAGTGTCGCTTGGCGTGGTAGAAGCCCACGTCAGGCCAACACATGAAATCATGGCCAGCAATTGGACGACAATGAAAGCGCAATTGAAAATTTTCAATTACAATTGGTTTTTGTTGTTGTCATGATTAATGAATATACCCGACCATCCATCCAGCCATCTATTTTTGACGAGCATTTGCCCTTTGTGCATTAATTTGGTTCAGCGTTGGGTCTATTGAAAAGTTGGTTGTACTTGCAGCTAGTCTAAGTTCATTGGATCTATCATAAGGCTATGCGTGACAATGAAGAAGTTGCACTTAAAGCAATTATACCGCATCCATCTAGAGGGCAGGGCCTATCGCAGAGCTCGCTTCGCTATAACCTATACAAATACGCATGTTTCGTAGGGTAAACAACAACTTGCTATCAAAATGATTTATTCATGTTATCTTAGCTTTTTTCGCCTCAGATCGGGCTTCGATGGAAAATTAATGATATGCGTCAATTTGTTGGCAAACATTCACATATATATAAATATATATATATATATAGTAAAGAAAGAGCAAATCGGTTAGTCGCACCGACGATTGAATACCCTTACGTAAGTGCCATATGAACCCAAAGAAATACTTTTATAAGCCAGATGTTTTGCCAGAATAAACTTAAGAAAACATTAGTTCCATCTGTTATTCTCGGTAAGGGTAAAAACATTCTTAGAGCATTTAGTATTTTATATAAGAAAAAATTGTTTAAACAAATTGATAAAACAGCTGCACACAGAAACGTAAAAGGCAAATGCAAAGCTAAAATTAAATTTTATATACCATATTCTGTTGCACTTTTTTGCCAGCTGTCAAATATAAATTGAAGAAATTTTTATTTTTGTTGTAGACAATTTATTAATAAGTTTATAATACGTGTATTTTGTAGTCTCTAGTCTACAAAACATTTAATATAATTATACTGTAAGTACTTTATATATATTTTATTTATATATATTATTAGTACTTTATTGTTTTAGGGTTAACTTAAGACTTTACATATATATTTTGCTGGGCTTGTGTAATTAAATTACTTTTATCATTATAACTGAGAACTGAGCAAGGGGTTAGAACCAGCTTAAAGTTCAAAGGGATAACTATTCACTAATAATATTTTTATGGATAACGAAATCAACATTTGTTGTGCTTTTAATCTGTTTAAGCTTTCATCAATTAAACAAACAAAATGCAACTGGAAAAAGGCGGGTCAGTAAGGAAAGAGGCGTGGCATATCGCATAATGTTTACAACTACGAAGCTAGCTTGAGTCGGACTCGAATCTTTGAGTCACTCGGAAAAAAGGCAAGTCTCGAGTGGGGGGGAGGAGAAGAGGTTATCGGGCTGGAAGACTTCTGAGTTCGTACATGGCACGATTAACGGACCAAGTGAACAGCTTATTGGATGTCAGTTCATGCATTCACTCGGATCTCTCGGAGAGATTGACAATCTCGCAGCTGTTGCTCAACTGTTGCCCAGCTGGAGGAGGGTCGTCTCGTTCACAAAGGGCGCCTCGTGCTCCTCGTTGAGCAGATCCGTGATGGAGTAGGCGGACAGCGGCCGCGAGAACCTGCGCTCCGAGAGTATATCGTCGATGCAGGTAATGGGCGCCAGGCTGTTGTTGTCCACAGGCTCCTCGGCGCTGCGTGCTATGGCCTGGAAGATGTCCTCCATGCTGGACTTGAGCCAAAGTGCGGGCGGCTGGCGCAGCAGCATCGGCGACGTGGGCTCCGGTGAGCTGGACAACGGTGATGCTGTCGAAGGCGTGGCTGAGGTGCCGCACGTGCGTCTCAGAGCGGGCAGAGGCACCGCCATGGGCTCCCAATCGCTGACCTTTGGCGGAGGCTTCTGTTCAGCCTGTTGCTGCTCCTCCTCCAGCTCCTGCCACAGTTGCATGGCCTGCTCGATGTGCTGCAGCTGCGCCGTCAGCTGCGTGGCAATGCTGCTCTTGCGCGAGGCGCACGGCGTCGACTCGCCAGACTCCTCGCTCGCGCCAAACATCCGAATCTCCGGCGTAACGCGGCTCACCTGCCGCGTCGCAGTGCCCGACTCGAACATGCGCGCAATCTTGGTCACATTGTTGCGCTTCACAGTGGACGCCGCAGCCGCCGGCTGCTCCGTCGTCGGCGGCTGATGCCGTTTCGGATAGACGCGCGTTACGGGTTTGCGCTGCTTTTGCTTGACGGGCGGCTCCTGGGCATGGGCGTGGCAGCACAGCTCGGGGCCGTAGCAGCGATGGAATTTGTGACGATTCGCCTCGAAATCTGCGTCCGCGTAGCGCTTTATCCGCATCAGCGACTTGGGCAGCAGCGTGAGCAGCACATAGGCCACGATCAGGTAGGGCAGGTAGGACAGGTGACTCAGCCATTGCCCGGCTGTCTCCAGATACAGCTGGTAGTCCGTCATTGTTGTTGTTATAGCTCGATTTTGCGAGTGTTTCCGTTCGCAAAAGTTAGTTTTTTACGCTTTACGCTGATATCGTTTTTCAGTCTTCGATAAGATTTACCATGACATCACGGAGCACTGTACAAAGGATTGCGGGAAATAAATTATATACGATTTTTATGGGTTCGACATTTACGCAACACAAAAATATTGCAAATATTGTTTCTGATATTTTCTACTTTTCGCAATATTTTTGTGGCACGGACATGTCCTTTCTCTTTCGCACACACACACTCGCACACACCTTTCGTTAAGTGCTTTCAGTTCTGAGTTGCAATCAGCCGCACAGCGTGTTCCAATATTTATGCACATATAAAAAAACATATTCCAACGGTTGCCAGCGTATTTTTATCTTTGACTGTCATTTGATATCCACACAAGGCTGTTTTATTTATTTTTTGCAATTTTTTAAATTCTGTTTTGTTGATTTCGTATTTATTTTGATTTTGTTTGCAGGCGCGTTTTGCATTCCGACGCGCCCAGCGGTCGTTCTCGTCGGCTCCTCGTCTTAAACTTAACTGAACGACGACGAGCGCAATTTCCACTAAATTATGCGGCTCTCAACGGACTTTGCTACCTCTCTATTCGCTTGGCACTCCCGCTCTCACACTCTCCCGTTCTTCCGCTCTCTCGCTTTTGTGCTTTATGATGTACGCGTTCGAAGAGTTTCGGTGACTGAGGCGTCGGCTGCACTTGCGCACTTAGGTTAAATTATAACTATAATTGTTGTTGCTTTCAAACAACTAGTTGCGATCAAATTGGAGCGTCTTTCTTATTGGAACTTTATAGGGCAGTGCGCGATTGCATCTTGTATGTCCAATTAGAGTGTAATATTAAATATGGCAGTTTAAGATCAGTTCCTTTATATGCTCGCAGTTTGAAATCCAGATGGGACATTTACTAGAAAGCACTTATGATATAGGATTGAACATTTTTGTAATCTTTCTACGTTTTTATGTCTGTGCTTTGTGCACAGAATTTGCGATGAGAAATTTTGTATTTATTTTTAAAAACATTAGGTGGGTTCCGATTTGTAATAGTCACAGACGGCGGCCAGGCGTGAATAAGCTACATAAGAAAGTTCTCAAAGGTGAGTGTGTGTGTACGTGAGTGTATATGAGCGCAACGATTCGCCTTGAAACACATTTTTCTTAAATATGTATTTACAAATTCGGCACAAAATGTGTCATCTTCAGCACCGATGAAAATTGCAAATGCCAGAAAGCATAAAAATATTTATTTGGCTTTATATAACTCGCTTCCTGCTGCGCCGCATTTGACAGTTTATGCAACTTATTCGCAGTCAGGAAACTAACTACTTCGCATTACTTTTTATGCAATCGGAATCGGAGCGAATGGAGCGTGTGAGAAAGAGAGAGGTAGAGAGAAATAGCGCACTATTTACACACACGTCAATTTTGATTTGCTGCTTATCAAATTGAATGTCAATGAAAACGGGCGGCAAAAAAGTGCATACCAATAACAATAACAATAACGAACTAGGTTTAAGCAGTAAAGGAAAAAGCAGCAAATAAAGCGAGCTGCGAAGCGCTCGTCTTGTAGTCGCGGCTGGTACTGCGGCAACGGGTTGATTAGCAAACCATAAATGCCAATTGGAGACTATCAAAGCCGGCTCTGGAGAGAGCGAGAGCAGCGACGACGACAACGTCAAGTGAGATCGAAAAAAGACAATTTAATGTAAAGTGAGCGCAAGAAGAGAGAGCTTCATGGAGAGTGGCAGGCTTTGGAGAGAGTGAGAGTGAGAGATCAGCTTCCAACTGACAGATTAAGTGAGAAGGGCTGATGCATTACAATTTTGGGTATGTGATAAGTTTAATGATCATTAATGCACGAAAATGAACCAAATTTTGGCATCTTGTTTTTTTTTCAGACTGCCTGCATATAAATGTAATACAACTCATCAAAGATGATGCAAGTGTCCAAAAGTTCAATAAATAAAGACAAGAAAGCCCAAAGGAAAAATACGAATAAAGAGTCACGTTATCTTTGTCCCACAACGGACAGGCCAGAAATGTTGAAAAGAAAATAATGAATCACATAAAGGCAATACAAATAATCAGCAATAAGCAGCCGTCGCAGCCGCCGCAGCAGCCGTTGGCATATTTGCAGCTTGTAAAGATACAGATAAAAACGCGACAAGCGGCGCGCAGGAGATATGAAGTCGGGTACGAACCAGAGCCAGAGCGTCTTCTAGTTAGAACTTTTGTATATAGGCAGCAACTACAACAACAACTGCTGGCTACTGTCATTCTGCGATTCTCCGTCTTGGGGAGGCATGGGCTAATGAACAAGTACAGCAGAGCTTGAAAAAAAACAACAACATAATCGCAAAAGCAGGCGAACAATACGTGGAGCATAATAAACTACACAGAAGACTCTGGCATCAGGGAATGGTGGGGGACATGGGTAGGGCAAATAAAGCTGCAAGTATATCAAATTCACAAAACAATTTACAATGGCCAGAGGAAGGCAAAGGCGAGTCGAGGCCAACTCGAGTTGGTTGGGGCTAAGCTTGGAGGGGGTGTAACTGCGCGGCAGATGAGCACGTTCAAGATCAAGCCACAGATCAAATGCATCCACAGTTGGACCCAGCAGCAGCAACAACAACAACAACAACTATAAGACGATAAAGAAGCAGCTACAACAAAGGCGAAAGAAAATGGACTGCAAGCTACAGCCAAACCCAACCCAGCCCAACCCAACCCAACCTATCCGACTTGTGTTCCATCCTTTTTTATTTGATAATTGTTGTTGTGGCGGCTGCTGCCTCTGCCTCTGCCGCTGCCTCTGCCTTAGTCGCTGCTGCCCACAAGCTAGTTAAGAAGAGAAGAAAATTATGGGCAGATGTAAGTTGGCAGGCAGCTGCTGCAAAGGAGGCCTCCATATACTATATAAACACAAGCTCTTGCTCTCTAAGATGATGCACGCGTTGTTTGGTGGCCATGACCTGATCAATTGCGCCAGGTTATTTAGTTTCTGTTTCGATTCAATTTTCAGCAGCATCAAAATAGGTTGACTTAACAAACTAATCATTTTTTGGTCAACAACTGTTTTAAACCCATCGATTTATAAACCCGTTTTTGCGAAAAAAAAACAAAAAAAAAACTTGATGCAACCACAGTCTTTTTAAATTTTGATTTGTTTTTTTTTTTTTTTAATGCCATTTAATAGTACTGATTCTTACGAGTCCAAAATGGTATATCATCCCGAAATCGGACTCTGAAGTTATTACACCGAGATATTCGAAAAAAATCAACAATAAAATTGTGAATTCCGAATTTGGCCATGAGCATCTATGAGCATGTTTTTAGATCGGCGGAGTTATCGGCGCTTTGAAACGACATTATCTCGGCATGATCAAGAATGTATATATAGTACTTTATAGGGTCGACGAAGATTCTTCCTGTTCCCTGTTTGCACAAAAAAAGTATAAAAAGTGTGATCCAAACCTCATTTACCTCGCGCCCACTACCCTGCGTTAGATAGTTGGGTCTGTTTGAAATTTCTCCAAAACCCGCTGCCATATAAAGAGAGTGAACGGAGGCTGGATGATTATGATGATGCCCAAAAAGGCGTGGCTATTGTAATTAAGTGTGATTGCTTGTACATTAAAGTACAGCAGACTAGAAGGCAGAGAGGGAATATGAGCATACATTATAAATACCCATCGTACCCGCATAATTACAGGCCTGCTCTTAATAAGGCAAATAGAGAAAAGAGGCAAGAGAAAAAGTTCAGTCAACTTCGTCGAACTTGATTTAAAGCTTAATTTAATTTTGCAAGTGTTTGGACGAAATGTCACTTGTCCATAAAAGAATGGCAGCTGATTGATATTTAAGACATGGGCTACCCGCAGCCGCAAATCGAAAGTTATTTGTGACAAAATGACCACCAAAATTGTGTTAACTGAATTCAGTACACAAACGGGACTTGAGCACAAAAATGTCGCTTTGGAACGTAATTATTACAGTCCATATATTTTTTTGTTATCAATAAGATCACATATTTCTATATATACATATATATATATATATATATATATAGTAACAGTAACAGTAACAATCTCCACGTCAAAGAGCGCAGACGTGTAAAATAATTGCCCTGAAGACGGTTTGCCGATGTGCAACCGAAATATATCGGAAACAAATACTAAATAAAATTGTTTTCATTGCTTGTTTTTACAAACACGGACCTCGAGCCAGCCAACAAATATTTTTTTATATATATATAATTTATATAAATATATATATATAAAGTTATATATCTTTCTACATAAATAAAAAAAAGAAACACTTTTAAAAGATAGTTTAAGCAAAGCGCGATACGAAGCCGACAAAATAAATACAGAGATAATAAAAGAATATAAAAAAAGAAGAGATAATAACAATAGACAACATAAAATAGATGCATACTTCTAGGCATAGTTTTGGCAGCGCCACCTAGCGTTAGGTAGCCAGTTGCTTTTATAGAGTAGATGCACATTTAAACATTAAATGCCTATATAGAGACCATTATCTTCTGAAAATGTTCGACTTATGCTTAGTTTAGATTTAATATTAAGTTATGCAATTTTAGCTTAGCTTTCTTTTTGAGGATTTTGGTATATTTTATCTATATGTCGGTGAGGTTGTTGTATCTTGTAGCTTGTATCTAATGCTCGGCAAGAAAAACAAAACTGAAGCTTTTCACGCAATTTTGAATGGAATTTTGAAATCTATTTCGTGGGCTTGTAAATAAATATAAATAAAGTATCCACTTACATTGACAAAGTTTTCGCGTCGAATATCATCGACCTCATCCCGCTTGTTGACGCGTCTTTTCCAGTCATCCTCGCCGCTCTTCTGCAGCGCTGCCAAACGCTCGGCAATGGAGCCAGTCTTGGCAATATTACGCTGATCAGGACCCATATTCTGGCGAAATTGAAATGATTGGAATGAGCATATATATATAAATGTCGTGTGTTTGTCGAGTATATACTCACATCTGTGGCTTGGTCTGCTGTGGAGTCTGTGTTGGGTGGCGTGTCTTCTTGGTTATCTGGTTGCGATTGGGTTGATTCCTCGGTTGATGTGCTCGGCTTATCGGCATCTACATGACGCAACTTGACAAAGCCACGGGCGCCAGCTGGAGGCAGTTGGGGGCCTGTGCCACTCGGTGCTGTTGCCGCTATGCCCGAGTAACTTTGGCTTTTTGCAACGAGATTGCTGCAAACACAAGAGCAAAAGATAAACTGTTAAAGTGTGGCAACTCGAAGCGCGTATCTTACAAATACCAGCAAACACTTGCAACCAGCTGAGTTTTTCAGCTACTTCTTCTGTCAATGGGAACTTCCCTTTCCCCGCCCGGCATTATTCTTTCCATTCAATTAATAGCAAAATCGTGACGCAGTGTTTTCCGTGCCACTAATGAGCACTTCTAATGCATCCAGAGACCCAGAGATCGTATCCATAACATTCTTACAGGCAGGAAGCGATTGCCGCTAGATATTCCGGATAACTTTCTCCTTTTAGAGTATGGTTAATAATTTAAAAATATCAGGAAGCCATTTTAGTGGAACACGTCGATTTTGGTTTTGGTAAAGTTTATATATTCAAGGTTTCATTTATTTTAGACAAAAACCTGCAGCAGAATGCTTTTCAGGATTTAGCCCCTTGTACACAGAGCTTGACTCGTCCGGAGTATACCTTGAGAATAAAATTCTTAAACGTAGATTGATTAACTTGTATTTACTTTTCAGAGTATTTCGAGATTATAATGTTTAAAGCACACTTTCAGCCAGTGACTTGTTCTTTGATCTTTGTTAGCAACTGCGAGTGTGTGAGGGTCACTGATAAGCACTTAACTGCACCAGGTGAGAGCTGTGCGATCCGCAGATACACGAGAGAGAGTGTGAACTAAACGTGGCAAATGCCTGCGGACGAATGAGCATTGCATGCAACGTTTGGCAGCTGTAAAATGCTCGAAACTCAACACCTAGCTGGCGGCTGCCGCTGATTTTGCCTCAGGTCAACGTGGAAAAACAAAACGTTGACAGTTAAATTGCATATTAATTTGGGAAAATTGACAGGCACTCAAACTGGGCGAAGCAGGTCAAAAGGTGTGGACAGTCGGCTCTCTAAGTTTGCCAGGTGCAAATACAGGCCAGCTACCTGAAGTCAACAACATGTCAGATTGTCACACAAAGCCCCCCCCCCCTGCGGTTGTAGGCCACAATTAAAACCGCAACCGTTTCGGGCCGTAGCTTTTCAATACATTTGAATGGATCGCAGTGGAACGAACATCCAAAATGACGAAAGTGGCGCTCAGCAAAGCGTCTCAAATTCAATTAACATGCAAAATTACATGGAAAATGCATTACAAATCCCAACCAAAAACGTTTTCCAGCTCGTAAATCGAATTTGGAAATTCCTTGACAGGTGTCGATTAAATGCAAAATATTATATATACATATATCTAGTTATAATATAATATATATATCTAGTTATTTAGTACTGGATTTCGCGAACTTTCCATATTAGCCTATCTAGTAATAATGTATATCTAGTTAACATATAATATAAATTTTATAATATATATTAAATGCAAAATAACATATAAATATATTTAGTTATAATATAAATTGGAAACTCAACGTGTTCAAATCAATTATCAATTTTTTTTTTGCAGTGTAAATCAAAGTAAAAGCGTAGATAATGTTTAAATTGCATGCAGACAGGGCACAGGCGAAGGGCCCTATTCATAGATAGATAGATAGGCAGCCAATCAATGGAGTCATAGGTCAGAGTTCGCAGCACACGAAGGTCTTTGCGAGTTCCTCTTTTCGCTTAGAGACCTTCCTTTGTTGATACACTTAATGCACAAATTGCTATTGAAACAATTTGCTGTTCAATTAGTTTGAGTGGTGAGCCAAGGTGTGGCCCGCTTAGCCCGTCATATTACCAAGATAAGCACACGTTTAAATTCCCTTTCCGATGTGGAAAAACTGTGGAAAACGGACAGCAACAGATAAATGCTCCAAATTGCATCATTTGTTCGCATTTACCCAGCGATCTGCTCGTGAAGCCAGCGAGTCTCTCGCTCTGGTATTTTGTAATTGAAGAAGGCGCATTTCTCGTTCGTTGATAATTAAAATTTTTATACAACACGCGATCAACTTGCACCGCTGACTCGGAATGTTATAACACAAAGTGAATTGGTTTATGAACTGTTTAGCGCGGCATAAATAATTAGATGCGATAAACTCATCGTCGAGTCGGCTTTCAAGCTCTATGAGCATTGGGCACGACATCCCAGCCAATGTAATGGAGGCAAACCTTCCACAAAGCCAGATATTCAAGACTTTATTCGTAGACCGATATCGAACTTTAAAGAGCACTTGTCAAATGCTTAAATGCGTACTTGAAACTGTGCTGGCGGTTTGCAACACGGTGAAACTAAGCCCGTTTTTCTTAAATTTTAATATGTTATAAGGGATTAATTATCGGCAAAACCGCAAGCGGGTCGATCCGATCACATTGCAGCTCAGATTAACTGTCAGGAACCGAATATCAGCGATAATAATGATAAAAGTATTCAAGTAAATGAAACTTATGCAACTTGAACCGAAACAAGTAAGAATGCTCTAGTCGGGAGTGCACGACTAGGGGATACCCTGAACCCTCTTCTTCCATCACCAAATAAAGATATGTATACTATTCTAGAAGCTAAATATCAGGTTTGCTGACTCTAATATTTAGCAAAATTGCTCAAAAAACAGGATTTCGATATAAATTTTTATCGATTACTTGGAAACGGGGAAAGTTATCGATTATCGGAAACAAACTCGACAGACAGACGGACATCGCTGTATCGACTCGGCTGTTGATGCTGATCAAGAATATATATTCTTTATGGGGTCGGAGATGCTTCCTTCTGCCTGTTACATACATTTGCACAAATACATTATACCCATTTTACCCATTTTCAATGAGTTCAGGGTATTACAAGATTGCAAAAGATTCGCAAACTTTGCGATCTGCTCAAGTGCCAGCACAAGCTCGACTCGCAGTTAAGGTGACAATAACTCACGGAGCACCAACTCAAGGCAAGAGGAGCGTTGATTACCTTATACAATGGCAGGCAATAACTATGTAAGACTTAGGCAAAAGCAAGAGATAGCCGTAAGTTAAATATCTCAGCCCAAAGTTTTCCCACGCGGTATTTCATTTGTGCCAGCGTGCAACCCCTTCAACCCCGGGCTAGAAAATTGTATGCTCGGTAATTATGTAAAATTACAACGTCAACGCGATCTTTTATGAGCTACCCCTCCATCCCCCTACCCCTCCTCTCTCCCTTTTACTCAATGTAGCGTTCGCTTTTGTTTGAGTATTTTTGCGCATTTAACGTTTCATTAGACTGACCTTCTCTGAGTGCTCCAAAAATCTTAGCTAGCAAGCTTTTAGCTATTTGTTTTGTTCACGTTTTGAGTTTTTAACAATTTTGGTACAGTTTTTATTAAATTTAATTATTTGCAGGGTCGAGATAATTATGCTAAGTTCAAGGTCTATGTTATCTGATGAATCTCACTAGAATGGAGTCAAACATTTTGAATTTTATTCCGAAATGATAGAAGTATCCTTTTATCTATTCGCATTTTCGTCATTCTCTTTGGGAAGACCCGCCTGATTCTTTTCTGTATTAACAACATGTTGTAAATATATTTATATATATGTATATGAGTCAGAGCAACATTTTGCCACTGGCTTGGCAACTTTTGAACAGCTGATTGTCTGCATTGTTGCGGACAGGCGCAGAGCTGCCAGCACGTGCTGCAACCAACCCCCACAAAAGTGGGCAAACCCAACCTTGTGCCTCCCAATCCCAGACATGTTTTTCTACCGTTTGCCAGTTGCTGGGGTAACTAGAGCCAAACCCAAACAAACTCCATTCTTTGTTTGATGTCGATAACATTGAATCTTTAGAGGAGGCGGGGTTCGGGACTTGGGGAAGGGCAAGGGAGTCTGGTTAATAACGCAGATGACGCGCTTCCACCAAAAATGCTAGACTAGAAGGCAGGAAAATGCATTTTTGACAAACGTGGGCAACGCCCAAACTCAGCACGAAGGGAGAGTTTCCTTTCCAGTGCAGCTCTTTAATGAAATGCATATGTATTTGTGGTTCCTCGATTTGGTTGGGCTGGGTTTGGGTTTGGGTTTGTTTCCGAAAACGTGCCTGATGTGCTATTTCAGATCCACTCCAGATGAGTATAGCTCCCAGCTATTGATTGTAAGCCACCGCCTGATTCTGCCCTAAAACAGGTTTTCAGATATTACCATCATATGTACGAAGTCAAAGTCTTGTGCGTTGGTTTTCATGGTAAAATCGTGAGTCAACGAATTTAATTCGTTCGACGGGGTTTCTTTAATGACGCTCCCGTTTACCGTTTTACTGTCTGAAACTGGACGACTTGGACTTGGACGAGTTGTAGACACTTTGATAACTTGTTTGATTCGCTGACAGGGCCCACGCAGCCAACATATCCGGTGCGCTCTGGTCTTGTCTTCTCGCAGTGCCTTCATTGGTCGGTACTCGAGTGTCTGCCCCTAACTCGCGCTCTCTTCACACTCCACACTCCAATTTCCAGCTCAAATGAACTCTGCGCCAAGTTCAACACGGCAACAACGACAACAACAAAGACAACAACTTAAAAAACTAAAACAACGTTTGTTGTCGCAGTCGCAGTCCATTCAACTGTAGCCCCAGCCACAGCTGTTTTTCGATGTTTTCCGCTGCCGGGTTGACAAAACCTTTAATCTCGTATTTTGTGGACGGGTGTACTCTGAATTTTGTACTACCCCACATAAATGTCAAAGCGTATTTACTTGACCCTGGCTAAAAACGAGCTTTTGTATATTAAAAAGAGAGAAGCTTTTCTAACTAGTTCAAGCTCAATTATTCCATGTGTTTTATTTTCATTCATTCATTTAAATTCATTTACATTCTAGTCGCGTCTATTTGTAATCGTGAACAGCTCGAACTGATCGACATTTTAATCACATTCTAAATGCTTGAGAGAGTACACTATAAATATACTCTTAGAAAAAAGCAAGAAAATTGTACAAACATTGAGAAAATAAAATTCCTTACTTAAGTAAAAAAAAAACAATCTTAGTTTTCTTCTGGTTATAATAGAGATTAAAAGTGTGTTATTTTCTTTCTGAGTGCATGCTAAATCCGACTTCTACATTGAAAAACTCGGGTAATTGTCGGACCTAATCTGATGTCAGTTAAGTCGCTCGCAATGTGGAGGACAACGGTTGAAAACCAGTTCCAGGTAAGCGAATCTGAGTCTAAAATCGTAGCACACTCCGCTTGGCTGGAGCTGGTCAGGGTTAGGGCTAACCTGGCTAGCCCCTAGATATAGCACAGTCGAGCCGCGGACGCTGCATCGACAACAACACGTTGAAAGCGAACCTCTCGCTCAATAGAAATCCGTCGTAATCTCGAGCAGTTCCTCACTCGCGAAACATGTGGCTGACCTTGCTGGCTGGCGCTTTGACTCTGCTGCTGGCCTGGGACTATGTACGCAAGCGGCACAGCTGCGCCACATTGAAAAGAACTGGCATTACGGGTCCGCTGTCCCTGCCATTGTTGGGCTGCGGGCTGCAAGCACTGCAGCTGGGTGCAGAGAGTAAGTCTGAGTCTGAGATACCCTCTGGGCTGCTTCATTTTCTCTTGATCGTGCAGATATCATCGACTATGTTGGCGCTTGCTTTGATAAATATGGCGCGACCTTTCGCCTCTGGATACTCGACGAGTCGCTGGTCTACACGAAGGATGTGAGCCACTTTGAGGCCATTTTGAGCAGCACCACGCTGCTGGAGAAGGGTCAGCTGTACCAGTTCCTGCGCCCCTTTCTCAACGACGGACTGTTGTTGAGCGTGGGCCGAAAGTGGCACGCCAGGCGCAAAGTCTTCTCCAATGTGTTCCACTTTAAGATATTGGAGCACTACGTGGGCATTATGGACTCCCAAAGCTCCGTCTTGGTGGAGAAACTACAGCCCGTGGCCGATGGGAAGCAAGTTGTGGATATGCTCAAGTACGTGTCGCTGGCAGCCCTGGATGTCATTACGGGTTTGTGTGTATAAGACTATATGACTAGTAGGTCGAGGAAATAATATAATATATAATATCGTTTGACTAGAGACGGCCATGGGCGTGCAGGTGAATGCACAAAGTGATCCCGAATTTCCATATATAAAAGCGCTAAAAAGGTAAGCCCTAGACAACTTCAACTATTCGCTAGAATGCAATGACAATTATGGAGAGTCCAAAGGCCAATTATATAAATGTAGAGCATGTTTACACGTAGTTCAAATCATTCCGCTTGCTTTTAGCGTCGTCAACATTCAGCCGGATCGCATGTTTAAGTTCTCGCAGCGTTACGAGTGGCTCTTTAGGCTCACGGCCCCATTGTTGCACATGAAGCTAGTGCGAGATATTCGCATCATGCATGACTTCACCGACAAGGTCATTCGAGAGCGCAGGGAGGCGGTTGAGCGCGCCAAGGCCGACGGCAGCTACCGACCGTTGTGTAATAGTTGGAAATAGTTTTCCATTAGTAGAGTAATCATTCAACTTTATCGCAGGTCTGGGCGATGAGGACATAGGCAGAAGGCCGCAGATGGCGCTGCTCGATATTCTGCTGCAGTCCTCCATTCAGGGTAGCCCGCTGACTGACTCGGACATACGCGAGGAGGTGGACACCTTCATGTTCGAGGGCGATGATACCACCAGCAGCGGAGTCTCGCATGGTCTGTACTGCCTCGCCAGACACCCCAAGGTGCAGGCGAAGCTATACGACGAGCTGCTCCAGGTGCTGGGCAAGAATCGAATGGCACCAATCAACCAGGCTCAGCTGCAGCAGCTCAAGTATTTGGAGTGTGTCATCAAGGAGACAATGCGACTCTATCCGCCAGTGCCAGCGATTGGCAGACATACCAGAAAGGATCTCCAGATTGGCGAGCAGACCATACCGGCAAACACCAGCATCTACTTGGTACTCTACTTTGCGCATCGCGATCCCAAATACTTTCCCGATCCGTTGAGCTTTAAGCCCGAACGCTTTCTGGACGATACGTGGGAGGCGGATGGCAAGCGACAGACCTTCGCCTATTTGCCATTCAGTGCAGGACCCAAGAACTGCATTGGCCAAAAGTTTGCAATGCTCGAAATGAAAACCTTGATCAGCAAGGTCATCCGACATTACGAGCTGCTACCCGAAGGACCCGATGTGAGTCCAATGATGAACTTTATATTGCGCTCACCAACGGGCATGAATGTCGCTTTAAAGCCGAGATTGGAAGAGGAATGAGTTGGGATTCCCTAGGGGATTCGATTGGATCCCTCAGCTAGATGTATCTTAAAGATTTTAATGGGATTGTTAACCTACATATTATGCATATTATTAATAGCCTTAGCTAGATGTATCTTAAAGATTTATATGGGATCGGGTTTCGGTTGTTTCTTATAGAGTATTCAGTAATTGTTAGCATTCGAGAACATTTATCTGCAGGGAAAACTATTAAGGGTACCGATATTAATACATTACAAATTGCATTCAATTGATTCCTTAGCTAGTTGTATATGGGATCGGGAAAGTTTCGGGTTTTCTTATAGAGTATTCAAAGATTGTTAACCTACGTATAAGGTCAACTATTAAGGGTACATATTATGAATACAATATAAACTGCATTCGCTTGATTCCTTAGCTTGAAGTATCTTAAAGATTTAGATTGATTGTAAAGATTGTTAACCTACGTATAAGGTACCTATTATGCACCGATTACAACTCATCGCAATGCGTAAACCACATGCATTCCATTATCTATATTAGATGGTTTGAGTCACAGTACTAACATTGGCCAGATTATAAAATTAGGCGTCACTGGAGAGGGAGAGGGGAAGAGCGGGAGCCAGTTGTGTGTTTGTGTAGCAAATCAGCGCAGAAGTCATAAATTATAGTTTATCTTTTCAAGAAGAGTGCAAATAAATGATGCATCTATGCAATCTAAAAAGGCGCCACTTTCAGGGACTTGCTGCGGTAAATTATAAATGCAATAAACGAAAATAAAAGTGCAATTCGTATTTTCTTGGAAGTCAGAAAGTAGATTAAATCGGATTTAGTTTCCACACCATTTCTATGCCACTGTGCCACAAACGCGCTGCGAACATCTGAATAAATAAACAAGCCAACGGATGGTGGAATATTTGTCAAGCATCATTTCAAAATTCGCAAGATGATAAGCCATGAAATCTTATCAGCTGCCTGGCAGCAGACGTCTTTTGGTCGTGGGTCTTGGCGTATAAAAGCTGACCAAAACAGACGCACTGCGCCAAAAGCAACTCACCTGCTCTACCAAACACCTGCTCTGGAGATATGTCGCTTGGATCTCTTCAGTTGATGCTATTCCTGGCCCTGATTTTGGCCGCCTCTGCAGAGGGCGTGATTAGGCCACTGCCGCCCTATGTGGGCCTGCCCACACAGGATGGTCTAACCCGGCTGTTCTTTAACTCGCGGGTGACACGTCGCGATCCCAAGACCTCGGTGTCCTGCTTTGCCGGCTACATTGGCGAGTCGAATCTCATCGCGGAGCAGTACAGTGGAGCCTACAGCGGATGCCTGCACGAGGCGCAGAATTCACGGCGCGGCATCGACAGAGACTTTCTAGCTACGCGCCGGAGAATTGAGCAGTCGGCGGAAGCAGTTTGTGGCACTCTAAGGGTCTGCAGTAAGATTAACGGCACACTTGACTCCTTCAATTGCCATGCCGCAGCGGTGAGTAATATGCCCTTTCCCTGCCCACTCCCCTACCTGTTGCTTAAATTAATTTTGCATTCCAGGGTTCGAACAACACCATCTCCACGTACGGCATCTCGGGCAATGCCTCGGAGTCGGCTACGCTGCTGCAGGAACGCTATCGGCTGATAGATTTGCATCATGAACAATGCAACCACAAGGCGGAGCGCACTTACGTCGAGTCAACGGCCAGCAACTACAACTATCTGCAGGCCTGCCTCGACGGACGCATCAAGCCAAAGCCATTGCCCAGCAGCACCAGCTCCACCTCAACGACGACCACAACCACAACGACCACGACTACAACGGAGGCGCCAACCACAACCACAACCACACCGGAGCCAGCGACAACGGAAAGCCCAACCAATCTGGAGGATCAGTTTAAGCAGCTTTTAAACTTGTTGAACTAATGTCACAGCGCGTCAAGAACGCTTTCAGCAAACTCTTTAAATTCTAAATTCAGCTGTGAGTTCTTTAACATTAAATATTAGACATGAGATAGTCGCCCAACTAAAGTAGATCAACTTTGTAACAGCATTAATAACTATCACCTTGATACGCCGGGAACTCCCCTAGAACCTCTTATTTGTCTAACTAAACTTAAAACAAAAACAGAACTCACAAAATGCCAGGGGCTCTTCCGCCTTTATTGGCATTAGAAGAGCAATAATCATCAGATTAGGTACCGAAATGGCGAGTCAAGAATTATGCTGCTTATAATAGAATCTTTAGAGCACATTTTAATAGCCGCAACTTCAAGGAGTTTCTGAACAGTCTTACCCAGAAAATTATGCGCGTTGTTAAAAAGTGATATGCTATATAAGAGCATCAAGGTAAAAAAAAAATAGACCCACGCCAAGTCACAGTTGGAAGCCCGAATTGCCTTTTACTGTGGTGAGTCTTTGCCTTTTATGTTCGATTGCCGAGGCGGCGTCATCTAAAAGTTGATGTTGATTTCTATTCAGTTTGGTTGTGTAGGGCTCAAGAGACTTGAAAACACACACACACCTGTTGCTTGTTTATTGGCACAATTGGCTTTATGGCCCGACAAGATCGAATGGAACGCATAGTTCCAGTTTAATGTGTGTTATTCTTGGTATCCGACAATTGCGCCAAATTCTTCTATGCGTTTTATTGGAAATTGCAATCGAGTCAGCCTTGGCGAAGCAGGTTCTTGGGCCCGGCTCTATGCAGTTAATAGGAAAAAGAAAAGGAAACTAAAAACCAGTTGGCGTAAGGTGTGCAAGACTGCTTTAGCAATAAAATAGATGCCATAATCATTAGGCCTTGGCTGCACTGAATATCGTACAGGTGATAATTAATAGAAAGCCAAGTGCCACATGAACAGAAATCAGAGAAATACATTAATTCACACCACATAGAGTGAGGGAAGCCCAAGCATGTTGTGCCCAGCATCAAGTATTCATTTGAGGTTTTTATTTCGGTAATTTTGCTGTTTTTTCTTTCTTAACTGCATTTCTGAACAGAACTCCAACAACTTAAAAGACTTAGTCATCAGCATGAAAGCGGAATGAGTTTTTTATGGGCATTAATATTATATGATTTCTGCTTATTTTAAGCAAGCTTTAGCTTATGACTAAAACCAAGTACGCACACTTTTTCCCTCGATTCTTAACGCTTATGTAAGCAAACACCTCAGCTGTCAATGATGAAACATGAGCATCAAAGCAGCTCACCTGGGGTTTATGTGTTTGGATTCTAAGTAAGCGAGTTTTTATACTCCTTAAATTTTAAATGCTAGAAATTGAACAAAAATAAAAATATGCTAAGCAAAATAAATACGTGCCGCAAATCAATTGACTGCTTTCCACAAATAGGTGTGTGTGTATGTGTGTGTGTGTGGACAACTGGCCAACTGCAGGTGCAGCTAGCTGTCCCCAAAACCAGAAAACAAAATACAAATGTAAAAAAGCTGTTCGCAAAACTAGTTTTGCTTCAACAACAACAACAAGCTGCACAGAAAAGGAAATCGTCGGCGTTGCTGCCTTTTAAGGCATTTGCCGCTTGCCCCCTGCCCCTTGCCCCTTGCTGCGTGTTGCGCATGCGCCCCGTGTTATCTGTTTCAGGTGTGCGTGTGTGTGTCACACGTCTGTGTATTCAGGTCATTCGCATTTTCACATTTTAAGGCGTGTATGTTTGCATGTTTTCTTTTCGGTAATGCGCCTCACTTGTGGCTGCAACTTTTACTTGCCCCGCCTCCAGGACAGCCCGTTGCACTGGCCAGGCCGTCGCCAGGTTTTGCTTTTGCTTTTGCCTGGCTTGTTACTTAATTGCGGCAAAGTCATTAATAATCGATTAGCCATATGCGCAAACATGTTTTTTATGATCACATGGAAGATGCGGCGATGCATCAAAAACAACGCCAAGGAAATCGCAGCAATTATGTTAACTTTGCTTTTGATGTACTCTCAGCTGGTAATTTGCGTTTCCTGCGTGCTGGAGTCCCTATTTAAGACCTTCATTTAACTATACATTTCTTTTTAATATTCCTAGAGTTGAGCGACACAATTAAATCCTTTCGTTAACAGTGATAGATACTAGATACTCCTGGTTACAAAAAGAAATGTCGGACAATGCAATGTCGAGTGGATACTTTATAAAAAAAAGTCAAATAATATGCCAATAAGCATAGATTTGGAACAGAATCTAGAATCTAGAATCAATATGTTCTGGCATAACTATAGATGTTTGAAATTAAGTAGGGGCCCTTTTTGGAAGGTGGACTCGGTTAACCGAAAAAGTGACCCTTTAAATGTAAAGCGGAAGGGAATTAAGGAAACTTTAATTGATTAATTTAAAATTAACCTAGTATACGACAGAAGGATGCTTCTAACCATAGGACAGCAGGACTCAGGGAGAGTCGTGCCTCGCTCGTGTATCCAAATATATACTCAAAGGGAGGCAGCAAGGAAGCTGTCTCCCAAGTGTTTGGAGTGGCAGACAGCACAAAGGAAACTCAATAGCACACAGCACAGATGCAGAAGATCCAATGAACCAGAGATATGAAGAGGCTGGGCGACAACGCTGAAATAGTAAATGCCCCATGATGATGATAACGAGAGAGGACGAGACAAAGAAATTGCCCAGACAAAGAGTTTGCTTTGAGCTGACACCAAAGTCGGAACTGGAATTATTCTACACTTTGCACTCGCTCCAAGCGATTCAAATGTTTGATTAATTCTCATTAAAAAGTAATTAAATGCGCACAGTTGATAATCGAAATGATATTTAAACATTTCCCACCCAGCTTAATTCCATTAAATTAATAGAACGTAACCCGTAATTTAATAATTATTCTATTCTAGCAAAACAATAGGTTGTTCGAAGAAAATTGAATTTGAAACTTGTTTTTCTTTTCTGCTAGGAATGGAAAACTAATAAACCTAAACACGAGTTGATTTCAAGTATAAGTTAAAAGTTATACAAAAAACAAAAAAGAGTTAGAGAAAATAGCACAATTGGGGAAATATCTCTGCTGCCTGTTACAAAATACCCTTTTCACACCTTTTCGCAGCTTACAGGGTATGTTTACTCATAACTGGCAAAACAGCTGCAGCATGCGTAAACATCTAACCAGAACAGAAACATAGACAAAATACAACAAAAGTGTCAACGTACTGTGCATTAGCTTGTGTAATACTTCAAAAAGTAAAAAAGTAAAAAACGTCAACATCTGGCTATAAAATGAGATCAGGTTTGGCCTAAAAATTACTTTGTAGATAAAGCATTGAGTAGAAGAACTAAAACATGAAGAAATAAAACAAACAAAAAAATAAAACATACTTAAAGTTCGAGTTCGAATGGAAGTGAATAGTTGGGCAAGCTTCAAACAACTTCATCCATTTCGATCACTCTGCAGCAAGATTTCCAACAACAAAAGTATTTATAGCTCTGTCCAGAGAACTTTATGCCCCAATGCATCTGGTTCTGTTTTTGGAGGGAGGGGGGAACGTATAATTCATGGCCTGTTTGTTTCTTCGTTCGCCTGCATCTCCATTTTCTATTTATTAGCTGTGCCTCGCCTGGCTTACCATTTATAGAAATGTGCTGCTCTATCGATAGATCACAGGTCACGACCGAAAGTCTTGATAATTGATCATCGCATTCGATCTGGAGATCTGAAGATCAGTCGGTCTATCTCTTCAATTATGCGAGCAGCGGGGTCACATATGTATGTGATGTATGCGGAGTATGTTGATTATGTGGAGCCGTAACAAGAAAATATATTGTCCGCTTTAATGCCCTTTTCACATTGCTGACATAAAGTTCAATAATTGCTTTTTGACATCATATATATAGGTCATATAAAAAGCTGCTCTTAAAAGTCGTATAGATCTTTTAAAACAATGAATGTCGAACAGCTGTAGATAACATATTTAATTAGACATTTAAAAAAAGGCCATTTTCGATTCAAAAAGCTGAACGCCAGCGTCTGGCAAATCCCTTTAGTATACTACATTCGTATACATATTGTATATATATATATATATATATATATCAATATCATCTTTATATATACACATCTATATATATATATATATATATATATATATATATATATATATATATGTGGGATATATGTGTATATATCTACCATATACTAATAGGCAGTAAATGTAGTTTCGTCTCGCTCACATCAGATGATTAAACCGAAGAGTATTTCACTATTTACATTGCTCATTGCTAATGCATTTGTCGTCGGCGTGCTTCATTAGCGTTGAGGCACACTTTTATTACATAGACATGGAAAGGTCAGCTTATAGAAGGAACAGATGTTTGCGGGTTGCATTTGAATAAATGCTGTTTGTTTAGACTTAACCGCAATATTTAGAATTATCAACGAGTGCCATTTCAGACTAGTTCTTGCTTATCAAAAAGAAGTCGCTTTTTTGTCTATTTATGGACAATCGATCCGCGTTCAATAATAATAATGCATATCAAGCTGATTATAGGCTACTTATCTAACAATATATAAACATAAGTAAGTAGGTGGCCCATAAGTCAAAGAAGTCGGTATACCCAAAGTTTTCTAATTATTTATTTATTTTTTGTTTTTTTCGCGGCAACCGCAAATTATGCAAATTCAATGAAAGCGAAAAGGCATAGTTTTTGCCTTGTCTTTATTTGCTTTTTTGACTCCACTTTTGTTTATTTAATTTGCCTGGAGGTTGGTTCAAACAAAATATTACGAAACACAACAAACAAAGTAATAATAATGATGGGTCTGATAAGAAGGCGGTAGAGCAATATGCGATAATTCCAACTGAATTGATTGTTGTATTTGAATGTTTTGTAATACGCAGATATAATGAGAGCGTGATTGATTGATTGATTGCAGAAATAAATATCTATGCTTAAAACGGGACGACCTTGAGCCATAATATTAATAATAATAATAGTAAAAAAGACTTTATCTAAGGGGTGCCGACGTTGATATACCCCCGACAGACAGACGAACGGACATGGGTCTACTTCTGTGCAGTTCACATTCACAAGTTTAAAATCAATATACCGTTTCAAAACTTTGTCACAGGGTATTTTTGCAACAAAAACGGGCAACTATAGTAATATTTATACATATACATTGTGTTTATTCGGACAAAAAAAATACGAAGTTTAAAATCAACATACCCTTCCTTTACTATGTTACAGGGTATTTACGGCAAGTAAGTCGGACAACAAAGAGGCAGCAAAACTGCAAGCAACAACAAAATTCGCAAAAAGCAATAGACCACAAATGTCCAAGTGCAAATAAACGGCAACAACAACTACAACAATAACAACAAGAGAAAAGGCAACAGCCGCATAAAGCATAAAGTAAGTAAAAACAATAAGAATATTAAAACAACAAAAATTTGAGTCGCGGCTGCTGCTGAATCAGCGAATTTTTCAATGGAAGCGAGCAAGGCGATTTACAGTTTTTGGTTATTCTCTTTGTTGTTGTATTTTGTTTTTATCATCATTACTGTTGTTGCTGGCTGCTTGTGTAGCTCGGTGCAGCAGGTAACGAAGAAGGGTGCAAAAGGGGACGAAGCGACAAACGGTCTGTGCAAAACTGGTCAGCTTCGAATAGTATTTGCCCTTTTTTTTCATTCTGTCTCGCTCTTACAAGTACCAAAAATTACCCATAACGAGAAGACGATTGCTTCAGTCAAAGCTGTTGTTACAAACCTGTGTTAATAGTGATGCAGCCCACGAGATTCTCTCACGATTTTGTGCTAAACAGACGACGGCTGTCTGGCTGCCATTTTTTACTTGCGCTTTCAATTGAAGCCAATCATTGGATGCAATTAAATTGAGAACTGATCACAAAAGCGAATAGCGAAAATGCAGCCGAAAATGACGCTCGCAGCTGGCTTTTGTTGCTGCAGTTTTTAGTTATGCATTCGGATGCAGCACACAGAAACACAGTTATACACACGCACAAACACACACTGAAGCGTAATAACGTTTGCAAACAATATTAAATTTGTATAATTCAATTGCAATTTGCGACCGGCACAAAATGCGCGCGAACCGAAAACAAACACGAAAATAATAGAGCGTCGTCCGCAACACGTCCGCTCTCGCCGAATGTACAAACCAAACTGGTCTGCTAATGCAATGTTAACATTCTGCAACTCCTCTGTTATAAATTTACCCAAGCCTGAATATCACATTCGCCCGGCGAACTCCATGTTTACCGCGGCGAAGTGGTGTATGTGTGTATGTATATATTTCGTACATGGAGCGATGCAACAGCTGTTAATAGTGCAGATATTTAACTCTCCATTGCATGGGACATTTAGAAATATGTTTTGCAATCAGTGCGAGTGTTTTTGTATATTCTCACTTAAGAAAAAGCAATTTTATCTAGTAAAAATTAATAAATATTAGTTAATTTATGAATGTTACTTTGTGTTCAGAACTGCCTTCATTAGTCGAGCTTAAACTGGACACAGTGCTTTTAAAACTGCAGCAGTCTTGAGCTGATACATTTGGTGACAACAATGAGGAGCAATTCTGTTAAGCGTGGACACAAACCCTCGCCGAACGAGAGCTGCCACCTCGCTTTTTCCGACCATTTTGCCTATCAACCGCATCACGAGGCGCGCAGGCGGCAAATTTGAATTGAAGCTTAACCGAACATGCAGGAATTTATTTATTAGTATTAATTACATTAATTACAACTACAGTTAAGTGGGATTTTGTCAACTTTATTATTAATAATAATTATTTGTATTCATTTTAGTGTGTCACGCAAAAATATGTGGCAATTGGTTGTGTTTTCATTTTAAATAAATCGTCTATAAAATAAATAGATATTTTTTCCAATATGTATTTGTATATTATTTAGTAAGCAATGCAAATTGAACTTATGATAAACATTTCCATTTATGCATTTATACAAAGTATATATTCTATCGCATTTGTTTTGGTTGCACAAAATTTGGTAGCTGTTGTTTTTGTTGTTGTTGTTGTTGTTGTTGTGGGTACATCACCTGAAGTTGACGTTGTTGTTGCTGTCGTTGTTGTTGTTGTGTCTGTTGAGGCGCCTGAACGGGACGCCAATAATAACATCTGGCAACTGGTTTCACTTTGACAAGGAAACTTTTGCTGGTTCTTTATTTTTGGGGAATTTTGCATTGAATTATTGTTAAATCAATAAAGAAAACTCTGTTGTTTAACACTAACATAAAATGTGTGTTGAAATATGAAACATAAACCAACCAATTTAACAGAATCTGCTGAATACAGGGTATACCAAAATCTGGCAGCTCTTTTTACTTGGGTTTCTTGTATAACTGCAAATGTTGCTTAGGTGTAAAAAGTTTTGTAGTTTATGAATTACACAATTGTGGAACCAGTCTTGAGAGGCACATACACACACATTAATGCACTGCCTGTCTGTCTGTGTCTATGTGTGTGTGCGTGGTATTTACAGCTCAGGCACCAACTCGTGAAACTGTTAGTTTACAGAGGTTTTTGAAATATGAAACATATACCAAATTTTACAGAATTCAACTGTGAATTCAGCCAGAACTGAATACAGGGTATGCCAAAATCAAGCAGCACTTTTCACTTGGGTTTCTTGTATAATTGCAAATGTAAAAAGTTTTGTAGTTTATAAATTACACATTCTTGGAACCAGTCTTGAGAAGCACACACACACACAAACATTGATGCACCGTCTGTCTATCTGTCTGCTGTATGTGTGTATGTGTGGTATTTACAGCTCACCCGTAAAACTGTTAGTTAACAGCGGTTAGTAGCAAGTGGTTAATACATTAACAGCGCACAGCACAGGAGGAAGCAGTTGACGATGGACTCGAGCTGGGTCGTGGACTCACCCATCTGGCTGCTGTTGCTGCTGCTGCTGGCGTCGGCGTCGGGCAACGGCGCTGTTCTTGATGATGGCCTCGATCTCGCGACCGCCAGAGCTTTCGCCTTCGGAGGCGGAGGCACAGTTATTCTGACCGGCAGCCGCATCGGCGGCGGCGGTGGCGACACGTGACGAGCCTATCGAGGAGAGGTTTCGCACCAGACTGACTGCATCATCGTGCTGCGCAGCATTCTCCTTGGGCACATTGCGCAGTATCTGGGCCAGGTTGCGTTGCGGATTCGTTGAGCTGTTGTCGGTTTCGTCCGAGCCGGCGGCTCGCGTCGCATTTGCTGTGGTCGCCGACTTGCGCAGATTGGAAACAGTCGCATGGGTGGAGCGTTGCAAGCGACTCTTGAGCTCCGCATTGAGATCGATGGGCATGAGTCCGCGACCCATGACGGCCGGAGTGGGCTTACCACTCTTTAGTATGCCCCTAAGACCCTCAGCGGGTTTACCTATACGATGAGAGAAAAGTGTTATAGAGGGCCTCGAAAGAGCATGCGTAACGTGAAAAAAAAATTAGGCAAAAATAAAATGCATGCTTGATTGCCAAAATGAGAAGCGCATAGAAGGGCGTGCAGTGCGCGGACGTGTACTTATTTCGTTGAAGCACAAATATTCATTTATTTACTGTTCGATTCATATTAAATTTTACAATAATAAAAAAATCGCATGCTTGAACGAACAGTTAGATTGCCAAAGTTAGAAGCGCATAGAAGGACGTGCAGTGCGCGGATATGCGATGAGTACGGGTTGACCTTTCTTGAAGCACAAATATTAATTTATTTACTGTTCAACGATTCGTATTATTAAATATTACAATAATAACTTGAATGTTTAATAATAATTTAATAATATATTATTAATGCCATTTAAGGTACAATTCGTTTATGATTAAATAATTAATAAAAAAACGGGCATAAGTAAGCACACAATTAGTTGCACACTATTTAAATTATAATAAACATAGTATTTCATAATTAATAAGAAGTTCTTAAACTTTATGTTATAGTCACACTTTGATTTGCCCTAAGTAACTGGAATTAACTGTGGGAATTAAAACATATGGGGATTAAGATGCATATATATATGTATATAGATAACTGTTGTCGTTTCGCTTTAGGGATTTGTTTATTTTTTTTTTATTGTTAATTCGATTCGTTTTGAGGAGGAGCAGGAGGAGCATCTATCACACAAATCACATGGGTCGCCTTTTTCTATTTTCCTTTTTTTTAGGGCGGGTAAAAAAAAGAGCGCTCCGGACGCCGAGAGTGAGCACAACAATTTACAAAATGCATATCGAAAGGGGGTAGTATTTGTAGTTTTTTTTTTGGGGGGGGTTCGAAAAATTTGTGAAATTTTTAATAGGTTAGCCAAAAATTTACAATTTTTCATGTGCCCAAAATCTCGCCACACAATCGCCTAAACTCCTGCCCGGCCGCATGCAGCTCATCCGCCGTAATCACAATATCCTCATAGCTGGCAATGCTCAGCCCTCCCCTCGAATGGGGCGAATGGGCCCGCTTCGGACTGGGCATGGCCGTGGGACTGACGCAGCCATTGCAGCCGGACGTCTCGAAGGACATGGCGCGCGTGCGCTTGAGCAGCTCGCGACGCCGCTGGACAATGCTGTTGCCCAGGCCAAAGCTGGCATGCGGCAGACGCACATGCTCATTGAGCGCCTCCTGGGGCTGGGTCTGCGTTTTATTGGGCATGGATCGCGTCTTGAGCAGCGTCGTGGTCGAGTTGTAGCTCTCGTCGAGTCCGAAGTACTTGGCGAAGCGCTCGTCCACCTGCGAGCGGTTCGCCGTGCGGTTATTGCCGGCAGCCGGGCTTCCGCCCAGCTCTGTCGTGTGGCGGCGATTTATTTGCGGCGCCTTCTGCTGCACCGTGATCTGGGCCAGGTGCGTCAGCTTGCGACGCAGCTCCGGTATATGCTGTGTTGTCGTCTGTGACGCCTGCTGCTCCTCTGCTGCTTCTCGCTTCTGCTGGTTGGCGGCACAGTTCTCCTTGCCGGAGTCCGAGCCGTGCGCATCGTCGCCGCTGTCATGGTGCTCCAGCTTGGCCGACTTGCTCTGGGATGTGTCCGTGGGCGTGGACTGGTGCTGCTGCTGCTGCTCGATGAACGGCGACTTGATCTTGCCAATGGTGCGCACGCCCATCGAGATATGTATGTCCTCCAGTGTCTGCATCCGGCCCAGGCAGCTGTTGCGATGCCCGTTATTGTTGTTCCTGTTGCGATCCGTGAGGAAGGTATCCGGCAGCACCAGTTTACCCACCGTGCGCAGTCTCAGGCGACGCGGTGCGGTGGGCGCGGCATCGAGTAGGGGCGTGGTTATTGTCGCTGTTGTCGGCGCCGTGGCCGAGCGGCTGAGCTCATGGAAGCCATTGTGCAGCGGCTCCTTCTCTTCCTCCTGCGACTGCTCCGGCTCCGGCAGCTTGAGGTCGTGTATAATGGGCGAGCATTCCATGGGCGTGGGCGTGACGCTGGCGCTGCTGCCCGTTGTGCTGCTGCGCGGCGAACGATCCATCATGGAGGCATAGGGCGGACTGCGCGAGGATGTGCTGGACAAGCGGGCACCGCCCGTGGAAACCGTATTGCCCCCGCTGCCACATGCCGCGCCCTCGCAGAGGCTGCTGAAGAAGGCGAGCCGTTCGGCCAGCGACAACGACGATGGTTCTGTTAGCATGGTGGGGAGGGGAGGAAGGAGGATGAGTTGTGGATGAGTAACAAAATTTCTTTTAGTAGGTTATTTGATGGACGAAGGGGGGCGTGGCTGTGGCCACTTACGCATCCTTTGACTCTCTTTAGCACTACGCCAAGTTCTTGCTGACAAGTTGTTCCCTATAAGGATTTTTTAATTCAAGTTGCAAGTTGTTGTTGCTGTTGCAAGTTGTTGTTGTGATGAGTATCCGTCGGTTGCGCGTTGTGTTCGCATCTATTTGTCGCCTGTTAAATACTGACCGCGACTTTTTCATGGGACTCGTCGCTTTGCTCTGGTTTCTTCATAGAAAGTTTTGATATTTTGTCTACTTTTTTTTATGATTTGTTGTTTGTCTGCTTGACGATTTGTCATATATCTTTTGTCAGCACACATCAGCTGATTTGCGCTTTGTTCTCTTTGATGCTGCTTTTTTCGATTTTCATTTCATCGCAGCTTTCGATTTTTTCCTCTTTCTTCTCGCGCGCTTTGTGCGCAACTAGAAATTTCAAAACTGAATACTCTGTCGATAACAGAGTGAGTCGAATGGATTAACCACAAAATGAGTCAAAATGGATCGGTCAGAAATAAGCTAATTATGTTGGGGTCGGTGAGTGTTTACAGGGTGTGTTTCTATACCCTTGCAGAGGGTATTTTAAATTTGTCTCGTGATGTGTAACGCATAGAGGGAGACATCTCCGAGTGGGTTCTTGTATGAAAGTCTCGGCATTTATTAGTTTTACTCTGCTCCTCATATATAGGCAAAATCCAATAAACATCGGATAACTAAATCATATAGCTGCCATAGGAACGATCGGTCGAAATTTAAGCTGTTGTATGGAAAACTTTTTGTTTTTGAAGATACCTTAACCAAACTTGGCATTTATAAGTTTCACTATGGTCCCTACATTTATGCAAAATCTTATTTATATCGGATCACTATATCATATAGCTGCCATAGGAATAATCGGTCGAATAGTGAGTTCTTGTATGAAAATCTTTTTATCAAGATATCTTGACCATATATATTAATATGTTAATATAACTATTAACTGTTTTCCCTGTGGTTCGTGGATACGGACAATGCATTCTGAAAAGTTTCTGTTTGCAAGGGTATTGAATCTTCGGCTTGCCGAAAATAGCCCTCCCTTCTCGTTTCTCTTACATCTGTTCTAGATGCTTTCTTAAATTCATTCTACTCTTTCGTTGCATGTTGCTTGAAATAAAGGTACCGAGCCGTAACTGCCACTAACTTATTTATCCATGCTTCTCTTATTTGCATTGAAATATATCACATTGTTATCGAAATTATTGTTTTTTTATGGCTTGTTTTTTTATGGCTCTTTTCTTATCGCCACAATTATGGAACACGCCTCTTCTAGACTGGTAATCAAAATTCAATGCTGATAACGATACAAATGCCCAGTTTCGTGTACTCGCAAATAGTGGTTCACTTGAAAATAGGGGTTCACTCACTCGAAAATAGGAGTTCACTCACAATATCTTTAACCCGACAAGGAAATTTTGGCACTACAATTATGAACGCTTAATTAAATGTAGCAAAAGGTATCGGAATAGTTTATGCAACTAAAAATCAAAACCAAACCGATAAAAAAAAAAATTAGCCAAATGAACGAGCAAATGCAACTGTAAATCAAAATCGAAGCTCAATTATATAAAACATGTGTAAAAATAATAAAAAATGAATTCGTTATTTGTTGTTCATGCAGCAACAACATCAGCAACAGCAACAGCAACAACAATTATTTTGTTAGAAAACTTAAAATCCAAATGCATGCCAAGAAAATTATTAGAAAAATGCATTAGTATATAATTTTTTCGCTGATTTACTTGTTTGTTTTTTGTTGTTCATGTTTTATTCTCTCTGTTCGCATTGCGCAATTTGGCGCTGGTTGCATTTTTAATTATTCAATTTTATTTTTTAATGCATTTTTTCCTTCTTGCCAATTGTTTACTTGAAGCAGGCTGATTGCATCATTTTTGGAGCAACGCGAATGCAATTAGTTAGGCGCAATCAAATTATGAAAAACAGCAACAACAACAAAACAAGTAAAATATTTAACTTACACTTGGGACAGTCACAACAACAAGAACAACATTCAATATGCAGTTATTTGTATTATTTTTTTGCTTTTCTTTATGTTCGCAGTCAAGGCTGTGCTGCGTGCATGTCAGGCACGCAAAACAAAAGAGAGAACAAACGAAACGTAAACATGTATAGAGGGCGGCACAAGCAAAAGAGAGCAAGTTAGATAAGCTCGACTCTCTCGCTCTCTTAGCTTAGCTTTGCTCTCTGCACTTACCGAAATCGGGATCGGTTGCATCCTGCGTTGTATTTGGCGTACTCGTTTCGTCGTTTGATACCGAAGTGTGCAGAGCAACAGCGTCGACTGTTGCCGACGGCGGCGGCGAGTGGTGAGAAGTTGCTGCGGAAGAGAGAAATGGAGAGACAGTTAGAAGAAATCTACACAAAACTAACAGTTATTATGTGTGTATATATTCCTAAACAAATATATTGCCCTCACTCACGCATTCGCTCTACTTACTTTCCGTACAATCGAAATCCATTAAAACGTTGATCACAATTTGAAACTTTAAATTTTCATTAAAACTAGATTGTGCACCTGATATTGGCTTCATTTTAAAAATATTTGTTTTGTAAATGACTTAATATGCATAAAATTGTTTTGATGTAACTATCAGAGCCTTGTTGTTTGACATAATCAAAATATTAAGATAAGATCTAAAGTTTTCAACTAGTAAATTTTCTTTGCCTTTCCCCTCACCCTCCATCTCATTTGAGTCTGTTGCTCAACAAAAAATATAGAAACCTCAATTAGTCGCTGATTGCCAGACGGGAGGGAGGGGTATGTTAGGCAAGTGACACACATTTTACAGCTTATTAACTTGGACAACAACCATGCCGGTCATAATGGAACCAACACAACAACAACAACACCGAGTATTGCAGCAAAATGATTGCGAAATAAATAAATTGTCGCCCATGGAGCGTTCGCTGACGTGGCTTGATGACCACACCGAGACCCATTGCTTTCCACAAAAGCAGAGCATTCTTTATGAAGTGTACTCTACAAAGGTGTTCAAGAGACTGAACTCTTTCAGCAAAGTGAGAACTTCCCTGAAGTTGTCCACTCATAAATTCATGCGATCTACATACATACACTACACATGATGAGTATATTTTGTATAACAGTATTTCAGCAACATATTCATAAGGAATTGATCTAAATGATGAGCGTATTCGTTTACTAGTTCTTTTTCACTAGTTCTCTTTGACTCGTTCACTCCGAACCATACCAGCTCAGACAACAGTTACTAGAAACTAGCGTGGAACATGCCTGTCTCTTGTTGGTATTTTCAATGTAATTGTTGTTGTTGTTGTTGCTTTACGCATCGCTGCTCTACTGGCGAAAAAAGTTCACAGTTCTCCCCGTTCTTTCTCTTAATGGCCTAATGCTAATTTCTGTGATGATGTTATGTTGATGTTGATGGGATATTTTTGCTGTTTTCGTTCACACTTACCTTGACTGTTGGCCAGCGAGCGCGACTGCGACGGCAACTGCTCTCTACCGGCCGCCTCCCGGCGGCTGCGCGATTGCTCCTGCAACTGCTGGAACATGTTGGCACGAGCGCGAACGCTGCTGCTGCGTGCCACGCCCACGCCTACGCCGCTCGTTTGGGTGGCTGTGGTTGCATCCTCCCCCAATGCCGAGTCATTGTCCAAGCCTGACATCTCGAAGATGTGTTCGCTGTCGTTGCCCACGGACAGAGTCAGCTGTTCGCTGAGGCTGACGCTGTCGCTGACCGATTGCTGGCGCAGCGGAGACTGCGGCGAATTCGTCAAGCTGGACGTGGATGGCGAAGTGCCTGCGCCTTGGGCGGCGAGGTGAACGACGCGCGGCGACTGCAGCGGCTGCGTTGAGCTGCGCGCCAAACGGTACGAGCTGCCGGCCGCCGAAAGCGTCGACGAGGAGAGCAGCAGGGGGGCCGGCACGTGGCTTAACGGTTGTCCGGTGATGGGCGAAATTAACGGCTGCTGTTGTTGTTGTTGCTGCTGCTGCTGCTGAAGTTGCGGCCCGATGCGAATGTCCAGCGGCTTGGTGGGCTTAAAGGCCGACGTCGCCGAGATGTCAAATGGCGCGGAGTTCGCTTTAAAGCTGCAGGCGAATTGAATAAGTTAGGCGATTATATTTGAGATAAGCTCGGGCAGAAGCAGACATCTACGACCCTATAAAGTATATATATTCTTGATTACGAACTAGTCTCTCAGTTTTAAAGCTATCGTCGTTAAACTTTGCATATGTCGGAAAAGTCTGGATCGGGCCAATATTTCATAAAGCTGCCATAGCAACGATCGGTCGAAAAGTAGGTTCTTGTATGAAAGCTTTTTTGCTTATCAAGATATTTTGACCAAACTTGGCATTAGCTATTTTCCCTGTGCTTCTTAAATACGGGCAAAGCATTATGGGCATTATGAAAAGGTTTGGTCTACAAGGGTATTAAATCTTCGGCGTCCCGAAGATAGCCCCTCTTTCTCATTAATGGTGAAATTTGAATGTCGCGCTTCTTTGATTGGCAACCCACAGGTAAAAGTTGAGGTGGCCAATTAACTCCATAGATTAGCTGCGCATGTGTTTTTGCTGAGAGCAAAAAGTGAGTGTCTAATTTTATGCTCTGGCTGAGGGCATTGTAACGCATAATAGAAGATATTTCCGAATTCAGGAGGAGATATCTAACGAGCTATATTTAGAAGTTCATCTGCAACTTGTTCAGATCAGATCTCCATTATGCGAGAGTTTATCAACCAATCCAAACATTAGCCGCATTTTTTATGCAGTGTACAGAAAAATAAGAACTATAAATAAACAAAATAAAAAACCAAAAAAAGAAACAGAAACGTTCTAATTAGATTTGAAAAGTGGGCATGGTGTGAGCAATAATTCCCGAGAGAGTAAAAAACTAGAGAAAAAGCAAATGTGAAAAATGGGAATAAAACAAAAAATTTGTGATTAAACGCGAACAGTTGGCCCGAAACTTGTTGGGTTCATAATCGATAGACGTGGAGCACATGAATATAAATTTGTGACATAAAATTTGATTAGTTTTTTAAGCACTGAAAATCTTTTGTTTTTGGCACTCTTGTTGAAGTTAATAAAAGATTCTTTTTTTAAGATACATATTTTTGTATAATATCTTTTGCAAATTTCACAAAATTTGTTGACTTTTTGAACGCCAATTGAAAATATATTATGTGTGTATTTCCATCCGAGTGCACATATTTCCATGGATTTATTTTTAGAAGCATTACGAAATGCTGCTTGTTGGCAAAGCTTCTCTATGGGTTATGTGTGTAACTACCTCTGACCAAGATTAACACGCGTTTTGGGCCCTACGGAAAAAACGGCGAGTGCCTCGACTTTCTGTGGTTACCGCTCGATAACCGGTGCACAAAGCAACTGGCGACACCTTCGACACCTTTTTCTTTTCACCTGTAGTCTAGTTCTTCAGGTGTGCTGATAAGAGCCGACGGAGCCGATAGATTTGATAGTTTTTATCAGTTTCGGTTTCGATTTGCTTTTATTACCATTTACTATTTATTTTCTTTTGCGGCCTTGTTAACGACGACAAACACTTGACACAAACACATTTCACACAGAATTTCCCCCGAATTGAAAAACGAATTTTCAGCGGATGCGTACGTGAAAATTGAAAAGGCGATCGCGAGCAACTGAGCGCAAAATTCGTACAAACAAAGCGTCTAAAGCGGAGCCGACGATCAACGGCGCCGCTGCCTCAGTCGCAGTCGCTGCCTCAGTCGCCATCGCCGTCGCAGTCGGCTGCTCTGCCGTTGCGGCCACAGCAAAATTTAAATTATTTTCAGCTTTGTTTTCTTTTTATTGCCCATGGTCTGCATATACATATATTTACGTACACAATACAAACGTATATTTATTTTCGTACGCTATTTTTCCCTCTATTTTCCACAATTTTCAAATGTCGCTGTAAGCTTTTCATTTGGTTTTCTCAGATTTTCTCTTGCGTCCGCCAAACGAGAACGTGAATCGAAGAGTTCAATTTTCATTCACAACAGACTAATAATCATATATTACTATACTCAAATAAATTCCTATTTCGCTAATTTTTCCCTCTATTTTCCACAATTTTCAAATGTCGCTTTAAACTTTTCATTAGGTTTTCTCGGATTTTCTCTTCCGTCCTATAACCAAGCACTTTAGGAATAATCGTATATAGGAATAATCATAACAAATAAATTCCTTTTTCTATATTTTAAGCATGCGCTTAAAATTCCCAAACAGTTGTTGGCCCAAAACTAGTAAGTGTTGAATGTTAGCAATTGTTGCTTGGCTTTTTTAAATCAGTTTGTAAGTCTTACTTTTTATACCCTGAACCCATTAAAAATGGGTAAAAGGGGTATTATGTTTTTGTGCAAAATCCAAATGTATGTAACAGGCAGAAGGAAGCATCTCCGACCCCATAAAGTATATATATTCTTGATCAGCATTAATAGCCGAGTCGATCTAGCCATGTCCGTCTGTCTGTCCGTCCGTCCGTCCGTCCGTCCGTATGTATGAACGCAAGGATCTCAGAACCTATAAGAGCTAGAGACTTGAAATTTTGAATGTAGGTGCTCCTAGGTCCTACGCAGATCGAGTTTGTTTCCGATAATCGATAACTTGCCCCGTTTCCAAGTAATCGATAAAAATGTATATCGATATCCTGTTTTTTAAGCAATTTTAGTAAATAATAAGAGCTAGAGTTACCAAACTTGACATGTAGCTTCTAGAAAAGTATATATATATCGATTATCTTTCATTTTATACCAATCGCCACCTCCCCGCTACTCTCTATCTACAAGCGCGCGCTGCATTTGGTGTAGGAATATGAGGGTTCAGGGTATCCCCTAGTCGGGAGCTCCCGACTAGAACCTCTTACTTGTTAGTGTTAAAATAAATAAAAGTAAGAATGTTTACATCCAAATACCTATTCAGCAATCTAATCATTTGGAGTTTCAAAATCCATGCTGATCGCATACTTTTGTTACCCAGCCGTGTAGATAATAATATTAACTATTGACAACACATGTTCACTTGTAGCTCATCGGCCCTTGACGTGGTTAACGTTATCTGGCCAATTCCCGCCAAAGTATTGGCCATTAAAAAGCGACTCATCCTCACACCTTTGTATAACCCACTCAATGACGCACTTATCGACGTGTCGATGACTTTTTATGGCTTGCATTTCCATTTCGCATTTCACATTCCGCTTTTCCATTTACCGTTTTCTGATATACGCCTCAAACATTCTCTCGCTGGGTCGACGCTGGAACAACATGAAAGACAAGAGAGCTCAACCCCGACCGAACCAGGTGAAATGTATCTCTGGACGCGTCCAAATGCGGCAGCCAACTGAATGCAACGACGTCTACCGCGATGACACGTCCACAATTCAAAACACAAGAACCTTGAGAGACCCCATCGTCAGGAGGGATTGCAAATACGGATAGCATAAATTACGCGTCACAATGGTTCGCCAAGCTATTCATAATACATCGGATCGGGTCGGATCGGCACATGCAAATGTGGCAGAGTGCGAAAAATATAGTCACAATAAAAGAGAGTCATATTTTGATGGCCGAAGCCTCAATACCCTACCGAAAATTGAAAAGGCCTCATAAGACTTAGAATTGCTTTAAACCGGGAAAAAAGGGACCTTGAAATATGAAATTTAAACATGAAGGGTTTTTAAACCAAGTTATATGTGTTCCAGCTTCTCCAGATCTACGACCCAATAAACTCGACTCTTGATATTATTTAAAAAATGTTCGATATTTGATTTTTGATTTACCTACGTCTGTTCAACTTTCGTATGCCCTCGTTCTTTTTATGGACGTAGAACAATATGAATACTGGTGGAAATAACCAGAATCAGCTTTTGTTTTGTTCGTCAGAAAAAAAAGGGGTGTGGCAGCGGAACAAAAGACAAAGCACATTAAAAACTGACACGAAAACCCCGTTAAAAGAATTGGCCACTCACCAACCAGAAGGTGCCGGGTGCCGGCTCGACTTTAGTCGTAACTAGTCTAAAATAGTTATCTGGAAACTGGGTTTACTTGTCAAAAATTCGCCGAAACAGTCAAGTTGAAAAAAAAGGGCGTGATGAGACGTTTCTAGGTATGGGCGTGTACATACTAATTGCCGAAAAAGATAGCGTGACCTTGGGTCAGACTAATTGCAGCTCCTTCAAAGTAAACTCGCGTTCACACGAAAAGCCAATTATTATTGTTCCAAAGATATTGCGGGGAATCAGTTCGAAATGTTATCAAAGTTATCTGAGAATAGCCCTCAACTGCAACCCACTCGAACCCCTTCAAGTGACTCTCAGCAAACGGCCTTCTTTTTTCAGGCTTTACTCAAGCACTGCAGCACAGTTGGCAGTTGGCCTTCTGTGGTCAGTCAGGTAATTAGGCAAGCTATAAGCTGCTTAAAGTGACAACAAAAACAAATGAACGGGCAACAGCAAAATGGGGCTTATAAAAACGAGAAAGAAGGGCTATCTGCGGCATGCCGGAGATTTAATACTCTTGCAGACCCAACCTTTTCATAATGTTTTGTCTGTATCTAAGAAGCACAGGAAAAATAGTTAATGCCGAGTATGGTTAAGATACTTTGAAAAACAAAAAAGTTTTTCATACTAGAACTTACTTTTCGACTGATCGTTAATAAGGCAGCTTTATGATATATGGCTATATCGACACGGCTGTTGATACTGATCAAGAATATATATATATACTTTATGGGGTCGAAGATGCCTCCTTCAATGCGTTACACATTTCGAGACAAAATTAGAATACCCTCTGCAAGGGTATAAAAATAACGTTAAAGAAAAGTGAAATACAATTTGTGATAGACCAATTGAATCTCGATTGAGCCTCGACTGAAATCGTAGCTGACATTTTCGGATTGTCAACAGTCTTGCAATCTAGGTTCAAGTTAGGTCTTTAGCCCACACACTCTTCGTTCCTACTGATGGGTTAATAATATGCCACAAGACTGAAAAATAGGAATTGCGAATGTCGAGCAGGGTACGGCGTCTGGGACATTTAAAAATAAACCATGAACAAATCTAGACTGGATATTTTTTTGCCAGTGAAGCGGATAAAAATGCTGACAGTTTGACAAGGAACAAGACCAGAGAGGGAGAGAGAGAAAGAGAGAGGGGGAGAGAGGGATAGAAATTTGGGGACATTATGAAACTTTCGCAACTTACAAACTCTTCTCCTCGCTGGTTACGGGCTGCGTCTTGAAGCGTTCCTTGTAGAGATCCCGGCGCAGGACGCTGGGCTTGAGCAGTTTTGGCGTGAGGCTCGAGTCGTGCTGCAGCGGGGATTCCCAGCTGCTGTTCATACCACCAGCTGCGCCGCCAGCTGACTGGGAAGCGGGTGTCGAGAGCATTTCCATGTGCTTGATTCGCTCGGCCACCGAGATGTTCGATGGTGTCGCCACCAGGTCAACGGGCGTGAGGGGTGCCGCCTGCGAGTTGGTTATGGCATCCAAAGCGGCAGCCAGGTCCATGTGGGCCGGCGCATCCTGGCGCTCCAGCGAGCGTGTACGTCGCTTGAGCAGACTTGCCGAGCTCTCCGCATCGGTGGCCTGCGTGGAGCAGAGCGAGCGACGCTTGGAGGGGGAATCGGTTTTCAATATGGGACGCATGGCGGTTGCCTCAGAGGCAGTCGGATCATAACCAGCTTCCTGGTTGACCTCACTGAGGTCGAACTCCTCGCGGCTGCTCTTGCGACTGCTCTTGAGTATCGGGCGAATCTCGTGCTCGTCCGCCTCGCCGAATGATTTCTTCTTGAGAATGGGCTTCGGCGGGCGTGTCGCCTCTTCGCTAGAGGTGCTCTCCTGCTTGAGTATGGGTCGTATTTCATGCTCCTCCCCATCCGCCTCGTGGCCCGCAATCATCACGCTGTCATGGGCAGCCAGCTCGGCGGCGGCCAACGTCACCGCCTGCGAGATGGACACATGCTTGGATATGTGCGCACCGCCATCCGAGGGCGTAGACAGCGAGTCCTTCTTCTTCAGTATGCTATGCGGCTGGCATTCATTTGCCGAGGGGCAGCCCTCGCTCTTGGTGCTCTCGTAGCTGCTCTGCTTGAGGATGCCGTGTGCCTGGCCAGAACTCAGAGTGCTGCCCGACTCCTCTAGTGAATTGCGACGCGCCGACTTGATCAGAATACTGCGCTCATCCGGCGAATGGGAGCGCGAATAGTAGCGCGATTCGTCTAGGCTGGAACGCTTCTTTAGTATGCCCTGGCGCTTGCTGCGGCTGCTCGCCAGCGGCGTGTCCAGCACCGTGGCGGAGAAGGTCACCGGTGAAGCATTGCTCGAGGCGCTCGAATTGCACTCGCCGAACGCGTGATCCTTTTTCTTCAATATGGAAACAATCTGATTGGGCGCGGGCGGTGAATTCTGCGTGGCTACCGCCGAGGCAGAGGCAGCCAACTCATCCGTGCTCTTGCGTCGCAGTATGGGCGACATTTTAAGATCCTGCTGCTGCTGCTGCTCCTGGCAAGTCCCACCTGCCTCCTCCACCTGTTCGGCAATCTTCTTGATCTCGGCCAGCTCCGTTTTGGTGCGCGCGTTGAACTTCTCGCTAATGCCGCGTGCCTGGCGCAGCGACTCCGACTTGGAGGTGGACTCACTGCAGGAGCTCTTCTGCGGCGACTGCAACAGCTCTCGCAGCGATTCGTCATCCCCCGGCAGCAGCGGGCGAGCCATGCCCAGTTCGCGACGTCGTCGTCGACGCACAGACGCAGCCTCATCTGTAAGCAAAAGTGGAAAAGGATAAGATGAGTCACTTAACATGCTGGAGACAAGCATCAATTGGCTGGGACATGCATGACACGGGGGAGCACGTGGTGGACAGGAAGCTTTCGTGCAACACAAATTGATGCAGATGCAAGAACTGATTGAGTAAACGAGCGTGCCACATGATCCCGTTCAATGAGCTCCAAGCTCCAATCCAAGCTCCAGTCCGGTCACCAGCTGCCGACGAGCTCGGTGGCCCACTTACCGCTATCCTTGGTGGCTTCCTCGTTTTGGGATCGGTTCAGATTCGATTTACGTTTTGCCGATTTGTCGCGATCGCCGCCGCGACGAGGCAGGGGCGAGGCTTCCGGCTAAAATTAATTGGGTTTACTATTCAGCTCTATATATTCTTGGACGGACTACTCACGGTTCGCTTGTGCTTTTGCACGGGACTCAGCTTGGAGTTGGTCAGATTATCACGCGGCCTGCTTCCGCTCTCGTGCTCCGTCTCGTCGCACAGTGTGGAGCTCCGGGGGCGCATGCGCAGCGTGCATTCCACCTTGGGCGGACTGAGTATGCCGCCCGTGAAGTGCAGCTCGCACAGATTCTGCTTCATGGTCACGTTATTGGCCGTGGCCACCAGCGGGCGGCGCTCGAGAGGCTCCGCCGGCTGTGAGGCGGAGCGTGCCGGCGGCTGCAGGCGGGCGGCACTGCCGCCGGGCTCGGAACTGAATCCGCTGCACTTGGGCGACAGCTCCGAGCTGCTCAGTCGTCGAGCCGGCGGCGTGGAGTTCGTTCGCAGCGAGCTGGGGGAATTGAATCGTGGACGCAGCTGCTGCTGTTGCTGATCCTCCTCCTTTTTGCGGTCTGCGGAGTGTGTTGTGTGTGTGTTGGGAAGACAGCATGAAATGACATGGTTAGTTGGAATCTTCAGCTTGACTAGGTTAACAACTACTACAACAAAGAGGGAGAGGAAACCAACACCAAATGGGGAGCATCATGTGTGAGTGTGTGCAGTGAGAGGGAGGATGGAGTAGGAGGAGCTGAGGCAAATGTGACTTGTGGGTGACTCACCGAGCGCTGCGGCACGCAGTCGACTGGCTTTGGTGGTGCGCACCGCTGGCGAGGATTGGGGCGAGGATGAGGAGCTGCTCAAGAGTGGACTGCCCTGCGGGGGCGTGGCTGCGGACGTGGACGTGTGCGTGCCGACAATGCGCAGCGGCGACAGCAAATTTTTGCGCCGTTTCGAAGGCGACGCTGCTGCTGTCGGCGTCGCTGCCGACGTCGCAGCCTGCGTCGCTGCCGCTTTGAGCACAATTAATGGCGTGGCGAGAGGCGGCATGGGCGTGGCCTGGCTAATAATGTGGCAATGTTGCAGTTGACTGTTATTGTTGCTGCGACTGAAGCGACTGCGGTTGCTGTTGCTGCTGCTGCTGCTGCTGATGTTGTTGTTGTTGTTGCAGGTAAAGTGAATGCTGCGTTTGTTGTTGGCGCTTCCAGAGGAAACTGTGTTGTGGCTCGCTGTGTGTCGCAGTAGTTGACATGTTTTTAAGGATATGCATGAATGTATGTTTGGAAGACATTAAAGCAATTGATATCTGGTTATTTGCTGTTGTGTCGCCTGTGTGTGTGTGAGTGTGTGCGAAAGATGTAGACTAGAGTTGTGTCGTTTAGCTCAGACCAAGATCGATTGAACGGGACACTAAAATGAACTAATGCACTAAATCGGTAAATTAGTTCACAATTGAAAGGGACATTAAAATGAACTACTGAACGAATTTAGGGATTAGTGAACTAAATCAGTAATTTAGTTCAGAATTGAACGGGACATTAAAATTAACTATTGAACGAATTAAGGGATTAATGAACTAATTCGATCAGTTAGTTCACAATTGAACGGGCGCTTAAAATGAACTTCTGAACGGATTAAGGGATTAGTGAACTAAATCGGTAATTTAGTTTACAATAGATCGGGCCTTTACAGAACTTATTCAGTGATTAGTGAACTAATACCGGGATTTTAAGTTTACTTTTGATATCTTGAGTTATACATATCTAATGTCAATGTTACAGTTTAATAAGCATAAATTTAACATATGTTGTGACACTGAAAACGTGAAAAATAACTGAACAAAAAATATAGTTCGCGTGCAACTGAATAGCAAAGCTAAGCGAATCGAATAACTAAACTTAACGAATAGTTAATTATCTACTCAATAATTGAGCTTAACGAATAGTTCATTACTGATTGAATAACTGAACGAAATGAACTAACTAACCCGAATTAGTTCACGATCAGATAATGAACGAGTGAACTTGTTCAGTAAATTGAACTAGAAAGCTCCACCTTAATGTAGACAGTTCAAGCGCCAAATTGCAACATATGCAATTTAGGTAGCAACAGGGCGTGGCACACGGCGATTGATTGATGGATTGATCGATGCGGTCTGCTGGCAACTGGCTTTTATTTTCGTTCAAACAAAAAGATGTCATAACTGGCGAAAGCTGTGAATATTTTAAGTGCTGATGAACTCAGTACTTGGCCATGGCCAAAACTGCAAATATTAACAATATATCATTGTTTTTCCTCCTCTATTACCTCGCAGATTGTCTGCCTATTTGACTTGGGTAAACTTCTAAATGAAGAGAAACAAGCTGACGCCAACAGCTTCGGTTCATTGCCACTTCTTCTCAGTCCGTCAGTCAAAGATCAGTAAACTTTTTGGCTCGAACATTGCCCTAAACACAATTCTCGAAAGAAAGAAAAAAACCTGCCACAGATTTCATGTGGCAACAGCAACCACAGCCAAAATAAACAAAGAAATGAAATTAATATCGGATAAGTCCAAACAATAAAGTCGAAATGGGCCCCAAATGAAATAAAAAATATTATAAAAAAATAGTGTTGCAAAATGGCTAAACAATAAAATAAAGAAAAACAGGCATGGAAAATTTAGCTTGAAACCTTTTTGAACTAACGATTTTTTTATTTATTATTTAGAACTTTTCTTGTGGCAAATATTACTAATTTGATCTGTTAGATCATATAAAGTTCCCAGCAAATCGACTATGTAAATTGATCAAACTCTGAAATTTCCAGGCACTTTCTCAAGCTGCGCCCCGTTGTGAGAGTTGTCAAAATTGTATTTATGAAATCTTTTACAAATTGATAATAAAAAGCAGATGGCAAAACTTTGAATGAATGAAACGTTCGTTTGTTTGAAATAAAATTTAAATTAAATTCGGCACAGCTTGTCGTAGCTTCATAAAATTATTTTTTATAGTTTTATGAGGTCTTTCATTTGCCTAAGTTGCGTGAGATCTGGTTTTGTGGAGTAGCTATCTATTATTGAAGGATTTTATAATGCCAAACATATTCAAAATTGCAAAACTAATTTTTAGATCTATAGATAAAATGCGATCAAAGCCGGAATCGCTTAAATTGCAATATTAAAAAATTGTTTTGAAATTGTATAAAAATTGTGCAAATTATTTTATATAATTTTCAGACATTAAGCCGTTGCGAATCGATTGAAAGTTGTGCAGGTGTATAGATTATTTAATTTTATTTTTCATATATTTTTAGCTTTTAGTTCGAAGGTCTTTGCGAATTTGTGTGGCAAACATTTTCGCTTGATTGGCAAAAGCTGTACAAGATCTAATTTGGTTCAAATTACGTTTAAGTGCTCGAAAGAAACGTGGTAACAATTTTCGAGTAGAGTTTAGCTAATTTTCAGTTTGAAATGTTGACAGCGCACCTTTACGGCTAATTATGGTGTTTATTGTTTAGTGGGAAAGCTTTTGCTAAAAAAAAAAAACGAATGAATCAGAGTAAAGATCAAGAGCTGCAGAGGGGGGCAAGGCAAATAGCATATATAGCAGGGATAATGGAGATCTTTAAAGACAGCTATTGGAAAACTTGACCTGAGTTGAAACAAGATATATATAGATAAAGTATGTTTGACAGATTAAAGACAGCTATTGAAAAACCCTAAAGTTACAGACTGAAAGTAGAGAATATTTTTGAATGCCTAAAAATAAGACATATAAACAATATCACTGAGGAGGGGAGGAGCAGGCATAAAATAGCTGCAGCCTTAACAAAGATGCATTTAAGAAAGTTGAAAAAAAACGATGACAGATAATATGCAAAAGTTTATAAATAAAACAAAAATGCAACAGACAAGAAAACAAATTATTAAATAAAAACAAGGGAGACAGCAACAAAAGGACGTACACAAACACACAAAGCAAATATATCTATAGAATATGAAATATGCTCCACCTGACAAACTCACCTGAGTTAATGATGGATGCGGGCCGTGTGCTGACGACGGACGTGGCGTTTGTCTGAGACGCTGGCGACGTGGTCTTAGGAACTGCAATGTGCTCCGGCTGCAAATGATCTGGCGCCGGCGGCTTGGCATGTGTCATCACAGAGGTGGCTGCCGTCTCATAAGCGGAGCTGTTGCCGTTCGCCGAGGATTGCGGATCAATTGCAATTGCAACTGTTGCACCTGTTGCTGGTTGGTGGTGTCTACGTGAGGGCGATGGCGAGCTGTAGGATGAGTCGCTGTGATAGCCGGCTGGCGGTGGCGGCGGCGGCGAGGAGTGCCCAGCACTTTGACGGCTGCCGGAGCGCGGCGTCCGAGTTATGAATCTGCCGGAGAGCGAGCGAGAGAGAAAGACAAAAAATGATATAAGAAAAAAAAATGGTGTAAAAGTTTTGGGGTTTAAGGCATTTACATGCTGCCCAGCTGGCGAATGTATCTGTATCTGTCAGATATCAAGCTGAGTTTTCGTTTGGCTAAAAAAATTGCAGAGTTTTTTGAGTTTTGTGTTGCGATAGATGCGGCACACAGCTAGACGCCTTCAAACACGCTCAACAACTGCCGACGGCCAAACCGAAAGTATCTCTGCTAACCCAAGCTCGAGAGCTCGAACAAAACAACAACAAAAACAACAAAACAACATTGACTACAACAACAAGCGGCAAGCGAAGCTAATAACAAGAGGTTTTTTTTTGGGTTTTTGCCGCCGCATGTTGTGTGTATCTTGCAGATACACTCAGACAGCCGAGATACAAATTAACTCAAAGAAACAACACACTCAAAGCGCAAAGAGCGAAAATTCGCACATACAAAATATGCTTGTACTGGCGACCAGGTAGCTGAGTTTTCGATTCATGTCGTGTTGTTCCCGTTGTGTATCTTTTTATCTTTAAGTCTGCGTCGCAGCAACACATCAAGAACAAAGCGCAACAAGCTATTTGCTGTTGGGCAGGTAGTCAAAAGAAAAATATACAAATAGTATCTCAATGTCGACTGTTTGCTGTCTGTCATGTAAATGATATCCATTTGGCTGCAACTACGCTGCAAATGGTCAGCATTTGATTTCCTAAATGTCAATCAGTAGGTCGGTCGGTCGGTTGGTCGGTCGGTCGGTCCATAAACTGATTGTTTAAATCAACAAGCAGCTCATTAAAATGTCGCGACATTCGGATTCATTAACTGGAGGAGATAGGATAAATTTCAGAAATTTTATTTAGTTAACTGTCTTAAGATACTTTTCATTGTCTTGAGATACTTTTTACAAGCTCTTGATCTCATAATCCCCGCTAAATCCCAAACAACATCTAGATAAAAGGTTATAGGTTCATTGAGTGGAGAAGGAATAATTCAGCACAGGAATTTAATTTAATTAACTGTCTTGAGATACTTTTCATAATCCCTGCTCAATCCGAAACGAGCATATAGATGTTAGGGTATGATGATCAAGGGTATTCGAATCATCATTATTTACGTCTTTTTTTTTTAGACGTTTTTAGACAACTGCCAAACGGAAATGTCTAAGACTTGCAGGCAAAAAGATTTGACAGCCAGCTGTTGAATGCATTTGGCAAAAGAACTTTCCAACTAGTTGACTGAGAGAGCCAAGGAAAAGCTTTTGGAAAAAAGGAAAAGTGATGCAGCAGCAACCGGTTGGCCACATTTTCGGCTGCGCAGCTGCAGCTGCCAGAAAGCGAAATCAGGACCAGAAGAAGCCGCCAGACGACGCGACGCAATACCTGGGCCTGGCCGACCTGGTCTCGACTAGGCCATAAAATCAATAGTCGAGTAGATGGCTAAGACTGTTGCTTGAGCACCGCAGGTGGCTTTCAGAGACTGGGCCGGGACGGGGCTCCATAAATTCCAAGCTTAATTGAACGCATTCAAATTTTCTTAGCTCAAATTCTACGCTGAATGCATTTTTTTTTTGACAATTTTCCACTCTTTCTTTTGCCTATTTTTTCATTTTATATACATATATAGATTTTTTGTTGTCGTCGCTTTTATGAGGCATTTTTGTAGCGAAAGCCGGCGGACGGCCTATGGAAAACTTGTCGCCCGGTTTTTCGGTTTGTCACTTTGTCGGTTTGTCAGCTTCGGTCTTGGGTGTACAACAGGTGCTTTCTAAAGCCGGGTTCCGGGGTTGGGCGGCGGGGTCAGTGGCTGCCATTCGTTTTGATTTATCCCATTATAATTGATGGAGATGTCGAATCGCACTCGCCACGGCGAATTTGACCCAAAGATCCAAACTTCGGAATATCATAACAAAACAATGGACCACATAAAAGCGCATTATTACCAACAAATTGAACAATACACAGCTTTGGCTTGTTAACAAGAGCTGAGTTGTTGTTGTTGTTGTCTCTGACGATTTGTTTCAAATTGTGTAACAATGTCCGAGGGAAAATTTGTGACTGAGCTCTAAGCACAATTGAATACAATTTGTTGCAGCGATTAAGGATTAGCGGAGAAAGGGGAGAGCCAAACCCAGACTCTTAGCTGATTTCAGGGCGACGACTGATAATTTCACTTTTATTCGAAATGATAAACATGACAAAAAGAAGAAAACAAACTACAAAAAAAAGTAATTTGGTCAGGAGCGTTTACATTTATGCATTCCACTTTTCGTGACAAAATTCTAATGCCCTCCGAAAGAGTATAAATAACATACAAACTACTCTTAACATGTATTGCTATATGTTAGAAAAGGAAATAAAATGAAATTGAAATTATTGTCATTACATAACAGAGGAGTTTATATTATCTTCATTAAGTGTATTTTCAACAATTTGTAAAAACAAGGATAAGAGGATTTGGCCTTACCCGTGGCACGTATAAATAAATGCTCTCAAAGATCTTTGAAAATGAGTTTGAAAACGATCGAACGGTAATCAAAAAACTTGCATACATATTTTTTCCGCCAATTTACCACTGTTGCGGGTGGAATTTGCCAAATCGCTGAAACACGTATTCAATAAGTTCTTATGCAGAGCTTTGATATTAAGTTAAAAGCAAATCGGACAAAACTTAAACCTTACCAAGAAAATCTTTGAAGCCCACTTTTTACTGAGAAAGCTTGGATTCTGCGAAAAGTGTGAAACGCGTCTCAAATGATTTTTCTTATAGAAATTTGGAAATAATTTTGAACACGACACTTTAACCCCCTTTTTCCACCAAGGAAAATGTATTTTGTAAAAAGTGTGAAATACGTCTTAAATTAATTTAAACAAAGATCTTTGAAAATGAGTTTGAGGCCGATTGAAGTTTCGTCCAATGGTTTTTCGCTATTTTTCCAAACTTGCGAGTGGAATTTCCCGAAACCCCGTCTTAACGTGGAATTCCATCACACAAGCTAACTACAGTGAAAATTGCAGCTTCCTAGCTCTTACGGTCTGGGCTGTGCTTTGATCATCAATCAGTCAGTCGGTCGATCAGTCAATCAGTCAGTCACTAAAGATGTAAATGTAGATAAATATGGGAGGTGGCACTTACCTGCGCGCGTTGGTTGCCTGGTGATGATGATGATGATTGGATTGCGACTGAGGCTGAGACTGGGTCTGGGTCTGTTGAGGATCTTCTAGTGCCACGGGATGCAGATGGTCAGATGGTGCGGGAGATGGTGCGGGCTGTTCATGATAATGATGATGAAGATTTTGACCATTAGCACCGTTTAAAAACTGCGCGGACTTGTCATTGGTGGAGCTCAGCTCCTGTTGCCAGCGGGCGAGCGTCTCCAAGACCTCGCCCTCCTTGTACGTGCTCGAATTCAATTCCTGCTGCTCGTCCGCGTCCGCGTCCGCGTCCAGCTGCTGCTTCTTGCTGCTAACGCGACGATTGAGCTCCGGCAGCGATAGCTTTGGTGGCTTCACAAACATGCGCTCCGTATTAAACGGCTGGCCGTCCATGTAGCTCATCACCAGCTGCGAGGCCGACGACGTTATCCTTGCAGCTGGCTCCAGGCTCTTGGCCGCACGTTCATGCGTCAAAGGGGGATCCTCCTGGAGCTGGAGCTGCTGCGCTGGCTGCTGCTTGAGGTAGCTCGACATTGACTCTGAGGGCGGCAGCGAGTTGGCCTTGCTCAGACCCAGATTGGTTGTCTTCCGACTAGAGTGCAGCGCATAGGGCGATTCATCGTCGTTATCATCCGTGGACCCGGTGGCATCGGCCAAGGCGCGGATGCGCTTCTGCTTCGTCAGCTGTTGGCGCTTATCCGACTGCTCCGATTTCGGGTTTCTGTTAACGCTGCTCATTGAAGGTCTGTGGTATTGGTGATGCAAGGGCCAAAAGGTCGCCAGCTTGTCGCCGTTGTTCAACTCCTTTTGCTCCGGTTGCTCCTTGTCCGGTTGATCCTCCGGTTGCTCCGGATGCTCCTCGTTGCTGCTGCTGCTGCTGGTCGTGGTCGAATCGCCTACGTCGAGGCCCTTCTCCTTGCATATTATGTTGTAGAGCGCGCTAATTGGACGCGACTCGCTGCGCACACGCACGGCCCGCTTGGAGCGCTGTTGGAAGCGATGCGTGTGGCGACTATTCCGGCCGGACACACCAGCTGCTACTACTACTACTACGGGGCTAGCCAGGGGGACGGCGGCTACGGGTGATCTATGACAACTACTATTGCTGGCAATAAACGGGTTTTGGGTTGAGGATTTTTCTTCTTCTTCTTCACCTTTTGTAGGGTTTGTAGAGGGCGGCAAGGATTTGGCGCAGCGTTCCTTGCGGCTTCCGTTGCTTTTCTCTGTGGCCACAGATTCGCCAAGTCGAAAAAATGCTGCTCGTTGATTTGCTGGCGCCGCACTTGTCCTGGGAAAGCTGCGCTGCTCTACCAGCTGTGTGCTGGGCGTGCTATAGACACTCTGATAATTCTCATTCAGCGCACCAACATCCGACGCATTCGGCGTATGGATGCGCAGCTGCAGATCCGTGTAATAGGCGGGCGTTGTATGATGATGAAAGTGCGGATGCTGTCCCCGATACGAGACTCGAGCGGAGGAGGAGCCAACTGATTCGTCCGATGGTTGTTGTTGTTGTTGCTCCTCTAGTTGTTGCTGGCAGCTGGTTTTGGCAGTGGCGGATGCTGTGGATAAGTCACTTGAGGCCGCAAAAGTTTCTGTGGAAACAGAAAGAAAATTGTCAGCGGAACTCAAAGTAAATGTAATCAATTCTTAATTTGACTAAATACCCCTGGGTCCATTCACAACACACAGATCCCCCCTGCGATACACCTTCAATTTTACATATTCCCTTCTCCCCCCATTTTTGCTAAGTAAATCTTGGCAGCAATTAAATTGCACCTGGGCACTCGTATTAATATGGCGACGTCCCCGATAACCAACCGTGTCAAGGTGAGGTGAGGGTTGCACGCTTTTTATAGCGAAAACCGCCCACCTACGCCCACCTTCAGCCACGCCCACACAGGCACGAGTCTGACAAACTACAAATATAACATTCTGTTGAATTAAATCATTGAGATTTTCTTGGACTTGGCGCAAACCTTGCAGGTGCCTCGGCAGAACTGATTAGTAATAATATATAGCTCCCTATAATTGGGTAAAAGTGCGCTAATTGGAAAGGTTTATATACATATCTATATTACCAAAGAATGAGTTTTCCGATAAAAAAAAAGAGAAACCACAACGCAATTAAAGTATAAAGAATTTTAATTCAATTATTTGTTAATGCAATCGCGGGCATAAGAAACAGAGCATATTAATTGAAGGCAGGTGCGGAGTGTGAATCAAGGCAACAACAGTTTAGTGTTTTAATTGTTTAAATTTTTTTTTTTTGGTAAACGTTCAGTTCGCATTTGCAGGGCTCTTGGTATGTGGGAAGAATTGGACTTTTCAATAAAGTTGCGAACAGAAAAGCCCTTGATTGTTTTTTGGGTAAAAAGCAATGGAGGCGTTGGCAATAGACATTTCTGTCTATTGTTAATCAAATTGTGAGCTACACATTTGTGGCTATTGTTTATCAAATTGTAAGCTATGACAAATGCTCACCCACGATAGCCCATATATGCCCTTTATATATAAGAGACTTAATTGATTTTTTAATCTTAGTTAGACCTTCTGTAGACAGGATAACCTTTTGAGTGGGTTGCCTAAAATGATTATTATATTTTCACAGGGTATAACATGCGCAGTTTAAGCTGATCGTGGGATCTGTAATGAATTTTATATTATTACAGGGTATATCGCGAGCATTGTCAAGCTGATCGTGTGCGACCAGTTTAAGCTGATCGTGTGTGCATTAATGAATTTTATATTTTCACAGGGTATAACACGCGCAGTTTAAGCCGATCGTGTGTGCATTAACGCAATCACTATATTTGTAATAATTTGTATAAAGCGCCCAGCGCGGAATTCTCCACTGCAAATTGCTTGCCAAAATCTAAAGCAAGAAAAAATAGATATAGATATAGATATAGATATATATATATATATATATATATCGTAATAAATAAACGAATCCACAAGAAATGCATTTGCCACATTTCTTGGCAGCTTGCCGTTTGGGTTTATTAAGCAAACTATTTTGTTTTTGTTATTGTTTTGTTGCATGTTAACGATTCGATTTGGCTGTGTGCGGAAAAGTCGGCTAACTAATTGTTGGCTGCAAGAAAAACAAGTAAGAATGCTCTAGTCGGGAGTGCGCGACTAGGGGATACCCTAAACCATCTCCTTCCTTGGAAGATACCTCATCTGTATATACTATTCTAGCTACATGTCAAGCTTGGTGACTCTAGCTCTTATTATTTACCAAAATTTCTCAAAAAACAGTTCTTCGACATCGATTTTTATCGATTACTTGGAAACGGGGCAAGTTATCGAATATCGGAAAGAAATTCGTACTGAACGGGCATTAGGAGGACCTACAGCTAAAGTTTCAAGACTCTAGCTCTTATAGGTTCTGAGATCCTTGCGTTCAAACATATGGACGGACAGACAGACGGAAAGGCAGACGGACGGACGGACGGACGGACAGACAGACGGACATGGCTAGATCGACTCGGCTATTGATGCTGATCAAGAATATATACACTTTATGGGGTCGGATATGCTTCCTTCTGCCTGTTACATACATTTGCACAAATACAATATACCCTTTTAACCATTCTCAATGGGTTCAGGGTATAAAAAATAAAACCGAGAGTTGATTTCGCGTAACTAAACTGCAAGCAACAACAACAACAAAAGTTACAGCCACAATCGGCTGTGCAACATTTTTGTGGCTTCGACTTATTACCAAACGCTTCTGCCGCTTGTTGCTGTTGCTGCCGCATGTGGCAAGCTGATTGATCGATTGCCTCGCTTTTGCCTCGCAATTGCATAATTAATATGGAAAGTAAGAGAGAAACTTGGTGTTAGTCTCAAAAAAAAAACAGCAGCTTAAACTTGCCTCAAATTGTCTGGGCTGGGCAGAAGAAAACTTGACTCGCACACACATTTTGTGGCAGCAAAAAGTTTGATTATTTTTGCCGTGTTTCGACTTGCCCCTGTTTACAGTTGCAGTCTTATTTTTAAACGCAAGGGCAAACTGCCCACGTCTCCGTCAAGTGGCAGACGGACAGACAGACAGACTGTGCCTCCAACAGCCTCTTCCTCTCTGCCTTCCCCCTCCCTCCTGCTCCACTCTAAAAATAACATTCAAGTTTTTTATGCCGCCTGCCAATGCAATGAACAAATTTAATTATCAACAACAACTCGCACACTATCGATATCGCGCCCTGCATTGTCTCTTAAATGGAAGTTGGAATGGAAATTGTCTTCGGAAGTGGATTATATTTTTATTTATTACCCTGAACCCATTGAAAGGGTTGTGAAAAAAAAAACTCTCGACTTTCGACTCCTCGTAGTATATAACATATTAAAGATAATTTACTTTACACGAATCAAAAGCGATTTATTTGCGATCATTAAAATCAGAGAAGAATATTTTGTTTAATGTTTAGAAGGGACATTTAACAGAGTCCTTCCTTACAACTTGTAGCTACAAGTCAAAATTTCTGATTTGTGGCATAATTTTGACAAACAAATTGAGCTCAAATCAAAAAAGACATTTTTGCCAATTTACGGAGATTTTGTATGAAGAACTAGGCAAATCTAGGCTCGGCATTGACATTTATTTCAGTTTCAAGTTTCAGCTTTAAATTTAAAGTTTGAAAGTTAAAAGGTGCAAATACTAGAAACAAAGTCCTCACTTACAGGTCAAAATTTCTAATTTCTGTCATGATTTTGACAGACAAATTGAGCTCAAGTCAAAAAAGACATTTTAGCCAATTTACTTATATTTTGTATGAAGTACCAGACAAACCTAAACTTGGAATTTGTCTTTGCTTTGTCAAAGACACTTTTTTGTGTATTTATTTGAGCATTTGATTTTGGTTTTTGCTGCTAACTACGGAAGATGAAAAGATCTAGAAATAATCCAAGTTAATGACTAACATATGAATTAAGTTAAGTTTTGGAAATGATAAATGAGCTAATCGATTATCATTAATTTGTATTCCTACAATATTCAACAATCAATGTGAGCACAAAATTCTAACAAATATGCTTTTAGACTGTTGTGATATGTCGAAACTATTTATTTGCTTTTCTGTTTGGGAACTTTAAAAGAATTTGCAAATGACCTTTGATTGGAACATTGTTTTGGTCTGAGTCTTTAGGCCTCTTAGCGCTTAAGCCCTTTACAACAATATAAAGTGGTCATACATCAAGAAATGTCCAAAACCAATCAAAATCGAATAACAACCAACAAAAATAATAAAAAGCAAAAACAATTGACACAAACTCCGTTCGGTTTTGTGACTTTAGAACCTTTTTATCAAGGGCTAAGGGCTTAGAAAGGCTGCGAACGGGGCGAAAGTCTGTCGATATAACAACAAATTTGTAGGTAAAAACAAAAGGCAATACAAATCATTAACAATTATTAAACAAAAGAATTTCTATAGGAAATTGCTGAGATAGCTGGACGACAGTGGACGAGACGACGACGACGACGCCAGAATCTATAAATATCAAATGATATACCACATAAAGCAGATAGAGGTGATATACGACTGGGAAATACTCTGGAATTAATTGGATTGTTATCAATACAAAAAGTCGGCTATATAAACAATAAACTCTTGTTAAATTAACTAATCTTTAAGCATGATTAATACCAACTGCACGGATTAACAAAAAAACAAGAGTCTAAAAATATCAAGTGATATGGCAGCTAGATGCAGTATAAGACTGAGGAATACCCTCGAATTATTCGGATTGCAATCAATACAAATAGTTGGCTATATAAACATTAAACACTTGCTAAATTAACTAATCTTTAAACGGGAATAAAACCAACTGCATGGAGAAAAACAAAACCTAATCTACTTGGATATTGAACTATTTCCACAGAATTCGCGATATGGCCCACCTGCTGTTTACATCAAAATATATGGTCATTGGATATTGTCCCCATCCCCACCCCACCGCACCCAACACTCAATTACAGGGCATCTGCGTAAACAAAGCGAAGCATATGTGTGTACAAATTGCAAATGTACAAATGTACATGTATCCGAGCGATACGAATGTATCTGTATCTGTATCTGTGTAAATATGTATGAAGTGCTACTAACTTCGATAGCGAGGCATATCCATATTGCCGCTACTTTTGCTCGACTGCAGCTGAAAGTGGCCGGAGGAGCCGTGCCTGGGACTATCCAGATTGAGGACGCCTTCGCGAATGAGGCACTCCTTGATGGCCAGCATATTGTACACTGCGCTACAAGAGCTGACTGAAAATTGGCCAAGGCAAATATATTTTGTTTTATATTTCTTTTATTTTAGAAAGTAAGACAACACACACGCGTCAAGTGTTTATATATTTTCCGATTTCTGCGTCTTTTCTTTATTTATTTATTTTTCTTGTAGGATTTTGCGCTGAGACTGGGGCTGCACTTGAGGCGAAAATAGAAAAACGCGACAACTCGACGTCTCGACGCCTTTTTCCTCAGCCGCTGCTGTTGTAATTTTCCAACAGCTTTTTTGTTCCGTCCGTCTCGGCGCTGAACGTATCTGCGACTGAGCGCTAGCCGAAAGTATCTAGAACTGGCAGCGGCAGGCAGCATTTGTTCAGTTCATACAACACGATTTTCGTTCTTTATCTTTGGACTCGACGAAGCAAAAGAATTAAAACAAAACAAAAACGAAAACGAACAAGCGGCAGCCGACTCGAGTATCTATGCGAGCTAGCGCTAACAATGTGTGTGTGTGTGTGTGTGTGTGTGCGTGTGTGTGTGGGTAGAAGCAGCAAAATCAAAACAAAACGAAAAACGTGCAACGTTAACAGCTAAAACAGACGAGAAAACCCCACGAGACGGCGACTTTTTAATATACGGATTAGGCTCAGCTGTTGGATGCACGCGAGGAGAGAAAGGAGGGTGAAGGAGGAAGGGGGGATTGGATGGGTCAGTGGAAAAGTTAGTCAGTGTAACTAGCTTTTAGTTGATTGGTTTAAGCCAGTTGCCTGGCTTATCGATTGAGAACTAGTTAATTTTCTAGAGTCAGTAATTTAAATATTTTAATAAGTATGTTTGTGAAAACGGAACTAGTTCATTCGGTTACTTTCTTAACTTGAGCATACATTAAAGTAATTTAAACATTTTTAAGGATTAGTTTTTATGGAATTAGAACAAGTTCGTTCAGTTCAGGCAATAAACTAGTTACTTTCTTAGCTTGAGCACACATGTCAAAAATTTTAATATTTTAAAGAGTATATTTTTGGAAACGGAACTAGTTCAAAGTAACTTTCTTAGCTTGAGCAAATATTTCAGTAATTAAAATATTTTAAAAAGCATATTTTTGGAAACGGAACTAGTTTATTAGTTTCAGGCAATGATGGGAATAAATTTATGATGGATTTACTATTTTATAAGTCGAAACAAGTTCATTCGCTTCAAGCAAGGATAAGAATAACATTTACAGACTTAATTTACTATTCTACTCTACAGAACTAGTTCATTTAGTTAATGTTCTTCGTTGTGGTTAGCGGAATTTCTCAACTTATTAAGTCTACTGTGTCAATTGAGCATGTGTGTCTGCAGATGGGTACAACATGTCTTCATCTTGGCCAGAGCATCACATCACATCACATCACATCGCATCATATCAACCGGCAAGAACCAACATTATCTCTACGGGTCCACAGCGTGAGCTTCAGATGTTGTACAAAAAGAGGAACTAGAAACAAAACTCATTAAATGCCAGCAGAGCTGCGATATTGGACGAACGCAATCTGGTTTTTGAGGTTGGTCAACGGTAAACGTTGCAGTAGGAGGAATCTCTGCTACGCACGTCTAATGATTGCAGGCCATAACCGACTTGGCCAAGAGCAGAAGAAGATACAAAATGGAGTAGACCTTTATGGAAACTATGTTAACTTATCCTTGTACCTTCGTTCTTTTAGGCAAGCATTTTACAGTTTCATTTCAACTTTCACAATATCTTTATAGAGTTTCTTTGTTCTAAGAAGTTTCACAGTTTCTTTCTAGAGTTTCTTTCTTCTAAGAAGATACAAAATGAAGTAGACCTTTCTGGTAAGCATTTTATAGTTTTATTTCATAAAGTTTCGCAGTTTCTTTCTGGAGTTTCTTTCTTCTAAGAAGATACAAAATGGAGTAGGCCTTTATGGGAAACTCACTTATTCTTGTACCTTTGATCTTTTAGGTAAGCATTTTACAGTTTTATTTCATAAAGTTTCACAATTTATTTTTAGTTTATATGTCAAAAGTCAAAGGAACTGTTCCAGCTGGTTGTGAGTGCTTTATGAGCAGCAAATAAGATTTTCGAATTATTATTTATTTCAGCTGTGGGCGACTCCGAATCTGTGTGTGTGAGTGTGTGTGTGGGTGTGTTCACAGTCGAAGGTCACAAAGTGATGGGCAAAGTATCAAAGTGCAAGCTAATTGAGTTTTATTCTTTTATTGAGTTGCTGTCCTGCTATTTCCGTTGTGGGCGTCAAACTTGATTGATGGATATGCTAGAAATGGGCCTACATGCCCATTTCTATAAACAGAGCTAATTGAAGCCCCAAGACGCCACCTAGCGGTAGTTTAAGTGCAGATTTGTGAGCAGTTTGTATCTGTATCTGGATGGGTCTCGTTTCTCGTTCGTTCTCTCTCTCTCTCTCTCTCTCCATTTCTCTCTCTCTCCATTTCTCTCTCTATTTCCCTCACTCACTTTTTTTCTCTCTCCCTCTCACTCTCTGAGATTGTTCGTCACTTTGTTGTGAAAATAACAGTAATCATGTAAACGCAAAAAGAATGCAGGTGAGTTCGGGTGTACGGGCGGGCTGCTACATAAATATTATATTTGATATTTGCTTGGGCATTTCGTTGGCCTTTTGTGAGTTAAGTAATCATTATTGTGCAGCTGTCGCTCCACGTCAACCTTGCTACTGCTTCATTCAATGATTTATGTCATAATTACTTTAATCAATATGCAGGATATGCGGCGTATGATTGATGCGAACGTCTGTCCATCTCATATTGTCCATACGTCAGGTATGCATTATTAATGCGCATATTTTGGCCATGAGAACAAGTGAACAAAAGAACAGAAACAAAATTCTGAAGAGGACAAATTCATTTGGCCAAAGACAATTTCTCTACAGGCGTGTCAAATACCAAATGTAACAAAATAAGTTCTAGTCTAAGCCAAAAGAGGTCCAGACATTTGTATACTAAATCAAATCAGTTCATCTTCCTGGTTGGACATTTGTTCTCAATACGGTTAAAATGTCTCTCAATTTTACACTCACTCGTTCTTACACTGATTTATTTTTCCCCTTAAATGCAGCCTCATTCTAACTCTTGATTACGCATGTACTAAAAGTCGTAAGTGCCTTGTATTTATGAGAATCGCATAGAAAGGCGATACATGCAAAATGGAACACAGCTGCCAAGAATAATATTAAATATGCGATCGAATGTTACTTGTACACTTTAGAAAAACCTTTTTACGTATTTTTTATTTGAATTTGAATGAAAATACATTTGTCCCCTCATTTTATGACCTGCATTATTAGGAACAAATTGTATAAGTGCAAACACAATACAATGAAAGCCATAAAAGTGTTTTTGGCTTTTATAAAGCGGCCTTCGGGGGCTTGGCTGTTAGTTTTGTCAGATGCATTCGCCAAAATGTGTTTGTTGCGTGGCCTGAGCTCATAATACTATCAATGAAAGTGGATTAAGCCCAGGCACATGTACTCACCTCGCACCTCAAATACTCAAATGCAACCTACTTTCAACAACTGGTAAATTAGATGCAACGCTTGAAACCATGTCAATATTAGTAACGCCCACTTAACCAATCTAAAAGGCGTGGCCTGCAAAAGAATGTGTTGACGAGGATGCGTAATTTTGTTGCAAGGCTGCGGCCAACTAACAATGTTTAAAACAACAGCTATTGAAAAGCTTTTTAATATAGAGTACGTTGTTTCCTGGCAGCTTTGTTATTTAATTGGCAACTGCGGCCAATAAAAAGCCGGTTAATGGATTGTAGAGGAGAGCTATCAGGGCTGGGGGTGGGCGAAGAAGCGAAGGGGGAACTCCAGTTGATAGGCCAAATTTGGCCTAAAGCAAAACCGTGGCATCTGCTTGTTGTTGTTGCTGTTGCAACACGCGTCGACAATTAAGACAGCAATCAGATTAAGGTGCATCAGGAGAGGGGGCGAACAGGTGAACAGAGACAGGTGAAACTGACACAAAATAGCAATGAAAATGACGAGCAAGACGAATGTTGTTGAATGAATGTTGACTCCAGGCAGCTAGAAAAGTAAATTAGGAACAGACACGCAGTCAGACAGACAGACAAATGGACAGACCGAGAGGGGCAGGGGGTTGGGTTGAGTTAACTAAATAAATAACTTGATCAGCGGTGCAGCAAGCACAATTAGAATTATATTAGATTTAATTTGCGGCAGCAGACAGCAATGAGGGGGGGATTTGCGTGTTGCAAGTGCCACACAATTAAGTTAACTAAACTGCATTCGCAGAAGTCGAACTAGACGAGGAAACAGAAACTATTATGGTTTAAAACTAAAGAAAATTCAAGTGCGAAGTGATTTAATCAGCTGCAAACAAAGCCAGCTGAAAAATAATCAAGACCTGCTGTTTAAACATAATTGATTTAAGCTACGATAAGCACAGCTAATGAGAATTGCCGAGAGAGGCGCTATTGTTACCCAAGCCAAATTGAATTGGAAAAAATAAAACAGCTGATTGTATAATTAGGCAGAAAAAAATGGAATAACAACATGTATTAGCTTGATTGATGGATATGCTTATTAAAAACAAGAACTGCTTTCTTTCGATTAAAACCCTGGCAGAATTATAATCTTTGTACGGGAGAATGGTGAAGCACTGCTAAGTTTGTTGAAGATATCTTGCATATACATTACAACAGCCTCAATAAGAGTATAACGAGTATGAAGAGTATGAATTTTTGCCACATTCCAGGCCAGTGGCAACAGATAAGAAAGATTTATCGACGTTAATGTCGTCGACCGATCATCTCACAATGCCGTTTTTGAGGTCATTCAGCTGACATTTAGCTACAGAAAGCAGACTACAAAAGCCTATTTGCAATGCGAGAGACTTCTACGAAATTATTGAAAATAATTGAGCCATAATATAATGCAAAACAAACCAAACAATTCAATATTTTTTGTGGGCGGGCAAATGTCAGGCGGAAACCAATTGCGCGTTTTTGTTGTTTAAATTGATTTTAAGAAAAAAACATGCTGGATTATAGGCAGCTCGTAATTTGCATAATCCTAAGTGTTGAATAACAAAATACTTACGCACAATAATATTAAAATAATTCAGAATCAAAGCTGGCCATATTTGATGACGACTAAAAACCTGATATCTCAGGATCTACGCGAACACGGAAATTACTTTAATGCAAAACAATATAAATCTTCGGATTTGTTTATATGGTCACACTGAACAGCAACATACTGGTCACACAGCTATCGTGATATGTAGTTTTCATGTGCAATAACAGCTAATGAGAATTGCCGAGAAAGGCGGTATTGTGAACGATGCAAACTTCGCGTCGTATTAGGGTCAAGATAACTAACACACACGTATACGTATCGTAAGTGTATTCATAGATATATGTATATATTAAGGCGTAAACTATATGTATGTGAATAATTTTATTTGACATATTTATTATTTACGAACGTGGTTGTTTTTTGGCACTTTAGATTTAGCTAAAGGGCATCTTATAGTCGAGTGGAGTATTGTATTTACTTTTCTATATGCTTTTGTTGCGCTTTGTTGTTGCTGCGTTCAATTTAAGCTTTGGCGTCAAAGCACGTTGCAAATTACGTGGCCCTTGAAGGTGACAGCGTCAAGAGAATTGCATTTTATGATGACTTGGCATCATGATGCGAAACCTCGTTAGCTGCCCCCCCAAAGCAACGGGGTGTGCGTGTGTGTGGAGGGAGTTGGGGAATTGAAGGTTGACCCGGGAACAACTAAGCTAAGCATAAAAGCAAGTCAAATTAAAAGCTCTGTCAATATATAAGTAGCAACAAACTATATAATTATATTTCCTGTTATAAACTGTATTTGTAAAAGAAGCCTTTGATTAAGATACAACCCTACTTTGGAATAGTTCGAACCCGAATCATCATGTGTGTATCTTAAGGCCAGGCGAATTTCAAGCATTTAAATAAAATTATAACATAAAAACATGCAAATCTCTGAATTGGTTCTTTGCTTGATATATTCTTCACATTTCAGATTTTCGACGTTAGAAAATATTTTCGATTTGCCATAATTTATTGATTCATAGTCATTAAATATCGTTTACATGCAAATCGAGCCAATTACGAAGCCAAATCTCTTGTCGTTTGTTATGCAAGCCACAATGATGATGTGAAAGAAATATAAAAAAAAAAGACACACTGGGAGAAAAACAAACAACAAATGGAAATTTGTAAGCTTGTCGATGCAACTGACGTTTGAATAATTGTGATGCAAATGCAAAAGAAATAATGCATAATGCAACATAAGGAAAAAACATAAACAAAAGATGAAACAATTGACAATGGGGGACGGATTGGGCGATGGGCATCTTTATAAATTAATTAAAAAGGCGTGACATAATAATCTGCCAAGCCGCATTTGCATAATTACCTGCCAGTAAAAAACGAGCACACAACAAAAGAAAGAGAGACAGACAGAGAGAGAGAAAGGGAGAGAGAGAGAGTTGGGGAGGGAGAAAAACACATTAGCTTTGGCATTACAATAATCTTTATTGCAATTACGCTCATGTTCAACGATTTGCCACCTGAATTTATGTTGTTGATGTCGGAAAAACTGGAAATCTCGGCCAAGCGAGAAACTTGGATAATGCGCCTACAAAGCATACAAATAGCCCAACTTTCGTGGAAGTGGAAGTTCTTTAACTTTTGTTGCTAATGGTTATAGATTTTTTCATAGTTGATATTTTACCTGGTTGCTTTTGCTGCCCTTTGACAAGTTTTGAAAGTTTGCCAACTGGCCAAAGGGCTTCGGGCAACATACGAGAGTTATGTCAGAAATGCATTTTGAAAATGGAAAAGAGATGGGGAGGAAATGGGTCAAATAGAGTGGAAAATGAAGGAGATGGGGAGGAAATGGGTCAAATAGAGTGCGACTGTAACAGAAAAAAACAAGTATGAATATTTCAGTCGAATGCAGCCGAATGTGCAATACACTTTATGCTTTTATCTTTTAGGTTTTTAAACTAGAAAATCGCAAACTTTAACAAACATAAAGTTGACAGAACTCAGAACTCTGATATTTCTGGGCTCCCATTTAAACTTTCATCAACTTGTAATTTGATATACAATGTCAATTATGGACTTATTACATATAATAAATATATATATATATATATATATATATATAATTCAACCGTTTCCCTTCATCTTCATTCATCCAATTTTATTCATTCCCATTTCTATACAAGGCAATAACTCATGACACCATTTATCACCATCTCTCAGTAACGAAACCAAGCAGAAAAGTATCTCAATAGATACAACAGCGAGTGACAAAAATGCACCAGCTGCCACGCCTCAATGCACCCGAATGCCCAACTCCCCAACTGCCTAGTTAACAACAATGTGGCAGATGGGCATCAGAAAAGCTGGGTTCGATAGCTGCCACAGAAAATTTGGTTGCCTTACTTGTGCATATCCTGTACCTATTGTTGGCAGGAAGGTATATTGCAGTTGTGCAAATGTGTATAGCATGTACAGGCTTATTAAGCTTGTTACAGGGTATTTACCAGTCGATCCCTTACCACCTCTTGCTTGCTCTAGCTTTCTTCGTAATCATTGCGAGTGCTGCGCAGCACCTAAGGTGCGTCTGGTCCATCAATTCTCAATGCGCTCAAAGTGCTTATGGCACACTTTTCGGCACATTTTCGGATACCCTTTGTGCACTTTGGCCTATTGTCTGTTGTCTGGATAGACAAGACTTAAGCTTAAGCTCTTCAAATGTCCCTTGTTGTTGTTTTTGTTTCTATTGTTGCCGATGCTAATGTTGTTATTGACAGCCAACAAACAAGAAGGACAGCCGAGGAGGAGGAGGGTTGAGGGTCTGACATTTTGTGACGATTCGCGTAGGTTCAACTACGTCAACAAATGCTTTGGATACGACTCGACAGTCATACAGACGCAGGCGGGAGGGCATTGGAGGGAGGGAGACCCAGGCAAAGCCACAGGCACAGGAAGGAAGGAAGAAAGCGACTAACGCGACAATTTCGAATTGCATGGAACGGGCAAAGAGCTGACAGCTGACAAGAGACGTCGAAAAGTCGCACGTTTTGCTATTTAAAGGCTATTTACGGATTTATCGATTAAATGAATACTTGGACAAAGTAGAATTTTATTATAAATAAAATCGGCTCGAATCGATTAGAGATTTTGAATATGAATTATGGCAAACAAGTTTCCAGGCACATCGCTCATACGCCACCTGGTGTTAAACATAGAAAACAAATTGAAGACAATTGTGAATCATTTCAATGAAAAGCAATTTCGGGAAATTGTCAACAGGAAAAAAAAAACAAGATAAGAAGAAAAATAAAATGCAAGCAGAAGTGAAAAAATTACAGCGAAAATAAAATATATTAAAGCAAGAAGAGATTTATGAAGCGTGAGCCCAAAAAGAAAAGCATAAATTTGCCGTGCTTTGCTTCAGAGGGGGAGACGGGCAGGGTGTGTGTTGGGTGGGGTTGAGTGTGGTTAAGCGAACGGGAAAAAGTTCGACTTTATTCAGGGCCAGTTGCCTTGGCAATGGGGCTAAAAGCAAGATAAACCTTGTGGGCGTAGTTGCATTTGAAGGTTCGTCGGGAGAAACTAAAAAAGCTTCTAGAACTTTTCACGTTGCGAATGTCGCAACGGAAATTGACTTTATAAGTCGCCTGACCTTTGGCCTGGCGAATGCAAAGCGACAAATTTAAGTCATGTAATAAACTATTGAATATTGATATTACGTGACAGCCAAGTGCCCAAAGTGAGGGACATTTTAAATAAAGAACCGATCTGTAACGGTCTAAAAAAAAATAATATCCATAAAAACGAGCACAACTCCAATTAAAAGAAGAGAGAGAGGGACAAACTATAACGGTTAACGGTTGGCGCAATTAAGCAGCGCAGCGCTGCGATTCCAGATGGGAGATAAAATCTTAAAACATTATTTGTTTTTGTAATTTCACTGTATTTAATTGCACTTAATACTTATTTATACTCTCATTCCTTTCACAACAATTAGTAGCAATTATCAAATATTTAATATCTAATTAGTATAGCTCGAAGCATTTGCATTTCCAATTGGAGGCCATATAAACGATAACCAACAAAAACAAATTGCAAGCGAAGCCAAAATGCAGTTTCCAGTTAGAAGTTGGAGCATGGCATTGTCATGGCAACAACAACAACAAAAACAACAGCAATAGAATAAAAGCAAGGGCGTGCAAACAAAACGCACGGCTGACTGAGCCAACAACAAAAGTACGAAAGCACGAAGAGCAGACGGAACAACGGCCAGTGTTGCCAATTCAGACATTTTCCCGACAGATCTGGCTTTTTTGAGAGTGTGTATGAAGCGGGAATTCTGGCTTTATTTCTATTAGATATGCATTGCAACGCCACGGAAAATGTTGCTTTGACTGCAAGCACTAACGAATCCTATTTCAATGAGAATGAAAATGTTGATGGGATAATTAAAACTTTTACAATTTTATTTTATTTTAATACCCTATTACTCTTATTGAAAATATCAAACAAAAGACCTACTTAATTTTCAGCTTTTTTGACATTTAACTATTCTCCGCTATTTTTTTTAGGCAGATCTAGCTTTTTTTTGTTGGCAGCACTGTCAACAGCAAGTCTCACTCTTTTTATCGGACATTTCTGTACTTCGACTCTCGCTCTCGCTCTCTTTCTCTGTTAATGATGCTGAGCAAGTTCAACCAGCTGCTACAACAACAGCAACAACAACACTCGCAGACAGCGCGTCGTTGTCACGTTAAACGATTGAATTAAATTAAGGCAAATTCGCAACAATAAATTTAATACATAGCACTTAGAGGCGTAGCGAACAAGAAATTTTATAAGGCAAATTCTAAAAATAAAACTTTTGATAAGCCGGCCGAATCTGACGTTAGTCGCAGTGTCGCAGCGGCGCCGACGCAATAAGCTAAAAATAACGCAAAAAACCTGCGACTGCGTGTCTGAAGAGAGCGAGCGGAAAGGCGAGGGCTACTGGTCTACTGGGCAGCACTTGTGTCCGCAAGCCAAAAATGAGTATTGAGTACATTGTGTATGAGTGCATGCCTCTATACATACATACAAACATTTGAAAAGTAGAGCGCGCCAGTATTTACCGTTGTTGTGAAAAGCTAAAAGCGGTTGACATGACATGCTGAAAACTAAAACTGAACGAAAACTAAGCAGCTGCATCGTCATTTGCTTTTATCAGCTTTTCACACAGAAATTAACACCAAGCAGAGAAACAGAGACAAAGTCTGTACTCAAACGGAGGAGGATCTTGTGCTCATTTTGAATTTACACAGCAAGTTATCAATTGTTTACCATTTAGTGAATGCAATTCATTTGCTGGACTTGTGTACTTACGAGTGCGGTTTAAATTGTTTTGCAATGATTTATAAACTTTTGTCAATTATACGATATCACTGTAGCGTCACGCCGGTGATTCAATCGACTGTTGCTTGGAGCGAAACAAATTATGTACAGCCGAGCCGCAGCGGTACATTTGAACACGCATTGGTGAGCTTTTTTCACTGACACTAACACATAAGCAGCAACAATAACAAAACGAGGCGGAAACGCAATGCAAGCCGAAAACAAAAGCTCAGCTTAATACTAACAACTGTGACGCGACGCGACGCAGCAGCCAGAAATTTCATTTACCAAAATGAACCAACGTCGAGCAGCGCAAACAAAAGACTGAGCTGAAGTTGCGCCAATGCCGAAGCCGAAGCCACAAGCCACAAGAGACGAACGATAACAATCGAGTGCGAGTGCGAGTGCGAATGCTCGAGCTGCTCTCCGCTGCGACCAAAGTGGTGAATGCGGGTGTGTGGGCGGGCGGGTGCTGCTGTAAGTGCAGTGGGGAGAGCAGCAAGAAACAATCGCTTAAAAGGGAAAGGATCGCAGTTAGTCAAAAATTGTAAAGCGAACTAGTCAATGTCATGAGAAATCTCCAGCAAGAGACTACCAAGAAAAAGAGAAACAAAGAGAGACGGGTAGAGCGTAAATTAAATTCTTTAATGAGAGCTTTATGCACCTCCAATTGCTGAAGTAATTTCTAACATTTGCAGACCAATGTCACAGAGAGACATTAACATTGATGAGCTGAAATTGAATAGATCTGTCAAGACTGGATTCTAGTGCTAATAAGGTGGTTGGCAATGCGGGTACCGTTAGACGCCAATGGTTGGCTGGATGGACAGATTATTGGCTCGATGGACGCGGAAATGTGAATAGCCATAGAAAATTGCTTTATGCACCGTTTTCACGATTGCTCCAAATGCCAATCTCTTGGCGGTTCTCTTGCCAACCAGTCGGCAGTCCGCAAGTTCAATGCCATTCTACGACTGCAGCCAACAGCACTAAAGAGACTTCTTGTATTTACTTAACTTAACTGAAATTTGGAATGCAAGTTGTAAGATAAACATAAACAAGGCGCGTGGCAGCTAAAAATGCAAAGCACACACACAAACACACACTCACATATTTATTGCGTAGGATGTAAAGACTGCAGAGAGAGAGAGCAGGCAGAATTTTAAAGCTGTGCGGAAATTTAAGTTTGACCTGCGAGGGATTACACTCAGTCGATAGTTTGTAATGGACAAAGGGACAGGGGAGGGGGCCAGAAGTTGATTGAGCAGCTGCACAAGCAGCAGAGAAGAAGATAAAACCTGAGTGTCTGTTGACTGATCAGAGCTTTTTGGGATTGCAGCTCGTTGAGTATATTATTTTTAAACTTACCCGAGTTTCCCCTTCTTATTGATTTTTTTTAGCACATGACTCACCTGCAAAAAAACAGAAAAAGTGAGACAACAAATTAGAAGCATATTTTTTTTAGCATGTAAATAAATTAAGTCTTAACACAAAATGTCACTTAAAAATGTCGTAGCAAATAACACAAATCAAATTCAAGCCTTTTATCAAGTCAATGTTGACGCGGCGCACGTGCTGCCCAAGAAAACGACAAACAAAATTAACTAATTAATTAGAGCAGCAGCCCTGATAAGAGCCAAAGGCAAAACAAAACAAAAGCAAAGTGAAGAAAAAGGGCTCGCTGTAACGGAAACTTTAGCAAAAACTAACTTCAAAGCTCTGCCCGTCACTCAAACGATGCATGACTGAAGGAATGGGGGGTGCGGCGTGTTCAGAGCGAAGAAGAGAAACGTTTTTATGGGCGGGGGCTGCGGGCGAATAAGAGAAACATTTTTATCTGCGTGTGGGCGAGTAGGGTATTTAATCGTCTCTTCTGCGGTTCTGAAAAATGAGACCTGACAAAGCAGCTACAATTTGCAGGTTTCTGTTTTTTTAATGCTCCTTCGCAAGGTGAAAAGTATATTAGTTTAGCAATAGATTTTGTGCACAACTAGAAATCTCTAAAAAATGGGGGCTTGATATATCTATTCTGGCTTACACATCACATTTCTTGCTCAAAGCCATATCCACCATATATCGATTGCAAACTATCGAAATCGAGAAAATTAATATCCTTCAATTAATTTTGCGGCAGCCCTTTTAAAAGTTGTGACGCAGTCAGTTTAAGGTTTCTGCATCACTTTGTCCGAAACTCAGGCGAATTCCATGCGGAAGAACATATTGAACAGGGTCGTTACGAGCTATTAATCGTTGACAACCTCTTTCGGCTATTATACTTTGCATATCAAAAAGTCGTCTGGGTTTTCATGTCACATGCAAATTGCGAAAAACCATGGAAAACTTTTATATAACCATTTAAGCACGAGCCAAAAACTTTGAGCCCTGCGACAGGGTTCGTAGAATGTAATTATGCAGATTTATTACGCACCAAAAAAGCCTTGTTTTTGCACGAGAAAAGGTAACAACCTGTTTGTGGGCGCTTACCTCAGTAGGGATTTCCTCGACAAAAACAACTTGCTGGACAAATGCTGCTTTCAGGTGTCAACTGGACTTTCGACATTTACTATTTGGTTCTTGGACTTCGAAATTTCCGTACAGGTTATGCGAAAAAAAAAATGTCGGACGTTTTCTATTGTGTGCGAGTGTGATTTCTTCTTTTTTTTTATGTGTTTGTGTGTGTGCGGCAAGCAACAAGAAACGTTGAACAATTGTCGGGCTAGGGTAAATTTGATAAAAGACTGAGTCTATTTAAAGCTAATTTTGAAACTCGAACCGTTGGCCTACTCGATCAGAATATCTATATTCCATTTGTCAGCTCTGCAGCCTGGTCAGGTGTTCTTCAGCACCAATCTGACCTATCTTAAGGGTATTCATATTGTTTCTCCGCAGGCAACGGGATGCGGATTAACAAGAGACCAAGAGTGCGCCCCCCGGATGCAGCGACGCCAACGCTAGCGGCGACGGCGACGCCGACGTTGTTTGCGGCCTACGTGTTGCAGTCGAAGAACCAAAGCAAAACGAACGATCAAAAAATAAACGAAATTGACAGGCACTGATCGAATACGAAATACCACGCAAGAGCATTTTTCGAATATATCACATTTGAAAAAAAAAAAACAGTTTTATAAATTGATCAAGACTATACAATGGCATTAGATATTTCGATTATTAGAAACAGTGATCGAATGTGAAATACCCTTTAAAAAAAATAACCTTGCTGAAATAGATCACACATGAAATACCCCGCATTTCAAAACTCGTTGCAAAATTCTCATTTCATAAATCCCCTCCAACTGTTATGGCATCAACCTTCCAGTGGTATACCCTATTCATTCGACGCTTATACAGGGTATTTACATGCATACAGTATTTGTTGTCAGTTGCCTCTTGCCAACATTCAGTCAATCAGTCACTCAGTCAGTCAGTCAGTCAGACGTTTTTACTGTCTCTATGTCCCTGTCTGCCTCCTTCGCCCCGTTCTCCCCTTCTCCTTCCCTTCTCAGTTAATGGCCGCAGCAGAAACCACCAAACAATCAGTTGGCAATTTTCTTTTATATCCAAATGAATGTTGAAATACTTTAACTGTTATTTCGTGCATACGTGCATATAACCGTTATAATACGGTTAAAAGGCAACGCTCTGACAGGGTGCTCAGCCATGGACCACAGCAGGGGCGGGGGCAGCGGGGAAGCTTATGGAAACACAATTATGTTGGATCACTCACGTTTGCGAAGGATACGCAGAGAAACATAAACCAAAACCAGCCACAGGTAAATGGCAAAGTGTGTACTCATGTATGCGTGGGTGTCGAATTTGTTGTCTGTGTGTGTGTGTGTGTGTGTTCGTGGTGTTTGCTGCTGTCAGTTTGGATCCACAATTGGATATAGCGAAAAATGAGTCGCGTTTTTCGAAAGTATCATAATTAAGAAGAGGCACTATCCGAGAGGGAACATAAGATTAAATACCCTGGCAGACTTCTACTAGAACTATTCCTAGCATTTAACATACGATACATTTTACATTACAGTAACATAACACTGATATCGTTAACATATCAATAGACGGCTGTTAACAGAGAGTGAAAAACTGAATAAATTCAATTGTATATGATGCGTAAATATTGCTGGTTCACAATGATATATCAAAGCTCGATGCTGATAAATTTAATAGATCAATGGCTACATGATATTGGGGTCTGATATGCATACATATGTTTATGTATATATCGACTCATATCGACCAAGAATATACATACATTCTCCATTAAACGAGGGTCTATTTAAGCACCGAAAAAATGAGTATTTGCGAGTATTGAGTCAAGCTATTCCAAGAAACAGCTCATTTTGCATTCAATGCAATTTCCAAACGAAAACTTCACTTGTCATACTCGTTAAGAAGAGGAAACAATACTTCAGAGCACACTCGAGGGCAAAAACTAGACACAAGCCTGTGGGCCACACAATGACTTGGAACTTGGAACTACCGAAAAACCACTAGAAATTCAAGTAAATGTAAATACGTAAGCTCCTATGCTGAAGAAGAAGAAAGAAAAACACAAGCAGACTGAAGCAGAGGATGGAGACTCTCAAAAAGTGGATGCAGCAGGACAAGAATGAAGCTTTACAAAAAATGCGTTAAAAGCTGGTGCGTTGAACTTGGCCAACAACAGCAACAACAAGAATTGACATTGAGCGGGGGGGCTGGAGGCGTGGTGCCTTTAAGTAAACTGAATGGCAAGAAAAATTAGCCAAACAAACGAAATTTACCTGACAAACAACCTGAGCTTGAGGCAAATTAAATATTTGAACAAAGCGCAAAAGTATTTTTTACAGAAGAAAAAGCCGTTTATACGGGCCACAAACTATTTCAGCCACACTTGAAATTAATCTGATTTATTTACATGCCGGAAAATGTATTTAAAATAACTGTTGCCTGAATTTTATATAAACATATATATACTAATAAGTATATGTATGTGCACACTCACTTAGACGCAACTTTTTGCAGCGTTTGTCGCTTTTTTTTGTTTTGAGTAATTTTTTGGAGTTTTTTTTCTGTTTGTCTTATCTGCACTTTTGTTGTTAAATTTTCCGTTAATTTTTCTACGAGAACTTTTCGCCAAACGCAGCGATCCGCCGACGCGTACACTGTGAACTGCTGGATATGCCTGTGCGTACCGCGCGAGATGTGGCCTGATGTGGCCAGATTCAGACTGGTGCCAAGGCACAGGCAACACCCAGCACTGAGCAACACTCGCCACCAGTTGGAGCTGGAGCTGGGGCTGGGGCAACAGCTGATATTGTAGCCGGTTTTTCTATTTTTCAACTTAAAACCCGCGGCGAATTGGCAACTCGCTCTAACTGCTGCTCTCTGAAACTCGTGTGCGTTGTGCACTGAGAAAATTAATGTACATTTGTGGCAAAATTTAATTCGAAGCACGTTTAACTTTACTTGAGATAAATATAAGCTAGGATTGGTTAAGCAATTTTTTCATAATAATAAATACATTTTTGCTATTCCTTTATCAAATACAAATTATATTTTGCATCTGGCAATGCTGTCTACAATTCTCTTGCTCTCCTGCTCTCTTTGGCCCTTTGCATCAACTCTCGCGCTCCCCGCTCCTTGCGAATTCGCTGCGACTACTAAACAAAGCGAAAAAGCGAAGCAATACAACAACAAAACGGCTGCAACCCTTAGAATTGGGGCCAGTGGCATTTTGTTTGTACTTGCGCAGTGCGCGCGTTCTTCCCCCTCTCTGCCACCCACAAAAAACGATTTACACGCGTTTCGCTTGCAACGGCGACCACAGCACATTGAACGGCTACAAATATGTTTGCGTGGCATGCAAACAATTCAAGAGAAGGGGGGGTTAGTTCTCTAGTGCAACCGCAAACGAGCCGCGCAACAGTAGCCAGAGCCAAAGAGCTGGCCACACTTGACCGCACGATTGTAGGCAGCATTTGATACAGTTTATGTTGGTATGTGTAACAATGTGTGGGTGTGTGTGTGTTTGTGTGTGTATGCGGCGTATGAGTAATTTGTTGTGAAATCTGGGCGAAGGCACATTGTGTCTGCTTTTGGCTGTGATAATTATTATCACTGAAAGGATATTTCGACGCGCATAATTAGGTGCGAGTTGTGGAACAGCAACGAAACGCCCACTTGGACACGCCCACAATGTGTGGCAATAGCTACAAATAAAACTTAGGCGAGAGGTAATTCACCAACTTCTGCGAAAATATGACACTGGAATATACCCTGTTAATAAGTTTAAGCTGATTTTCAATGCATTTTCGAGTTTAACAGGGATAAGATCGGACAATTGATATATAAGGAGAAATAGTTGTATATAAAATATAAGTCATAACTATTCTGAGAAAATATAACACTGGAATATACCCTGTAACTAGGTCACAGATCGTATTCAAAGATCTTTAATTTGATCAATTGGTAAATAGATAGGTGACTGGCTGCCCACGATAACTAATATACTTTTAAGGGAAAACAACTTGGTTACAAAATTAGAATACCCTATTCTGAGCTGAAAGCAGGCCTTGCTTGTCTTTTCCGGTTGTTGTAGGCTGCCAAGGAGCCTTATTTATGACAGCAGGCGAATTGCGGTCGTGTCGAGAGTCCCAGCTAGGATTGCTAAGGGGTGGCATCTGGGGCAGAGGGACTTAAACAAATTAGATTTGTGACATTTTTATTGCTATTTAGTTTTGCCAGCTGGGTTCACGGCAGGTGAATGAACTGTCGCTTGGGTCACAGATTAAAGGCCAAAAAATTGCATGCCTTAAAGTTTCCATTATATTGAGTTTCGAGTGTTCCAATTGGATTCGGGCCAATTGGAATGCAATCAGGGAATGGGGAGCATTATGTTTATGATATAGAACTTTACCATAAAGTGGAAGTTTCATTACCTATCGAAATTTGTTGTAGACCAAAAAGGTCACAAGGCGCGACCTGCAGTTGAATGTCCTTTTTATGTCACGTCAACAGACGACGACAACTATTGGTGGAGAGGCGCCTCACAATGTGGCAAGACTTTCGATTTTTTGTTTGCTTTTGTTGCGGACGACTTTTTGTGCTCATTTCTCATTTGGGGAAAATTTGAAGCAAGAAGCCAGTCAAAATTGTAAACAAGGATTACATATTGTGAATTTGACAGCGTATAAAAATATCCTAACCTAACATTTAATACACATTAAAATTGATAAAATATGAAATAAAGAAAAGTCAATTTTCCGACTTTTCCCAACTAAATAATTTCTAATTTTCAATTTAGAAAATAACGTAAAACAAAAATCATTTTAAAATAGCTTTTAACACCGAACACTATCCAACGAAATCAAAATTCGATTTCATCTTAGCTGGGTTTCCAACCAACACATAGTAAATTTCGCAACCTTTTTAAAAAGCTTTCGAATTCGAAAAGAGCTTCAGTCAAGACTCAAACCCCACAAGTGCTATATACATGTTTTTTCTAAATATTTAACAAATATCTGAAAAATTATGAACTTAAAGAAACATTTGTTAATTTTATTTACAATTATTAAGTTTTGGCTTTTGGCAGCGGCATTTTAGCAACAATTACGTTAAAAAGACACGAACGAAGTGTTTACTTTTTTTTATTAGTCAAATAATTTTGGCAATAAGCTGGAAAGAGGAGCGGATTATTCTTACAGATCTTTAACTAATGCAGATAAAATTAAATAAAATGCAAAATAAAGCAATAAAAATCTACAAAACAAAAGTAAATAAAGCAGACAAAACAATAAAACAAAACATGGACAATAATTGTTCGCGTTTTCCATTTTGTAAATAACATTTTATTATTAATATTTATGTGTTGGCGTCGTCCGTTTTTGTTTTTTATTTATAAAGTTAACATGTATAGAAAAATTAAAGCAAAAAAACTTCTACTTGTATAAACGTAAGGAAAATCGTTATTTGCATCGTAATTATATGAAAACTTAGACTATTAAATTTTGAGCTGAAAATATACAAAGAGATTTTGGAAATATTTCATGATTAGTCAATATATGAATATAGAAATTGTTTTTTTTTTTTTGTTTCAAAACGTTATTCGTTGCATTTTTTTCGATTTTTTTTTGATCGTGTGCTTAGTATAACAAATATTTATATATTAATTATTAAATAGAACATAATAAAGCAGACATTTAAAAAATCATTGGCACAAGTTGCAGTCAAATTAACAATAAAACATATATGCATTAAAAGTAAATCAAACGAAAAATAGTTAATTAGGTTAGTTTTCGGATGTGGATGAAATGCATTTGCACAGTGGTTCTTAAGCCATAAACATACAACTAAATTACATAATATATAAATAAGAATACTTTTGGGCTATATCAATCATTAATAAAAAGTTTCATTTGCCGCGGCAGAAAAAATATGAATAAATAATTTATGTCTCGAACAACTTCGCCTTCAATTACAACAATAACAAGAATAAGTACAACAAACAACTACAAACACATCAAGTTGTGCAATAACAACCAACTGTGTGTGTGTGTGTGTGTGCTCAGGCGAGCGCTATTGCCACAATGATAATCACACCAATTACGATCAGGCACAATGTGAGCAAATCATTGGGCGTAATCAGGCCCACGGTGCAGGCAACAAGTACGTGCTCGAGTGTCGTCAAACCGCCTCGCGTCGAGTCGCCGAGCCCCGCCCCCGCCCCTGCTCGCGCAGCTGGTCGCACTTCGCCAAACACGGAGAGCGCTTTCGAGCTGGTCGTCGGCCGCTCGTCTGGCAACGCCGGAAGTCCTTGGTGACGACGTGTCTCAATTTCATTGGCTTCGCTGTCGCCGTCGCCGTCGTAGCCGCTACCTCTGCTGCTGCTGTGCCGCTCATTACGTGTTAAAGTATCCTTAATTGGCATATCAACGCGCTCTACCTCTCTCCCTTTCTCTTTGTTGATATCTTCCTCTTGCTCTGCTTTGGTATGGTAATTGAGTCGCACCTCGGAAATGCTTAGGTTTATTTGCGGAGTCTCGTAAACAATGCTCTTTTTGCGCTGAACTAGTTCACATTCAGCTGGTTCATTTAATGCGCTTTCGTCAATTCTGATTTCTTCGAGAAAAGCTTCGTCCAGAGCAATTGACACTAAATCGTTTTCGTTGAGTTCGTTTTCATCGAAACTTCTGTCGTTAAGTTCTTTTATAAGAGATTCACTCGTTAAGTCATAAACTGCCTTGCTTAACGCGGGAGTTTCGACAAGTTTGTGCTCGGAATTAAGTTCACTTGCAATATCGGTTTCGTTAAGTGCCGCCTCCTCACGCAAGCTCTCGAGCAGCTCCTCCTCTGTGGGCAAACGTGGAAACTCTTCAGCCTCCTTCTTAGCGCTATCGAACACGGTATCGGTGTCATCATCTGTACTTATCGAAACCTCGGACACGTAGTGCTCCTTAACCTCAAAGCGACTATTGTAGCTGGTTTGCAGCTCAATGGAGGCATTCGCATGGGCTGCAAGTGGAAAGTCAGCTAGGCTGGCGTTACCCGAGTCCGGATTGGATGATGTTTCTTCCAACTCGGAACTTAACGAATCGAACTGGGTCAGGGCGGGCGCCACCTCGGGTCTATCCATTACAATGTCGACTTTGCAGGCATAGATCCGATTAAAATTGGGCGATAGCTTCAGGCAGGTCTCCGTCGGCGTCTGCTCGTGCTCTGGCTCCAGCTCCAGTTCCGGTATGGTGGCTAACTTATAACTATGACTACAAGAGATACTAGCACTGTCATTAGTGGAGGCGGATGTGGATGCAGATAGGCTGCTGTTGCTGGTAGTATCAACATCGAGTTCGGGGTCAAGTTTAGGGTCAACATTCAAAACTGGATTAGTAGCGGTAGCTTGGAGCGCACAGCGGGGATTAGTAGCGGCATCTGAGGAGCTCGTCGCATTGGCTTGGACTTGTGCTTGCACTTGTACTTGGGCGGGGGCAACGCCTTTACCTGTTGGATTAACCGGCGGTTTCTGACGACGCAGTTGCTTCGCTGGCTTCTCCTCAATGCCAAAGATTGCGGCCAGTTCCTCGCTCGAATTGTACTGCGAGGGCGACGAGGAGCGTGCTCTGCGCTCGCCAACCGGCGTCAATTGCAACGGCGGAGATGAGGCGGCGGATGACGACGTGGTCGGCGACGGCGACGCCACGCTGGCGGTTTGATTCTCGCTCGTGTTGTTGTTGGTACTACTCTGTGTGGTGCTTTGTGTGTTGCTGGTGCTGATTGTGGTATTGTTGGGCGTTGTCTCCGCATCGTAGGACGTGGTGCTGAATGTCTTGATGGGATCGGTGCTGGGTGCATGATAATCGCTGCTCTGCGACTTGATGTAGTCGCTCGAGGAGTACGGATTAAATGAGGTAATGCTGGAGGACATGGGCCGGCTGGCATTCGAGGGGCTCGATGACTTGGCCAGGCAATCGCTGCTGGAGCTGAACGAGGATGCGGTGGTGCTTACGGTGGTTGCCTGATGACTACCACGCCCACTCCCGCTGCCGCTGCTCATGCTGGGCGCCGTAGTGCGCTGATCATCCGCACTGGTTGTTGTTGTTGTTGTCCTGCTGCAGCTGCTCCCCGGGCCCGTTTCCCGCGCCTGACGCTCGCACTCCTGCATAATGCGATCGATATCGTCGAGCGTTTGGGACTTGGCCTGCGCCCGTGTCCGGGCCTCTGCAATGGGACAAATGAGAGTGGCATCAGCGTGGACTCCAGCTCCAGTTCCAGCTGTGCTCATATTACACGCGGCCAGATTGTCGTAGTCCGGCGAAATCTCGGGCACGGACTCCGGCTCGGGCTCGGCCAGTTCGCTAAGCTGTCGCATGCAGCGCTTGGCAATCGCCTCGATCTTGTCGGATTGGATGGGATCCAGTTTCCTGATGAGATGCGGCATCACCAGCTGCTGCTCCTGCTTCACCTGCAGCGCCTCGTGCACAACCACGGGCGGTTCGGTAGTCACAATATCCTTGAGGATCTTCTCGCACACGGCATTCGCCGCCTCGGACACCTCGTCGATGGCGCGGATTAGTTTCCCTTCCTTGTGCAGTTTTCGCTGCTGCGGCTGCTCCGTATCCGGCTCATCCTGGTCGGGCAGCGTATCGAGAAGCAGCTGGCCACAGCGCTTGGCCGCCTCGGACACTGCCTCGATTTGTTGCAGCTCTTGCTCCAGCTTTTGCTGCTCCGGGTTCAGCTTGGGCCGGGCAGCTGTGATGAGCGCCTCCTTGCGCAGCTCGTCCAGCTCCTGGGTCAGTTTGATGCTGCTCGCCTGCGCATCCTGCGCAATCTTGTTCAGCGCATCCTCCAGCAGGGGCTCGGGCGTTAGGCTTTTGCGTGGCGCCGGCACCGGTGGCAGCTTTGCCGTCTCCTCGTGACCCAGACGCTCCGGCAGCTGGGCGATGGCGCCACCCTGACTCGGATGCCTGAAGGGTATGTGCGGCTTCCTGTTGAGCTCCTCGTCCTGGGCCTTGAGCTTGCGCAACAAATCCAAAGTACCAGGGATGTCGCTCGCCTCCGTCACGCCCAGATTGGACATGGAGCCGGCGCGTTCGATGCTGCGCGTAAGCTCGATATAGCTGCTGAGATCCCCGCCAGACGGCTTCGCTGCGGCCCGCTGGATCAGATTGTATATGTTGGCGGATTGGGTGCGCGTCGCGCGCTGTTTTTTCTGCATTGGATAGTTGTAGCTGGACTTGGGCCCGGGCGGATCTTTGCGCAGCGCACGCACCGCCAAATCATCCTTGACAATGTCCGGCGAACCGCGCTGCTTCTTCTGCTTCTGCACCGGCTCCACGTGGAGATAGTCGCTCTGCGGCGCCGGCACAATCGGACCGACGGGTATCCCGAAGGGCGGCTGCCTGTCCGCGGCGCGATACTGCAAATTGGCCAATTGAAGATTGCGATAGGCGACATCGTCGCGCACCGGATCCGGCTCACCCGCCGGCGAGTCCTCGTCCTCGTAGTCATCGGCATGGGCCAAGGCGAATTTCTCAAAGTCGCTTGGCGTGGGCATACGCGGCTTGGCCTCCGACTTGGACTCCGACTTGGGCTGCGACTTGGACTCCGCCTTGGGCTCCGGTGGTTCGGTGAGGCCGAGCGACTTGTAAATGGCCTCCAGCTCGTTGATGGCCTCCTCGAGATTGGCGGGCTTCTTGCGTGGAAAATAGACAGGCGCTATGGCTGGAGCGCTGCCCTTGCGCTCGTTAAAAATGGGCGCCGGCGCCTGTTGATGCTGTTCCCGCTTCTCGGCCACGTACTCCTCGTACTTATTGGGCAAATCCTCGCCAGAACGGCGCTGGTAATGATGCGGCATGGAGTTGGTCTTGTGCATATCACGATGTCGTATCTCCACATAGTTCTGGCTGCCATGCTCGCCGGGCTTGATGTGCAAGCTGCCGCAGATCACGTTGTCCGTCTCCAGAGCGGGAACGGGAGCCGGAGCGGGATTAGGAGCTGCTCGCTTGGGCTTCTGCACCTCAGAGTACATGGGCATGGGATAGCTGCGCAGCTCGCTTATTCGCGAACTGGAAATGGAGCGCGGCTTAGCCAGGGGCTGACCACCCTCGCTGGAGTTGGGCAATCCGCTCTTCGAGGTGCGCAAAACACCGCTGGAAGCCGGCAGGCCGGGCTTTGGCTCACGCAGTCCGGCGTTCGGGTCCAGCATGTGGATGGGCTTCCTGGAGCGCGGCGTCGCATCGGCCACATAATGAAAATCGATGCCGTTGGGCAGCGACTTTTTGCCCGGAAGGGCGTTCCGCTCCGAGCGGGTAATGAAGCGACGATTATGCGCCTGCTCCGGCTGCTCGGTGACCGGGGCACTGGCTATGGAACCACCTCCGCCTGGCTGGGAATTGAGCGAGTGCACAGATTGGTAATGCGGCGGCTGCCACATCCGATCGTCGGACACACAGCGCCCGCCCTGATCGAAGGCATAGGAGACGGGACGCAAATCGCTGGAACTGTAGCCCGCATGGACGCGCCGCAAGGGATCTCTCGGTGGCGGCGGCGGCGGCAGCGGCTTGCTCTGCATTCGTCCATTCGCATTCTGCAAATGCATTTGGCTGTCGTAGCTGATGCTGCGCTTCGCATCGTTCTGCATGGAGTTCTGCAAGGGACGCGCCTGCGGCTGCCATTGCACATAGCCGGAGAAGGCGGCAACGGTGGAGGCGGGGGCGGGTGCCGCCTGGTAAATGGACAAGGGCAATGGCTGCGTCTTGTAGCGCTGCGTGGGCACCAGCACCGGCTGCTGCTGCTGGACAGGCACACCGCCATGGCTGACCTCGCCGTCGCGGGACAATCTTTTGTAGTAGCGTTCGTTGCGGGCGGCGCGACTGCGTCGACTCTGGCCGGGTGCGCCGTATCCCTGCAGCGCCTGGCCGCCGCTGTGTATGCTTTCGTCGCTGCGATACTTGGAGAAGGTGGAGGAGTTCAGCGAAATTATCTCCTCCTCGCTGGAGTGGCCAGGCACCTTGCCACGTTGACCGGAGCGGGATTTAGGTGGCGGCATATTCACGCCCGGCGGCGGCGCTTGCTGCGACAGATAGAGCCGGCGATCCAGGGAGTTGCTGGAGCGGCTGTAGTAGCCGGGCTGGTTCTGATAGTATGGCTCTGGCGGCACCATCTCCACGGGCAGAAAGAACTCATTGTCTATGTGCTGCGGCTGGGCGGGATGCGATTGGGACTGCGATTGGGATTGGGCTGCCGGCATAACAATGTGATCGAAGCCGAGCGCTTTGTTGCTGGTGCTCCGTGTGGACTTGGCGTGGTGTTTGGCTTTGGGTTTCGTTGAGCTCTGGCGCTGGGCGGGCACAAAGCCCGCCTTGCGGTCCTCCTCGCTGGAGCTGGCGCTGCAATCGGCCGCATCCTTCTTCTTGCGAAACAGTCGACCAAAGGACCATTTCTGTTTATTCGACAGCTGCTGCTGTGAGGATCCGGATCCAGATCCGTTCAGGCGCAGACGCTCCATCTCCAGTTCGTTGTTGATGTCGGCGGTTGTTGTGTTTATTGTTGTTGTTGTGGCCTTCGTGTCGTCTTTGGGCAGCGGTAACTGGGGACGCCAAGTTGTTTGAACAGTCTACGGAGGGAGAGAGAGAGAGAGAGGGAGAGAAATATAAATTAGTTAGAGTCAATAGCCGGCTAAATCAAGATAAGTTTTATTTAAGCATTTGTTTTATTTGCACCTAATGGGCCTACAGAGTTGATGTTTTGCCTGTTTAGACAAACGATAAGATTTCATTTTATATTAACTTGGCTCAAAGAGCCGGAGATAAGCGCCCAACCCAACCAAGCTCCGCCTTGACTTGCCTTTATATATTTTTATGTCATACACTGGCAGAAAAACTGTACAACATTTGCTTTTATTCAAAAGCTTTTCCAGTCTGCTGCATTTGGAAAGGTTTTCAAAAGACAATTAAGAAATATTATTTATTGTTTTTTAAATACATTCAAATTATACAAATGCTATGCACTGAGAGAAAAACTGGGTTTATTGATTTACATCAGTATTTAAAACAAAATGATTTGCTGTTTTTTGTTTTAATTAAAATGGCAACTATACAGATTACTTTTTCTGAGATTTGCCCTGCACTTTGCATACTTTTTCTTGCAACTTTTTCTTAATCGATCGGGAAGAAATTTGCATACAACTCCCACGCCAGAATCTTAAGAAGAAGACAAAGCTTCTTGTTTATCTTTAAAAAAAGAAGTCTGTGTACCGAGCGGAAGCAGCTCATTATCATACAAATCAGATACTTGGCATAATACTAATTGCTTTTGCAGAACCTAAAAGCGAAGCGTTGTAAAGATAGCAAAATGTGTTATCAATCAAGATAAAGATAATTGTTGTATAACAAATGTGATGACAAGTTTTAAAAACATTAAACATTAAACGGGCTAAACAATGAGAGCTGCTGAACTTGAAAGGCAGAAACTATTTAATCTTATCTCAAGCTAAGAAAAAAAATAACTATTCAGTTTCAATTATTCTCTTGGTTTCTAATGTCTTTCTCATATGCGAATCATATACAAAAATAAACGAAATTGCGTGTGAAATTCAATTTCTTTTTGCTGTTTTTAATTATTTGTTTAATTTGGGATTTTTGTTTATAGAAAAAAAGCTCGAAAATTGGGCGTGGGATTCATGTATATGAGACATCATTTCCGCTGCTGACGATCTTATATCATGTATATAAAGCAGACGATGCAAAAGGGGCAACAGTTGTCTTATTCATAAGGCACATGGTTGAAGGGCTTATTAAAAGCAAATAAACAAGCGCCAAATGTAAACATGATGTGGAATAAAGGCGGAATACGATTCGATTGCAATGAAGTAAAAACCTTTAGACTGAAATGAAAGTTTTTATCGTGATGCACTGAAGGAAATCCAGAATGTTTGACAATTTTATGATCCTCTTAAAATGGAATTTGCGCAAAAGGTTCGTAACAGCCGGCAAGTGTAAACATGAAGTGGAATAAAGGCGGAATACGATTCAATTTCGATCAAGTAAAATGCTTTTGGCTGAAATTAAAGTTAAACTATAGGAAATCCAGAATGTTTTACATATTTATGATCCACTTTAAATGAGATCGGCGGCAAAGTCGCGTAAAATCATAAACTATAATATTTCAACACGTGTTGCTTGGTTACATGCACAAAATGATTTATGGACTGCGGCATAACGAAACACGATTCTAAAAACCACATAAAAGTCGGAACAGCTACGTGACTCAGTTTAAAGACAAATAATATTTTTTGTATATTTATGTAAAATAGTATAAGAGAATTTATGCAGAAATTTTCGAAAATTGATGGCGTCGCAAGCAGCTGCGTAATATCGGGCAGACTGCCAAGGCACAAATCAAGCATACGCACTGTGCAACGCGTGAAAAGATAGGAATACACAATGGAAAAACGCACACCCTACACACACATCGAGTGTGCGTTGGGTAACTAAAAATAAGCACGCAAAATTGTACAATAGAAATGTACAACAAAAAGCCGAATTAGATTCCCAATCGAAATGCCAAATCTGAAGTGAAGCTCAACACACAACACAAAATCGGGAACATTTGCGCAAAATGTATGTGAAAATTTATAAATAAATATGTTTCGAGTGGAAAGCAGAAATTTACGCGCGATTCTAATCTATATACAAATGCTTTATGCTGCGATCCGAAAGTGTTCTGGGCCGAACACACGCGTCCACTCGACTGATAGGACAGGAAAACTGTTCACGATCTCGACGATCAGCCAGGCCGAAAGCTTTCCGTGCGAAGCTCTTTCCATCAGCAAAGAGAGCAGAGAGTGTTTGCTTAAGAGAGCGAGAGAGTTGCGAGAGACTGACGAGAGATCTTGGGGGGGATACATATTGAGTTTTAGAACGGGGCCCTCGACATCAACAATTCAATTAAGTAAATCGTAACTAAATCTAAATGATTTTCCATTTCGTCTTAAGATCAATTGGGAAGTCAATGAACCGCTCCGAAAGTATTACGTGGCCCCCGAGGCTTTTAATTAACATAAAATTGAGAGCAGAAAATGTTCGTGTGGAAAAGTTCTTTGCCCACCGCCCACTCATATATATATGGGAGAAAAGTCAATGCAGATCAGAAAATGTGTCACCTGAAATTAAGGAAAATGTCATTAATGCCAAGAATTTTACATGCCAGGCATATGAAACCAAAGGAAATTGTGGCCCAAAGTTATGACTATGGAAGTGTGTCTGTTTAAATAGATTGAATAAGGTGGAAAACTTGAAATCTTTCGAATTTTGTTCCAATTTCGTCGCCAATGTTTTTTTAAATAAATGCTTGACATTAGAGATTTTGTAAGTTTTCGCTGACAAGCAAGTACAAATATTTGTACAGGCTTTGAAAAATGGAACGAATGCGGAAGATATTTGCGCTGTCGAAAAGTGAGAGCAAATTACGGCCCGATCTAAATATATAAACTTACTTTCTATATAAAGAACCGAGTGTTTTTTTTTTGTGTAGACAGCAATGTAAAGCTAGAATATGGGTCAGTGGGCATTTTTGGCCAAGTTGCTGCGATCCCAAACTAAGTTTTTATATATATATATTTAATTGCTTAAGAACTGACTCATTTTTTTCGGAAAACAATAAATAAATATAAATGCGAATCTTAATTAAAATGGCAAACGATTTGCAGCTGTTCAATAGAAAGTTAATGAACTGCATCTGCGGCGCGTTCGCCCGTTTTAATTGCACTGAATAATAATTTGAAATAAAAAGTTTAATGACTTTTACCTTATTTCGCTTGATCGAGAATTTGTGTAAAATTTCATTTTGTTTATTATATTATATATAAATCTGTGTGGGACTTAAAAGACAGCTCACAAAAGGCTGACAGCTCACAATAGGCTGAAAAACTGGAAATTTGGTTGTCATTGTGATCAGGAATATATATCTATACTGTTTATAACTTAAAAGTTGCTTGATGTAAAGAAAATATTATATAATTTAATAATATTAAACCAAACGAAATTAGAAATAGACAACAAGTGGCATTCGCTGTGTGATCATCGTCTGAAAATGTTTCCATTTATTGGAGAAGGCGTCGAGTTCGTCACGCCAAGTGCTTATAATGAATTAGGGATGCTTCAAGTTGCATTGTGGCAACAACAACTACAATAAAAACAATCATGCATAATCCATACTAATTTCCTCAGACCTCAGCCGTTGTAGGGTCAATGACAGGCTCTAAACGGCGGGGGGCGAGCCCAGAAAGTTGGTCAACTGGAAAAAAGGAGTCAAAATGGGAAAAGCTGAAAAACTAAAATTATTTTATTTATGCACAGCACGTGTTGCATTTTGTGCTGGGGTAAGAATAGGCCAAAAACAAAAAAGCAACTAAATGCAATTTGTGGCAAGATATTTGTTTATCCAGCGAAGCGAATGATCAGTGCGTGATGTTGTTGTTGTTGAGCTGCGGGACCGGGCAACGCCGGGTGTTTAATGGCACCAGGAAGTCGCATGGTGAGCGCTGTTGTAATTCTAACATATTTAACATATGCAATTTTCTGCTGGTTAATATTATGTAAGGGTTTGAAGAAAAGCGTGATAAGTGTATTCTAATGACTTTTGGGGCGTATTTGTTTGTGCCCGTTTGTATATAATATATATATACTAGCGGGTATAGCCCGGCCTTACCCGTGGCACAATAAAAAATGTTCTCAAAAAGCTTTGAAAATAATTTTGAAACTGATCGGACGGTAAACAAACAACTTTTCTACAACTGTTTTCCGCACATTTCCCACTGTTGCGGGTGGAATTTCCCAAATGTTGATCACCAATCAGTCAGTCAGTCAGTCAGTCAGTCAGTCAGTCATGACAATCAGTTTTATATATAGAGATAATATTATTTCGTATATAATACGAATATATATATTCGTTTGTTTATAATATTATTTCGTAAACTCTTAAGACACTTTTCGTGGCTGTTTATCAGCTTTAAATTCTTAAGTCTACCAAAAAGCAGTCGAAATAAAACTTTCAATATTTTGTTCATACTTCCAATTCTGCCCGAGCAAACTTTACTATTTTGCATAAATGTTTAGCCCAAAAGGCAGACAAAACAACAAATTTGAAATCAGAAACGCGTCGCTTTCATTTTCAAATGCTCGGTCAATGAACTTAAGCATGGGCCTGAGAGCCGCCGCCAAAAAAAAATGTCCGAAAAAAGGCAACCAAACATGTTTAATAAAAAAATATTTGACACGCATCTGAAGAGGCGTCCGCAGAGATATGGCAGGGCTAGAGGTTGGCCTATTGGTTTATTATATTTATATTATATTTGTGCGTTTAACTATACACGAACTCTTAAACTTTCACTGGACGTCATTAATTTTCACCCGTTTCGGGCGCTAGAGGGAAATAATCAACATGCTCGTAATACTACACAACACACATCTCGACATGTAAATCGATTTTTAATTGCCAAAATGTGTCTTGGTTTTGTTGTTGCCCCTTAAAAGTCGCACAGTCAGGTGGCAGTTGCTTTATTCAAATATGATACACAAATTAGATGAAGGGCCCGACTAATTTGTAGCATTTATTTATATGAAAAATAACAAAAATTTGCATAATTACGCAAATGTGTTGAAGACTTTTTGGGCGGGAAAAAAGAGCTTATGATATGTGATATGCGACTGTCGACAAATGTGGGAACATTTCCCAATCAAAGGGAGAGACAGGTGAAGCACCAGGTTGATATGATATATGAGCACCGTGTGACTTCAATTCATTTATAATTAACACTCTGTGTGACTTTAATTCATTTATAATTAACACTCTAACACGTTGGGCTATAAATAAATATGGCACTCCACGCATATAGTAAAAGTATTCACGCTCTTCTTATGGTTTACTTTGCAATAAAGTAAATAATTTCTGTATTTTTACAAAGATTTGGTATGTGACGTTTCGTGTTCAAATTGATTTCCAAAGATCTACTCGAAAAATCATTTGAGACGTGTTTCACACTTTTCGCAGAGTTCAAGCTTCCTCGGCTTAAATATTTTTAGGGATCAGTCTTACCTGTTTGTACACACATGCATGTGTGTTTTGTATATATGCAAACATGCGTATATGCGTACATGTATGAATATATGTCCGGATACATGCACATAGATGCATACATACATACATGCATATATGACGCCCACACACATTGACATATATAATACGTATATCCCTTTGTACGAAATACTTGTATCATATATAGACATAGGTCGAAATTTCCCACCCCCATAACTAGGTCAAAAGAAAAGAAACCAAAAATGTATATGTACATAAATGCATACATACATGCATGCATTCACTAACACACACACGCCAACACACACACAAACGCACACACATATGTTTATATATATAATACTTATATGCTTTCGTAATCAATATATAGACATAGGTCAAAATTTCCCACCCCCTAACTCGGCCAAAACTCAACCGATTTTCATAAGGCTTGGCTTTTTGTACATAGTTTTCCCTCTAGATTAATCTGGCATTCAAATCTGAACACATATTTTTGGGTCGAAATTCATGTCAAAATCTTACCCCTAGGATTCGTATATAGACATGGGTCGAAATTTCCCACCTCCATAACTCGGCCAAAACTCAACCGATTTTCACCAGGATTGACTTTTTGTCCATGGTTTACCCTCTAAAATAATCTGGCATTCAAATCTGAACACATATTTTTGGGTCGAAATTCATGTCAAAATCTTACCCCTAGGATTCGTATATAGACATGGGTCGAAATTTCCCACCTCCATAACTCGGCCAAAACTCGACCGATTTTTACCAGGATTGACTTTTTGTCTATGGTTCACCCTCTAAAATAATCTGGCATTTAAATCTTAACACATATTTTTGGGTCGAAATTCATGTCAAAATCTTGCCCCTAGGATTCCTATATAGACATAAGTCAAAATTTCCCACCCCCCTAACTCGGCCAAAACTCAACCGATTTTCATAAGGCTTGGTATTTTGTACATAGTTTTCCCTCTAGATTAATCTGGCATTCAAATCTGAACACATCTTTTTGGGTCGAAATTCATGTCAAAATCTTACCCCTAGGATTCGTATATAGACATGGGTCGAAATTTCCCACCTCCATAACTCGGCCAAAACTCAACCGATTTTCATAAGGCTTGGCTTTTTGTACATAGTTTTCCATCTAGATTAATCTGGCATTCAAATCTGAACACATATTTTTGGGTCGAAATTCATGTCAAAATCTTACCCCTAGGATTCGTATATAGACATGGGTCGAAATTTCCCACCTCCATAACTCGGCCCAAACTCAACCGATTTTCACCAGGATTGACTTTTTGTCCATGGTTTACCCTCTAAAATAATCTGGCATTTAAATCTTAACACATATTTTTGGGTCGAAATTCATGTCAAAATCTTACCCCTAGGATTCGTATATAGACATGGGTCGAAATTTCCCACCCCCCTAACTCGGCCAAAACTCAACCGATTTTCATAAGGCTTGGCTTTTTGTACATAGTTTTCCCTCTAGATTGATCTGGCATTCAAATCTGAACACATCTTTTTGGGTCGAAATTCATGTCAAAATCTTACCCCTAGGATTCGTATATAGACATGGGTCGAAATTTCCCACCTCCATAACTCGGCCAAAACTCAACCGATTTTCACCATGATTGACTTTTTGTCCATGGTTTACCCTCTTAAATAATCTGGCATTTAAATCTTAACACATATTTTTGGGTCGAAATTCATGTCAAAATCTTACCCCTAGGATTCGTATATAGACATATGTCAAAAATTCCCACCCCCTAACTCGGCCAAAACTCAACCGATTTTCATAAGGCTTGGCTTTTTGTACATAGTTTTCCATCTAGATTAATCTGGCATTCAAATCTGAACACATCTTTTTGGGTCGAAATTCATGTCAAAATCTTACCCCTAAGATTCGTATATAGACATGGGTCGAAATTTCCCACCTCCATAACTCGGCCAAAACTCAACCGATTTTCATAAGGCTTGGCTTTTTGTACATAGTTTTCCATCTAGATTAATCTGGCATTCAAATCTGAACACATATTTTTGGGTCGAAATTCATGTCAAAATCTTACCCCTAGGATTCGTATATAGACATGGGTCGAAATTTCCCACCTCCATAACTCGGCCAAAACTCAACCGATTTTCACCAGGATTGACTTTTTGTCCATGGTTTACCCTCTAAAATAATCTGGCATTCAAATCTGAACACATATTTTTGGCTCGAAATTCATGTCAAAATCTTACCCCGAGGATTCGTATATAGACATGGGTCGAAATTTCCCACCTCCATAACTCGGCCAAAACTCAACCGATTTTCACCAGGATTGACTTTTTGTCCATGGTTTACCCTCTAAAATAATCTGGCATTTAAAGCTTAACATATATTTTTGGCTCGAAATTCATGTCAAAATCTTACCCCTAGGATTCGTATATAGACATATGTCAAAAATTCCCACCCCCCTAACTCGGCCAAAACTCAACCGATTTTCATAAGGCTGGGCTTTTTGTACATAGTTTTCCCTCTAGATTAATCTGGCATTCAAATCTGAACACATATTTTTGGGTCGAAATTCATGTCAAAATCTTACCCCTAGGATTCGTATATAGACATGGGTCGAAATTTCCCACCTCCATAACTCGGCCAAAACTCAACCGATTTTCACCAGGATTGACTTTTTGTCCATGGTTTTCCCTCTAGATTAATCTGGCATTCAAATCTGAACACATCTTTTTGGGTCGAAATTCATGTCAAAATCTTACCCCTAAGATTCGTATATAGACATGGGTCGAAATTTCCCACCTCCATAACTCGGCCAAAACTCAACCGATTTTCATAAGGCTTGGCTTTTTGTACATAGTTTTCCATCTAGATTAATCTGGCATTCAAATCTGAACACATATTTTTGGGTCGAAATTCATGTCAAAATCTTACCCCTAGGATTCGTATATAGACATGGGTCGAAATTTCTCACCTCCATAACTCGGCCAAAACTCAACCGATTTTCACCAGGATTGACTTTTTGTCCATGGTTTACCCTCTAAAATAATCTGGCATTCAAATCTGAACACATATTTTTGGCTCGAAATTCATGTCAAAATCTTACCCCTAGGATTCGTATATAGACATGGGTCGAAATTTCCCACCTCCATAACTCGGCCAAAATTCAACCGATTTTCACCAGGATTGACTTTTTGTCCATGGTTTACCCTCTTAAATAATCTGGCATTTAAATCTTAACACATATTTTTGGGTCGAAATTCATGTCAAAATCTTACCCCTAGGATTCGTATATAGACATATGTCAAAAATTCCCACCCCCTAACTCGGCCAAAACTCAACCGATTTTCATAAGGCTTGGCTTTTTGTACATAGTTTTCCCTCTAGATTAATCTGGCATTCAAATCTGAACACATCTTTTTGGGTCGAAATTCATGTCAAAATCTTACCCCTAAGATTCGTATGTAGACATGGGTCGAAATTTCCCACCTCCATAACTCGGCCAAAACTCAACCGATTTTCATAAGGCTTGGCTTTTTGTACATAGTTTTCCATCTAGATTGATCTGGCATTTAAATCTTAACACATATTTTTGGGTCGAAATTCATGTCAAAATCTTACCCCTAGGATTCGTATATAGACATATGTCAAAAATTCCCACCCCCTAACTCGGCCAAAACTCAACCGATTTTCATAAGGCTTGGCTTTTTGTACATAGTTTTCCCTCTAGATTAATCTGGCATTCAAATCTGAACACATATTTTTGGCTCGAAATTCATGTCAAAATCTTACCCCTAGGATTCGTATATAGACATGGGTCGAAATTTCCCACCTCCATAACTCGGCCAAAACTCAACCGATTTTCATAAGGCTTGGCTTTTTGTACATAGTTTTCCATCTAGATTAATCTGGCATTCAAATCTGAACACATCTTTTTGGGTCGAAATTCATGTCAAAATCTTACCCCTAAGATTCGTATGTAGACATGGGTCGAAATTTCCCACCTCCATAACTCGGCCAAAACTCAACCGATTTTCATAAGGCTTGGCTTTTTGTACATAGTTTTCCATCTAGATTGATCTGGCATTCAAATCTGAACACATCTTTTTGGGTCGAAATTCATGTCAAAATCTTACCCCTAGGATTCGTATATAGACATGGGTCGAAATTTCCCACCTCCATAACTCGGCCAAAACTCAACCGATTTTCACCAGGATTGACTTTTTGTCCATGGTTTACCCTCTAAAATAATCTGGCATTCAAATCTGAACACATATTTTTGGCTCGAAATTCATGTCAAAATCTTACCCCTAGGATTCGTATATAGACATGGGTCGAAATTTCCCACCTCCATAACTCGGCCAAAACTCAACCGATTTTCACCAGGATTGACTTTTTGTCCATGGTTTACCCTCTAAAATAATCTGGCATTTAAATCTTAACACATATTTTTGGGTCGAAATTCATGTCAAAATCTTACCCCTAGGATTCGTATATAGACATATGTCAAAAATTCCCACCCTCCTAACTCGGCCAAAACTCAACCGATTTTCATAAGGCTTGGCTTTTTGTACATAGTTTTCCCTCTAGATTAATCTGGCATTCAAATCTGAACACATCTTTTTGGGTCGAAATTCATGTCAAAATCTTACCCCTAGGATTCGTATATAGACATGGGTCGAAATTTCCCACCTCCATAACTCGGCCAAAACTCAACCGATTTTCACCAGGATTGACTTTTTGTCCATGGTTTACCCTCTTAAATAATCTGGCATTTAAATCTTAACACATATTTTTGGGTCGAAATTCATGTCAAAATCTTACCCCTAGGATTCGTATATAGACATATGTCAAAAATTCCCACCCCCTAACTCGGCCAAAACTCAACCGATTTTCATAAGGCTGGGCTTTTTGTACATAGTTTTCCCTCTAGATTAATCTGGCATTCAAATCTGAACACATATTTTTGGCCGAAATTCATGTCAAAATCTTACCCCTAGGATTCGTATATAGACATGGGTCGAAATTTCCAACCTCCATAACTCGGCCAAAACTCAACCGATTTTCATAAGGCTTGGCTTTTTGTACATAGTTTTCCATCTAGATTTATCTGGCATTCAAATCTGAACACATATTTTTGGGTCGAAATTCATGTCAAAATCTTACCCCTAGGATTCGTATATAGACATGTGTCGAAATTTCCCACCTCCATAACTCGGCCAAAACTCAACCGATTTTCACCAGGATTGACTTTTTGTCCATGGTTTACCCTCTAAAATAATCTGGCATTCAAATCTGAACACATATTTTTGGCTCGAAATTCATGTCAAAATCTTACCCCTAGGATTCGTATATAGACATGGGTCGAAATTTCCCACCTCCATAACTCGGCCAAAACTCAACCGATTTTCACCAGGATTGACTTTTTGTCCATGGTTTACCCTCTAAAATAATCTGGCATTCAAATCTGAACACATATTTTTGGGTCGAAATTCATGTCAAAATCTTACCCCTAAGATTCGTATATAGACATGGGTCGAAATTTCCCACCTCCATAACTCGGCCAAAACTCAACCGATTTTCATAAGGCTTGGCTTTTTGTACATAGTTTTCCATCTAGATTAATCTGGCATTCAAATCTGAACACATATTTTTGGGTCGAAATTCATGTCAAAATCTTACCCCTAGGATTCGTATATAGACATGGGTCGAAATTTCCCACCTCCATAACTCGGCCAAAACTCAACCGATTTTCACCAGGATTGACTTTTTGTCCATGGTTTACCCTCTAAAATAATCTGGCATTCAAATCTGAACACATATTTTTGGCTCGAAATTCATGTCAAAATCTTACCCCTAGGATTCGTATATACACATGGGTCGAAATTTCCCACCTCCATAACTCGGCCAAAAGTCAACCGATTTTCACCAGGATTGACTTTTTGTCCATGGTTTACCCTCTAAAATAATCTGGCATTTAAATCTTAACACATATTTTTGGGTCGAAATTCATGTCAAAATCTTACCCCTAGGATTCGTATATAGACATATGTCAAAAATTCCCACCCCCCTAACTCGGCCAAAACTCAACCGATTTTCATAAGGCTTGGCTTTTTGTACATAGTTTTCCCTCTAGATTAATCTGGCATTCAAATCTGAACACATCTTTTTGGGTCGAAATTCATGTCAAAATCTTACCCCTAGGATTCGTATATAGACATGGGTCGAAATTTCCCACCTCCATAACTCGGCCAAAACTCAACCGATTTTCACCAGGATTGACTTTTTGTCCATGGTTTACCCTCTTAAATAATCTGGCATTTAAATCTTAACACATATTTTTGGGTCGAAATTCATGTCAAAATCTTACCCCTAGGATTCGTATATAGACATATGTCAAAAATTCCCACCCCCCTAACTCGGCCAAAACTCAACCGATTTTCATAAGGCTGGGCTTTTTGTACATAGTTTTCCCTCTAGATTAATCTGGCATTCAAATCTGAACACATATTTTTGGCCGAAATTCATGTCAAAATCTTACCCCTAGGATTCGTATATAGACATGGGTCGAAATTTCCCACCTCCATAACTCGGCCAAAACTCAACCGATTTTCATAAGGCTTGGCTTTTTGTACATAGTTTTCCATCTAGATTTATCTGGCATTCAAATCTGAACACATATTTTTGGGTCGAAATTCATGTCAAAATCTTACCCCTAGGATTCGTATATAGACATGTGTCGAAATTTCCCACCTCCATAACTCGGCCAAAACTCAACCGATTTTCACCAGGATTGACTTTTTGTCCATGGTTTACCCTCTAAAATAATCTGGCATTCAAATCTGAACACATATTTTTGGCTCGAAATTCATGTCAAAATCTTACCCCTAGGATTCGTATATACACATGGGTCGAAATTTCCCACCTCCATAACTCGGCCAAAAGTCAACCGATTTTCACCAGGATTGACTTTTTGTCCATGGTTTACCCTCTAAAATAATCTGGCATTTAAATCTTAACACATATTTTTGGGTCGAAATTCATGTCAAAATCTTACCCCTAGGATTCGTATATAGACATATGTCAAAAATTCCCACCCCCCTAACTCGGCCAAAACTCAACCGATTTTCATAAGGCTTGGCTTTTTGTACATAGTTTTCCCTCTAGATTAATCTGGCATTCAAATCTGAACACATCTTTTTGGGTCGAAATTCATGTCAAAATCTTACCCCTAGGATTCGTATATAGACATGGGTCGAAATTTCCCACCTCCATAACTCGGCCAAAACTCAACCGATTTTCACCAGGATTGACTTTTTGTCCATGGTTTACCCTCTTAAATAATCTGGCATTTAAATCTTAACACATATTTTTGGGTCGAAATTCATGTCAAAATCTTACCCCTAGGATTCGTATATAGACATATGTCAAAAATTCCCACCCCCCTAACTCGGCCAAAACTCAACCGATTTTCATAAGGCTGGGCTTTTTGTACATAGTTTTCCCTCTAGATTAATCTGGCATTCAAATCTGAACACATATTTTTGGCCGAAATTCATGTCAAAATCTTACCCCTAGGATTCGTATATAGACATGGGTCGAAATTTCCCACCTCCATAACTCGGCCAAAACTCAACCGATTTTCATAAGGCTTGGCTTTTTGTACATAGTTTTCCATCTAGATTTATCTGGCATTCAAATCTGAACACATATTTTTGGGTCGAAATTCATGTCAAAATCTTACCCCTAGGATTCGTATATAGACATGTGTCGAAATTTCCCACCTCCATAACTCGGCCAAAACTCAACCGATTTTCACCAGGATTGACTTTTTGTCCATGGTTTACCCTCTAAAATAATCTGGCATTCAAATCTGAACACATATTTTTGGCTCGAAATTCATGTCAAAATCTTACCCCTAGGATTCGTATATAGACATGGGTCGAAATTTCCCACCTCCATAACTCGGCCAAAACTCAACCGATTTTCACCAGGATTGACTTTTTGTCCATGGTTTACCCTCTAAAATAATCTGGCATTTAAATCTTAACACATATTTTTGGGTCGAAATTCATGTCAAAATCTTACCCCTAGGATTCGTATATAGACATATGTCAAAAATTCCCACCCCCCTAACTCGGCCAAAACTCAACCGATTTTCATAAGGCTTGGCTTTTTGTACATAGTTTTCCCTCTAGATTAATCTGGCATTCAAATCTGAACACATCTTTTTGGGTCGAAATTCATGTCAAAATCTTACCCCTAGGATTCGTATATAGACATGGGTCGAAATTTCCCACCTCCATAACTCGGCCAAAACTCAACCGATTTTCACCAGGATTGACTTTTTGTCCATGGTTTACCCTCTTAAATAATCTGGCATTTAAATCTTAACACATATTTTTGGGTCGAAATTCATGTCAAAATCTTACCCCTAGGATTCGTATATAGACATATGTCAAAAATTCCCACCCCCCTAACTCGGCCAAAACTCAACCGATTTTCATAAGGCTGGGCTTTTTGTACATAGTTTTCCCTCTAGATTAATCTGGCATTCAAATCTGAACACATATTTTTGGCCGAAATTCATGTCAAAATCTTACCCCTAGGATTCGTATATAGACATGGGTCGAAATTTCCCACCTCCATAACTCGGCCAAAACTCAACCGATTTTCATAAGGCTTGGCTTTTTGTACATAGTTTTCCATCTAGATTTATCTGGCATTCAAATCTGAACACATATTTTTGGGTCGAAATTCATGTCAAAATCTTACCCCTAGGATTCGTATATAGACATGTGTCGAAATTTCCCACCTCCATAACTCGGCCAAAACTCAACCGATTTTCACCAGGATTGACTTTTTGTCCATGGTTTACCCTCTAAAATAATCTGGCATTCAAATCTGAACACATATTTTTGGCTCGAAATTCATGTCAAAATCTTACCCCTAGGATTCGTATATACACATGGGTCGAAATTTCCCACCTCCATAACTCGGCCAAAAGTCAACCGATTTTCACCAGGATTGACTTTTTGTCCATGGTTTACCCTCTAAAATAATCTGGCATTTAAATCTTAACACATATTTTTGGGTCGAAATTCATGTCAAAATCTTACCCCTAGGATTCGTATATAGACATATGTCAAAAATTCCCACCCCCCTAACTCGGCCAAAACTCAACCGATTTTCATAAGGCTTGGCTTTTTGTACATAGTTTTCCCTCTAGATTAATCTGGCATTCAAATCTGAACACATCTTTTTGGGTCGTAATTCATGTCAAAATCTTACCCCTAGGATTCGTATATAGACATGGGTCGAAATTTCCCACCTCCATAACTCGGCCAAAACTCAACCGATTTTCACCAGGATTGACTTTTTGTCCATGGTTTACCCTCTTAAATAATCTGGCATTTAAATCTTAACACATATTTTTGGGTCGAAATTCATGTCAAAATCTTACCCCTAGGATTCGTATATAGACATATGTCAAAAATTCCCACCCCCCTAACTCGGCCAAAACTCAACCGATTTTCATAAGGCTGGGCTTTTTGTACATAGTTTTCCCTCTAGATTAATCTGGCATTCAAATCTGAACACATATTTTTGGCCGAAATTCATGTCAAAATCTTACCCCTAGGATTCGTATATAGACATGGGTCGAAATTTCCCACCTCCATAACTCGGCCAAAACTCAACCGATTTTCATAAGGCTTGGCTTTTTGTACATAGTTTTCCATCTAGATTTATCTGGCATTCAAATCTGAACACATATTTTTGGGTCGAAATTCATGTCAAAATCTTACCCCTAGGATTCGTATATAGACATGTGTCGAAATTTCCCACCTCCATAACTCGGCCAAAACTCAACCGATTTTCACCAGGATTGACTTTTTGTCCATGGTTTACCCTCTAAAATAATCTGGCATTCAAATCTGAACACATATTTTTGGCTCGAAATTCATGTCAAAATCTTACCCCTAGGATTCGTATATAGACATGGGTCGAAATTTCCCACCTCCATAACTCGGCCAAAACTCAACCGATTTTCACCAGGATTGACTTTTTGTCCATGGTTTACCCTCTAAAATAATCTGGCATTTAAATCTTAACACATATTTTTGGGTCGAAATTCATGTCAAAATCTTACCCCGAGGATTCGTATATAGACATGGGTCGAAATTTCCCACCTCCATAACTCGGCCAAAACTCAACCGATTTTCATAAGGCTTGGCTTTTTGTACATAGTTTTCCATCTAGATTAATCTGGCATTCAAATCTGAACACATCTTTTTGGGTCGAAATTCATGTCAAAATCTTACCCCTAAGATTCGTATATAGACATGGGTCGAAATTTCCCACCTCCATAACTCGGCCAAAACTCAACCGATTTTCATAAGGCTTGGCCTTTTGTACATAGTTTTCCATCTAGATTAATCTGGCATTCAAATCTGAACACATATTTTTGGGTCGAAATTCATGTCAAAATCTTACCCCTAGGATTCGTATATAGACATGGGTCGAAATTTCCCACCTCCATAACTCGGCCAAAACTCAACCGATTTTCACCAGGATTGACTTTTTGTCCATGGTTTACCCTCTAAAATAATCTGGCATTCAAATCTGAACACATATTTTTGGCTCGAAATTCATGTCAAAATCTTACCCCTAGGATTCGTATATACACATGGGTCGAAATTTCCCACCTCCATAACTCGGCCAAAAGTCAACCGATTTTCACCAGGATTGACTTTTTGTCCATGGTTTACCCTCTTAAATAATCTGGCATTTAAATCTTAACATATATTTTTGGGTCGAAATTCATGTCAAAATCTTACCCCTAGGATTCGTATATAGACATATGTCAAAAATTCCCACCCCCCTAACTCGGCCAAAACTCAACCGATTTTCATAAGGCTTGGCTTTTTGTACATAGTTTTCCCTCTAGATTAATCTGGCATTCAAATCTGAACACATCTTTTTGGGTCGAAATTCATGTCAAAATCTTACCCCTAGGATTCGTATATAGACAGGGGTCGAAATTTCCCACCTCCATAACTCGGCCAAAACTCAACCGATTTTCATAAGGCTTGGCTTTTTGTACATAGTTTTCCATCTAGATTTATCTGGCATTCAAATCTGAACACATATTTTTGGGTCGAAATTCATGTCAAAATCTTACCCCTAGGATTCGTATATAGACATAAGTCAAAAATTCCCACCCCCCTAACTCGGTCAAAACTCAACCGATTTTCATAAAGCTTGGCTTTTTGTACATAGTTTTCCCTCTAGATTGATCTGGCATTCAAATCTGAACACATCTTTTTGGGTCGAAATTCATGTCAAAATCTTACCCCTAGGATTCGTATATAGACATGGGTCGAAATTTCCCACCTCCATAACTCGGCCAAAACTCAACCGATTTTCACCAGGATTGACTTTTTGTCCATGGTTTACCCTCTTAAATAATCTGGCATTTAAATCTTAACACATATTTTTGGGTCGAAATTCATGTCAAAATCTTACCCCTAGGATTCGTATATAGACATATGTCAAAAATTCCCACCTCCATAACTCGGCCAAAACTCAACCGATTTTCATAAGGCTTGGCTTTTTGTACATAGTTTTCCCTCTAGATTAATCTGGCATTCAAATCTGAACACATCTTTTTGGGTCGAAATTCATGTCAAAATCTTACCCCTAGGATTCGTATATAGACATGGGTCGAAATTTCCCACCTCCATAACTCGGCCAAAACTCAACCGATTTTCACCAGGATTGACTTTTTGTCCATGGTTTACCCTCTAAAATAATCTGGCATTTAAATCTTAACACATATTTTTGGGTGGAAATTCATGTCAAAATCTTACCCCTAGGATTCGTATATACACATATGTCAAAAATTCCCACCCCCCTAACTCGGCCAAAACTCAACCGATTTTCATAAGGCTTGGCTTTTTGTACATAGTTTTCCCTCTAGATTAATCTGGCATTCAAATCTGAACACATATTTTTGGCTCGAAATTCATGTCAAAATCTTACCCCTAGGATTCGTATATAGACATGGGTCGAAATTTCCCACCTCCATAACTCGGCCAAAATTCAACCGATTTTCACCAGGATTGACTTTTTGTCCATGGTTTACCCTCTTAAATAATCTGGCATTTAAATCTTAACACATATTTTTGGGTCGAAATTCATGTCAAAATCTTACCCCTAGGATTCGTATATAGACATATGTCAAAAATTCCCACCCCCTAACTCGGCCAAAACTCAACCGATTTTCATAAGGCTTGGCTTTTTGTACATAGTTTTCCCTCTAGATTAATCTAGCATTCAAATCTGAACACATCTTTTTGGGTCGAAATTCATGTCAAAATCTTACCCCTAGGATTCGTATATAGACATGGGTCGAAATTTCCCACCTCCATAACTCGGCCAAAACTCAACCGATTTTCACCAGGATTGACTTTTTGTCCATGGTTTACCCTCTTAAATAATCTGGCATTTAAATCTTAACACAAATTTTTGGGTCGAAATTCATGTCAAAATCTTACCCCTAGGATTCGTATATAGACATATGTCAAAAATTCCCACCCCCCTAACTCGGCCAAAACTCAACCGATTTTCATAAGGCTTGGCTTTTTGTACATAGTTTTCCCTCTAAATTAATCTGGCATTCAAATTTGAACACATATTTTTGGGTCGAAATTCATGTCAAAATCTTACCCCTAAGATTCGTATATAGACATGGGTCGAAATTTCCCACCTCCATAACTCGGCCAAAACTCAACCGATTTTCACCAGGATTGACTTTTTGTCCATGGTTTACCCTCTAAAATAATCTGGCATTCAAATCTGAACACATCTTTTTGGGTCGAAATTCATGTCAAAATCTTACCCCTAGGATTCGTATATAGACATGGGTCGAAATTTCCCACCTCCATAACTCGGCCAAAACTCAACCGATTTTCACCAGGATTGACTTTTTGTCCATGGTTTACCCTCTAAAATAATCTGGCATTTAAATCTTAACACATATTTTTGGGTCGATATTCATGTCAAAATCTTACCCCTAGGATTCCTATATAGACATATGTCAAAAATTCCCACCCCCCTAACTCGGCCAAAACTCAACCGATTTTCATAAGGCTTGGCTTTTTGTACATAGTTTTCCCTCTAGATTAATCTGGCATTCAAATCTGAACACATATTTTTGGGTCGAAATTCATGTCAAAATCTTACCCCTAGGATTCGTATATAGACATGGGTCGAAATTTCCCACCTCCATAACTCGGCCAAAACTCAACCGATTTTCACCAGGATTGACTTTTTGTCCATGGTTTACCCTCTAAAATAATCTGGCATTTAAATCTTAACACATATTTTTGGGTCGAAATTCATGTCAAAATCTTACCCCTAGGATTCGTATATAGACATAAGTCAAAAATTCCCACCCCCCTAACTCGGCCAAAAATCAACCGATTTTCATAAGGCTTGGCTTTTTGTACATAGTTTTCCCTCTAGATTAATCTGGCATTCAAATCTGAACACATATTTTTGGGTCGAAATTCATGTCAAAATCTTACCCCTAGGATTCGTATATAGACATATGTCAAAAATTCCCACCCCCCTAACTCGGCCAAACTCAACCGATTTTCATAAGGCTTGGCATTTTGTTCATAGTTTTCCCTCTAGATTAATCTGGCATTCAAATCTGAACACATATTTTTGGGTCGAAATTCATGTCAAAATCTTACCCCTAGGATTCGTATATAGACATGGGTCGAAATTTCCCACCTCCATAACTCGGCCAAAACTCAACCGATTTTCACCAGGATTGACTTTTTGTCCATGGTTTACCCTCTAAAATAATCTGGCATTTAAATCTTAACACATATTTTTGGGTCGAAATTCATGTCAAAATCTTACCCCTAGGATTCGTATATAGACATAAGTCAAAAATTCCCACCCCCCTAACTCGGCCAAAACTCAACCGATTTTCATAAGGCTTGGCTTTTTGTACATAGTTTTCCCTCTAGATTGATCTGGCATTCAAATCTGAACACATCTTTTTGGGTCGAAATTCATGTCAAAATCTTACCCCTAGGATTCGTATATAGACATGGGTCGAAATTTCCCACCTCCATAACTCGGCCAAAACTCAACCGATTTTCACCAGGATTGACTTTTTGTCCATGGTTTACCCTCTTAAATAATCTGGCATTTAAATCTTAACACATATTTTTGGGTCGAAATTCATGTCAAAATCTTACCCCTAGGATTCGTATATAGACATATGTCAAAAATTCCCACCTCCATAACTCGGCCAAAACTCAACCGATTTTCATAAGGCTTGGCTTTTTGTACATAGTTTTCCCTCTAGATTAATCTGGCATTCAAATCTGAACACATCTTTTTGGGTCGAAATTCATGTCAAAATCTTACCCCTAGGATTCGTATATAGACATGGGTCGAAATTTCCCACCTCCATAACTCGGCCAAAACTCAACCGATTTTCACCAGGATTGACTTTTTGTCCATGGTTTACCCTCTAAAATAATCTGGCATTTAAATCTTAACACATATTTTTGGGTGGAAATTCATGTCAAAATCTTACCCCTAGGATTCGTATATAGACATATGTCAAAAATTCCCACCCCCCTAACTCGGCCAAAACTCAACCGATTTTCATAAGGCTTGGCTTTTTGTACATAGTTTTCCCTCTAGATTAATCTGGCATTCAAATCTGAACACATATTTTTGGGTCGAAATTCATGTCAAAATCTTACCCCTAGGATTCGTATATAGATATGGGTCGAAATTTCCCACCTCCATAACTCGGCCAAAACTCAACCGATTTTCACCAGGATTGACTTTTTGTCCATGGTTTACCCTCTTAAATAATCTGGCATTTAAATCTTAACACATATTTTTGGGTCGAAATTCATGTCAAAATCTTACCCCTAGGATTCGTATATAGACATATGTCAAAAATTCCCACCCCCCTAACTCGGCCAAAACTCAACCGATTTTCATAAGGCTTGGCTTTTTGTACATAGTTTTCCCTCTAGATTAATCTAGCATTCAAATCTGAACACATATTTTTGGGTCGAAATTCATGTCAAAATCTTACCCCTAGGATTCGTATATAGACATGGGTCGAAATTTCCCACCTCCATAACTCGGCCAAAACTCAACCGATTTTCACCAGGATTGACTTTTTGTCCATGGTTTACCCTCTAAAATAATCTGGCATTCAAATCTGAACACATCTTTTTGGGTCGAAATTCATGTCAAAATCTTACCCCTAGGATTCGTATATAGACATGGGTCGAAATTTCCCACCTCCATAACTCGGCCAAAACTCAACCGATTTTCACCAGGATTGACTTTTTGTCCATGGGTTACCCTCTAAAATAATCTGGCATTTAAATATTAACACATATTTTTGGGTCGATATTCATGTCAAAATCTTACCCCTAGGATTCGTATATAGACATAAGTCAAAAATTCCCACCCCCCTAACTCGGCCAAAAATCAACCGATTTTCATAAGGCTTGGCTTTTTGTACATAGTTTTCCCTCTAGATTAATCTGGCATTCAAATCTGAACACATATTTTTGGGTCGAAATTCATGTCAAAATCTTACCCCTAGGATTCGTATATAGACATATGTCAAAAATTCCCACCCCCCTAACTCGGCCAAACTCAACCGATTTTCATAAGGCTTGGCATTTTGTTCATAGTTTTCCCTCTAGATTAATCTGGCATTCAAATCTGAACACATATTTTTGGGTCGAAATTCATGTCAAAATCTTACCCCTAGGATTCGTATATAGACATGGGTCGAAATTTCCCACCTCCATAACTCGGCCAAAACTCAACCGATTTTCACCAGGATTGACTTTTTGTCCATGGTTTACCCTCTAAAATAATCTGGCATTCAAATCTGAACACATATTTTTGGGTCGAAATTCATGTCAAAATCTTACCCCTAGGATTCGTATATAGACATGGGTCGAAATTTCCCACCTCCATAACTCGGCCAAAACTCAACCGATTTTCACCAGGATTGACTTTTTGTCCATGGTTTACCCTCTAAAATAATCTGGCATTCAAATCTGAACACATATTTTTGGGTCGAAATTCATGTCAAAATCTTACCCCTGGGATTCGTATATAGACATGGGTCGAAATTTCCCACCTCCATAACTCGGCCAAAACTCAACCGATTTTCACCAGGATTGACTTTTTGTCCATGGTTTACCCTCTAAAATAATCTGGCATTCAAATCTGAACACTTATTTTTGGCTCGAAATTCATGTCAAAATCTTACCCCTAGGATTCGTATATAGACATGGGTCGAAATTTCCCACCTCCATAACTCGGCCAAAACTCAACCGATTTTCACCAGGATTGACTTTTTGTCCATGGTTTACCCTCTAAAATAATCTGGCATTCAAATCTGAACACATATTTTTGGGTCGAAATTCATGTCAAAATCTTACCCCTAGGATTCGTATATAGACATGGGTCGAAATTTCCCACCTCCATAACTCGGCCAAAACTCAACCGATTTTCACCAGGATTGACTTTTTGTCCATGGTTTACCCTCTAAAATAATCTGGCATTCAAATCTGAACACATATTTTTGGGTCGAAATTCATGTCAAAATCCTACCCGTAGGATTCGTATACAGACATGGGTCAAAATTTCCCACCGCGATAACTCGGCCAAAAATCAACCGATTAACATAAGGCTTGGCTTTTTGTACATAGTTTTCCCTCTAGATTAATCTGGCATTTAAATCTTAACACATATTTTTGGGTCGAAATTCATGTCAAAATCTTACCCCTAGGATTCGTATATAGACATAAGTCAAAATTTCCCACCCCCCTAACTCGGCCAAAACTCAACCGATTTTCATAAGGCTTGGCTTTTTGTACATAGTTTTCCCTCTAAATTAATCTGGCATTCAAATCTTAACACATATTTTTGGGTCGAAATTCATGTCAAAATCTTACTCCTAGGATTTGTATATAGACATGGGTCGAAATTTCCCACCTCCATAACTCGGCCAAAACTCAACCGATTTTCACCAGGATTGACTTTTTGTCCATGGTTTACCCTCTAAAATAATCTGGCATTCAAATCTGAACACATATTTTTGGCTCGAAATTCTTGTCAAAATCATACCCCTAGGATTCGTATATAGACATGGGTCGAAATTTCCCACCTCCATAACTCGGCCAAAACTCAACCGATTTTCATAAGGCTTGGCTTTTTGTACATAGTTTTCCCTCTAAAATAATCTGGCATTCAAATATGAACACATATTTTTGGGTCGAAATTCATGTCAAAATCTTACCCCTAGGATTTGTATATAGACATGGGTCGAAATTTCCCACCTCCATAACTCGGCCAAAACTCAACCGATTTTCACCAGGATTGACTTTTTGTCCATGGTTTACCCTCTAAAATAATCTGGCATTCAAATCTGAACACATATTTTTGGCTCGAAATTCTTGTCAAAATCATACCCCTAGGATTCGTATATAGACATGGGTCGAAATTTCCCACCTCCATAACTCGGCCAAAACTCAACCGATTTTCATAAGGCTTGGCTTTTTGTACATAGTTTTCCCTCGTGATTAATCTGGCATTCAAATCTGAACACATATTTTTGGGTCGAAATTCATGTCAAAATCTTACCCCTAGGATTCGTATATAGACATGGGTCGAAATTTCCCACCTCCATAACTCGGCCAAAACTCAACCGATTTTCACCAGGATTGACTTTTTATCCATGGTTTACCCTCTAAAATAATCTGGCATTCAAATCTGAACACATATTTTTGGGTCGAAATTCATGTCAAAATCTTACCCCTAGGATTCGTATATAGACATGGAACGAAATTTCCCACCTCCATAACTCGGCCAAAACTCAACCGATTTTCACCAGGATTGACTTTTTGTCCATGGTTTACCCTCTAAAATAATCTGGCATTTAAATCTTAACACATATTTTTGGGTCGAAATTCATGTCAAAATCTTACCCCTAGGATTCCTATATAGACATAAGTCAAAAATTCCCACCCCCCTAACTCGGACAAAACTCAACCGATTTTCACCAGGATTGACTTTTTGTCCATGGTTTACCCTCTAGATTAATCTGGCATTCAAATCTGAACACATATTTTTGGCTCGAAATTCTTGTCAAAATCATACCCCTAGGATTCGTATATAGACATGGGTCGAAATTTCCCACCTCCATAACTCGGCCAAAACTCAACCGATTTTCATAAGGCTTGGCTTTTTGTACATAGTTTTCCATCTAGATTTATCTGGCATTCAAATCTGAACACATATTTTTGGGTCGAAATTCATGTCAAAATCTTACCCCTAGGATTCGTATATAGACATGTGTCGAAATTTCCCACCTCCATAACTCGGCCAAAACTCAACCGATTTTCACCAGGATTGACTTTTTGTCCATGGTTTACCCTCTAAAATAATCTGGCATTCAAATCTGAACACATATTTTTGGGTCGAAATTCATGTCAAAATCTTACCCCTGGGATTCGTATATAGACATGGGTCGAAATTTCCCACCTCCATAACTCGGCCAAAACTCAACCGATTTTCACCAGGATTGACTTTTTGTCCATGGTTTACCCTCTAAAATAATCTGGCATTCAAATCTGAACACTTATTTTTGGCTCGAAATTCATGTCAAAATCTTACCCCTAGGATTCGTATATAGACATGGGTCGAAATTTCCCACCTCCATAACTCGGCCAAAACTCAACCGATTTTCACCAGGATTGACTTTTTGTCCATGGTTTACCCTCTAAAATAATCTGGCATTCAAATCTGAACACATATTTTTGGGTCGAAATTCATGTCAAAATCTTACCCCTAGGATTCGTATATAGACATGGGTCGAAATTTCCCACCTCCATAACTCGGCCAAAACTCAACCGATTTTCACCAGGATTGACTTTTTGTCCATGGTTTACCCTCTAAAATAATCTGGCATTCAAATCTGAACACATATTTTTGGGTCGAAATTCATGTCAAAATCCTACCCGTAGGATTCGTATACAGACATGGGTCAAAATTTCCCACCGCGATAACTCGGCCAAAAATCAACCGATTAACATAAGGCTTGGCTTTTTGTACATAGTTTTCCCTCTAGATTAATCTGGCATTTAAATCTTAACACATATTTTTGGGTCGAAATTCATGTCAAAATCTTACCCCTAGGATTCGTATATAGACATAAGTCAAAATTTCCCACCCCCCTAACTCGGCCAAAACTCAACCGATTTTCATAAGGCTTGGCTTTTTGTACATAGTTTTCCCTCTAAATTAATCTGGCATTCAAATCTTAACACATATTTTTGGGTCGAAATTCATGTCAAAATCTTACTCCTAGGATTTGTATATAGACATGGGTCGAAATTTCCCACCTCCATAACTCGGCCAAAACTCAACCGATTTTCACCAGGATTGACTTTTTGTCCATGGTTTACCCTCTAAAATAATCTGGCATTCAAATCTGAACACATATTTTTGGCTCGAAATTCTTGTCAAAATCATACCCCTAGGATTCGTATATAGACATGGGTCGAAATTTCCCACCTCCATAACTCGGCCAAAACTCAACCGATTTTCATAAGGCTTGGCTTTTTGTACATAGTTTTCCCTCTAAAATAATCTGGCATTCAAATATGAACACATATTTTTGGGTCGAAATTCATGTCAAAATCTTACCCCTAGGATTTGTATATAGACATGGGTCGAAATTTCCCACCTCCATAACTCGGCCAAAACTCAACCGATTTTCACCAGGATTGACTTTTTGTCCATGGTTTACCCTCTAAAATAATCTGGCATTCAAATCTGAACACATATTTTTGGCTCGAAATTCTTGTCAAAATCATACCCCTAGGATTCGTATATAGACATGGGTCGAAATTTCCCACCTCCATAACTCGGCCAAAACTCAACCGATTTTCATAAGGCTTGGCTTTTTGTACATAGTTTTCCCTCGTGATTAATCTGGCATTCAAATCTGAACACATATTTTTGGGTCGAAATTCATGTCAAAATCTTACCCCTAGGATTCGTATATAGACATGGGTCGAAATTTCCCACCTCCATAACTCGGCCAAAACTCAACCGATTTTCACCAGGATTGACTTTTTATCCATGGTTTACCCTCTAAAATAATCTGGCATTCAAATCTGAACACATATTTTTGGGTCGAAATTCATGTCAAAATCTTACCCCTAGGATTCGTATATAGACATGGAACGAAATTTCCCACCTCCATAACTCGGCCAAAACTCAACCGATTTTCACCAGGATTGACTTTTTGTCCATGGTTTACCCTCTAAAATAATCTGGCATTTAAATCTTAACACATATTTTTGGGTCGAAATTCATGTCAAAATCTTACCCCTAGGATTCCTATATAGACATAAGTCAAAAATTCCCACCCCCCTAACTCGGACAAAACTCAACCGATTTTCACCAGGATTGACTTTTTGTCCATGGTTTACCCTCTAGATTAATCTGGCATTCAAATCTGAACACATATTTTTGGGTCGAAATTCATGTCAAAATCATACCCCTAGGATTCGTATATAGACATGGGTCGAAATTTCCCACCTCCATAACTCGGCCAAAACTCAAACGATTTTCACCAGGATTGACTTTTTGTCCATGGTTTACCCTCTAAAATAATCTGGCATTTAAATCTTAACACATATTTTTGTGTCGAAATTCATGTCAAAATCTTACCCCTAGGATTTGTATATAGACATGGGTCGAAATTTCCCACCTCCATAACTCGGCCAAAACTCAACCGATTTTCACCAGGATTGACTTTTTGTCCATGGTTTACCCTCTAAAATAATCTGGCATTCAAATCTGAACACATATTTTTGGCTCGAAATTCTTGTCAAAATCATACCCCTAGGATTCGTATAGACATGGGTCGAAATTTCCCACCTCCATAACTCGGCCAAAACTCAACCGATTTTCATAAGGCTTGGCTTTTTGTACATAGTTTTCCCTCTAGATTAATCTGGCATTCAAATTTAAACACATATTTTTGGGTCGAAATTCATGTCAAAATCTTACCCCTAGGATTCGTATATAGACATGGGTCGAAATTTCCCACCTCCATAACTCGGCCAAAACTCAACCGATTTTCACCAGGATTGACTTTTTATCCATGGTTTACCCTCTAAAATAATCTGGCATTCAAATCTGAACACATATTTTTGGGTCGAAATTCATGTCAAAATCTTACCCCTAGGATTCGTATATAGACATGGGTCGAAATTTCCCACCTCCATAACTCGGCCAAAACTCAACCGATTTTCACCAGGATTGACTTTTTGTCCATGGTTTACCCTCTAAAATAATCTGGCATTCAAATCTGAACACATATTTTTGGGTCGAAATTCATGTCAAAATCCTACCCCTAGGATTCGTATATAGACATAGGTCAAAATTTCCCACCGCGATAACTCGGCCAAAAATCAACCGATTTTCATAAGGCTTGGCATTTTGTGCATAGTTTTCCCTCTAGATTAATCTGGTATTCAAATCTGAACACATATTTTTGGGTCGAAATTCATGTCAAAATCTTACCCCTAGGATTCGTATATAGACATGGGTCGAAATTTCCCACCCCCATAACTAGGTCAAAACTCAACCGATTTTCATAAGACTTGGCCTTTTTTACATAGTTTTCACTCTGGTTTAATCTGGCATTCAAATATGAATACATACTCAGTCAAATCTCATCCGATTTTTATGAGGCTTGGCTTTGTGTTCATAGCTTGTCTGAAGATCAATTTGGCATCTAAATCTGGCAACATTATTATATGTAAGACTTATGCGAAGGTAGAGTATTAAGAAGTATTTCAGATGTTATTGAAACAAATTCTATGTCGTTTATATATGCCCGCTTTAAGCAATTGAAATGCTTTCTGTTTCTCAGATTTACCAATCAAGAGGCTGACTCTGACTTACAAAGACCTTGACCTGGCTTTAACAATAAATGCCCGTTTACCGGAATTACTTAGTTTTGTACTATGTTTAAGGTAATTGCTTAATAAAATAGTACACAAACAAAGATTATGCCTGAACCAAAAAAATTACTCACGCAAATTGTGCAAAATTGTGAGAAACGTGCGTCGTCGTTTAGAGTCTCGCAATTTCCGTACTTTTATAGCGTTTGCCATGGCCCCAAAAACTCACATGCACTTGTTTATTTTACACAAAATAAAAAAACCCCAAGCATACTACGTAGATTCAGTATAGCATGTATATTATTCTTTGAGATGTGCGGCCCGAGATGATCAAATAAATAATTTCAGCCCTAGGGCTGAGATTTGCTTTAATTTAAACGTGTACGCGACCGCAATATAACGTTCAGCTTTAGCACATAGTTTTATCAAGAAATACTTGTTCTTCATTTGAATTCATGTACTAAATTAACTAATTGTTGGGCTGAGTATTAGGGTAGAGTTTAGTCACGAAATGGCATACATTGTCATACATATATTGTCATACATATATCGTCATATATGTCATATATTGTCATACATATATTGTAGAATCTTTCTATGCTGTCAAGAGTTTATTTAGTTTAATTCTTTTCTGTTTATTTCATTTTACGTTCATTTTTATTTTTACTATTTACTTTAGGTTTGTTTTTTCTTGCATTTCAAATTAGTTTTCTTTTGATTTTGAATTTTCTTCACCCACTGACAGCAGTCGGAAAACGCTCGGCAAATGTCTTGGCAGACAGGCCAGAACTTAAGATGAGCAAATTTTCAATAATGTGCGCAAAAATTGTGTGTATATATAAAAAAATATGTGTATACATATATATAGTGCAGTTAAAATCGGTCCATCTAAATACACATGAGTTTTATATACCTGGCGAGCTGTTGGCGTTCGAAATAGTGAAAATCAAATGTTTATCGAATGATTCATAAAATCATTCACACACAATCATGTGAAAATAGATAAATAACAAAATTGAATGTACATATATTGTAAGAGAGCATATTTCAGCCAAACACAAACTAGGCTAAAACTGCACTAAACCATAAAAATTGATACAATGTATGAACATGTATAGGGGGAGATGGGCTGACATCCTTTGGGGCTAATAAGAGTTCCCGGATACAAACGCTTTGCATTTCCGGCATTTGCAGACCCCAGTTGTAATTACGCCGTATAATTGAATAGCCACGAACGCATATTGCCTGTAATCGGGGCTTGTAATTGCTGAACGACGTATGGAAATATGCCGGTGGAAATTATATAGATGGTCAAAGCGAACTTTCAATCTTTACAGTTCGCTAGACTGTTGGCCAACAAACTGTGAACATAAATTGAACACGTGCCCCTTTTCTTGCCCACCTGTGCGGCACGTCTGACAGGTGTTCCACATTTTTGACTGTGCTTTAAGAACTGTGTGAATTGTGTGTGTGATGTGAGTGTTTGTGTGTGTGTGTGATGTGTGTATGATGTGTGTTCTAGTGTGCGTTGCGTCTGCTTTTGTGGCCCAAGGTTCGACCCTCGCGCCGCATTAGTTGCAATTATTGTGGCCTCTTGACATTCTTCTTTATATCGTGTATCGATCCCCAGCAAATAAGCCTGCTAAGCCCCACTTGACGCGGGCTGAAACTTAAATTGTCATCGATTTTGTTGCGATAAAAAACAGAAATTGGGAATTAAAATTAGCTGACGAACTTGCCCTTAAGAGGCTTTAGCAGCGGCTTAACTAATTAAAAACCTAGCAACCTAACCCTTCCCTCAGTTTCTCGCTCCTATCTGCAATGTAATTGCAACTAATTGGATTAAAGATTACATTCACGCACTTTAAGATCCGAGTTCGCATAAAAACAAATGCAATTTCAAATTAAATTCAGATATTATTTGCTTTATGTAATTGCGTGTCGGTTGCATCTGGCTCCGACTTCGACTACGACTCTGTCTTTGGCCCTGGCATATCAACAATTTCTTTTCAACAGAAATCGTAATTTTATTTACCATTTTATAGTTTACCAGCGCAGTGTGTGGCGTGGAAAATGCAGAAAAAACAACAACAACAACTCAATGAATGGAAAAAATCGGAATTAAAAATGCTGTACAAACATTTCATCGTACACGCAGACCACAACAGTGAACACTGGCTATGAAGACCACAAATCGGGGCAGACAATAAGCAGATAGATTAGAAAAGTAAATCATAAAAAAACACACTCAACCCAGCCTGTGCTTTAAGCCCGAATCTATGTTCTTAGCCCCAAGACCTGGTTTGTGTTTCTTATAGCGTATTCTCACTGTTTTTGCTGAAGCCACAGACACGGACAAATTCCCCAAGAAATATTTTATTTTCTCATTATGTACATTACTTGTTTTCCTTTGCTTTTTTTATGAGACTTTTGCTTTAGTTGTGCGCCAGCATCACGTAATAAATTTCATTATGACCACAAAAATTGGATCGCGTTTACGTGCAGATGTTATAGACTCTTGAAAAAACCTCTGCTTACTGTGTTTAACAAGCTTTGATTAGGCCAAGTTTTAATTTTTAAATAAAATATAAAAATATATATTTGTAGTTTTCGACTGAGGTTGGAGGCGATTCAAGCCCTAAAAGCAACAATTACACAAAACTCTATGCCCTGTCTCAAAACAAAAAACATTTGTTTCGGGCTTGCCAATAAAAAAGGCCATTTCATCAATGTCATGTCATGTTGCACACTTTTTATATGGAGGGAACCCACATCAGATAGTTGTCGGAACACGTGGGGCAATTATGTTGGAGCCCAATGATTTTGCTTAATAATGCAGCAATCGGAAAGAAATACAAATGATTGAAAGAGCTGGATGGACATGTTAGGTTCAGCCGAAACGATTATGGCCATTAGGTAAATGAATAAATGAAAAATAAGAGGCAAGCCCTAAATTAACGACTGTTAAATACCCTATACCCAGTAAATAAACCAAGTAGAATCTTTTTATATATATAATCTGATATTCACCAGTAACATACTTCCATACCATATCATCCCCGCAAAACGTAAGCTCATCAAATTTGTTCTACCTAATCTTATAAATTAAAAGTAAATTTGAACTATTGACAGTTTGAGTTAGGTAAATGAAAAACAGGAGGCTAGCCGAACACCCTTTAATAACGAATATTATATACCCTATACCAAGTAGAAGCTTTTTATATATTTTATCCTGAATCGTGGATATTAAATTTGCTGCACTTAATCTCATAAATTGAAAAGTAAATTTTAACTATTGGCAGTTTCAATTAGTTGCATAAATATATGGACTTTCAATAACATCAGGCCTTGCCTTGCCTTGCCTGATTTCAAGTCTAAGTCTCTCGGCTGGAGACCTCAGTCTGGCCTTAGTCAGCCAAGTTGATCAAGAAACAAGTTTCCGATTGGTTTGTTATCGAATTACATTCGCTACGTGTGTTATTGAGAGTTCCGCTTTTAAATGTACTCACAGAGAACTGTTGTAAATTATATTAATGAATGCGGCATTTGCCTATATTTAAATTTGATCGTCGAAGTTGTAAGAAGAAGGCGCATACAAGATTAAGCTGAACAAGTAAGAGGTTCTAGTCGGGAGCTCCCGACTAGGGGATACCCTGAACCCTCATATTCCTACACCAAATGCAGCGCGCGCTTGTAGATAGAGAGTAGCGGGGAGGTGGCGATAGGTATAAAATGAAAGATAATCGATATATATATACTTTTCTAGAAGCTACATGTCAAGTTTGGTAACTCTAGCTCTTATTATTTACCAAAATTGCTTAAAAAACAGGATATCGATATACATTTTTATCGATTACTTGGAAACGGGGCAAGTTATCGATTATCGGAAACAAACTCGATCTGCGTAGGACCTAGGAGCACCTACATCCAAAATTTCAAGTCTCTAGCTCTTATAGGTTCTGAGATCCTTGCGTTCATACATACGGACGGACGGACGGACGGACGGACGGACGGACGGACAGACAGACGGACATGGCTAGATCGACTCGGCTATTAATGCTGATCAAGAATATATATACTTTATGGGGTCGGAGATGCTTCCTTCTGCCTGTTACATACATTTGGATTTTGCACAAAAACATAATACCCCTTTTACCCATTTTTAATGGGTTCAGGGTATAAAAACAGTCGGACACGCCCCAACGACAATGAACTTGAATCCCCCCAAATATATTCAAAACTCAGACTCGGTCTCAACATTATTGATAATGCATGAAATGTGAGTGTCACAGATAAATCATGCAAGGTGCACCTTTAACCAACTAATGGGATTGTCTAGTTTTATGGAAAATTTTCAAAAAAAAACCAGTTAGGAACACGACTAGCAGCCAGGTCGCAGCCAGAACTTCAACAGGTAACAAATAGATATTTTATCGAAGGAATTATAAAAAATCCTCTTTGCAGCCAGGTAGTCAATTGCTTGAGGTGTGTTTTATGCCCATTCAAAGGCTGCGGAGTTCAAAGACATTTGATTCTTTGGGGGACTGGAACTTATGTTGCGTGTGCCGCAGCCGTGATTCAGTACATAAAGGACTTCAAGGTAATTAAAATGATACATTTTTTCGTTTTTTATTGATGCCACACCCAGGAACTCAATGCCTAAAATTCCTTACCCTTAGCTTAAGCTGGATACCTGAGCCAATTACTTGGGATCGGTCAGCTTTGTATGGCTCGTTACTTGGCAACTATTGATTTTATGTGCAAGCCAAACAAATCCGATCCGATCCAATCAGAACCCAAGCCAAAAACCAAACCACAAACAACGCTTGGAACGCAGTGAAATGCAAATGATTGAGCATCGGTTCGTTCGAGTGTGAATCTGGAGCAAATCAATATCAATATCAATATCAATATCCATATCAATCTCAATTTCAATATCAATATTATGCTAGATGCCGCGTGTTGCCTTTCATATGGGAAGTTGTTGACCCAGACAATAAAACAGATAAGAATCAGACTTGCGAAGTTTGAATTCTGAAATTGTTTGTAATTTATTTTAATTTAATAAGAAGAAACGTCAAACTTTTCAGTTTCAACTAAGACAATAAAACAGCAACGACCCAGGCTCAATAACAAATGAAAAACTTGCGAAGTTTGAAATCGGAAATTGTTTCGAATTTATTTTATTTTAATAAGAAGATAACCCAAACTTTTCACTTTGTCTGAAGTAAGAAATTGTTTAGAATTTATTATAATATATATAATAATTTATAATTGAATTTTTAATAAGATTCAGATTCTGTTGCAAGTCTTTATGCTGCACCTCCGAGTGCGGCAGACTGTCAACTGATTCCATTTGATGTATAGCATTTATTGGGCCCCAACCTTATTGTTTATGAGCAGAGATCATTTGTCAAAGTGTCATTGCTTTGATTGTTGTTGTTGTTTTTGATTTTGTGTACCTCATTGTTTATAGTTTGGCGTGGCATCTTCTTTTTATTTATATTTTTTTTGTTTTTGCCGTCGAATCGTCGAAATCTGAGCAATGTTATTGTCTGAAAATTGAGCAACGTGCTCCGGTTCGGCATGCGGGTGACATGGGTTAGCTGAGATTAGCATTCCAGCAACTCAAATGACAGAGCATAGAATGAGAATGTGAATGTGTATATATGCAATGAGCCGACGCGGTTTCAAATGTAGCAGACAGTAAATAAAAAATGAGCAGGTTTTTTTAGGATTAAGCAATATGCCGGTAGCTAAAGTCAAGGCAGTTGGAGAGATGCGCTCTCAGAGATTAAAATAATACAAGGGATTGTACAAGAAAGGCGGAGAGCCGGTTCGAACCCGGATTGGGCACAATTTTCCTATGAGAATCTTCAAATCAAATGCAAACAATTGCAAATACAGACAAATTACAATATCTTTTAAGGAAATATGCTGTAAACTTTGGAATCATCAAAGTTGCAGACAATTTAGGCTAAAAACCGGTTCGAACCCGGATGGGGCACACTTTTCCGTTGAGAATCTTCAAATCAAATGCAAACAATTGCAAATACAGACATTATATAATTTCTTTCTAAGGAAATTTGCTATAAGCTTTGATGAATCACGCTTGCAGACAATTTTAGCCATAAACGTAAGTGAGTAAAAGGCGCCGTCAACACCTGTTGCCGCTTTTGGTATTCCAACGAAGCACTTGACACATGAAGTGCCAGGTCTTGTGAATTACTTCAACAACTACAGTAATTCAAATTTAACCCCTAATTAATAGCTGTACAATCGGTTTTCAGTTAAACAAACTGTCATAACAAAATGTTAAAGTATTGTAATTATCAATAGATTTTTGTCAGCCCACATCCAATTGCGGCTGGCCCGCAAAATTGTTGTCATGCGTTGGCGAAGAAATTGCTTTCATATTGATGTGATTTATGTACAAATTATTTTTGGACAGCGTACCCAAAGACTTTTCAAATACTTGTTGAGCATTGATTTTTGCCAACTCACAAACTGAAACTGGGCTAATTGGATTGGCCTCTAACAGTTAAAGGGCCTACACAGCATTAATCGAATTTTTTTTGTGTAGGCATCAAAGCAGAAATCCGGAAAAACGTGTGCAAAATAAAAATCGAAAGAAAAAACTTTGCATTAAGTCCAAAATCCAGGTGAGAGTTTGAGATATGGTTGGATTGATCAAAAGTGGTAAAGTAATAAAAATAATACAGATAATATCATTGATCTTATAATAATCTTAACTATATTTATAACAAATCAAAAATGAAAATTGCAGCTTTACTTTTAGTCTAACTTAAATCTTTCTCTTAACTTGGAAATCTAAGCGAACAATTGAGATATATTTGGATAGGAAAATTGGATAAAAGCTATAAAGTAATAAAAATAGTATCCCCAATTGCATTGATCTTATAATTTTCTTTACTTTCTCAATTTGGCGACCTTTTCATATTATAAATATAATATATTGTATATATAAGAGACTCTCAAAAATTATTTTCAGCTTTACTTTTTATCAACATGACAACATTGTCAAATACAAGGTTTAAGTATAATCTTTAATCGGGTTCTATTCACATTTCTCAACTAAAAACCACAAGACACATTTTCCACCCAATTATGTGTGCATTGTGAAAAATGTGCCGTTAAATTGTTTTTGGCATTCTTTTCGAATGGTTTTTGTCTGTGTGAGTTTGATTAAATGCATTGATCATTAAGAATCTTACGAAAAAACTAGTTTAGACAAAGGCAGCAGCAGCACAGCTAGCGGCAGCTTCCTGCCCGGCCGTATCGCAGATGAATGCCGAAGGTAAGCCACATTTTCGACACCGAAACAAAGACACCTGCCGATGCTGCTGCTGCTGGCCAAGTCGAGTTGGCCAAGTCAAGTCTGATGCAAGTCCAACTCAAGCAAACAATGAGCCAGCCGCAGCCAGTTGGTCTCTGACCAAGATTGTGGCCGCAAAAGTGACCCACTTTGTGGCACAAGTTGCAGGCTGTGGCCAACTAGCTTAGCTTTTGGTAACAATGCATTAGGCTACACTAACAATGCATTAGGCCACACTAATAGAGCCGGTTGTTGTTGTTATGGCCACAGTAGCTCAGCCCAGAATAACTGCAAGCCAAATTCTGAGGGCGTTCAAAAGAACGCATCCGACCAAGACACAGAGGTAAGGAGAGGCAGGGAGGGAACTTTAAAATGCTTTTAAGCGGCAGATAATACCCTATAATTTATGGGCGCGTTCGCGACTCTTTAAAGTTCTTTTGGAAAGTTCTTTTGTTCTCCATAGAAATGGAATCCCAATAGAATTGTGGCTCACACCTTCAGATAAGCTTTTGGAGAAACCGAAACAAAAAACGAAATTCATTTGAGTTTTGTATCATTTATAGAAAATCCGTTGTTTGATTTTATTTTTCGGACACTTTGAGAAGAAAATAATATCTATAAATTGAGTTGGCACCCAGCTAAAATGAAGATGCTGCGCGAAAAGCTTGGTCAATTGTTCACTCGCAGACATTCGGCGGACATGCCCACGATAAATGTGGCTGAGGGCGAGGAGGCGAGCGAGGAACTGAAGCCCAAGGATGTGGTTGATCTAATGCAGCAGCAGCAGGATCAAGAGGAGCCAATGACATCGCATGGGCAGTCGGACGGGAATCGAGAGTCGCCAAAGAAACCAAATCCCTATTCGTTGACAACGGCAGATCTTGCCGTGGAAGCGGAACCGATCGCTAATTATATGGATAACATGGATTCGAGCATCAACTATGAAATGGAGTTTGTCGATTTTATCGATCGCAATGCACCGCAGGGTTTTTCACAGAAACTGGAGAGCATGATGCCCTACCTGGGCGTCAGTTTTGTCACCTGGCCCAGCTATTGGGTGTGGCGCGGCTTTCAATGGCAAACGAGGCGCCGAACCGAAAGGATCGGCATGTACATACAAAGGGTGGGTCCAGATCAAAATAATTCAATTCAATATCATTTATTTTGATTTGATTTCCGGCTTAGACCTTTCAGCATGCCAAGCTGATGCAGGTGGCCATTCTGAGCCTCGGCCTGCTGATGGCCACCTCCGCGCGCTCCTCGGCAGAGCCCCTCGAAGTTCATGAGGTCGCCTACGGGTCGAAACGACAATGAAAATACGTGGAGCAGCAGGCGGTGCGCCCGGCGTTGTGAATTACAAAAAAAAATTGAACATATTTCAGATTAACTCGAGACAGCATCAAAATTTAAAGCAAATTAAACAAAATTAAATAATACAAATAGAAAAAAATCATGGGCATTACGAACTTCTTCGAGAGCGTTAAAAATTGGACAGTGGCGCGCGTCCAAAGCACACTGTCGTCCAAGGACGATGAGCGCGAGGATGTGCGACGATTCCCCAATCTGGGCGAGGACATACAACAGGTGGTGCATACGCCGGAATTTGAGCAGGTCCTGGACGCCGCCTCGCCATTCCTGTTGGCCAGCATGGGCGCCTGGCCGGGCTATTGGCTATACCGGGGCTTCGACTATCACTCGCACAGGGCTCACGTGCCGCTGCCCGTATATATCCGACAGGTGAGCACAGATACCTGCCTAAAGTTCATGCTAATCCCAATTCCTTGTCACCCTGCCAGACCTTTTACCAAGCCAAGCTGCTGCAACTATTGATAATCATGACGGGCATCATTAGCATGGTCAAGACTCACAACAATTTGCGTAATTTTCCACTTAGCAACAAGGACTAATTATATCGTTCAAATTAAAAAGAGCAATATCTTGAAATCATGAAGTTCGTATATTATTGAGATCCTTTTGAGCGGCCCCCCTTTTGATACTGAAAAATTACTTCCCTTTTGATATTTTAATAAATGAAAACTCTCAAATGCAATTGATTTTAACTGAAGCGTCTCGTATTAAAAACTAATCTGCCTAAAACTTATTTCTGCTGTTGCTGCTGCTTTTGTTTCTTGGCCTCGGTCTTGAGCATTTTTATTTCCTTGACCAGCGTTTGAGGGTCCATGCCAGCGCCCAACAGTTCGATGCTTATCCTGATGGCATCCGGATTGAGGCCCGCGTTAACCAGCTCGGACATACCATGTATTACCTGAACGAGTTTTTCAGTATCTCTGGCACGGCCAGGCGAATTTATAGATCCTTGGTTGGACATGTTGAAAATTTCATCAATTTATTTGTTCCGACTTCAAATGAAAGGCCACCAAATTTTGTTGCTTGTGTCAAAGGCTGCTTAAAGCTCTGTCAATCAACTCGATTGTCTGAAAATCAGAACAAGCTTTCAAGTTCAAAGTTCACCAGCATCACTAATGAGCCGGCTAATCTAGTTAACCGCTATAAATCAAAGCAAACAACACCACACAAACATACGCACACACACAAGAGCAACTGTCGCCCCCGGCAAAGTGGAAAGATAAATTAGCTACAAATTAAACAAATTACTTATGTTTTCAGTTTTGAATTGCAGCACGCAGAGCAAAGTGGAAAAACACACACAGAAAATCACAGTCGGCGAACAATTAACAAGTAAGAAATGGAAATTTGTAAAACACGAAACTTAGATACCCTGTAATATAGATGCATATGCATATATATATATATTCGTGCACCAAACTCAAAAATAAAATGTAATTTAAATATTTTAAAAACTGATTCTCGTGTGGCAAACATTATAACCAATTAAATGTGTCCCAATTATTATTTATTTATTTATTATTTTATTTATTTATTTATATATTTATATATTTACATATTTTATTTATTTTATTATAGTCGACAAAACTGGGTCTATCTTATTATTCAATACATATGAATAAGCAAATTAAATTCAAAAATCCTTGGTTAGAATATATTGTTTATTTATTTCTAATAACATCACCGACACGATGCAAATGATGTATTTGCCCCTCCGACCAGCTATGCCCCTTATTTATAGGGTATTTCAAGCCTCTCACAAGAAGATCATTTATAAAACTACAGTTGTTGTTGTTGTTGTGATAAGTAAAAGCGTTTTGGTGATCTATGTGATCTCTGAGATCTGTTGTTTATCAAGTATCTTTGTTATAGTTGTTGTAGCTTTTGTCTCACCTGTATGAGATACATTCTGATGCCGTTGCTGGTGTTGTTGCCCCAGGCTTCGTTTTATACACAAACACAAACACACACAAAACGCAGATGAATATAATTATGCAGCAGCGCCTTAGAGAGGGTTGGGCCAGAGACAGGTATCTCTTGGTATCTGCAACCTGGTATCTGTATCTGTAGCTGTATCTGTATCTCAATCTGTACACTCTGCGCGGTTGTTCTTGTTATTGCTTTGCTCTACTTGGAATGCAGCTCGCGTTTTTTTATGACGCTGCTGCTGCTGCTGCTGCTAGTCTATTTGCTTTCGAGTTTAGAGCAATTGTTTCAATTAAATGGAAATTTGTTAACTTTCTCACTTAATGAAAATAAATTGAACACAATACAAAAAGTTTTTGTTTTTGTGGCTTGGCAAATGTTCAACTTCGTTAGAAAACGAAGCGATTTCCAGCGCGGAGTAAATAAAAATGGGAGTTGGAGTTTCTGTATCTTATTGTACAGTTTTATATAGTCTGGCTATATAAAGGTAAATAGTCAACAGCTTAAAATTGTTTAATGAAAAATGAAAAAGGTCGAAAGAGTAGTTTCTATATATTTATAGCCATTTTGTTGATGGGGTTGGTTGGACAACAGCAGCTGTTTCTTGTGTCCACTTTTTGACACCACGAATATTATTTATTTTTTTTTCTTCAGCCTGCGTCACAGGTTTATGGATTGTCGTTTTTTGTACACACGGCTCACTATGGCAATTTTTGCGCTCGAAATGCCTTTACAAGTTGTTCCATCGAATCGACCAAACAAATTTCAAGCACGACCGCGAGCTCAATGCATTGGAACTTGAGCAATTTATTAATCCATTGTGTTTTGTACACTTTAGAAAATTATATATTTTATTAATCAATTTTTTTAGTATTTACAGTTCGTTGTTTTTAGACGAGTTAAGTGTCATTTTCTACTTCTTTTATTTTTGTTAAAATTCGTTTGAAATTTATTTCAACACATCTCCGGTGTTTCCTCTGTGAGTGTTGAGCGCGAACTAAACGTTAAAGATCCAAAAGTTCGGCTGCAGAGCCCGTAACATAACTGACACGAATATTATACTCGAAATGGAACTGTTAAACTCAAAATGGCACTGCTGTTGGAACGCGTTTTGTGTGTCTGGTTGAAACGAATACCACACATAACATCATCATGACGTTCGAACGGGCGAGTGTTTGTTGTTGTCCAACCGAATGCCATGGAAATGAGTGCATGAGTTATGTTCGAGTCGAGAAGCCGCGCATTCGATTTAGTTGCGTTGCGCTTCAAATGTGTGGAAAACAAATATTTTCTACGACAGCCGTGGAATTTGTACTTTTTTCGGGGGCAACCCAAGGCAGGAATTTAGTTCTTTTGATAGGTAATTTGTATAATGCGGGGGATTGGCTAAATGGTCATTAAATGGTTCAAATATTGGGAGGGCAAAGTAAATGATTTTATTTAACTCCAAGCTAAGCTAGTTGATGTGCTTCGAAAGAGAACAAACATTTCTTGTATTTGTATTTAATTGAATAAAATGATACACAAACTTATTATACTCTCCATCTTTTCTCAAAAAATCCGCAAATCTGTGCGTAAATCTTCGGACAACAGGTTCCTTTTGGCCTGTAGGCACAAAAATAAAAGCGTAAGCATAATAATTATACTGGCCAAGAGACCGACTACCACAAAGTGCGCAACCACAATAAATTTAAGAGAAACAGGAAATTTTTGTATGATAACTTGTAAAACATTTCATAATCTGACATAAATCGCAAATATGACGAACGCACAGAGCAAAGAAGTCAATAAACAATGTATAAAAAACAGAAAACAGAGAAGAAAAAAGCCACTTATAAGGGGCGTGGCAAACAGCTGAGTGCCACAAAGTGGCAACTGAAGTGGACACCCTTTTGGCCAGCTGGGGCATTGTACCTCCTGATACTCCCATACTCCCATACTTCCCTACTCTCAGCAATTAAGTGAAAATGAAACTTGCAACTCGCGCTTGTTGTTGTTGCTGTCTCTTATGGCTCGAATGTATGGCAGGCAGCGTGATAAATGCGGTTATAAAAACCTGCAATCAAGCAGCTTACCAAACGAAAGTGAAACAAAAGTGCCGACAAACCAACCCAACCAACAACCAACCAAACAACAACAAACCGAACGGAGTCGAGCGAAAAACTTGCAATTTCCATTTTAATACGCAACAACTTTCGGCTAGAGGCAGGCCAAAGGAATCTCGAATCGCGAGTCGTTGCCACAAAACACAGCAAAACGTGAAGTGGATGCCGCAGCCTCCGCCTCAATGGAATACCAAAGCGCTGAGACGCCCCTGAGACTCAAACGAGCCACAATCCCAGACAAGAGACAAGAGTTACCCAGCCCTCGCTCCGCATCTTCGTTGTCTGATGGATGTCGGATAGTCTGGGCTTGATTGGCGCTACCAAGGAGCACGTCGACGAGCCGGAGCTTGACTTCGGGCGGAGCTCTGTTGGGTATGTCATCAGCATAAATTTTGCTTCGCATTCATCATAATTTTCATGCATTTAATTTTTGTGTTATAAATTGTCTGCCGTGTACAATGCATGGTCTTTGGCCAAAAGGGCGGCCACAAAATTAACTGAGATTCGCTTTTCGTATACCCTGTAGCCATTAAGTTGGCCATAAAGGAAAAACTAACCAAAGGTACATGGTATCCTCTCGTTGAGCAGCTCGTAGAGGGTATGACAACTGTTTCATCAAATGTGTAACGCATAGATGACGTCTCCGACTCCTAAAGTACATATATATATATTCTTGATTAGTATTAACTATGTGGACCGACTACTTTATATAGCTGACATAGGCGATATTGGTTAAATGAGATATTTTCGAGAATTTAGACTATCAAGTACTTCAATGGTTCTTATAATGCCCAAAATCTTATCTTGACTACTATCGCACAAAATAATTATTTTCTTTCAGTTTTTCTAGCAGCTTTCCAATACTCCAAAGGTAACTTTATATAAAAACGGACTACTCATCATATGCCCCATTTATTATTAATATATTTTTAAGGTATTGAAACAATTTTGAAGTTGAGAAAAGATATAGATATAGATTTCTGGCAATAGCTCCCAGCATAGGCCTATAATGTTTTGTTTTACCAGCTGGAAATGTTCAAATGTTCCCTTTAAACTTATTTTAATAACGCACAATCGTATAAGAAGCTGAAGTGTGCCAAAAGGACAATTCGACTATTGATCAGCTTTGTTAACGAGGCGAGTTAAACTAGGCAATCAGCCTGAACTTATGCACCCATCAGATACACATAAAGTGTATCCGCAGGATGCAAAATAAACATAATTACAACATGGGAGTACATATATGGCATATAATCAGGCAGCAGACATGGTCTGATATGTCTGTCCGGTCGCTCCGCTGGCTGGAGGTTAAAAATCGTTAGGCGCGACAGCCGATCAGGTAGTTAGCCAGGTAGTCCCGAGTGAAAGATACTCAATGAGTATCTGACGGATACATAAGTATTTCGCAATCAACGCAGCCGCCTGCGCAAATGAGGCATTTGCTTATGTTGCAAATTAATGATTTACGAGGCAGCGAGTGGGGCGACTTTTTATGCTCTAAAAAGGGACCCATCTAATGGGCAGACAGGTAGACATAACCACGATAATCCCAATCCCGACAGGAACTTGCTGTCTTATATAACCAGGTCCTAAGCAAATAAGCGGCTGTTTTTATTAGCTTACCCAACCGTTTCCGTTTTCTATGGGCCCCTTGTGAAACTTACCTGTAAATAGATAAAAAACAGAGAGAGAGACAGTTTATTAGTCATGGATGCATTTCACAAGGGGATATTATAACAGGCCCAAACGAGTGTCTGGCAAAAAAAAAAATATGCGTGGAAATGATTAAGCAATTTCCGTTGACATGCTATTTGCCCCTAAAAAATTCCGCCCCTCCATCCTACACGCTTCGCATTCGAAAGTGCAGTGAAAGACAGCCGCAAATTACTTTCGAGCATAAATCAAGTTTATCCATTGAGGTTTTTCTATTATTTTTTCCTGTACTGACCAAAATGTGATAGACGCTACCAATAAAGCCTAATGAGTCGGCCTAATCAGAGTCTGAACGCTGCCATTTGAGATGAAAGCTATTCTCCATATCAAAGCGAATGACATAGCTTCATTTGATTAGCTCAAGTTTGGTGAGTCTAGCTCCTATAACTTACGAGCTTTGCTCAATAAACAGCTGTTCGATATCGATTTTCATCGATTGCTTGGAAACGGGACAAGGAGGACCTACATACCAATTTCAAGTCTCTATCCTTGCGTTCATTCATACGGACGGACGGACAGGCAGAATATATATACTTTATGGGATTGGAAATGATTTCTTCAGCCTGTTGCATACTTTTGCACAAATACATTATACCCTTTTTTACCCATTTTTAATGGGCTCAGGGAATAAAAATATCCACTAAAGCTTCATAAAAATCTTCCAACTGAAGAATTCATTGCTGCTGCTATTTAAGCTAATATTATTTAATTTAAGATACTCTGAAAGTAAGCAGCATTTTTAATAAATAAATATATCTAATTTCCAATATTTTTCCTTTTCAACTCTTAAAACAAAATTGATAAGTCAACTCTTTGGAGGCCGCCCCCCTCTCAAAATCAAGATGTTCGACACCTGCTTGACCTGGCTGCGCATTTGATGGATAGCACAGTCTCGGGCTTGAGTGAGACCTAAGCAAGAGTCAGGCAACTGCCAAGCGCAAACATATTGGTGTGAAATTATTTGTTTTGCGAACTCAAAGATCTCTCTTTGAGCAGGAGTCTCGCAGAGTTCAATGGACGTGGCGCGCACACACAGAAGGGTCGTCTTTTATTTCTTCATTTTTATGGACAGTTAAACAATTATATTTGGTATTTACAGCCAGTTGACTGGGCACAGGCAGGCAGGCGAAATATGAGCTCCGAATGAGGCAGATGTAAAGATGATGCAATGCAAGAGTCGCCGGGGGGGAAGGAGGAAGGGGCAAGTGGAAAGGCAGGAGCTAGGCCTTCCACTTGCCACTTGGCACTTTCGTTTTTCGTCTTGGGCATTCGCAACTTTCCAAATATATCGGAGCTAACTATTTATGGGCGTTGATGTTTTCTGACCAAGTCACGTAGGTTTTGACCATTAAAAAAAATTCTCCCGCACACAATTCATGTATGAGGCCCGTCCCGGAGTCGGCATAAATCACAAGTGAAAACTGCAGACGCAATGCTCGGTGCATGGCTTTAATCAGATTTTTCATATCTGGCCAATGCAATATGCACCCATGCCCAGCGCCTAAATATAGCTCACAGTTGACGTCAAATGCGTCTCCGGGATAGCCAGATGCAATCTAAGCCGCCGGCACGCATCGACAGCTCAGGCACACGTCAAGCAACTCCAGCCATGTTCTGAGGAGCATCAGGTTTTAAATGCTGTCATGCCTCCGATTACAGCTGGCGCGATTTGAGCCATATTCCATACACAATTGAATCAAATTTTTATTTTCAAAACCATGATTTTTAGCCGAATAATGGATGCCCTTGGAATCTACACTACAATTGCAAGCGATTTGAAATAAAGTTTCATATTGAAAAATTCCTTGATGTTAGGAAAAATACAAAAGTATTTACTAATCTCACAGTTTTTAAAATTAAAAGACTGCCAAAGCCCGAACAGTCCCTACTTCGAGGCTGTATTATTTGACCTTTGAAAGAAAAACTTTGCGGCGCTTAGATAATAGCCTGTTCCACTGTCAACATTTGTGTGAAGAAGTGAATGTGAAGTTTGTAAATGTAACATATTTTAGGCATAGTGGAATCAGGCTATAAATCAAATTAAGCAAATCAGCTGTTTATTTAAAGAAGTTGTACTTTTGCCATTCACATGTTACCAACAACTATGGCACTTGCTAATGGAATCGCAGAATGTGAAATGTTGTAAATGTAACATAATTTGAGCATAGTGGAAACAGGCTATTGTGTGCAGAGTATCCGAAAGTCATCGAGTGCCATTTTGCTTTTTTGTTTGTTGCATGTTTTCTCGTAAAATCCAAGCATATAAAAGATAGCGACTGTAATTGGAAAAGTACGCCTGATATTTTACGTTTGCGCCTCTAAAGAGTTGTTTTTTTTGGTTGTTATTTTTCTTTATAGTTTCTACTTATTTATGAAATCTTTGGCGTAGACCCGGGCTTTGTTTTCTGGCACTCAGCTCATTTGTAAAACACGCACGTGTCACAACTTAGTCCCAAGCATTGAAAAACAAACATGAACAAAATGGGTAGAAAAATGCACAAGAGGCACGTTTCGAATTGTAAGTTGTGGTTGGGATTTAGAAATTGTTTTATACGGGCATTTATGTTTATTTTGCATTCAAGTTTTATCCACGACAATGTCTATGCGTATCAAACTCTAACTAAGTAAACCTCGCTGAGAGTCAATTGCTCCAGGTAGTTGCCAATCCTTCTAGACACATTCATGTACGTAACGTAAGGTGTGTCATGTTATTTTTATTGTTATTGTTTGTTGTTTGTTGTTGTTGCAAATTAATTGCCAACTTATATGCAAATTCTGTAATAAGCATTTTGACATGCCTCAGGGAATAAATGACAGACCCCTCGAGACTGCAAATGCAAATGTTAACTTTAAAACCACAAAACAATTTTCCAATGCAGCCTCAGCCCACGCACCTTGGCAACAACAACAACAACAACAATTGCAAATTGTAACTAAATGCATTTTGAAGTGAACTTGAATGAAATGCCAAGCTCGAATTGGGTTACAGACAAACCCAAACCTCAATTATATCACATTTACATGGAGCACATATAGTATATACAGACAGATTGGATTGAGAAGAAAAAAAGACATATATATATAATCGTAAACAGATTAGAGATAACTTGCAAAACCCTCGACAAATCTAAGAAAAACAAATGAGGCAACTTATTTCAGATTGAGTTCAAAATAATTATGTTTAACTGAAACTAGATCTATGCTAATCAAGAGGAACTTGTCTTTAAATCAATTGGTCGACGACAGCTGAAGTGAAAACCATTAATCTTGATTATTATTTATTTTCAAGCCAAGTTCCATGAGGTCTACATTTTGTAGAGCCCAAATTTGAAGCGTGAACACTGTTTAACAGGTTTTCAAGACAAACTTAAACATAAATGAGTTTTAATTAAAAGTTCCTTCAAGAAAAAGGTCAAAACTAGATTTAATTGGTTTACATTTTGTAATTAAATTTAATACGCTAAATGTAATTTAGATTAAATTTGATGCAGAAATCGAAATCAAATTCGAGCCGAAAAGAAACACAAAAAACAATCAACAATTATCGCAAAATTAAGAAAATAAATATTGAAGTTAAAGAAGAGATTAATGCACAGAAAACAATGAAGAAATAAAGAAGAGATGTATGAACAGAAATTGTAGACTAAAAGTTGTAGCTAAAAAGTTGATGACTTTCACTTTTGCCAATAGATAAAACGAACCCTAAGCTAATTTTTTTTATCGAATTAAAGTATCTCAGACAGGTCTGCGGGTGGGCGTTCCCCTTCCCTTCCCTCCCCTCAACATCTCCCCTCTCTACAACTTGTGCCCCTGGGCAATTGTTTTAATTGGATTGTTTATCGCTGCAACTGAAGACGAACGGAGGGAAGGGGGCACGGGGCAGGTGGTTGTCATGCCAGCGGCCTATATTTAATTTTTGTTTGCCTTTGTTGACCTCTAATAAACGCAACATTTGCCACATGCCCCCATTTTCGATTGACCCAGTTGCACGTTAAACAGATGGCAAAACGCACCTTGGATTAGCTTTAAGTTAACTTAAGTTAAAAATATTTTTGCAAAACTATCCCAAGGAACGCCAAACGAGTTTATTTTAAAATAACAATAAATCGTATTTTATTTTTGTATTTTAAAATGTTTTCAATGCTTTTGTTTTTCTTTTTGTCTGCACAACAAATATTAATGTCTAGCTGGGAATTTGTTTTGCAGCCGGAGACAAATTTCAAGAATTTCAAGCAAGAATATATTTTGAAAGAGACTTTTTTTTTGCCAAGCAAAAGTCAGGAACTTATATATTGGAATTCTTTTCGAATAAATACTTTTATGCAGCTCTTGCTTTCCATTTGTAACATTGCCAAAATGAATATAGATCGTTTGCCTTAAAAAAATGTTTTCTTTCGGGTTTCTCAATAATCATTTTTCAAATTTAACGAGCCATAATTACACGAGACAAGACAACGGGACGACCCTGATAATAAAAGCCAGTATAGAGATATATTTTGACACTTGTCGTCGTACTCTCGAAAAAAAGAAAAGACATTTAAATAATATCTTCAAGATTTTGCTCGAAAATATGTATTTTTGTGACGGAAGTGCGCGTGTCGCTTGTTCAACAATCCGTAAAATATATACGACTTGGAAAATGGCAAAATAGTATAAAAATCGTATATGCAAAAGGGCAAAAAACGATCTTCCAATTGTTATTTCAACTGCGTTTTTGCCAATGTTTTTCGATATTGATGCCAAATGCTGAGCTGAATACAAATTGCCCGCACATTCAATTTCCTTGTCTACCAATAAAAGGCGAATACTCCCAAGTATTTGGTTAAATTCATGGATAAACAACAATTTGACGTCAATTCGATTCGATGCGTTCAAAACCGATTGGCATTAGATGGGGCTAAAAGCCATTTTTGTTTTTTCCGACATATGAAAATGTGCGTTCAAAATAAATAAGAAATAATAATAATAATTTAATAATATAAAAATAAATATGAAGCAGTAAAAAATACAGGTAAAAGTATAATTTCAGCCAAGGTAAATACTGCTTAATCAAAAAACGATTTTAGCTGAAGATGTTGATCAATTTACTTTACTGATTTAATTGTAAGTATCTAAAGCAAAATAAATATTATTATATCCATTATTATATAGTATTTTTTATTTTTTTAGCTTTAGACAAATTTCTGCTGAAGTAGACTTGGGTAATTGCCAAAACGCAGCTGTTGGCGAACTTATGATGTCTTTTAGACATTTGCAAAATGCACTCAACGCTTTTTCAACCCTCGAGAAAAGAGAAATGACTCAAGCAGCGACTGACAAAAGCGTCAAAGGGCGGCTTTTGGCGGCCAGCAGTAAAGGGAAATATGTTGGCTAACAAAAGTCATAAAACCGGCAATGTAAAATGTTAAATACATAGACACATGTGTGTACGTAAATAAAGCGCAAAGAAATATTTAGCCGCTGACCCTTAAAAAGCAATATTTGACATTTGTGCTCAAAATATACATTTTCAAAGAGTCCAAAGCAGTTTCTGTCGCTGATCAATAGACGAATGCAAATTGTTTCGAGGTAAGAATGCCCTGTAAATTGAGAAGTAACTAGACATCATGGATTCGCATAAAAGGGTGAACAAATAAAAATGCACTGGTCAAGAATCCATACATTTCATAGAGTCGAATATGCTTGGCTCTAACTATTACATTCATAAGCACAACTTTATAGGATATAGGGTATAGGCTGAAAAGTAACTAGACATAGAATCGCGTAGAAGGGCGTATTTGTATATAAGAAGTGTTGTTTTTTATTAAAATAAAAATGCACTCATCAAGACATTTGAATATTCTATAAAGGCGAATTTCGAGTGTAGAATGCCCTATAAAGGAAACTGAAAAGTAACTGGACATAACGAGAATCGCATAGAAGGGTGCATTTGTGTATAAGAAGAAATATAGTTTTAAATTGAAATAAAAATGACACTGATCAAGACGTTTTGACATTTTCTAGAGTCGAATATGTCTACCTACAGCTGTTACACACATTCGCACAACTTTACAGGGTATAGGGTTAATGATTTAGTCTAGATCTCAATTGAAATTAGGCATGTGACTTGCCGCCTGCAGACAATTTCAAAGCATTTTCTAATACACATCTCTGTGGGGCTTAATTGCCGACGTCTGTGCGTCCAATTTTAGCTCAATGGAAACTGTTCGAAAAACAAACAACAAAAAAAACTATAGAAAAGCAAATTCGGCTATGAGTTGAAAAGAGAACTAACATATAGAAGTATTTATATGTAGATACAGTTCTCGACTGATTCATGATGGACGCCTTGTAAAAGATACAAAACTACAGCGGATATGCTCAAAAGTGTTTATAAACAATAATATGGCCGGAATTGGGTCGGAAGATATTGCTTGGGGACCCCAGTTAACTGCTATACTCACACTTTTAGCGCGTACTGTAGGGCATTCAATTGTGGCGTATCCGAAAGTAAGTTAGAAAATGCCGTCAATCGTTGCTTGAATCGGTTTAGTTTGGTTTGTTGTGGCTTTCGGTGTCTGTTCACGTTGTCACAGAAACCCACGCGCCGGGCTTAAGGCACGACATGGTCGGGCCAGAGTGAAGCCAACGCGCGAAAACAAAACAAAACAAAAGATACTATTGATTACGGGGCGAAGTTATGCGGAGTCGTCTCTGGAATATGTTGTGACAGAGCAGGGCTGAATTGTTGACAATCCAATTAGCGCTTCGACGTTTAAAGAAGCCGCCAAATAAATGCCGAACAGGGCGTATACGCGTTTCCGGATATTTTCCGGATATTCTAACGCAAACTCACAAAAATACACAAAATTCTAAAAAATTCTTGCAACACTCGAAATTGATCAAGAATTTTCTGAAAAATTGGCAGCAACCACTCGACCACGGCGGAAAATGTTACGGAAAACGGGAAAAAGAACCGCTGAAGCGACGCGCACGAGCACACAACTAACGGAATACTAAACGTAATTGGGAAAAGCAACCGGGTCCTCTTTTCTTGGCACACTCTCACGCGGAATATCTAAAACTGAGAGGCGGTAAAGAGGAAAAGCACGGAAAATGCTCGGAGAGCAAAGGCAAAATGTTTATAGAAATACAAATAGAGAACAGGCGTGGTGCGAGGGGGGGATATTTCTTTTAACTAGCTGAGCGAAGGCAAATAAAAGTGAAAGGTTGATTACCGCTAATCGCATGATAAATGAATACATGTGTGTGTGTGTGTGTGTGTGTGTGTGTGTTAATGTGTATGTGAGACACGTATCTATGTTTGTGTGTGTGCAAGGGTATTTGCAGACTGTTTAATGCACGTGGCGCACTTACCTTGACAGTGCAGCAGCAGCAGCGGCGGCAGCGGAGGCAGCAGAGGGAGCAGCAGCGACGTCGGCAGCGCAGGCAGCAGAGGGAGGCAGCAGAGGGAGGCAGCGTCGGCGGCGGCAGCGTTGTAAACAGGTTGCAGCGCGGCTTGCAGATTGTCCTTCGGCGGGCGTGAATATCCTTGCACCGCATTTGGCGCGTCCTTGACCGTATTGACCGTTAAATGCACAAATTTATATTTAACATTACGTTTTGCGCGCACTTTAAACACTTTATACAACTTTTTGGCGCCAGTTAAGGCTCGCGCCGCGTTTTGCGAACAAAAAAATGCCGCTTGCCAGCCATTTAAAAATGTATGGATATAAAAGCACTTACCTGAATTCAAGGGAGGAGGGGCTAACTAGGCGGCGTTGCTTAACTATAAATCACCGAATTTTGCACTTTTTAACACAATTATCGCTGCAGTTGGAGACGAACAAAAACGCGCTGCACTCGAAACAGCTGAGGGCCAGGCAATTTTGCACGCGGGGGGGAGGAGGATTGGGTTGGATACCGTGCACCCTGTGGGATTGCAGCGGCGCCGGAGGAATCTGTTGCCAGGCGTTGACGTTAGTTGGCACGCTTCGCGACAAAACAAATTTTACGAAACGCGATTTAAAATTGTATAAATAAACACGGCACAATTAATGTAGATTATTTCTCGCAAGTTAGCAGCACTCAATCAGTGCTGTGCAGGGTGCATTTTTGAGTGTTGAGTAATGCGCAAATTGCTCCACACTTAACGATTGCTCTTAATTGCGCTTTCATATTTAATAAAAGTGAATTCTGCAGGTGGCGCCACAAACACTTGCTAACTCGACGAAAGTACGAATTACCGATTGAAGTTTGTTTTAATGAGCTTCATACGATTTCCGACAGGGGCCGCCACAAATGCTAGCAAACGCAACGAAAGAATGTCGAACTACCGATTTATTCAGTGTTCTTTTACGGTTGTTTGTTTAAAAGTATTGAGCTTCTTCGATTTCCGACAGGGTCCGCCACAACTGCTAGCAAGCTCGACGAAAGTACGAATTTCCGATTGAATTTTGTTTCGGTTGTTTGCTTAAAAGTTGAGCTTCTTTCAATTTCCGACAGGGGCCGCCACAACTGCTAGCAAACTCGACGAAAGTATGAATTGCCGATTGAATTTTGTACCGGCTTATTTAAAAGTATTAAGCTTCCTTCGATTTCCGACAGGGGCCGTCATAAACACTTGCATACTTAACGAACTTACGAATTTCCGATTGACTGTTCCGTTTCGGTTGTTTGTTAAAATCATTAAGCTTCCTTCCATTCCCAGCAGAGGCCGCTACAAATACTTAACGAAACAACGTACTCTACAGTTTGCTCACGCAACGAACATTTTGAACCGATTTTACATTTTGCGTTCCTTTAATTGTGATTCTATTCCTTGTTTCCCTTTATTGAGACGATGGTGCTGTGACACAAGGGACAATTTCGATACCGTGATATCTCCATGGGCGAGGCACAGTGATGGCAAGTGGAGCATATCCAAATATTGCTCGTGGGCTGCATTATGGGTTTACCAGACGCCACACAACCAGGAAAGCGGGCTCCACACTCCATGCATGATGGTACACTGAAAAAAAAAGTAGAGATTAACTAAATCTGTTGTATTTGCAGAGCAATAAACAGGACAGACTTGTCTCGCACTTGGGCAGCGCATCCGTAGCAGGCAACCGTGTCCGACATGAGATCCTTGGGTTCATTCTTTGTGAATATGCTAACGGCCAGCTCCTCGTACTCCTGCCGTGTCTTTTCGGGCAGTGTTTCAAGCGACTCCAGCTTCATGAATGCCTTCGAGCACGTCTCAAACGATCTGTCCGCACAGCTGGCCAGGGCCAGCAGATTGTAGATGTCCTCCACGGGCAGAACATCGTCATAGTCGCGCAGGCGCACGGACGTAACGACAGCGCTGTGCATTATGCCAAAGCGTAGCTGACGCTGGGCGAGCAGCATATAATGATAGCCCTCGGCGCAGTGCCAGAGACGCTCGACGAGAGCGGCATCCTCCAGGCTAATCGAGTCCAGCAGCCGGTTGCGATCGATGGCATAGTCCAATTGCGGCGTCGTGGCCAGCGACTTGAGATGATCCTCGGCCAGTAGGGCGGCCAGTATGTAGATCTTCTTGATGCGCAGCAACGGTGCACGCTTCTCCACCTCCTGCTCGGCCATCTTGCAGAGCAGCCGAGCTGCATCCAAATGCTTGCCCGCCTTGCGCTGCAGCTCAATTGCCTCCGGCAGGCGACCCTCGTTCAGCAGATGTGCCGCGTGCTTGCCGAGGAGCACATTTACTTCGGGCATTTGATAGCTTTGGGCCAGCTCCACGGCCTGGCCCCATTGGCGCAGGTTGACGCAGGCGTTGACGGCGGCCTTCTGGTCGCCAAACTTCAGGTAAGCCTGCACAGCCTCCGAGCACATGCCTGCCACAAATGGAAAGGATTTAGTCAAGTAAAGGCTTCAATATAATGGACGTTGGGTTTACCGACGGAGACCAACATTTCTGCCAATTTGATCAGCAGCGGACTCTTCTCCGGCAGCTTATCGACACACTTTTCCAGCTCATCGAACTGCTCCAGATGGTAGAGCGCTTCGATGGAGCCCTCCAAATAGTGTGACTTCTCGTAATACTCCTTGGCGCTCTCCCACGACTTAAGATTGGCAAAATGATGGCCTATTTCGCGCCACGCCGTCTCCATTTGCTGATCCGAGACGCCCGAGCCGCCCATGCGGTAAAGCTGGACCACGCGAAACCAATCGCAGAGTGTGATGCGCAAATCAATGGCCAGATCCCTGAGAAACACAATAAAGCTAAGCTATAGTCTGGATAGTTTGGATGGGTGGAATTGTGGTCACCTTCGGTCAGCATCCATGTAGAGCTTCTCGGCCTCGTCGAACTCGCCGTAGAAGGCGGCAATCTCCGCCCGCTGCAGAATCTGTGAGCTAATATTGCGCAGCCGCTTGATCAGCTTGATGCCGGGATAATTGGCACAGCGCACAAAGGCGTTTTCAGCCGTGTCCAGCTCGAGCTGCTTAAGCGCCGACTCGGCCAGCAGGCGCCAAAGGCGCGGATGGGGATTGTCCTCTATGAACTGCTTGGCATCCTCGAGCCCAACATGCTCCAGCAGATCGTCCGTGTCGCGCAAGGATTTGACGCGCAGCTGTATCAGATGCGATGCGTTCTGCAGCTCGCCAATGCTGATGATGTCGTCCAGCAGGACGCTGGTTATCTCCAGATCCTCGAAAGTGCAGATGTAGCCGGAGCAGGAGATCGGCTCCTCGGGATCGTTGCCGCGAAAGATATACATGCGCGTCTTCTCCATCAAAGCCAGCAACAAGGGATTGTCCTTGGCCCAGCTAACGGCCCAAACATCCTTGCGCTCCACCCGACTAAAGTTCAGCTGCGTCTCCCGATTGTCGTCCAGCTCCAGCAGCGTCATCACACCCATCTGATCGATAATGGCAGCGCGTCTGCAAGAGTAACAATTAGGAGGAGCAGGAGCAGAAGCAAGCGCAACTTACGTGGAGTTGCAGTTGATGGCCATCTTGTTGATCTTAGCGTGCAGCGTGTGCCGGTTCCTTAGGGATACGTTGCCCACGCTGTACTCATTGATGACGCCCGATTCACGGGCCACCAGCAACAGCTTGTCGGACAGCGCGAGCGCACAAATTGGATCCTTGACGCTTCGTTGCGTGGCTCCCTGCAGCAAATCCTTGGCCAATTCCACGCCCGTGGGCGTGTCATCAATGTGAAAGCGCCTCTCCTTACGCGCCTTGACGCCATGCAGATTCGAAGAGCTCTAAAAAAGGAGGAATTAATGAAGAATGTTAGTTAGAAAATGGACAAAAATTGCATGTGCTCTAAAAATGAGATGCGGAGGAGGACTAAGTCGGGAGATTCCAACAACGTGGTTGCCTATCAATAGAAGAGAAGCAAGTGTCGCTATCTGGGAAGGCTTTGCCTGCAGTTGAGCTGCGTTTCGGACCATCTGCTTAGGCATAAAGATAACAAATGCAATATGTCTACAAATCCTGGCAGCAATAACAGATCCTCGTAAGTGCAAGGAGCCTAAGCTAATCTTTACGATCGGACCATGTCTTGTCAAGCATAATAATCGTCGAGAGACCCAAAAGCAAGTTAGGCAGACTACCGACAGAGGATTTCCTACAAGGCTTGCAAGACTCCGCAAGAATCTTCTCAAGATGTTAGATGCACTCTGCAAATTCCGCCAAGAAGATAACGATAGGCCAGAGTAGATACTGGAAGACTGTCAGCACGTTAGAAGAGGCTTGCTCCACTTGGAAGGCTACACTTAAAAGACTCTACTTGGAAAGCTCCACTTTTAAGGCTTCACTTGGAGGGCTTCACTTGGAGGGCTCCACTTGGAAGGCTTCACTTGGAAGGGGATTACAGAGGCGAGAGTTCTTTAGTAAGAGGCAAGACTGGATATGGAGCTATAGCCCATTACAGAATGAAAGCAGAATTAATAATAACATTTATATAAGAATAATAATAATAAAATAAATACCTTTGGGGTATGATAGTGCCAAATGAGAATCTCTTCGTAGGAGGCAATGGCCACATAGCCAGAATTAATGCCTACAAAACGCGGTTTAATGTCCGTGTATTTAGCTAGAAGCGAAAACAAGGAATCAGTTTGACGGACTGCAGCAGGCGACTTATCTTACAGTCCACGGTTGTGCCTATGGAGTTGCACAGCAGCAGCTGGTAGACGCTGCCATCCGGCGCCGAGCTGCTGCCTCCTTCGAGTGTGCTGAGCGCAATCTCCTTGATGTTGCTGCTGACACACTCGACGCCCAGAACGCAATGCTCGTTGCTGGCCGCCAGGCACAGTGTGGGCTCGACCTCCTTAAGAAAGCTCTGGTTGGACACCGTGTTCCAGAAGGTGATCACATTCATGGACGCGCCGCCGCTGTTGCTGTTGCTGTTGCTGCCGCTGCTGCTGCGGCTGTTGAGAAAGACGACCGTCTTCTCAAAGTAGCACCAAATGTATTCGGGCCGGATGTTCGCAAAATAGATGAACGAGTCAACGGCCATGGCAATGCGCAGAGATTTCCCCTCCCAGCTGACCGAGGTGATGTCGCTGCCCGGCACCTTTAACGTGCGCTGCAGCCGGCCCAGCGGCGAGTAAAAGCACACCTGGTTGGTGTCGCGCAACGGACTAGCCGCCTCAAGAGATGTACCACAAATGGCCAGCACGCTGCCATCGTGATTCCACTTGGCGTCCACATTACGCATGCCAGTGTCAAAGATTGCGGGCGCTAAGGAAGCAAGATTACAAATATATTTATCTTCAATTTAGATTGTTGTGCCTCACCGTCGTCGTTTTCGTTGCGCATAATCTGCACCTTTCCCTTCTCATAGCAGATGGCCAGCACGGGTTGATTCCGACTGCTGGGCAAGCTGCCGCTGAACCAACTGATGCTCCCGATGCGATGCACACGACCCGTGGCGGTGCCCAGGGTAATGCATTTAATGTTGAGCTTCATCTGTGGGTCAAATAAATTATAACTACATATATATCATTTATATAGATATCTAAATCTCTGCCAACCGCAAAGTTGCCCTGGTTATCATATAGATGACACTCGCCGTTGGCCAGGGCAAAGAGGATTAGTCGATTGTCGGGGCTCCATTGAACTCCGGTTAGATGTGTATTTTTGAGCTCCTTGCCGAAAATGCGATTGCCATCAACGGAGCCAACAATAATGGCCCCATCCTCGTAAACAATGCAGATTTTGGTGCCATCCGAGGTCCAGCTCATGCCGGCCACCGTCGATTTCTTGCGATCGTTGGTCATTTCCTCATACCAAGCGCCTTTGTACAGCATCCAGACCATTATAACGCCGTCCACGTCCGAGGATGTTAGCTTATGCTGTGCATCGTTCCACGTAACCACCTTGACGGACTCCTTGTGGCCATCCAATGTCTGATTCATCGACAGATTCGAAACGGCGGCCAATCCACCCTTGGTCTGTCCATTGTTGGCAGCTTCAATAAATTGATTATATTAAATATTCATTTGTGCATGTTTTGTTTGTATTACCCTGATCCAGTTTGAGCACCTTAAGCAGTCCCTCCGTCCCGGCAACTGCAATGTAGCCCTCCTCCTTGTTCCACGCAATGCAATTAAGCTTCACATTGTTCGGGATCGCAATCTGTATATATAATAAATATTATTTGCTTCAATTTTGTGAAGTAAAAGCATGTAAATTTACCTTTTTACTTAAATAGACAAACATTTCTGGTTTTTCGTGTTATTTACGCTTTTTTGCTGGCCAATTTTTTTACCGCTGCTTTTGTTGTGCACCTGTTAATAACAGTTTTGTTAAATTTGGTTGTCATGGAAACTCTTTGCAGGCAAATACTTTGCATTTGTTTGCGAATTGGCATCTTTCTGTTGCGCATGCGCCGTGGACTTCATTTCGGTGTCGCACATTCTATATATGTGTTTTCTAACACACAATTAAACAAATTTAATTATTTATGCGAACATTTCACAAGCGAATGGAGCGACAAGAGAGAAATTTAAATGAACTAGTTAGTCCTTATGAACCGAATTGTGCTTGTCCCAAAAATGAACTGTTTTTTTCGATCTAACCCGTTCTTTCAATTATGCTAACATTTCACCTTAGTTGTTTTACAGGCGAATGGAGCGAAAAGGGGAGAAGTTTAAATGAACTGGTCAGTCGTTATGAACCGAATTGTGTTGGGCTAAAAAGGGAACTGGGTTCTTTCGATCTAAGCCGTTCATTCCAGACGTTAAGTTTGAAATAACCTAATTCTTTTTATGGGTAGGCTCTAATTACAATGCAAATATATTTAAGTTTTAAGCCTGTCTTTTTTCAAAAAACTTGACTTATTGTCTTAAAAATCTTAGAATTTATTTCAATAAAAATAATCGATGTAAATAAATAGTAGTATTAATTAATGTGCAGCAACATTTTGTTAAGGTCAACGTTCCGTATTTTTATAAACTCTGATTTATTCGTATATGGACTTTGGTCATGATTACGTTTATCACCAACTAGATAATAGAAACAAACAAAATTTGATGGGACCTGTAAACTTTCGGTAGGTAGGCCTTATCACAGCAGAGAGAAAACCCAGATAATTGGTCTAGGCAATCCGAATACCCCTCCTATACAGTAAATGGGCCACACTCGTCACCAGCAACATGTAAGCGAGCAGGATAATAACGGAGGCCGGATCAGAGCGATTCTCCGGCTCCAGAAAGATATTGACACCGCCCGTCAATATATTGGCCAGGAGAAAGAAGACAAGGCCATTCATGTTCAAGGAATTGCAAATCACAAGGAGACCTTCTCTGTCCTTGCTATTACCCGATCCTGCAGCGATTAATGGACCCTTCTCAATGTCGCCCAAGGTGTCATCATCGTCACCAGGTGGATCGATGACCAGGTGGAAGATGAATATGCTAATGCAGAGCATGGAAGTAATTAGGAGCATCATCCACGAAACGTAGCCCAGGTTGCAGGTGACGCGGGCGATGCCCACGGCGTAGGCGCTGCCCGCCATCAGAAGCCAGGAAAGCACGGACATGATCAGCAGACTCCGCAGTTTTCCAAGGATTTCATTATAGCCAAGCGAGGTTTTGGACACTAGCCAGCGACTGAGGCATATGGACATCAGGTAGATGGAAACGAAGCCCGGCAGCGAGAAGAGACCTTCGCGATTGGCGCTCACGAACGTGGAACGCGGCAAATCTTCGTTCATCACGTATTCCGATATGCCGGCAAAGGTGAGACCCACTTGATGACAAGCCACAACACCTGCAGCATGGAAAATGCAATTAGTTACGGTTAATTTAAGGTAACTTTAAAAAAACTTACCGAGTCCCAGCGGCAAGAGCTGCGCGTCGTTGCGGGGCAAGAAACTAAGCAGGCTTCCAATAAGCTTCGTCAGGCCCAGCGTGAAGAAGGCGTTCAGATGCCGTCCATACTCGTGCTCGTCCTGGCCATAGCCAACGATCAGGATGGCCACGACCCGTCCAACGCCCAGCAGAATAAGCGGCAATGCGGAGCGCCAAATACTCCGGCGCAGATCGGCGCAGTTGCGCGGCCGGCGGGAGACCAGTCCCATGGTCACCACAAACAATCCGATGCCGGTGTCCATCAGCTGAGCACCAAAGAGTCGACTCTTCCGGTAGGGTCGATGGAAGCTGGCAAAGTCGATGGCGAGTATACAAATCGCCGTGATCAGGTGCGTCATGGACCGCATCAAGGTCAGCACGAATGGCCGGGCGCCCAGGTGGAACTGGGCCCGGTTCTTGGAGCGCGACAGCGGACGCGCACGTAGAAGGTACAACAATAGGAGGACCAACATGAGTCCGACGAAATGGACACTATAGCTGCTGGCCACGGTCACAAAGAGCACAGTCGGCACCACGATCAATGAGAACTCTATAAAATAACATATGGTCGAATTTGGGCGACCGCATAAAACACGTGCCAGCACTATGCCCGAAAAGTTGGCCAGAATTACACAAAATGAGGCGAAGCTCTGTTCGATGGACTCCCAAGAACGCTTATCAATGTGCTGCTCCGGAATATCGTAGCCCGTCAATGCAATTCGTTCGCTGGCCATGGTGATAGCCCGGATACTGTCGGGCCATTTCGCTTGGCAGGGCCAAACTAAAATTCTATTGATTATTGATAAAAGCCTACTCGATGTACACACACAAAAATATGTCCGACGATAAGCTCTACGTCAAATTGGTATTATAATCGCTGCTAGCTCCCAAATAGCGATAAAGTATGGCATTTAATGCCACTTACAATGATAAACGTTCGAAGCATTTGGAATTCGATTCTTTTTGCCGCTCAAAACTGTTTTTAGCAACGGTGGCTGAACAGTTGTGCAAATTGAACGCTAGCGCTCATGTGTAGCATTTGCGTAGCCCTGGCACTGTCAATGCACAAACAGAATAAAAGAGGGCTCGTCCGTCAACTTGAAGGGATTGCGAGACACCAAGAATATTTATTGGACCTTGAATTGCTGATGGCTACCGTTGCCCACAAAAGCCGCTGGTGGTTACCAAAGCGTTCCCGATTAACCGTGAATGCTAAGGAATAGTGCGCTTCTGCATCCAGTGTTAATTATTATTGGGGTGAGTACACGGTACTCGTGCACGTGTTAAAAAATCGGTTGTGTAAATAAGAAAAGAAGTGCTTAAAGTCATATCAGGAAGCTCATTTTTATGGAAAGATGTTAGATAAATGGATGTTAATAACACCACAAATATAAACATGCAATAAAGATAAACATTTGTTTAGTGTCTGCCTGTTTGCAGCTGTGACGTCATAAGTGCAAACAAAACCGACCAATCGCCGAGCAGCTTTAAGGGGCTTGTCCACGGGCACTTGGCATACACATACATATACACTCGTATGTATGTGTATCGCCTATTGATTTTGTTAAGCTTGTAGGCGGCTGAGCATCACGTGCTGCTCGCCTACCTACGTCGCATTAACAGCTACAGCTGCTGCTGCTGCTCCTTCCCTCTCCCTCTCTCTTGCCATTCTCTTTTGCATATAGATCAGTCAATGGCCAATCTTGCACAGTCATCAATACATTTCAGCTCAGTTTGTCGCCAACGGTGCGAGCGCTCACAACACGCGGAACTAAATAATAAATGTACACATTTGATTTGTTTAAAGGCCGGGCTATAATTGTTTTGTAAATCAAATTTACGTAATTATTTGCATTTTCTGCTGCGCACTCGCGTCCTTTCAAGGGTGTGTACTCGACGAGACGAAATTATAATTATAAATGTGCTCGCGTGTGCGATTTGTTCACCTGATTAAAAGCGAGAATAACGGCGCCAGTTGAGAGACTGTCAATAGTAAAGTGTGTTAACCTTTGACCTTAACCAAAGCCAACATAAGCTGATGGGCTTCTAATCGAACTCTGTGAGAACTCTCTCTGCTCTCTATCAATCAGCTTATCAGTCAATCAGTCAATCAGCATATGTTCCCGTCAACGCGCACAACAACAATCAGTGCAACGATTGCTGCTGTCGCAATCAACCGTTACTAAAGCTTATCAGACTCGACTCTGTAATGGCCCATGTCGCTGGGTCTGTTGACCCAATGATTTGTCACTTCATTATCCCCTTGCAGAGGGTATTATAATTTTGTCTCAAAATGTAGAAGGAGACATCTCCGACCCCAGAAAGTATATATATATTCTTGATCAGTATCGAGAGCCGAGTCCGGCTAGATCGGACTACTTTATCATATAGCTGTCATAGGAACGATCAGTCCAAAATTAAGTTGTTGCATGGAACATTTTTTTTGGCATTTATTGGTTAAACTATGCTCCTTATATACATGCAAAATCCCATCAACATCGGACCACTATATCACATAGCTGCCATAGAAACAATCGGTCAAAAAGTAGGTTCTTGTATGAACAAGTTTTTTGTTTACCATGATATCTTGACCATACTTGGCATTTAGCAGTTTCACTTAACTCCGAACATTTATGCATAATCTTGTTTACATCGGATCACTATATCACGATCGGTTGAAAGGTAGATTCTTCTATGAAAAACTTGTTTATTAAACAAGATATCTTAACCGGCATTAACTATATTCCCTGTGCTTCTTAGAGAAGAGTCGGTCTGATAGGGTATTTAATCTTCGGCGAGCCGAAGATAACACTTCTTTCTCATTATTTGTTACCTGCAGGTACCTGCATATCTCATGTTCCAATTTTAATATACCTGATGCCACGTAAAAAACAAGTAAGAGGTTCTAGTCGGTGGCTCCCGAATAGGGTATACCCTGAACCCTCTTTTTCCAAGTCAAGTTTTGTGACTCTAGCTCTTGTTATTTACCAAAATTGCTCAAAAAGCAGGATGTCGATATCAATTTTTATCGATTACTTGGAAACGGAGTAAGTTGTCGATTATCGGAAACAAACTCGATCTGCGTAGGAACTAGGAGCACCTACATCTAAAATTTAAATTTTCTCTAGCTCTTATAGGTTCTGAGACCCTTGCGTTCATACATACGAACAGACGGATGGACCGACAGACGGACGGGCAGACAGACAGACATGGCTAGATCGACTCGGCTATTGATGCTGATCAAGAATATATATACTTTATGGAATATATATACTTTATCGGAGATGCTTCCTTCTGCCTGTTGTTGCACAAAAACATAATACCCCTTTCACCCATTTTTAATGGGTTCAGGGTATAACAAAGTCTTTATTTACTTTGTTCTGCACCCGACTACCCCACAATGCAAATGTAAAAGTCGTTTATTCGTGTTGACACAAAGGTGTTACACTCATTGCACATCAGTCAGTACATGATCGACTACCGTATGACCTGTAAAATAATTATGCATTGACCACTCGATGCACCCAGCCAATATACCCTATGATAAGCATTTATTTTAATGGGTTTTATGTCACAATCGTTGGCACACAACATTTTGGCGTATTTAGCATTTTAATATAGTATCATTAATGAATTTGAATCAGTTGCAAAAGCGACTTTTGTTTTCGGAAATTTCCATTTTGTATTTTTGCTTGACTTTTTAGTTTTGCTGACACTTAATTTGAATATTTGTGTTATTTTTAGAGCTCGGCGGCCAAGAAATTGAATGAACGCACAAGCAGAAACATATTTACATAAATTATCTTAAAATAAATTTAAATATTTACATTCGAATGTTTCTGGTGCGCCAGCAAAATATTTAAAAGTGCAAAGCAATTGCCAGCAATAAAATATGCAAAAATGTGTCATTATAAGTAGAAGAAAATAAAGATAAAAGCAAGAAATTTTATGCATTTCCTCGAATTTGTTTACAAAAGATATAATAATATCAAAGCGGCAAAATGTTAAAGTTCTTTAGTCGTGAGATACCCTGTACTCCATCTGTTCCAAAGAACTGTAGCACAGATTATGATTAGCAAGAAGTCAAAAGGTCTAAAGGGTATTCATGCTAAACAAGAATACATATGCCTGCTTCTGCCCTAAAACCATACTAGCCCATTTTCAATGGGTATTACAGGGTATATGCCATTACAAAACTGTTGCACAGACTATAATTAGCATGCAATCCAAAGGTCTATTGAAGTTTATGGCAAAAGCGAACTAAGCTATGATATATTGTTTTACAATAATTATGGGACCAGCTCGAAGTGCTTATCATTTGGGAATATTTACGATTCGTACTGTATAAATGTATGCGAATCCATTCACCAGATGCAAAAATGTGTTCTCTTTAAATGTCAAGGCGACACGCCTTCACGCCCACCACTCGGCGCGACGGGGCAGCTCTTCCCCGCCCGTCCCACGTCTCCAACCACAACTTAACCCGCAACCGGCTTGTCTTATCAGCTGTTCCCGCATTTTTCTTCTCTTTGTTTTCTGTTCCCGCAGTTTGTGCTTGTGTGTGTGTGTGTGACTGTGCATGACTGTGTCTGTGTTCGTGTCAATAATCGGTTGTATTTGTTTTCAATGCGTCGCTTGAAAGCTCTCGCTGCATACATATACATACACATTCATATGTATACATATACATGTGTATAAATACGGATGTGAGGCGAACTGACGCGCCTTCGATTTGACGGCTAGCGGTTCGGTTCGGTTTGGGCAGCTGTCACTTGCTCCCCGACTTTCAGATACTTTTTGGCGCTCGCCTTGGACGGATGTCGTGCGGGTTCCATACACAAAATAAACAATCGCTCGCTCTCTCTTTCTCTTTCACTCTCTCTTGAGTATTAGCACAAGTGTTAACGTTGTTGCTGTTATCGCTGTTATCAATAATTACAAAAACAACAAGTTAAACCCACGCTCGTCCACAACATAAACCATTATAATAGCCCGTGTTTAATCGGTATGGCAATAATATTATCGCTGATAAGAAATTCCAAGAAAAGATATTGATCTTCATTGAAGCAAAAGGTCTATAAGACAGACAACTATTTGTGTAAAAAAAACAAGTGCTTAATGCTCCGGGAACAGTCAATGTTAAATGTTATGTCAATGTTAAATGTTATGTTATCGAAAATTGCACTATGTACATTTACAGAACTCTGATTACATACACAAAACTAACACGTCAATGTTTAACTATGGAAATTGCATTATATACATTTATAGAACTCTGATTATTGCTCAACTTTACGTGTGACTTTGACGCGAACTTGGACGCGGTAGCGTTTCAGTTAGAAACAGGAAAAACATTAAAAAAATGAATAGTATTTATTTATAAGTTTTATGGGCTCGTGTAAATAATTGACATCACTCGATCATTTGTGTCTTATCTCTGTGGACTGTGCCGAAAATTGAACAAAAAGCTTTGAAAATGTTGCGATAACAATTGCTCGCGGAGGGCTCGACCATTAGGCCAACAAAGCTTTGGGGCTTGGCTCCAGCTCAAAGAGTACAAAGTCAACAACAGCATTAACAATTGTTTTTGAAATTCCAAAGATTAAATACCCTCGCGGACATATGACACATGTCTATTAAAGTAATACGATCCTAAAAATACCTTTTAACAGTATAGATCGTATTATTGGGTTTTAGGTCGACTTCGACTAAGTTCAGAGTTCTGTTTTGGTTGCTAAGCTTGACTATTTCAATATTAGAAGAGAAACACTAAGAAAAGAGAAAGATTTTGATTCAATTTCTAAGCTATACTAAATTAATATTCAATTTCAAGAAGAAAATCGGCTACAAACATTTCTTTTTAATTTTAAGGCATATTTGGATTAAGAGAATATTAGATAAAACAATTTTTAAGTAAAGAAGAGAAAAGTTAAGTATTTAACAAAGGAGAAATATTTGAATATTCCATTTTTAATAGGAAAATCGGTCAAGAGGATTTCCCATATCAATTTATATATTATATATATATATATATTTTTAGATCAGGAGAAAATAAGATATATCAATTTTGAAGTAGATAAAAATAAAGTATATATGAAAAGAGAAAGATTTTGATTCAATTTCTATATTCAATTTCAATAAGAAAATTGAGTAAGAAAATTTCCTATTTAGGGAAAGGTGTGCTTACAAAGCGTTACACTTTTCGTAAATACCCTCTCTATAGAGCATTGGGTAAAAAACAGCTGTAGTGCAAATCAATTAGCACAACGTTAAGATCATATCGCACAGAAAAACGGAGAGTGGAAACCTTAGGAACTGGTGACTTTTGAAAACCTTGTGGTTCCTCCTTATCGAGACTGATAGCGTTAGCCGCCATATCGTTACGAAATTCTTTATGTAATCTCTCTTTAAACTCTTTTGTTTTGGCAGCCAACCATGACGGAAGGCAAGAACGTGCCCAATTCCAGTGCGGATGTGCCCTTCCGCAGCAAGGAGCTGCGCAAGCAGTCGCTCATCCAGCACACGGGGGGCCTAGTGGGCGTCATCGATGAGGGGACGAAGACGATTGGCTTTTCGATTTACACGACGCCCGATTTCAAGGAAATCGCGGCACATCGCGTGGAACTGAGCGTCATAACGCCGCAGGATGGCTGGTATGAGCAGGATCCCATGGAGATGATGTCCTCGATTAACAAGTGCGCCGAGGAGGCCATCAAACAGCTGCCGGAGCTGGGCTTCAGTGCCTCGGACATTGCCACCGTGGGCATAACCAATCAACGGGAGACGACCATCGTCTGGGATGCGGTCACCGGCAAGCCTCTCTACAATGCCATTGTCTGGAAGGATATACGCACGAGCAGCACCGTGGAACAGATTGTGGCCAAGGTGCAGGATGTGAATCACTTCAAACGCAGCACGGGCCTGCCCATCTCCACGTACTTCTCGGCCCTGAAGATTCGCTGGCTCAAGGACAACGTGCCCGAGGTGCGGCAGGCGTGCCGCGAGAAACGCTGCAAGGCCGGCACCGTCGACAGCTGGATCGTCTGGAATCTGACTAACGGTAAGTAACTGAATCCTTCATCTCAAAGGGATGCTCATCCTCCAATTGTGCTCCCTTTTCAGGTGCCCTGCACATCACGGACGTGACAAATGCGTCGCGAACTCTGCTGATGAACCTGGAGACGCTGCACTGGGATCCGGTGCTGTTGAAAACCTTCGCCATCCGGGAGGAGATGCTGCCCAGCATACGCAGCTGCTCGGAGGTCTTCGGCAAGATCACCTCCGACCGCAGCGCGTTGCGCGGATTGACGCTGAGCGGAATTCTGGGCAATCAGCAGGCCTCGCTGCTGGGCCAGATGTGCGTGAAGCCGGGCCAGACAAAGAACACATATCGATCCGGCTGCTTTCTGCTGTGCAATACGGGCGACAAGCCCGTCTTCTCGCGTCACGGCCTGCTCACCACGATTGCCTACAAGCTGGGCCCCCAAGCGCCCACCATCTACGCCCTGGAGGGCTCCGTCTCGGTGGCCGGACACGCGCTATCCTGGCTGCAGCAGAAGGTGCGCCTGCTGCCGGACTCGCGGGACGCCGAGAAATACGCCGAGGCGGTGCCCACATCGGGCGATGTCTACTTTGTGCCGGCCTTTACGGGCCTGTATGCGCCGTACTGGCGACAAAATGCCCGTGGGATCATCATCGGCCTGACGCAGTTCACGCGCAAGAATCACATTGTGCGCGCCGCTCTGGAGAGCATCTGCTTCCAGACGCGCGACATACTGGAGTGCATGCATCAGGAGTGCGGCTACGAGATCAACAAGCTGCACGCCGACGGCAAGCTGATCACGAACAATCTGCTGATGCAGCTGCAGGCGGATACGGCCGGGTTGCCGCTGTTCCGCTCCCAGCTGATGGACTCGACGGCCTTCGGTGCGGCCATGTGCGCCGCCCAAGCAGACGGCGTCAATCTGTGCAAATTCGAGCCGGAGAAGCGTTACTACGAGAACGTCCACTACGACACCTTTTTGCCCACCACAACGGAGCACGAGCGCGCCGAGCGCTACGGCAAATGGAAGCGCGCCGTCGAGCGCAGCCTCGGCTGGGTCATCAAGCAGAAGAAGACGGTCAATCACACCGAGGAGAACTATCGGATGTTGTCCTCGCTGCCGGCGAGCATCTTCCTCATCAGCAGCTTTGCCATGCTCGTGCATTCCTTATCGGCGACGACAATCAAGCCATAAATATATCTGTATCTTTTATATGCATGTATATATAGATACATATATATATGAGGCCACGCCCCCTCGAGCTATCGGTTTTTCGGTTGTGATAATTTTTATATTATTTAATGGCAGAATCCCCACGATCCATGTGTATATAGCTAGCTGTTCCTGTTCTGCCGGATCCTTTTAATTGGTTGCATTTGCTTTAAAGTGTGTAAATAGGACCCCTCCCCCTTTCCCCCCTTCCATCTACCTTAATACGAATATGTATAATCCATGTACTTATCTAATCATGTTCTGCTCAGCTCTGATAAATCGAAAACTTAATCGATTCACACACAATATTTATATATATACATATATAACTTATGTATATAGCCGGACTTTTGTATATTACTTAAGCACCCAAAATATGGGCAAATGGGCTTTAGTTTGTAGACTACAAATATACGATATATATAAAAAATCAGAAAATGTTTCTCCTACTATTTCTATATATTCAGTTACTTTATGTTCCTTTGTATATTCAGTTGCAGTTCGAATCGGAATAATATTACTAGATTAAGTTTAAGATTTGCTTCCAGCGAGAAATTCAACTAACTGGAAGACTGGAGAATGTCTGCTTGTACTTTATTAATGTACTCAATTGTGGAACATTATCAGTAGCGGAAATATCAATATCGTTTAAAAATAACTATTATAATCAATCGATGTATGTGGGCGTGTGTCCCACTCTCTCAGGGTGTGCTCTTCCACAAAGAGAGTAAGTTTTAGAATGGAATTTTAAAACGAGAAAAAAGCTTTTTTGCCGACCCTACCTTTTCATAATTTCATGCTCATAATATTTTGCTGGTATTTAAGAAGCACAGAGAAAATAGTTAATACCGGATATCGTTAAGTTATCTTGATGGACAAAAAGTTTTTCATACAATAACCCAATTTTCGACCGATCTTCCTATGGCAGCTATTTGATATAGTGGTCCGATGTTGATAGGATTTTGTATTTTATAATCGCCAAGTTTGGTCAAGATATCTTGAAAAATAAAAAAGTATTGCATACAGCAACTTAATTTTCGACCGATCGTTCCTATAGCGCCTATATGATAAAGTGAACCGATCCAGCTGGCTCCGACATATGCACTACGTGCAACAGAAACAGGGACTTATGCAAAGTTTCACGACGATAGCTTTAAAACTTGGAGACTAGTTCGCATAAAAACAGACGGACAGATGTACGGACGGACGTACGGACGCGCAGTTTCAACTTGCTTCTTGTTTAATTTCCTGAATAAGGAGGTCACTTTGAGGGACAGATATATATGAACATATATCTAACAGATAAAAAAATTCGTTTACCCTATTCAAAGTTCATTCAATACTCAGCACTAAATCTATCCTAACAATCCTTTTTAGTCACTTATGCCTGTGGTCTTAGCCGTTGCTCATTTAAATTGGTTCTACAGGTTGCCTTACATTTACACACACGCACACATGAGCTATGTATGCTCATATGCATAAGTGGCACTCGTCAACAACAAGTTCTTCGTTTGGCTTAGCTCAGGTAACAAAATCTAAACGTGCAACAACAAGAACAACAACAAAATGCTAAACAAAGAAATTGATTTTCACTGCGCTGCTCTGGACTACACCTTCAGAATTTTTACTGAATCAGTACAACAACAAATCAGCAGCAGCAACAATAACAAGAACCGGAATTCTTTTGAAGTTGAAGCGCGCACCTTTTCCCGATTTTTTCTCTTGTGTGTTTGTGTTCGTGTGCGTGTTTTAGGAGTGTGGAGTTCTCACTCTCTCCCTTCATAACTGCGCGATTCACTCAAATCAAGCCTCGCCACAGTCGCAGCTCAATTTCACACACGTTCGGCTTGTTCAGCTGTGCGTGTGTTTGTGTGTCTCTCTCTTGCTCACTCTTCTGATTTGCGCGCTCCATTCAAATCAGTCCTCGAATGTTCGCCACAGTCGCCGCTCAACTTAACATGCATTCGTCCAGCTGTGCATTTGTTTGTGTGTGGGAGCATGAAGTTGTAGCTCGAACGGCGCTCGCTCTCTCTCCCTCACTCTCTCTCTCTCCCTCACTCTCTCTCTCTCTCAATTTGCGAGTTGCACTCAAAGTAATCCTCAAGCAATCGCTAAGCCACAGTCGCCGCTCAACTTTAGACGCGTTCGCCTCGTTGATTGTTTTCTTTGCGATTTTTGTTGTTGTTGTTGCGCTTTATTGTTAATGTTAATTCGCTTGTGTTGGCTTTTTATTTGGATTAGCTCGAATTGCCGCATTGGCAATAAAGTTTGGTCAATTTATCGAGCATGAAATTGACAGCGTGAGACGGCAAAAGTTCCTGCTCGGTCAACATGAGTATGTTTCTTCTGAGTTTGTGGCATTAAAAAGCGTTTGAAGCCAAAGGGTCAAACCGGTTTTGGTCAGCGCCAGTTGCCACTCGAGCCGCTCGAGTAATGGACGCCGCAACGGCAACGGCATCCCTGCAACGTGTTGCCTCGCAGTCGAGCCTTGTCCAGGCCGCGGCGGCGCCGCATCACTATCATTATATACAATATCCGGCGCATTATCTGCAGCAACAGGCAATTGGCCTGGCCTCAGTTGCCGATGCTGTGCCACAATGTCAGTGCCCCTGCTCCTGTGGACGCGCAAGTGGAACCCAGCAGCTGCAGCAGCAGCAGAATGCATCCATGGCTGTGGCCGTGCTAGTGCATCAGCAGACCTCGACGCCAGCTCAGCAGGCGACGGCGCAGCTGAAGACAGCGCAGTCGGCGCAGTCGCTGCTGAATCATTCGTACCAGGCGCTGCCCAACGAGGAACAGCAGCAGCAGCGAGCACAGCAGAATTTACCGTTCGATCCGCCCAGATGCGACTGCGATCTGGAGTGCAGCTGCGCCGCCAACAGCAGCTCCTTGTCCCACCAGCAGCAGCAGCAGCAGCACAAGCGCAGCCTGATCGCGGACGCCATGCTGGGCGCGGATGAGATTACGGTCAGCGAGTCCGACAACAATAGCACCATGATCAAGAAGAAGAAGCCCCGCGCCAGTGTGACCAACGCATCCGATCAGCTGCCCTCCAAAACGGACAGCTGCAATGATATCTACCACGACACGGAACTCGAAGCGGCTGCGACTGTTGCAGCATCTGCCTCGGTCAGAGCTGGCGGCGCCAAGTCGCAGGGTTTAGATGATAATCGTCCACCTTTGCCGCCACGCCCACCGCCCAGGCCACGCAGTAACGTTAACGGCTCCATAGGTGAGTGTTCGACCTGGCAAAAATCTTTAAAGTCTCTATAAAACTGTTTGTCCTGATTGACTGACTAATTGATTGACGGACTGATTGATTGACTGACTGCCTGATGGACTGAATGACGGATTGACTGACATACTGATTGATTGGTGATCACCACACAGACCAAACCGTAAGAGCCAGAAAACTTGAAATTTTCACTTTAGTTACCGTATGTGATGAAGGGCACTTTTCGGGCAATTCCACCCGCATGTGTGGAAAAACCGCGAAAAATATTTGTGTGAAACTTTTTTGTTTACCTCCTTGGTGGAAATGGGTGTCAAAGATTTGGTGTGTGACGTTTCGTGTTCAAATTTATTTGCAAAGATCTATATGAAAAATCAATTGAGACGTGTTTCCCACTTTTCGCAGAGTCCAAGCTTCCAGACTTCCAAACTTATTTTCAAAGCTCTTCTCATAAGAACTTAAATAATACGTGTTTCAGCGATTTGGGAAATTCCACCCGCAACAGTGTAAGTTTTTTGGTTACCGTGCGATCGGTTTTAAACTCAGATATTTGTGAGAATTTATTTGATATGTTCTTGGGTGGAAAATACGTTCTAAAGGCTTAATAAACGTAAGTATGTTCTTCAGCTTCAAGAGTCTCACCGCAAGACTAACTTATGCGGAAATCGTTGATTCCAAAACTTGGTTCTTTATACGGAGATCAAGATGGGTAATTTTCAATTTTCCACGGGCGCGTACTTAGTGGAAAGGTGATATCCAAAATATTTGGCACAAAACGTGCAAGGCCGGGCAATGCCCGCTAGTTATATATATTTTGTGGGCATCGAGAAAAAGACTTCCTATTATTAAAATCACAGTTCAAAATTACTGTGACTGTCAACTCGCAACGCAACTGATTCACCTGACAGCTTCCGCTCGGGCATGAATTCCTCCCTCCATCCTCCCCCAGTTTGACGCCTGCGCAATCCCTTCTCTCTCTTTTCTCTTTCTCTCCTCCTTCTCTCTCCCAGCAGTTTTTGGTGGTTGGATTTGAAGTTGACATCGTTTCGCGATTGCAACGAACTCTCGAATGGGGCGCAGCTTCCGCGTCGTCTCCCACATTTAGCCCCATTTAATCCCAGTCCGACTTGTGTATAGATATTTTCCGAGAAGTGCAAAAAAAAAATAAAAACCAAAATAAATATATATAAATGTATAAACAATCGAGGAAAGCAAGATTCTAAAGGACAACGAGATGTAACAGGAGCTGGTCCAGATAATTCTGATAGCTAATTATTTTTCCGGGTCTTCCAAAATAACTGGGAATATGCACGGCTATCCGGTTATGCAGTTCGTGCAGTACAGCATGCCTCCGCCGTGCTCTTGGGTGCCCGCGCCGCCGCCCACATCCGCCGCGGAGGCACATCATCGCGGTGCGCTGGGTTAGAATGGGATAGGACGTCCTTTTTGCCATGTCTCCAATGCAATCTCTGCTCTTCTTCTTTTCCAGCTCATCGTCATGGTGCCGGTATAAAGAAGTACGTGGTGTGGTGCCTCATCTGCGGCGGCTTTAGCTGCCTGCTGGGCGTGCTCTTCCTGGGCGTCTACTTTCTCCTCCATTCCTACACGATAACCGTGGGCAACTTTGAGACGGTGCCCACCTTTGTGCCCGCCACGCTGGTAAGTATCTATCCATCATCATTCCAATTCCCTTCTCAATTTCCGTTAACCTTCTAGCTAATCCTCACAGGCGTTTGTATCATGAGCCTGGCGCGTCGTCGCAATCGCTATAGCTATCTGGTGAGTCCAGCTTTAATTCTGCTCTCAATCCTTTGCTGAACCTCCTCCTCCTCCGCTTCTCTTGCAGATCAAGCTGTCGGGTGCGTGTGGCCTTGTCTCCGCCTTAACCTGTGCCCTGGTGACTGTGACCACGACGGTCCTCCACATGAGCCGGCTGCAGGCGTTGCGCGAATGCGAATACGCCCAGAAGACGCGCACCTGCACCTGCTACTCGGATCTCATCGAATCCCAGGTGGATCGCGTTGACAAAGGTAAAGGTGCGTCGTCCAGTGGGAAAATCCTCACCCACCTAACTCACCATTCCCGCATTCTTTCAGAAGGTGTGCGTCTGGTCTTCGACTCGCTCTCGGACTGCGGCGTCGTCCACGGCTCCCTTTACTCCTGCCTGCGCGCCATATTCGGCCTGTCCGTGGCCGGCGTGCTCATCGCCGTATTTAGCTGCATGCTGGTCTATCAGCTGCTCAGCCACGAGCGCAAGAAGATGTACTGGGAGCAGCTGGAGCTGCGCTGCCGATCCCTCTATGCAAGCCAGGCGCCGCCGCCGCCGCCGGGTCGCCTGCTCAACTGTCGTTGTTGTGAGCAGTGCCACGCCCATCGCCAGTTGACGCTGCCCCTGCAGGCCACGGCCTATCCTTGGGATGAGGCAAGTGCCGCAGCAGCGGCTGCGGTCGCCGCCGGCGGCGGAGCTGGCGCCGAGCAACGTTTTTGGGCAGCACAACCGCCGGGAAATTTCTATTCGCCCAATCCGGGCGGCGAGGAAACGATTGGAGGATGTCGCAGCGGACGCGAGCGGGCCAATCGCAGCAGCAGCAGCGGCTGGAGCTGGCCGAGAATGCCCTGGCAGCGCACCACGCCGGACGCCACACGGCGATTCCGGCAAGCTGCCGCCAGCCCGGACTCGCAGTACGGCTTTAGCTCGACGACGGCCGTCGCCGTTGCCGATGGCAACCAGATGCTCATCGAGGAGCCCGTCGTGGTGGGCGGCAACTATAATGCGCTGTCGCCGCCCAATGCATTGCCCTACGGCGTTTGGGGTCCACCGCCGCCGTACAGCGATCCCAACAGTCCGGCCCGGCGTGGCTACTATCAATATCTGCAGGCGGGCAGCTGCCTGCCGGGCAATCCCGCCGTGACGGCACTGATGCCACAGCAGCAGCAGCCGGAGCAGCAGCAGCTGGTGGTGCAGCAGTCTCGTGCCTGTGGTCAGTCCGCGACGCTGGAACGCATGGATGGCCTAAGCGGAGGCACTGCATCTGTGGCCAATGCACGCAGCGCCGCCTACAAGGCAAAGACAACAATGGTGGGCAATGGAGAATACGAGAATACGCACTCGGATAGCGACGGCTGCATGGGCTGGGAACGGGATCGCTGCTCCAATACGCTGCCCACGCGCAAGCTGAAGAAGCGCATCGAAGCGGGCGCCAAGAGCATCGGGCCGCAGAACAATGCCAGGCCGGAGAGACCCAATGTGCAGCAGGTGTTCGCCAAGCCGGAAGCCGAGCAGCAGGCGCAGCAACAACCCGGCAGCGGGATGGAGAACAGTGGCTACCAGGATTCGAATGGAGCAATTGCCAAGGATCAGGCGGCCCCGCCAACAGCTGCTGCTGGAGGAGGAGGAGGTGAGCTGTTGGAGGGTGCCGAGTCGGAGGTGTACTTTGCGGACGTGAGCAGCTGCTGCAACATGTCCGTAAAGAACGACAACTACTACGACAATGCCCAGCGGCACCAGGTGCATCATCATCAGCATCAGCACAGCAACTGCAGCAGCAACCACAGCAGCGGCAACAATGAGGATTATCTGGCGCAACGCTTTGCCAGAAGGGAGCACTCGGTGCGCAGTCGCCTGCCCATTCCGCAGACGCGCCTGGAAGATGACTACGAGAGCTCCAACTTGAACAGGCCGACATTGAAGAGCGCCGCCTTGGATCAGCAGCAGCAGCAGCTGCAGAAGGACATTTCGCGGCAGAGCATGTGCTCCGTGGACTCGGACGCCAAAACGGAGTTCACAGATCTGTCGCCATCGACGCCAGGTGAGGGGACATTGCCGCCGCCGCCCGCCAACTTTGCCAGCGATCCTCCGCCAGTTTCACAGACGTCCTCTGCCAACTTTGTCGCTTCGTTTCCATACTCATCGGAGTCACAGTGCCTGGAGGCGCATCGTCGCTCCACCAAGAACATACACGAGCTGCTGCTGACGACCGGAAATGGAAACGGGACTGGCTCCACGGGCGTCGATGCCCAGGCCCATTACGAGATCATTAACGATCGCTACCAGCTGCAGCGCTCTGTCGCCGCCAAGTCCAAGCCGAAGAGTCGCTCCCGGGAGCACTTGGATATCTACGAGAGCGGCGGTTGTCCGGCAGAGCGCTCCTCCGACTGGTCCGATGGCAGCGGCTGCGGCGCAGTGCGTGGCGGTAGCAAACGTTTGTGAGACGAAATCGAACTATTCGTCTAGGTTTCATTAACAACAACCAAACACACACATACACACACGCTATCTCACAATCAGTTCTGGTATAGTCTTCCTTATGATTTGTGAACAGATCAAAATGTACCAACAACAATTAGTGTTGCCAAACTAGCTATATTCCAGACGCAGCTGGCAACGCGAGTATTACTTAGTTTGCCTCTTTCGTGAACAGATCTTTGCAACCGGTATCTTTTCCAACCAAAATGTACTTGTAGTGTTGCCAATTCTTACTACTCACTTTTGCTCTTTATAGGAACAGTTTTGCTCTTTTGTAAACAGATCGTAGCATATGAAATGTTTGCCATCCAAAATGTACCGATAACGATTAGTGTTGCTAATTCTGCTATTTTCCGAAGGCAGTTGGCAACGCGAGTACTACTTACTTTTGCTCTTTATAGCAACAGTTTTGTTTTTTTGTGAACAGATCGTTGCATATGAAATGTTTGCCATCCAAAATGTACTAAAAATTAGTGCATCCAATTCTGCTATTTTCCAGAGGCAGTTGGCAACAGTTTTGCTTTTTTGTGAACAGATCGTTGCACATGAAATGTTTGCCATCCAAAATGTACTAAAAATTAGCGTTGCCAATTCTGCAATACTCCAGAGGCAGTTGGCAACGCGAGTACTACTTAGTTTTGCTCCTTATATGAGCCTTTGTCTATCTCTCTCTCTCTCTCTCTCTCTCTCACTTATTAACCGTATTTACCCGCATTTCACGCTAAGGTCCATGTGGCCATAAACTTTGCTTTAACTATTGTATGCCATCTATTTTACGTAGCATAAACAAGTTCTTATATATAAATAATATTGTAGTATTGTATTGAATGTTGAAATTGTAGTGGTAATCTATGAAAATATTAAACCAATTATGTTACACTTACTTGCCTATATGTATATATAGCAGCAAACATACACACACACATAAACAAATATAAAACCATATTCATAGACACCTATATAGTTAGTTAAACGTTATATTGCAAGTTAAATTCATTAAAACCGAAACCACGATTTAATTTCACCAGCATTTTTCAAAATAACTGTTAAAGATTAATTATATATCGAGGGCTGGCAAAGTAAACACGCGCACTTATCGATACTTTCTTTCAAGTATTGAGTAGGTAGAAGGTCGCGCTCCATAAGAAAGTATGCAATAGATTCGTTTAATATTAATATTGTTGGACTAGTATTTAGATGCAAACATCCACACACATGAACAAATATAAATCCATATTCATAGACACATTAATAGTTGGTTAAACGTTAGATTGCAAGTTTAATTCATTAAAACCGAAAACAAGTTAACTTCACCAGCATTTTACTAAATAACTGTTAAAGTTCAACCATATGTATATCGAGTAGCTATCGATGCAGCGCACTTATCGATACTATCTCACGAGTATTGAGTATGTGCAAAGGCGCGCTTCGTTAGAAAGTATGCTATGGATTTGTTTAAAATTAATAATGTTGGACTTTTATTATGGGCGACTAAAACTGACAGCTGAACTGCAGTTGAAACAAATATATAATAAAAACTAAGGCACTTGTTGGACTTTTCAATGTTGCAAACTGTGTAAGAGCGCGAAAATAGAGCTAATCGTTAGACCTAAGCTTACCAGGGTCGCCGCAGAATTCTTACGATCCGCAATGCTGCCATGGGGTATTTCATTTTCAGAGTCATCCGGCACGACCACCTCGTCGGCGGCCAGCTCCTCTAGGGCAAGCGAGGTTGCCTCGTTTATGGTGCGCAGCAGAGGATAATTCTGATTGAGCCGCCTTGGTGCAGTCTTTACGAGTCTGAAATCGGCATAGGTGTCCTCGTCCAGCTCACATTTGCCCAAGAAGTCGTCGGTGTCGACAGACCAAACCATAACGCCGCCCAGTCGCTTCTTCATGGCGAACTTCACCTTGTTAGCGATAGAACGGGAGCTATCAAAGGTGACAACGCTCACGTCTTGGGTGAAAACGTTGCGCTCTGAGCGGGCTACCACCTGGCTGGTTGCTCCATCCCACGTTGTCGACCAGCCAGATGTTTTATTGCTCAATATGCTGCAGATCTCGTTGTAGCCCAAGAAGCCATCCTCGCGGGTAAATGGACCACGGAAGCCGACACCATCGCTGGCATCATCTACATGGCCCTGGGACACAGTCTTGAAGGTGCGCCCGTAGAAGGGCAGACCCAACACCAGCTTGGCCGGCGGAGCGCCCAGCTTAAGCAGATAGTCGATGCTGTATTGCTAAAATTAATTAATTATATTAAATGTAATACAAAATATATCTTCCAGGCATACCACACTCAATGGATCCACGGGGGCCGCCGTCAGCGGAGCATTATATCCGACCTTCTGGTCCCAACTGCCGTGATAATCGTAGCACATGATATGTAGGAAATCCAGATAACGAGAGATTTGGCGCACATCGTAGGCCTGATCGATTACATTCTTGGCGGCGCCAATTGCCGAGGTCAACAGCAGGCCATAGTTGTCAAACTCCCCACGCAGTTCCTTGGTCAGGGCGACAAAGTTCTCGCGATCCTGCGGGCTGCCGCCGCGCTGCGTGGGATACTCCCAGTCCAAGTCCAGGCCATCAAAGTTGTATTTTCGCACAAAGCCCGTCACCTGCTTCACGAAATGCTGGCGCTGCAGAGGATTGGCCACCAGGGTCGAGTAGTTCTTCGAGCCCTCGTTCCAGCCGCCGATGGCCAGGCTGACCTTCAGATGCGGATGGCTGCGTTTCAGGCCCGTCAAGCGCTCATAGCCACCCTTGCCGTACTCCTCTTGCAGGTCCTGCCAGGGGTCTGCATAAACAACATATGGTAAATAATCATTTGCATATTATTTCTTTTTTATTTGTCTTTTACCCAACGATTTGATGGCCGACTGCGTGATGTCCAGGCCAGCGAAGGCATAGACAGCATGTGTGCAGAGGTTGGGATCGAAATTCTCTATGGAATAGGCGCCCTGTCCAGGTCGATAGACCGCCCATGTGGAGATATAGCAAACGACCACCTTGTTGTGCGTGGGTCCTGGAAGGGGGCAAGAGAAATGGTTAATTTGCATCCCCTTTGCGGTCAACCACAAGCACTCACCCGTCCTGGCGGCAACTGAAGTCCACAATGTGCCCGAAACAATGGCCAGCAAAAGCGACAGCAGCGCCCTCCTCCCGGCAATTGGCTCGCCCAGCGCCATAAGCATGTGCATCTACACAGGGAACAAATCAGAAATGAGGGGGCGCCGCTTTATAGAAATGCGATGTATCTTTATGTGTGTGTGTACATCTTAGCTGTAAAGCATATTGTATCTCGCAGATACATTTAATTAAGCTCAATTGAGCACGCCTTTATTAGAAGTCGCAGAAAAGTGAAAGGAGAGCGACGCCGTCCGATTCTTATATGCATCTGATCTCGGCAGTGAATCACCAAGTAAAAACTCTGGACCTTAAGATTTTACGACCATGTTTGCAACATTAAATGCAAATGTGGTAAAAAGGTTTTCTATGCTGTTAAATACTGTTGTTTGCAGTTTTCATATCCTTACTAAATAATGGTAGCTGTTAAATACTGGTATTTGCAGTTTTTATACTGAATTTATTGGGTTTTGAGCAAGTATGTCAGAAATAGTGGGAAGTTTAACCAATACCAATATTTCCTTATGTCCTGTATTTATTAAATAAAGTTAGCTGCTAAATACTGATTTTTGCATTTTTAATACCCTTATTGAATATATATTTCCTTCTCTTGTTTGCTTGTATTTTTTAAATAACGATAACTGTTAAATACCGATTTTTGGATTTTTTTATACTGAATATATTGGTTTTCTGAGCGAGTATATAAGAAATAGTGGGAAGTTTAACTAATACAAATATATTCTTCTCTTATTTGCCTGTATTTTTAAAATAACGATAGCTGGGCACACGGCACTTCCTGTTCATGCACCCTTTACTAGAACATTTTCTTATGTGTTTTTAGCACTTGTATGGGCCTGGCCTGGTGAGGCAATAAAAAAAAATATAAGTACGTGGGTTGCGAAACCTGATTCTCAACTTTCGCTCATATACCCTTTAAAGTCATGCAGGCAGATTCTTATTATGGCCGGCACAATTGCATGCTAGCTAAAGGCATGATTCATGCAGACCCAATGGTTCAACTGTTGACATCTATGCCGAGTTTTTGCTCCGCAGCTAGACAACAAATTGCTATCAGACATATTGTTGGACAAAGAACAACATATTGACTTCTGATAAGAATATTGTATGTACATGGCATCAATATGCACTTGCAAAAGCTACAAATAAGTTGGCATTTAACATTTTGTTTTGTTTGCCTATTTCCCTTTGTTTTGACTGAAACCGAAATCATCTTCACATGACAATAGGTAACGGCGAATCGTGCGAAAAGAAATCGAGAGGAAAAAAACCAGATCGCGACTCCAAGAACGCAGATGAACTAAAAAGTGATTCGCTCAAATTGTTGGGCTACGCCTGCGCCCTGGGTTTGATTAGCCAGCCGTGCATTGTGTTCGTGTGTGTGGAAAGTCAATTAGCGGAAAGGCAACTCCAACTTTAAAAATTCACATTCATTTGACTACGCACTTAAAATTCGTTAGTGTGAATATCACTGGCACTGCTCGGGCTGACGTGCACGGCATGTTCAAGCTAGCAGAAACCTTTTCATATCTACACTTTAATCTATATGCATATATATTAAGTGGTTGTATCAGTTTTTACGTACGATATTTTATTGCTGCAAGACGTGTTTTTGTACTTCAGGAAAATATGAGATCCGCGAGCGAACACAATTGGTACCGTTGCTCACGCGCTCTTGCCAATAACTAAACGTCGTCGATCTGAGACCACGGCCACACTGCGAATTCAGGCACACACATAAGCCACTGAAGCCGAACAGCCTACCACCACCAGCCAGAGCAAGCTGTCGTCAAGTCCAGTTAAGAGCGAAAGACGCGCCGTTTTCGCTCAGCATAACGAAGAAGTTAAAGAGAGCAGAAGCCAGCCTTAAAAGGTATATTCAGTGTTGTCAACGGTCGCTTACCACCACCAGCCAGAGCAAGCTGGCAAGTCAAGCTAAGAGTAATAGACGAACTGCGTGCGCTCAGCATAACAAAGACTTTAAAGAGCGTATATGAGCAGAAGCCAATCTTAAGAATTGTTAACAGTGCTGTCACCTGTCGCTTAAAGGAAGTAGGTTAGTGTAATGTTAATGTTTCTTTGTTACAGTAACTAAAATAATTTTTCATTGTTGCATTTTTTTAACTGCTGCTTTTGATCGTCTAATTTGGTTTTAATGCTCGTAAAAATTAAGGAATGTTTATTTTATGAATCATGTTCTTATCTGTCCAATGTTTTTTTTCAATTTTTCCTTCATATTTCTTTTATTACCGTTAAACTTTGAAATAGTTTTGAATAAAAGTTTACTATAGAAAAAAGTGTTGACAACACTGATTGCGTGTCACATTAATAGCCTAACATAATTCAAATTGTATACTAAATGTAATCGCATTTTTTTTCAATAAAAATTCAAAAATTGATTTAAATTTGAACTTAGTACACCGAAAGCAAACAAAACAAAACAATATATCTGGCCCGATGGCATATCGATTTCGATTAATTTGCTAGAGAAACTTCTTGCGCAGCCCTGAGTAATCGCAATCGTTGTCTCGGTCCATTTGCCATCACTGGCTTAAACATAAACAATCGTCAAAATTTCTGCTGCGTACACAGGAAAAATCGTAAGGGCTAACCAGATTGCAGGTCGATAAAATTAATGCACGTCGTTTCCCGCTCACCTGTGAGCCATCTGCATTTGTATAATGAACGTTGAAGCCGAGGAATGTGTACCGGATGCAGCAACAGCCTGCAAGCGCCTGAAGCGCACACACTCCAAAGACGAAAGTTGCAGCGAAGAAGCAGCCGCGGCAGCAGCCGCAGTTGCTGCTGGATCTAAAGTGGACTTAATATTGGTTGGGTAAGTGGCAGAAAGCGCATATTTTCACCACACACTGATTGATTTTTAATGGCGTGCAGCAAGGAAGCAAACGTGGTCGCAAATACCCACAACAACAACAACAACAGGAACAAAAGCGACTTGGAGCTGGGCACGGGCAATGTGGCGTCTGCTGCAGACGCTGACAAAAACGCAATGGGCGAGACGTCGAGCGAAACATTGTCTGATCTAATCTTAGACACCGAATCTCGCTCTCCACGCCTATTTCCCATTCGTGACAGTTTGGACTCTATTGATGAGCCGGCAATTATTAATCCGCCGGAAATATTCTCTGATACTTCAAGCTCCAATCCGTTTCTGGACATATTACCGGGCGAGCCAGGCTATATCGCACGCAACACCACGGCCGAAAACGGCGATGCAGCTGCCAGTTCGCGTACATTTAATCGACCACGCACGCAGCGGACTCGCTCTTATCGCTCCACTTTATCGAACCTGGAGTCCAGCAGTAGTGCCAGCGGCAGCGACCATCAGTATAACAGTGATACCAATGATGCGGATGTGGATGAGGATGACGGCGATGTGGCAGTGGAGGCAGCAAATGCCGAGGAGGATGAATCTCGTTCGCCAGAGGCTCAGCTGCTAGACGAAAGCAGCTCCGACTCGAGCGGCGCGTTCTGGAATCGCTTCTACACGTCCAGCAATGAGGAAAACGATTCCGTAAGTTTGTCCAATTCATGGATCCGTTTAATGTGTAACTATTGTAAGTGTGTGTGAAGGGTATTAGAGGTTTTGCCTGTGCATAGCAGGCAACATCTCCTCCGATCCCATAAACTATATATTCTTGATCAGGACATTGGAGCTGAGTCGATCTGGCCATGTCCGTCTGCTCGTCTGTCTGAATACCTTAAAAGTAGATTCTCGCAATATCGAAAAGGGTCGCAAAGGAACGAACCCTGCTACCATCGGGTTCTTCCGCCTGAAACACTCTTGTTTCCATTTAAAAACCTTCAAAACTTATAAAATGAAGTATGTTCCAAAAAAAGGGGGAACATTTTGTTTCAAATGTCAAAACTAATAGAGCCTAGGACAAAATCCAATAAGAAACCAAACATTTAGTAGTCTAGAGCTGTAAGAAAAACCTAATACGAATCTAAAAAAATATATAACAATATGTTTTTTCCCGTAAGTTAAGCGGACTTGCATATATAATAATTCTAACCACAATCCCATGCAGGACGACGACTATAATGAGGCGGAAGCGAATCCCGCCGATAAGGAACAAATCGAGCTTGCCGTCAACAAGGTGCTGTGCAAATCGAAACCGTCCTACAACTGGAACTTTGCACAGGAGCTGATGCGGCGTGAGCATAGCCTGTTCAATCGGATTGGATGGCGTGGCGGGCACACCTCGGCCATGAGCTTCGGTCAGGGCTATTACGGCTCGCGGCAGGTCGTGGAGCGTATGAAGCTGATGAATGCCTTGAGCATGCATCGTTGCTGCGTCAACTGCTTGAGCTTCAATCGTACCGGAGATCTCATATGCTCCGGCTCCGACGATCTCAGCATCATTGTTTGGGACTGGGCGAACGGCAGGCCAAGACATAGTTTCAAATCGGGCCACAGCTTGAACATATTCCAAACCAAGTTCATTGACAGCGTCGGCTGCCTGGACGTCGTCTCCTCCAGCCGCGACGGTCAGGTGCGCCGTGCCGTCATCCCGCCATCCGGCAGCAGCAGCATCAAGCCCGTACGTCTCTACAGCCATAACGATGCGGTCCACAAGCTGGTCGTGGTGCCGCACAGCAAGCACGAGGTGATCAGCGCCGGCGAGGATGCGGCTGTCAAACATTTCGATTTGCGCACCAATGCATGCACTACAATGCTCCGATGCGTCTCCAGCGACGACAACAGACGCGTCCGTCTCTTCAGCATTGCCCACCATCCGTATGTGCCGGAGTTTTGTGTCAGCGGCTCTGATGACAAGCTGCGCGTCTACGATAAGCGCAAGCTGACCAGCCCCGTGCACGAAATGACGCCCAAGGATCTGAAAGATGTGAGCCTCAATCCGAAGTACACACACATGTTATACTAACTCTGACAAAATTCCCCCTTCTTGTGCAGACGAAGATCACGCAGATCACGTGCGCGGTCTACAATCACAGCGGCAGCGAAATTCTCGCCTCCTACAGCGATGCGGGCATTTATCTATACGACAGCCGCAACTACAAGGATGGCGAATTTTTGCACTCCTATGAAGGCCACATGTAAGAAACGCAACAACAACAAGACTATCGTCGGCACGCCGAAGATTAGATGCCCTTCAAGAATTATATGCTCCTTTATATAGCCTATACATGCTTACATACATACATACATGCATAGATACATGCATACTTACATACATACATACATACATACATACATACATACATACATACATACATACATACATACATGCATACATACATGCATACATACATACATGCATACGTAATCCACAAAACAAAAAAAATACCAAAAAAATAACTACAATACTAGCTAAGCTAAGCTAAACACCGCAGAGCCTACTTGAATTCTTGAGAATCGAGGAGAAGAGCACTTGATAAAAATTCGTTTTATTTAAATTTGCTGCACAGCGAAAAAAAAGCTTGGTCTGCGTTTGGTATAAGAAACCAAAAATTTCCCACCCCTATAACTCGGTCAAATCTCATCCGATTTTCACGAGGTTTGGCTCTTTGTTCATGGGTTGGCATCTAGATCAATTTGGCAAATCATTCTTTTTAAATTAAAAACTACGACTTACCGAGCTCTCAGCCAGATCCGAGGAATATGCCTCTTATCTATCGATCTTATGGAATATGCCTTCGGAGATGTCTCTAATGCGCTGCATATTCTGTGACACAATTCCAATGCCCGCTAGAAGGGTATACAAATATTGATGTATACGGCAATTTAATCTGTCCGTATTCAATTTACAGCAATAGCCGCACCATTAAAGGGGTCAACTTTTTTGGGCCGCACTCGGAGTACATAATCAGTGGCAGCGACTGCGGCAACATCTTCTTCTGGGACAAGAACACCGAGGCGGTGATTAACTTTGTGAAAGGGGATCATGCCGGCGTGGTCAACTGCCTGGAGCAGCATCCATCGATGCCGGTGCTGGCCACGTCCGGGTTGGATCACAACGTCAAGATCTGGACGCCCAGCGGTTTGAGCGAAGCTGTAAGTTGACTAGGCTGGAGTACACACAGTTGAAACTAATTTCTTATTTTTAGGAGGTGCCTCGCACAGATGCGCTGAAGGAGACGCTGCAGCGGAACTTCAGACGCAGTCTTCTGGACGTGGGCGACTTTGACATCAATCAGATACATTATTTCATACGCCAGCTGATCGAGCCACGTCGCAGTGCAGGTGGCGCAGCAGCAGCTGGCGGTGAACAAGTTCCGCGTGAGCGCAATCGTAATCTTTTCCGGAGCAGCAGCAGTAGCAGCAGCAGCAGCATCAGCTACAGTCCCGCCGCCGCTGCCGCCAACCAGGAGCCGTCGCGTCGCCGCGACAGCAATCCGAGTAGCTCCGATGAGGGCAATGCCGATCCGCTTGGCTGTCGCTCGCAATGAGAAGGAAGGAAGAACTGCATCATCCACATCCAACTCCTTATTAGCATTGTCATTGATCCCAAAGTCTACATAACGTATTCTCGTTTGGTTTCCTGGCCTTTAAAAGTCCCGGAAAGCATGCATTATTTTTGTTTATTCTTTTTTTATATATTTTTGTGTGTTGCGAGCACCTGAAAGTTTTGCGAGCTCTAGGTCCTTTTATTTGAAAGCTTTTTCAAATGCTGTGAATATTACAAATAAGCGCGCCCATATTCTAATTTTGAACAATTTCTAATAAATAATATACCACACGCATCGAAGAACAAAATCTCTCCTTAAATAATTCAAATGTGTGTCCCTTTTAATCGTTGGTCTGGCAGATAAGCGCGACGCTGCGCTTGACCCAGTGGGAGGCCTTCATCTGTGTGTTGAGCAGCAAAGGCACCACATAGTTGGTGGAATGTCCGGTTGTGGAGAGCGTGCCCTTGCGCTCGCCCGTCTTGTACAGCGGGCAGCGATAGCGTGTGCCCTCGCTGACCTCCAATATGGTTATGGGCCGGAAGTAGATGACGGGCATCACGTACATGAGGATCTTGGGCAGCTGTTCGACCAGCATGCTCTGTTCCCAGTGCCAGCGTGCGCCCTCGAGGAAGAGGCCGTTGCAGTAGACACCGTCATCGGGCGCCACGTTCTTTGTCTCCACCTTGAGCACGTCGTAGTCAAAGGTGAGCGTATCAATGGGTATTTTATATTTCCGGGCATAATTCTGCATAGCGCCGGTAAGAAAGGCCTGCGTGAAGAAGAAGCCCGACAGCCAGAAGGTGGGCGGCTTGCCGATACGATGCCATTGATGCAGCCAATTGAGACGCTTGTAGAGATCCTGAACATAGGCGCCGAGCGGCTTGAGGCAGGGATAGGATTTGCCCATCCATTTGAGCGGAATGCGATTGAATTTCATGGCGGTCATCACGTTCTCCAGATCGGGCGTCATCACAATGATGCCCTTAATGCCCATGGCCAGGTCACGGCACGAGGCGCGAATCTCCTTCTGCAGCTTGAGGAAGCGCTCCATTTCCTGAACGACAACCGTGTTCATTGATTCATTGTAATCAACGGGATATTTCTCGGCAGCCGCCTCGATATCCATGTCCGCCGGCATTTCCTGCTCGATCTGTTTAATCGTATCGAGCACCATTTGCTCCGGACTAATCCCGCCGCTCGCCGTGCCCGCCGCCTCGCTGCCCAGCAGCAGGATCATCGAATCGAGCAGCGTTTTGGTCGTCTGCAAGTCGCGCGTAATGCCCGAATTGGCGTGCAGGCCATACACCTCCGGCGGCGCCAGCGACGGCATGCTTTCGTCCAGATAGCGCAGAATCTCCCGATGCTCGGTTTTCCGTGGCAATATATAACGATCGTCGGCAGCAAAGCGGAAGCGATTGTCGGACACCACCTGCGGATTGCAAAAGTCCGCCAGAATCGTGACAATCGCACGCCTATCCCAATTATCCGTGACACGTCCGCCATAGTTGCACTCGCTGGTCAGGTACGAGATGGCGTCATACGGCACGTGCTCGTACTGGTTAAGCAGCATCTGCAAGGAAGGGTTGTCCCCGGTTAATGGTTAATATATAAATACAACTAGACATGGTTGCTTACGCTCAGCTGGAGCACCGAAATCTGCAGATCGGATTCGTTGAAGCCGTAGGCAATGTTCCAGCCCAGCGGGCCGTATTTGCGTCGTTCCTGAACGACGGCATGGAAGAAACAAATGCCGAAAAGGAGGCGGGTAAAAGCGCGATCCTGCTTGGCGCAGCCCATATAGAACTCGGGATCATTAATTGGTTCCGAGTTGTAGGAGCGCATCAGATTCTCGCGCAGACCCGTTGGCGGTTCGTTTGTCATCTTAACCCCGTTCTGGAGGATCGTCACCGGAAACTGAGGGGTGGGATAAGCCGTAAGCCAAATGCGGAAGTTCGCTGGAAAGTCATAGGGAAATATGTATAATAATTGCGATCCCAAGGATCCTAGCTGCTCCTTGGCACTCACCCTGCGTGTTGAAGGTGTCCATGTTCTCCCACAGATACTCCAGGGTGGGCATCCAGGATGCGGCCAGATGACAGTTTTGCAGGCACACCCAGTAGCCCATTTCCTGAGCATTCTTGATGAGAGCCGTTGCAATTGGGCCCTGACCCTGGCCCAGCGAGATGCTCTGGAACGACTCCTCCTGGCCCATCTTCTCGGCAAAGGCCAGCAGGGAACCGAGCGGATCGGCGCCCGGTGACAAGATAAACAGCAGCGGAGTCAAAGCCGTGGAGTCCGCATACGATTTGGATATGTCGAATTCGGGCGGGGAGACGTACTGGTCCCCAATCGTCTTCGCAATAAAGTTGCGCACGCCGAGGAAGACTGAGTCCGGACGCAGCGCCTTCAGGACTATGATCTTCTCAAAGGCCGTGGTCTTGTCGTTCCACGGCGGCGGCAGGGGTTGCAGCTCCGGCGACACATGATCATAGATCGCTTGCCAGGCGCTCAAATTGCCGCGGAACGAGTTGACAATCCCGTTCAGCTCCTTGAGCTCTTCGAGGCGCAGAAAGTTTAGCCAGACGATGTCAGTTATCCAGCTGGGGTCGGGATTGGGCGGTATATGGGTGGACTCCTTGGCATTGGTCAGCAGATGCGACAGATGACGCATCTCGACCTGACCCGTGCCCAGCATAATCCGCGCAGTCAATATGAACGAGAAGAGCAGCTTGTCCTTCTCGAAAATGGAGCGGCAAACGTTGTTGTAAAGATTCCGGGTGAAGCCGTCGACCAGGAACTTGATGCGTCGCGGCAAATCCTTCGACTTGTTGGCCGTCTCAATGGAGTACATATAAAGATTAATATACCAGTTAAGGGAGAACTGATACATGGGATCGATATTGGGCAGATCGGTTATGGAATAGTACAGGATGGAGGAGTGCACCGCGACGGGCTTGTAGTTGAGCCGGAATGCCTCAATCTTGGCGGACGTCTCCTTGGCGGCCTCCTGTTTCTCCGTTATGTCCTTGGAAAGCGTCTTCGAGTCGGCCAGGATCAGGATGGCCGCCTCGTTCTCCAGAATATCACCCTCGCTGGAGGTCAAGGTCTTCAGGATCATGTTCTCGGCATCACGGAGAGCGCCCTTATTGGCCGCCGCCTCCGTGGTCAGCATGATGCGCAGCTCCTGCAGATCCGGCCGCTCCTTGGCCACCACAATGCTCAGCAGCTGGTCCATCAGAGCGTTCTGGGTGAGCGCAAAATTAATCACCGTCACCTTGTTGAATGTCTCCGGCAGGAAGTGAGGATTACGCAAATTACACGTCATATACAGGCGAAAGTTGGGGGAGACCGGAACGACATTTTCGCCGAGGCTGATGTGCTTGATGCCGCCCTGGAGGAAGGTCTGGCGCATTAAAATCGGATCGAGGGGCACCTCCAGCTCCTCCTGGACGTTCTCAATGATCACAGGTGAACCGTACTCCAAGGCGTCGGCAATGATCTTCATGTAGTTGCTCTGATTGAACTTGACGCAGTTCAAGCGATTCTTCCGTTCCATGTTCTTGAGCCAATTGTTGGCCTGTCCCTGGGGATCGATGAACAGGCTGTAACGACTCGAGTTGGCCGAGATGATGGCGTTCTCGCTGGAGAACTCATCGTTGGGCAGCCCGTCCAGCTGCCAGTTCTGTATGGTCACCTCCAGGCCGAGCACGGCCGTAATCGAGTACTTCTTCGAGCAGGGTATCTGCAGGGCGACGCATTTCTTGAACCAATCCTGTACGCAGTTCGCTCGATACTGCAGATTGACGGCCGACAAATAGGCAATAATGCCGCACGAGATGAGCACATCGCCGGGCAGATGATCGTACAGATCCTGCAGATCATCGGCCGCCTTGTTCCAGCGCGACTTTTCGCCCCCGAGGCCACCGATTAGCGCCTCGGCTCGTATCAGCTTGTTGCGGCAATTCTCGGCATGCTGCTCGGTATTCTTCATCTCCTCGTTCGCCTTGTCCAGCTCGATGTTGAGCAGCGCCACCTTCTCCTCCAGCGCCGCGGCCATGGCCCGCTTTTCGGCCAGAAAGGCCATAGTGTCGGCGTATTCCTTCTCGGCGGCGGCGAGCTTAGCCTTCTTGGGCGCCACGACCTTGGCGACATCGTCGTACATGTCCATGGCGATGACCCACTGGCAGAGACCCTTGGCGGCGCTGGAGGCCTTCGCGACGACCTTGGGATCGAAGTCCTTGTTGGGTATGAACTCCTTCCGTATGCGCTTCATAACCTCAACCGGAATGTTGTCCTTGTCGAACTCCTTGAGCGCGGGCAGAAAATTCATATCGCCTAGGATGCGCTTGCTGGGCCCCCAATAATCGTTGACCATCTTGCCCGTGGACGGATCGGGTATACGTTCCGGCGGCAGGCCCTTCATCACACAGACCGCGGCCATGACCAGTTTGATGACCGGCGGCGGATTCTTCATGGACTTTACCAATGTGATGTCCGCCGGTTTGAGTGTGTTCAGAGCGGCCAGTGCATCCTCCAGGACGGGTATGGCCTTGGCCAAATCCTTTTCGCATTCGCCCTTGAGCAGCTGCGCGGCCTCAGCCTGCACGGAGGCCATCTCCTCATCCTGCTTGACCTGCTCGGCAGCAGCACTCGCCGCGAGCGTCTCCTTGTTAATCTCCAGCATCATTTTTCGTGAGGCCTCCGCCAGGGCGACCAGCTTCGGCTGCAGTGCTCCCAGATCGCGCTGCATTATGGAAATGGCAGCCGCTGCTTGGGCCAACGTATCCAAGCCGCCAATGTAGCGCATTTTGCCCAGCATCGTCTCCTCCTGCTTGCGGGCGATAAGCGTCTGAAAGGAACGGATTAGCTCGATGAAGGAGGCGTTTGTCTGGTAGATGTGGCGATTGGACATCTGGCAAAAGGAGCGCGTGACACGCGCCGCCGTCGTGTGAAAATATTGGCACGTGTCCATGATGGCCAATTTGATCTCCTCGGAGGGCACGTTCACATCGACCAGCGACATTTTGGCTATCATCTGAAGAGCCTCCTCCGGCCAGCTGTCGTACCAATCGATGGTGCAGCAATTCACCAGCGACGGATACAAACGCACCCGGGTACGCAGTGAGTCGCCAATTGGCGAGAAGCTGAGCACAATGTGCAGCTTCTGTTTGCAGCGATTCACAAAGAACGAGAAGACCTGAAGGGGGGAGACGTCAATGTTGCGATTGCCTCCTTGGGCGGCGAGACGGACCATTTCGAGCACCTCCTGCTTCTCGTCGATGGGAAAGATGTTGGGCACCTCGCCCTGGTTGAGCAGGCAATCGATATCCTGCAGAAAGAGCTCCATTTTGATCTGATTCTCGGTGATCAAAAATGTCGTGTGCTTATTCATGCCGCCCGCCTCCTTCAGTATGGCCTTGATATCGTCGTGCCATTCGTTGGCGCCATAGTTCTTGGTTATCTCCGGCTGGAAGAAGGATGTCTGCACCATGTTGGTCGCCAGCTTCGTAAGCGATTGCCGCCCGGAGCCGCCCAGCCCGATCAGAAGCGCGCTGGCGCCCTGTATGGATATGATGCGACAGATTCGGTTGAGATGCTGCAACGCGAACGTGAAGAGGGTTATGTCCATCTTGGAGCGACGCGTTGAGTTGTAATCCTCTAGGCTGTTCTCGGACAGCTTGTGAAAGATCTCCATGCTGGGCACCTCCTCGTAGCGACGTTCGTCCGGCTCGCTGTCCTCGTCAAAGTACATGCCAAAGAAGACCTCGTTGGCGGCCTCCATGGTGAAAGTCTGCTCCGATTCCTGCAGAGAAACGTTTATTAATCTTCAATTATATTTAACTGCAAGGGGATCTCTCTTCGAACTCACCGTGACGTACTTCTCGAACACAGTCTCCACCTTGTCCTTGAAGTTGGCCTTGAGGCATTCGTTCATCTTCTCGAACATCCATTTGCGATCGATGTCGTCCACAAGGCGATCGTAGAAGACGCGCATTGCCTCATGATACCAGACGCGTACCAGCATCTTCTTGTCATTCACGGACTCCTTGCGGACCAGGGTGCAGCCGGTGACAACGCGTGAAATGTCACGCAAATTGAATATATAATGGGATTTGGCGGGCGTCGCACGCACCTCGGACTGGACGCTCTTGTAGATGCTCTGGGTGGCGCTGACAATCTGATTGGTCACCACGAACACATCCTGGCCGTGTCCCGAGCGCCGAAAGCCGTTCAGCGCCACATTGAGAAAGATCCGGAACATCGTATCATCGCTGAACGTATTGATGGAGTAGACATTGAAGTGGTTGAGGAAGCGCGCATAGACGTCCTGGCGACTGCCGCCGGGCAGGCCGCAGGCGGTCATGATGAGCACATTGTTGATATAGATCTTGGAGCTATCCTTCAGATCGTACACGTGGCCATAGTCGAAGAACTGTCGCAACAATTCCAGCGGCGGCTGAGCGCCATACACCTCCTTCACGGGCATATTCATGTCGTCCACGAAGAGCACGCTCTCCATGCCCTTGGGCGGCCCGAAGATTCCGCGCTTCCACTTCTGCAGCTTTGCTATGATCTGCTCCTGCGTCTGATTGGCGGTTATCATGACGGTAAAAGTGATAAAGCCCGTCTCATACTCATCGGGATTTAGTTTGTTCATCAGATAGTTTTGTATATAGACGCTTTTGCCGGTGCCGGTCGGACCGACGAGCAGCATCCGTTTCTTGTGCTGCACATGCATTTTCAGCAAATGAATATATCGCGCCGTGTCCACAGTGGGCACAATGACGCCCGTTTTGGTCTCCTCCACGTCCATGCGCTTGGCTATCTCGGGCCAATGGCGCCAGGTGCCGCGCTGCTTGAAGACGAACACATAGTCGACGAGGAGACCCTCCATGGGCGGTGTCACCTCCATTTTGCCCAATGCCGCCGGCTCCTGCTCGTATAACTGCGGCGAACAAAAGGCAACTTATTTCAATAGGGAACATAATTTGGGTATGGAAATATACGCACACTTCGCAGATATGTGTCGTACTTCTCGCGGGATTCCGTATTGAGAACTCCGCCCACGCCCCAAACCAGGGAAAAGAGCATCGCGGCCTGGATGTAGCCCAGTATGTACTTGTCGTAATCTTCGGGATTCTCCTCAATGGCCTCGTCCAGCAGCATGTCGATCAAATCGAATGTGGTTAACATGCAATTAAATTCGCCCGGTTTGATGAACTGACTGCAAAAGCGCCGCACAAAAGTCAGGGACTAAAAGGATAGATGATGAAAAACTGGGAATCAAACATTTGTAATCTGTTTACTCACGGGCACCAGGAGCCACTGCAGCATGGCCAGCATGTATTTGGTGTTCTCCTCATCGGCCCAGCGGGGATCGGCTTTCTGTAGCCAGGTTTTCGCAAAGGCGCGCCAACCTAAAGTTGTGGGCTCCATGTAGATCATGCCGCAGCGGGAGACGGTAGCTGGGGATGCCTGGGCCAGGTCCATTACCTCGAACACCATGGACATTTCGTTGGACATGGTGACCACCTCGCCGCTGGTCAGGCACAGCTTCTTGTTGTCGTCCAGCACGGTGTTCATGTTCTCGATCCAAACCGCGTCCACGGGACCATCAAAGATGACCTAAAGAAGGAGAGACATGAAAAAAGAACTGGCTAACAAGAGGGGATCTCAGTCAACCTACCCATTTTCTGTCTGGTGTCGGTGTCATGGCGAAATCTCGAAAGATTTTGGCCACCAGGCCGTCCGTCCACTCGTAGGATATGGGATCAAAGGAGCCGTACAGCTGGTTCATGGTTATGGACTTGGGATTCATGATGCCCATCTGGACGTGCTGAAAGTAGGGGCTCTTGGACGGCGCCTTGATCTTCAGCGCCGACAAGACCTTCGCCAGCACCTGCAGCGTCTTGGACTTGCCCGCGAGCGGCTCGCCGACGAGCATGAAGCCATGCCGCACAATGATCATCTCGTAGGTTTGAATGACCTTGACGAGGAAACTGGGCGCCGGTTCCAGGATTTCCTCTTTGCAGACGCGCTGGAACTCCGCCTCCATTAGGCTGTAGTCGATGTGGGGCAGCTGGATGCCCGGAAAGATGTCAGAGATGATGCCCTCGAAGAGCGGCACATCGAACGACAGAAACTTTGGCAAATTTACATCGATCAAGCTGCGCAGCAGAAGGATGTCCTCCACCTCGTCCGGGAACTGTTTCTTAATGTTGCCGCAGGCAGAGAGCACCGTTTTTACGGCTCGCATGCCGTAATCGTAATGATTCTGGCTGGACAATTGTTCAGAGCACAGACGGTAGGTGGTCACGATTTTGACGGCCAGTTTACGGGCATCCACAAAGCCGTAGGAGTAGAGCGAGATCTCGCCAATCATGGCGTAGTCGGGCACCATCATGGCCACGGATCGAAAGAGCACCTTCAGATTGTCGGGCAGCTCGGAACGGCCCGCGTATCCGGGATTCATGGTGATGCAGACATAACAGGCCGGATTCAGGGTCAGCTCGGTGCCCTCAAACATAAACTTGGTCGCATTCGCGCGCACCGCCTGGATGATGAGCAGGATTTGCTGGGCCACGACGGACAGCACCTCCAGCTCGATACGATTAAACTCATCGAAGCATGCCCAGGCGCCGCACGAGGCCAGGCCCTTGAAGAACTTGCCCATCGCCTTGTAGTCCAGGCCATCGGAGCAATTAAACACCTTGCACTGCACGGCCAGGGCCTTGGCCAGATCCTTGGTGGTTTCCGTCTTGCCTGTGCCGGCGGGTCCCTCCGGAGCACCATTCAAATGCAGCTGATACGCGCCGACCAGGGTGCGATAACAGCGATCCGTGAGCGGCGTGATCACCAGACGATCCGAGTTGCCCAGATACTCGTTAGCAAAGGGCACCGTCGCATTGATGATCCGCACCAGCATCGTCGCATCCTCCCAGTAGTAGCGCATCTGGGCTAGCCACTGGAAGTCGTACTCGCTGCTGATCTTCAGACGGATCAGCTCCTCCGTGACATCCTTGGCGTGCACATCAATGACAATTAGTGACTTGATGGTGATCCGGTTCAGATTGCTGATGACAGGCGAACGCACCAAGGTCACAATATCGTTCAGTTCCTTGGTCAGCTCCTGGAAGAAGTGATTCATGACGGTCTGGTTGCCGCCGTAGCTGCGACGCAGGCAGCTGTGCATGCGCGAGGCCCAATAGACCTGCGAGACGGCCAGCACGACCATTTGGGGCCACTCGAGGACCCATTCGTTGCGCTTGACCGTAGGATAATGATTGAAGGAGAGCTCGCTCTCGTAGCGCACGGCCTTCAGCATTTCGTCCTCGACGCCAATCAACCATTTCTCGACGCTGCCGCCGGCTGCAACTGTGGATATCTGCTCCATAAATTGGACGTGCTCCTTGTCGCTGCTAAACATGGCCAGCACATTTTTGCCAGCATCGAATTCGAGTATATTGATGCCTTCGAAGCATTTGCTCAGATGCGGCTGGACACGCAACGGATCCTTGGTCTCCGATAGAATTTCCAGCATTTCATCGTTGGCCAAAAAGAAGAAGCGCGGAAAATATAAACGTTTCTTTTCCAAATAATTGGTCACACCCGTCGATATATCCTCCAGCAGTTCGTTGGCCTTCTGCAGGGACTCGAGGAGGCCCGACGCGGGCGCCGTTTCCATGACAAGCGGATTGCGCATAACCAAGCCCATGTTCCGGGTGTAGGTCTGTTCGACAATCGTAAAGAGTCGACCCTCCTCTGGCATCTGGGCGACAATGTCCTTGGAGGAGAATATGGGCAGCAGGTACAGGTAATTGACCTGCACCTTGCCCCACTGATCCAGTGTCTCGTTGACGCGCATGATCTTCTCGTACCAGGCGCGCACCTCCTCCTCGCAGGGCTTCATAAAAGCCGAGCCGCGCATGGTCAGCGTCTTGAGTATGTGATCGTCGAGCAGCGCCTGGATGTCGTCCAGGCTGGAGAGTATTGTGACGCCCGTCTCCTTGTAGGGACCCGTAGGAAACACCTTATTCTCCCACTCCTTGATCATCAGCTGCAGATTGTTCCACAGCTGCAGCTCCTTATTGGCACTGATGCTAATGATTTCAAACTGATCGAGTATGTTGTCCAGGCCGGAATTCAGAATTTTACGCAACGTGGTCCCGGCATCCGGCGTTATATCAAAGCCGGCTATGTCCGACATCTCCTTCCAGTGGCGCTTGCGCAGCGCCGGATTGCACAGCGTGTTCACGACAAAGACGCCGATAGTAAAGTCCTTGATGGATTTTATCATCGTGGCGCACAGGCGCAGCGGCACGGGATGCTTCTCCGGATCGGGATCCTCAGTTTGACCCTAAAAATTGAACAGTTAAATAATTGATCCAATTGTGTAAAAGATATTCACTTTAAATTTGCAAACGGGATCCTCGACCATGTCCTGTTTGATCTTGATGCGATAATATTTCTGATTCTTTTGGAACTCCTTTAGATAATCGTCCGTCGTCGTCTCCACGAACTTTGGCTCCAGATACTCAAAGGGACCATCCTTCCATACGCTCAGATAACGTTTCCATTCAATGCACAATCTGGAAGAGAAGACTCGAAATCAGCTCCGGAAATCTTAATCCTTTTAACTTCGACATACTTCATCAGGTCCGCAAAGGGGTAGACGAAGCCCTTGATGACCTCCAGCGTTGGGTATTCGGTTGCGTTGATCTTGAAGAGCTTCTCCTCCTTGTTTATCCAGGCCACATAGTCATCGAATGTCTTTAGCTGATCTATAAAGTTCTGGAGTATGATGTAGCACTCGCGAAACTTGTCCGGCCTGCTCATGTCATCGATGATGCCCAATTTGGGCAACATTTCTTGAATATCCGTGTTCAGCTTCTTCACGACTTCCTGCAGATGCTCCTCGAAGAGGAATTTGTAGTGCTCCTGCTGCGATGCATTATAGTCGCAGATATCGTTAATGTCCTTGATCCAGTTGATCGTCTTGATGGTCAGATCGAAATGATACTTGGACATCTGGGTGAGCTCCACAATATTGGTACCAACCTGCAGGCAATACTGTATGCGATCCGTGAGCTCGAACAGCTTCTTCATCTTCACATAGATCATGTAGTCGGCGCTCTCGAGCAGCTCTTCGGTGGACTTTGGTATCAATAGAGCGCTCTCCTTAATCTTTTCAAACTCTTCACATATCTCCTCCTCCGCCTTAATATGCTCGCTTATAATAATTGCCGTAATGTTGGCAATCAGGCTCTCGGCCATGGAACGCAATCCCTGGATGGCGGCCTCGTTGTCGATGACGGCCATCTCGAAGAAGTCCGTTGCGGGTTCGCTGCGCAGCATGTTGATGAACTCGTAGTAGGTTTCGATGCGGGCAAAGTATTCCTCGAACTGGTGCGGCTCCTCCAGAAATTTGGCCAGACGTTTGCGCTCGTCCGCCGAATAGAGATCGACATACTTTTGGCGATAGAAATTGAGGTAGTCGATCAGCTGGATGTAGGTGTTGACAATGATTTTCTGGACACGCTCAATGACATCCTTGACGGTATTCTCGTTCATTTCGATCTTTAGGTAATCGTTGATCTGTCCGAAGCTGCTCAGCGTGTCCACCTGCGGCTGAAGCGCCTCCATGCGATAGCCGACCATTGAGATTTCGGTCACGATCTCGCCAAAGGTCGACTGGATATTGGCAAGACTGGGCAGCATTTCCAGGCCGTCCTCGGCATCGTTCCAGCTCAGGGACATGCGAAAAACGGGCATGGTGCGCGGATTGGCGCAAATCCGAAACATTTCCTCAAATGTGCGCATCTTCATGTTGTTCACCTCCCGATTCATCAGACCCTCCAGGCCGCCCCAGGCGCGCCTCCACACGTTCATAGGCATGACACGCTTGCGCATCATGCGCCGCAGCACGCCCACCAGCCGGCTGTACCAGGTCCAGCGCAGAAACGTATTCACCTTGTCCAGTTGATTCTGTATATACTTTCGATAGAACTTGTAGGATAAGGCCTCCCGTCCGCACAGGCCCAGCTGCTGCTGCTGGGCGCCCATGCTGCCGACGTACTGGAAATTGCAGGCCGAATTGGGCAGCTCGGCGACCGAGATGCTCAGTATGACGCGCATTGGCAGCTGCAGGATTAGCAGCTTGTTGGCGATCTTGCGTCGATTCTCGAGAAACGTTTTGTAGTTGGCCGAGCGTCCGGGCAGGCTGGAATGGAAATCTGCATGCGGTAGATCAAACTTTGCGGGATCCTCGTCGGCAAACTCCGGATGCTGCAATATGTTCTTCATGCTATATATCTTCATCAGGCGATCGTATTCCTCGTGCACATCGCCCATGTACGCTTTGACCAAGTCGGGATATTTGGTCTTGAGTCGATCCGAGGCGAAGCTCAAGATCTTTGCCTCCGTCTTGCGCAGCATGCGGGGCACAACGATTTTGCGCACCTCGCGTCGCAAGTTGTCCACATAGTGCGCCTGCGGCAGCGGCCGCATCTCCGGCTCCGGCTCCCAGGATTTTCGTGCCACCTTCACCTTGATGTCGGCCGCCCGCTGCTTGAGGAACATATAATGCCGCCGCTCGTGCACCTCGGATATGCGGAACGTGAGCAGTGGATTCTTCATATACGGCTCATTGTCGTATTTGGTTATGTCCGAGGGCGGGCGATGCATGCGCTCCAGCTTGCGGCTATACATCTTGCAGGCCAGCTACAGATCATGTGCAAGATATAATTAAATTATATTTATGTTGTTGGGCCAAACGTGCAACGACTTAACATTTGATTACAATATCCTGTTAATCGTTACTAAGGCAACTTGAATGTGTATATTTGTATTTGATGTGCGTTGTTTTGTTTTTGTATTTTGTCATTTTGTGCACAAATTGTCCATTGCTGCCGTGCGTTAGACGCCATTTTGAAAGTCCCACTTTGCGCATGTGTGTGCGTGTTCTTGTATTTTTTGAATTCCCGATAACAATTATGATATCGATAGCGGTGCCACATCAGTTGAAGGCGTTAGATGCCATTTTGAAAGTCCCACTGTGCGTATGTATTTGTATTTATTTAATTCCCGAAAACAATTATGATAACGATATCGGTACCAATTCGATTGCAAATGACATTACAGATCAGATTAACAACTCCTTTTTTTTTCTTTTGTTTTCGTTTTAAGCAACAATAATTACAATAATAATTATATATATATATAATATATATATTTATATATATGTATAACACTTGTTAAATTGCCTTCAAATATACAATAGTCTAAAAAAGAGAACCCCGAATTGTTTATCAAAAAACAGCCTTAAAGTTTATGCAATAAATGTGTCTGGAGCTGTGTGCTGGGGCATAAGAATAGCTTTAGGAGGACGATGGTGGGCTGTGTGCGGGGCAAATGCGCATTTGAAGCACAACACGTAAAAGTTATACAATTGAATAGATTCACAATACATAATTTAGTTTATGAGCGTTTTGAACAATAGATTCGTATAAAAGAAATTGCACATGTTTGATTTAGATGTTTAAGTTTTTTAGGTACGTTTAAGCGTTTTCATAATCTTACTTCATAATAATTATTTTATGCATGGATATATATATATTTTATATATACTGTAAATACTTTACATATGGTTGTTGTGTGCGTCTGTAATTTAGGAAGGGGCAACATAACAATTGCAATAATTATTGGTTTCCATTAGACATTGGTCGTTAAAAAGTTAACATTGACAACGCTTTGAATATATAATTATAGTATTTGAATTGCTTGACAATTGCCGAAAATGTAGCCAAATCAGAGATTTTTTTTTAGGTTTTAGCTATAAACAGGCCAACAATCAGCAAGCCATTTTACAATTTTAGCTGTTTTTAGCTTTTTACTCTGAGAATAGCTACTTTTAGCTACAAATTAGTCGTGTTTACATCCTGAAATTCCTTTGCACTTGTTATCCCTCGAATTGAAGCACATAATCCTTGAGCGGACCCGGCAAATTCAAGCGATTCACATTCTGCGCCAGCTTCCTGTTCATAGCCTCATAGATGGCCATCCGGGCCAGCTGCTTGAGGCTGCGCGGCCGACGATACAGCGTCGAGATCAACGCAATCAGCTGCTCGGTTTTCTTGTGCGGCACCTGGGCTACGTAGAAATTGTGCAGAGACTTGAGGCAATTGTAGAGGGGCTCGTGCTCCATGGTCAGATAGAAGAGATGGATAATACGCGTGTATGTCGATTGCGGATCGTTGAGTATAAATTCCTTCTTCGTTATCAGTATAATATAGTAAAAAAGCAAGTAGCGTGAATTTGTGCGGAACGAATTGCGAAACGTGTTGTCGCCCAATGCAGCAGCAGCTCCTCCGCCGCCAGCTCCTCCTCCACCAGCACCACCTCCGAGCGCCTCACCATAGTTGGCAATTTCGCTGGAGAAGATTGCAATGCCGGGTGTTGTCTTGCTGCTGAGCACAATATTGGGATCGGCGCCGTACTGTATAAGCGTCAGCGTCAGCTCATAGATGCATTCCATATCCTGGCAAGTGCGCACAGTCTGCACCATATCCATGACGGCCTGCAGAATGTGCTGATATGTTTTATTGCAGTCCAGGCCATGCTGCAGCAGCAGCAGCAGAATGTTCTTGATAAAGTCAAAGTTTGTGCGCTTCTGTGCATCACAATTAAGCGTAAAGTTCTCGCTGACCGTAAAGACCAGGACGTGCAACGGCTTCAGGTTCGCACGATACGAACAGTTCGGATTGGCGCCATGCTGCAGCAATATCCGTATGCAGTTCAGATAGCAGACCTTGAAAAGAAATACCTTATAGTATTTGTGTGCGTGCTGAAAACGTGTGGCATAGTCACCTTCATTGAATGCGTGAAGTGATGCAGATGATCCTTGTTGATGAGCGGCACCAGCAGCACCATAATGGGCACGGAGCCGTCGCGGCCGACAATGTTGGGATCGCCTGCGCGGAAAACAACAATATATAATACATAATTAATTGCTGGCTTAGCTCTAGAAACACGCACCATCTTCTCTGATCAGCATGTTGAGCAGCTCGTAGCAGACCTCCCAGTCGCGGAGATGTCGAAATACGCAGGCCATGGCGCTGTTGCCGGCCTGATTGATGGACGCCTTTGCGCCGTTTTGCAGCAGAAATCGGACCAAATGCAAGACATCCCATTTGCTCCACTTGTCGTAACCATAGCGTGCCTCCTCCAGGGCATAGCGCACGATCAACGCATGCAGCGGCGTATTGCCCAGCGTGTCCGGAGCGTTTATTAGCTCCTTACAGCCCCGATCAAGCAGAATGCGCAGCGTAGCCTGCGTATCCTCCGCCGACTTGCGGGCAGCAAAAATTACTGCATACAATAGGAGTATAATTTGAAAAAAATAGATAATTAATTGGGCGCACAGTTGACTTGCCAACATGCAGCAGGGTCATCTGCTGTGTGCACGTCCGGACCGTGGTGATGGCGCCGTGTTGTATGAGCAGCTCCAGAAAGCGTCCATCGTGCAGCACAGCATGGTGTATGGGGTAGTATTCGTCCATGATGAGGTTTATCTCCTCGGACCGGGTTACGACCAGCTGCTGGACACAGTTCCATGCGCCCCGTTCACAGGCCAAATGCAACAGCGGCTTCTTGGCCCGAAACGGTATCCATGGCTCCTCCATCTTCTGCGTCATCATGCTGAGCACATTGTACTGATCGCCTAAGGGACGAGTGAGTGAAGCAGAGTAGAATTCATAAATTAATAAGATGCTTAAGATATCTAATTGAGCAATCTTTGACAATACCGTCGATCGCATAGCAGAGGGCATTCTGGAGCTTGGTATTTAGCCGTTCGCTGACATCGTCCACGTTGCTGTGCCACTTGCCGCTCTCCTCGCAGTTGTGCGAATGTGCGCCCGGAAAGCACATCCGTGTATCGGCATCGATGCGTGCTCCGTGTCGGAGCAGCAGCTCCACGCACTCCTCGTAGCCGCGCAGCGTTGCGATGTGCAGGGGCAGGGAGCATGGCGCCCGATTGACATCCGGGCGATGGCGATGCAGTAGCCATTTGGTGAGATCGATGTGATTGAGTCCAACGCTGCGCTGCAGTATATTGTAGCCGCAATCGTCGTGTATATACAAGATGTTCTCATTTTTGGGTATCTGTATTAGCAGACTTTCAAGCGTTTGTAATGAGATTTTTGGATTCGCACGCAGAATTTCAAAAAGTGTTTGAATTTTCTCTTCCGTTGCCTTCGAAACTTTGTGGCCATCCCGATGCGACAGCAGAGCCGAGCCCGAGCGAAACACCTGGCTTACCTGGCCGCCCATATCTCTGCTGCGTCCGCCCGCGACAGCGTCCCTCCAAGGGGGATGACTTTAATGTGTTTATTTGATGCAGCGATCAATGTTGGTTTAAGCAGCTAATACCAGTACGGCTGTATCTGCATGTTGGCTCCTGCGACCTGCACGAAACAATACAAAATAAACAATTCGCAGAGAACTGTGCGGCGGAGTCAACGTAAAAATCAATACAGATGCGAGCTATGACGCTTTCACACAAATCAGCAGTTGGCACTACACGCGCGCAGCACTTTCTTATTCCAATTGTAGTTAAACATCTTGCTTGCGTGTTTGTTTGTGCAAATCATTGTTTGAATGCATTTAAAAGCGTTTTTTTTTGCAAACACCCAAAACTTTTTCTACGCTGCAAATTGTAAACGAGTTAATCTGTCTATCAGCTGGTCTGCCAAAGACTATCGATAATCGGTGCGCCAAGCCCTGGTACATATCGCCACTCATCGTATACATATGGCTACTCCTAGTATCGATGCTTTTGATATTAATATCGAAGGAGTGTCATCTCTAACGTACTCTTGTGTTTTGTTGGCGCGTAAATGCTATTTTTGCAGTAAACAAATTACTTAGTAAACATGGCTAAGCGCTTAAATTGTCAGTACGAAAACCTGAGCAGCTCATACCTGCTGCAGACCGCCGACTATCAAAAGCAGTTTTGCCATCTGTATGCACATCGTTTGGCAGAAATGACTCGCCTGTTGACGCCGCTGGCGCTTGCGAAATGGGGCAAAGAGGTGCCAATAATGAAATTGTGTGAGCTGCGCGGGGAGCAAAACGTCCAATGCATTATAATTGGCACCGTCTACAAGCATCAGGCACACAAGCCCAGCATATTGCGTGACATCTCCGAGGAGAATCAACTGGCACCGCAGCCACAACGCCAAAACTACTCGGAGCCCGAGGACAAGGTTATGTTGGAGGACGAGTTGCAGCGTGCACGGCTGCAGGGTGAACACCTGGAAGCCCGTAACCTGGCCACGGGCATCGTTTGCGCCGTCAAAGGCGGCACCGACAATGACGGCTACTTTAATGTCGAAGAGGTGCTCTTCCTGGAGAGCGGGCCACAGAAGCCGCTGACTCCACGCGCAAACGGCAGCAAACTGGTGATCATTTCCGGCTTGGATCAGCTGCAGGCGCACAACTATGTGGATGCATTAAACATGTTTCAGTATTGGCTGAGCGGCAGCCTTGGCAATAACCGCGAAGCTCAGTCCACGGTGCGGCTCATAATAGCCGGAAACTCGGTGCGCAGCACAGCTATGGCACACGCGCCCACCCTTCAGGTGGCACGCAATCAGGCGAACGCGAACGACACCGTGCAGGCGGTTGGTCAACTGGACAGTTGGTTCGTATCGTGGGCACATGCACTACCCGTCGATGTTATGCCCGGTGCCTACGATCCGGCCAATTTTATGCTGCCCCAGCAGCCATTTCATAAATGCATGTTTCCGCTCGCCTCGCAGCTTTCGTCCTTTCAATCCGTATCCAATCCCTACGCCTGTCGGCTGGACAGTGCTCTTGTCGTGGGCACCGCCGGCCAGAATGTCGCCGACTTGCTGCGGAGCACATCCCTTGACTCTTCACTGCAAGCACTGCGCTGTACGCTCACCTGGGGCCATGTGGCGCCTACAGCGCCGGACACGCTCGCCTGCTATCCGTACATAAGTAGCGACCCCTTCATAATGAAGGAATGCCCGCACGTCTACTTTGCCGGCAACTGTGCGTCCTTCGAAACCGAACTCCATGTCGGCACAGGCGGAAAGCGGACGCGCCTCGTCTGTGTGCCCAGCTTCTGCAAGACGCAGAGTGTGGCCCTCATCGATTTGGAGACCCTCGATTGCCGCCAGATTAAATTTAGTGTAGAGTCCGAATAGCTGTGTGTGTCAATAAATATCCATTTCCGTGTTATGTATAAAATTTGATGAGTTTATTTGTACTAAGAACTACGACTTCAGTCAATGCACAACCGGTCCAAGCGGCTCGCCACGTATGTTCGCCAAATCCAGGCGCGAGTCCACGGTGTCATCTATCAGGCCGATCACTGCAATATTGTCGCCTCGGATGATGTGGAGGCCGAGCACGATTTGCTCGATGCCCGACGTTGTCGAAAAGACGCGCTCATGGCACTCATCAATGATGATGTTGATGGTCTGATCGAAGCCCTTCAGCGTGCCTATGAAGTTCCGTCCATCCGCCGTAATAATTGAGACTGTGTGGTTAATGTAGGACTCCAAACCGGACATTATGTCTGCTCTTCAATAAATATTCTCAATTTTTAAAACAAACTAACGCAAATGTTCGCCTGCGTAAAACGTTTGGAATTGGGAATATAAGTATCGAAATATCGATACAAATACCTTATCGGTTGCAGAGCAGCTGTTCTCCGCTCGCCTTCTGCTCATGTAATCGAACAGGAGAGATTTTCTTACTGTGCATTTAAATTATAATTAATAAATAAAAATGCTACGCCGCCTTACACAAATAAGTGCCAGACAACTAGTGCGCGCACAGTCCTCGTCTGCGCAGAGCCCCAAGGACAAGTGGGATCTGTATGCTGGTGTCCTGGTCGAACGACTGCCGGTGGTTACCAAAACGTTGAATCCATTGGAGCGGCAGTTTCAGGACATGCTGTCCCAGGTCGAATACGAGAACAGTCTTAAATCGGACTTTGAGCTGAAGCACGAACGCGACATGCTGCAGGCTGAGCTGATCAAGCAGGGCAAAGCCCAAGTGGACCTCGATGACTCGGTCGCCAAGCAAACCGCTCAAGATCTGAAAGATGCCTACACCGAGGAGCTGAAGAAGTTTCAATTCGCGCCACGCACCACGCCCGACGACGCTGCTAACAAAACCAGCTCAACGGATCGCTGCTTGGAGGACACACTGTATCTGGTCGTTAAGCAAAAGCTTGGCCAACAGGAGCATCTGGTGCTGCCGCAGGGTCTGCGCCAGGAGGGCGAATCCATGCGACAGACAGCGGAGCGTGTGCTCCGCGAACGATGTGGAAATGGTCTGGAAGTGCTGTTCTATGGCAATGCGCCCGTTGGCTTCCACAAGTACAAATATCCGAGCAAGCAGCGAACGGAGAGCGTCGGCGCCAAGATATTCTTCTACCGTGCCTCGCTGCGCGGCGGCAACGTGGACGAGAAGCAAACGCCGCTGATTCCATACGAATGGCTGCCCAAAGACGTGCTCAGCGACAAACTGAATAAATCCTATGCGGAGAGCATAAGTAAATTCTTGATTTAATTCAAATCTTGTTTGTTCTGTTGAAATAGTTAAATAAACATGTTTTATCATAAATAGTTGTGGGAACTCCAATGAAATATTTTCTATTTTAATAAGATTTTAGAGAAGAGCTTTCATGAAATATATTTGGACTCTCCTCGAGAGGATCGACATCCGTTCCCATCAAAAAATCGATTAATTTACAATTGAGCTAATTTTTTGTTAAAATTAAACACATTTGTTTATAACATTTGTAAGACATGCAGCAATATAATTTTTATTTGCAATTTGTTGAATTGTAAATAGCAATATTTTTTTTTTATTTTTATCAAATTTTCTCTTGGAAATATATAAACTGGAAACTAAAAAGCCTTTCGTATTATTGTTGGTAATTTCGTGTCGTAAATTTGATCATGTATCAGAATTACAAACGCGGAACATTTAGAAAGATTTTGGTAGTATATTTATAGAGCTAAGCATTTTGATAGAATGCGGCGTTTTAATCTGGTTTATAAGCATTATTATTGAATATTTTTTTATATATTTTGATTATATAGACTGAGACTACGTTTTGTCAGGTCAAAATTTAAGATACCATCTGGGAGATAGAAGGGAGGATTCCGGGCATATATAAATGCAAAAGCTACCAAAAATGTGTTAAAAGTGCTCGATTATTGTTTTTTGTTTTTAGGGCTCATTGTGGCATTAATTCTTAAATAAGCATATTTCTGTTGACTTAGTTACTAAAAATCGATCGAAAATAATCGTGTAAATATATATGTTTATAATTTTTAAGTTGTAAGACATTTTCTCAGGCGCAATTTAATTCTGGAATAGCGTTCGCGTGAAATCAATGTAATCTAAAGCATCTTTGATGGGCTGGCCAGAGCGCGGTTCCGAGAAGGGTTTCATGCGCTGCACACAATAGTCCGCCATGTCCTTGGTGAGGTTCTGCGCCGGGTAAAGAATTCTTTTATTTGACTGTCGCAATATGCATCCGGATAACTTACGCAGTAGAGCTCCTCCTTGGTGACGTAGGGTCGGTCGGCGGCGGTGATGGCGCGGAAGGCATTCTCGATTTCTTCGTAGGATTGCACGTTCTCGGTTTCCTTGGAAATCATAAAGGCAATGTACTCCTGCAGCGAGACGTAGCCATCGCGATTGGGATCGACCACATCGACTATGGCCTCAAATTCGGGATCGGGCTGACCCTCCTCAACCATGGGCAGATCGTAGCCGAGCGCGCGCAGACAGGACTTGAACTCTTGATGATTTAGTTTGCCGCTCTTGTCCTTGTCGAAGTGCTTGAACATCATGGAGAATTCCTTGAGCGAATCCTCCGAGACGCCCGAATGATTGCGTGCCTGTATCTGTTGCTCCAGATTGTGCTGCATGCGCATCGACAGCTGGTCCAGCTGATCCCATTGCTGGGCCAAACCAACCGTCGAGTGTTCCGTATAGCGATTATCCAGAATCAGGTGCTCCTCGAGCAGGGCGCCAAGTTCTTCGATTTTCTTCAGATCAACGCGACGGGCACGCACCTCCGTAGCCTTGACGCGAAGCGCCTCCAGTTGCTGTTCCAACGAACCGGAGCCTTCCATCATCGAGGTTCTGCGTGCGCACGATGACAAGATTTGTGTAAAGTTTTTTGTGTGAAATAAATTAGGGATTAGTTGAGCACGACAACATACGGCGGATTATGGTAGATTATTATGCATAAGAAAAGCAAATCTTGTTAGAGGTCTGTGGTTAAAGGGCGGCCGGTTTTTTTAAATCTTTCAAGTGTTAACCTCCATGTTCATATATACAGGTGTGTGTGTCTGGAAATGCATTGACCTATGACACAAGCTGAACTCGAAGCGAATTTTATTAAAAGGTTAATTTCTTTTTGTAGCCGTGTCATCAGCAAAAAACATTTCAGTTTAACGCGAACAGCGTTTGGCAGAGTATCTTTTGGAATATATTTAGCAACTAATTAAGTCGAAACGTGACTAAAAAAGCGATTTAAAACAAGTAAAAATGCTCTAGTCGGGAGTGCACGACTAGGGGATACCCTGAACTCTCTTCTTCCAACATCAAATGCAAATATATATACTATTCTAGAAGCTACATGTCAAGTTTGCTGAATCTAGCTCTTATAGTTTACGAGCTTTGCTAAAAAACAGTATTTCGATATCGATTTTTATCGATTACTTGGAAACGCGGCAGGTTATCGAATATCGGAAACAAACTCAAATCTGCGCAGGGCCCAGGAGGACCAACAGCTACAGCCTTTCAGCCGTGTCTAGCTCTTATAGGTTCTGAGATCCTTGCCTTTATACATACGGACGGACAGACGGACAGACAGACGGACATGGCTAGATTTATGGGCTCGGAGATGCTTTCTTCCTGCCTGTTTAACATACATTTTGCACAAATACAATATACCCTTTTTAACCATTTTCAACGGGTTCAAGGGTATAAAAATAAGAAAAATAAGAGGCCAAGTATTAGTTCAAGCTACTTAAAAACGAAAAGAAATACACTTTTAACTAGTTGTATTTTCTGTATGCTACAATTTGACATGCTGCGAATATTCTTTCGAATTCAGAAAAAGAAACTTTGTTTGATTTAAAAAGAAATTTGAGAGAATTTTGAGAGAATCGAACGCTAAATCGATTGATTAGATTAATCGCTGCTAAGCGCTGTTAATACAGCAATTTAAACTATAACTAAATTGGAAATAGTTTTGTTTTTAACAATATATATACAAAGCGAGGGCAGATCCCGCCATAAATATTTATAGTTAGTGGAGCACAGCGCGGCGGGTTAAACTTTTGGCCAAAAACAGAGAAACGGAAACAAAAACGAAAAAAAATATCACAAAAAAGAAAGTGGATGCACTGCGTCCGTTAGGAGACATCTTTACCCTTGACGATTATAACCCAGCATATAATATCTAGAAGAACAGAATTGAACGCGGGATTAATGGAGAATGACGAGATTACGCGAGGGAGGAGACCACAAGAATTGTTTTCATTTTTGCCAAGATTTGGCTGGAAGAATACGTAATCAAACACCAAGACGAGCCCGAGTTGATCACCCACCTGGTTTCGGTTAGCCATTGGTGGAAGAGATTGGCGTGCTTGGCGAACTCCTTGCGCAGTTTGTCGTTCTCCTCCTGGCGCTTGGCCTCCTTGGCTAGTTCGCCATCGCGTTCCTCTATGATCTTTTGCAGATTACGCCAGGTCTCCTCAAGAGCTTCCATGGTGAACCAGGTGTACGGATTTGGTCCAACATTAAAGCTCTTGATCTTCTGGTCGAGCGCTGCCAATGCCTTAAAGTCAGCTTCGGCCGAGGAGAGAGACGCCTGGAATTGCGCATGGGCGTCTCGGAGGGCGCGTATTTCTTCGATCGAATTGCAGCGAACAGGATCGGTGAGATCCTCCTCGGCATTTTCGAACCAAGAATTGAAGGCCGAAGCTTTCTTGGCAAATGTCAAGTAGAGTTCCTCGATTTGGCGGAACTGCTCCTGCATGGCCAGCAAACGCTGCTTACGCGTATCCGACGCATCCCGCAGCTTCTGCCACCGGGCGATCACATCCCCATGACGCTTCAGTATGGCCGGCGATTGGGCGTGGCTGGCATTAATCAGCTGATCCTTCAGAGCGCTTATGTTGTGGATGCCCTCCTGCTCGAAGGCATTGAGACCTGAGAAAGGAACGAGGCATAAGTAGGGCAAATTAAAAAGTATGTCTGCCTGCGCCCTGCTCACCTGCATCGAATGTCTCCTGCTTGGTTAGAAGCGTCTGCACCGTGGACAGATCACGTCCGTATTCGTCGGAGCGCACATAGTTCTCCTTGTCATCGATCCAGCTCTCAACGACATCCGCCTTCCACATAAACTGCAAATAGGCCGAGTTGTCCAACAAGGCCCCCTTGCGGCGTGCGGCCAGAGCGTTGAGGTTCTCCAGCTTGTTGCGCAGCTGCTGGCAGCGCTGGCCAATGGATTCGCCGTGATGGTTCTTGGCCTCGACTAGGTCGCTGCCCTGCTCGCAGATTAGCGAACAGCGATCCTTGTGGGCGGCAAAATCGGTCTCGAACGCGTCGTGCTTCTTCAGCAGACCCTGGACGGCGGCCATCGAGTCGCCGTAATCCTCCACAGAAAGCAGCTGTTGCTTCTCCGTGATCCAGGCCTCCTCCTCCTCGACCTGGGCCAGAAATTGCTGATAGGTCAGCGACTCATCAAGCTTTTGGCCACGCGTAGCAGCCAGATTCTTCAGCTCGGACCAGGCCTGATTCAATGCCTTGAGGCGCTGCTCGATTTCCGGCACGCCCAGATTCGACACGTCCATGAGCTTCTCGCCGGCCTCCTGCACGGCCTGGATGGCCGGCTCGTGCGAGCCAAGCTCGGCTTCTAGGCGCTTATGCTTCTTCTTCAGGTTCTGGACACCAGTCAAGTCGCGTCCATAGTCATCAGAGCCGACCAGCAGCTTCTTCTCCTTGATCCAGCTCTCCTCGTCGGCGATGTCGCGGAAGAACTGATGCAGCGTGAGAGCCTCGTTGAGACGGGCCTGACGATGGGCGGCCAGATTGCAGATGCGCTCGTAGCGCTCGTTAATGGATTGACGCTTCTCCTGGATGCCAGCAGTATCGAATTGACCGCTTTCGACCAAGGAATCGGCCTGGTTGTTCATGTCCTTGATGCGGTCTTCGTGCGCAACGATATCCGCTTCGACCAACTGATGCTTCTTCATGAGGTTTTGGACAGACGCCAAATCCTTACCAGAATCCTCAGTGGTCAACAAACTCTCGACCTCGCCCAACCAGAAATCCAAATCCTTGACAGCAGCAATATACGTGCGCTGCTTATTGGCCTCCTTCAGCTTCAGCGACTTCTCCGTCGTCTTGTGCGTCAGGTATTCCCATTGATCGGCTATTTGGGTCAGACGCTTCTGCACGGCATCCTCCGAGCCGCTGCACTGTTTCTTATCGATCAAATTGCCGCCCATCGCCAGGACGCTCTGTATGCGATCCGCATTGGCGGCCAGCTCCGCCTCGAAGGCCTGATGCTTCTGATGCTTCGACTGTATGTTGGCCGGATCCTTGTAGCTCTCCTCGGTGGCCAGCTGCAGCTTCTCGGCTATCCAGTTCTCGATCTCATCCGCATCGCGGGAGAACTGCTGCAACGTCTGCTCGTCACCGAGCCGTGAACGCTTCTCGATCAGGCCCTCCTTGAGGTGACGCCAACGCTCGAGCACCTGCTTACGCTTGTCGTCCACCAGATTGGAGGCATAATGATTCTGGGCAATAAGCTGATCCGCGACGGTTTGCAGGGCGGCTATCTTCTGCTCGTGTCCGTTGATGGCCTTGTCGAAGTCCTCATGCTTCTTGATCAACGCCTCGACATTGCCGCCGGCATTGGCATCGTCGTCCGCATTGAGGAATGCCTCGCGGGCGGACATCCAGGACTCGGCCAGTTCGCAGTCGCGCATGTACAGCTGCAGATCGAGATTCTGCTCCAGCTGCAGGCGACGCTCGGTCCAGGCCTTCTCCAAATCTTCGCGCGCCTTGGCCAAATCCTCAATCTTTTCCTTAATATCCGGCGAGGCATAATGGTTGGCCTGCAGCAGCTCATTGCCGAACTGCTCAAAGGCTCCAAAGGTGCCGGCGCGTGCATCGATCTCCGTGCGGTGTTCCTATACACAATGGAATAATACTTTAGATCCTTTCGAGCTGAACAAAAATCTTTGTTTGAATAAGGTTTAAACGCCGGGTTAGAACAACAAGAAACGTTTTGAGTTGATTTTCTTGTACTCAACTCAAATCTTCAAATAGAGATTAGTCAAAATTACCAAAAATCGTCGAACAGAAACAGAAATGGAAATAGAATAGAATAGAATGATATGCGAGGTTGCGACTGCGAGCTGTCTGTTGGGTGCTTTACAGAGATGAGTGTAGGACTATGGCCGATGTCTGATGACAACCTTAACCATTCTCTGACCTTGTCATTAGTCGCCTTTAAGGAAACAGTGCTGCCAATTCAGCTATTGGAATTTTTTGGTATATGGCTGAAGTCTGATCACAACTTTAACCATTCTGACCTTGTCATTAGTCGCTTGTAAGGAAACAGTGTTGCCAATTCAGCTGTTCTTAAAGTCTGGTAGTCATAGTTATTTGTTGGCAAATTGTGTTCAGAAAGTTTAATCAACGTATTTTCTTCTACTATTTTGAAGGTCGAATTCGGCTACTTTTTTAAAACAGACAACACTGGTCAGAAATAAAGTTGTGTCGTTTAGTTTAGATCAAGTTCTATTGAACGGGTCATTTTAATGAACTACCGAACTTATTGAGTGATTAGTGAACTTAATCGGTTCACAACTGAATAGCTTAGCAAAACGAAACGTTCATGATCGACTGAATAACTGATCGAGTGAACTAAATGCCCGATTTAGTTCACGACTAGAAAATTATCGAGTGAACTTATTCAGCAAATTGAACTAGAAATCCCCATTCTAGTCAGAAATGTAAGGTCAGTTAAATAGTTAAAGGTCTGTCCGAAGTCTCAATTATGTACATGAGAGCTGCTGTGAGATGACTGAAATTTAAAGGTTTATGATTGATTAGCTGTTGTTTTATGCAAATATAATCTACAGATGTGTAGAACGTTTTCCATAATAGAAATAATTAAAATTATATTTTTTTTTTAATTAACGAGCCTGTTCAAGATTTCGATTCGGTTTGAAAACTAAATTCGGATACATTTCGGCGCGTTTTCGAATTGTATTCTGTTTTATTCCCAATCGAGGTTTTATAAGGATCGTTTTTTTTTTTTGTTTTTTGAAAAGGAAATATATTTGAAATCGACCAAATATTATCGGACGCGATATAAAAAAATACGAATCCACTTCGAATCGTAGTCTAAAATGCTAGAACAGGCCCGCCACAAGTGCTATTAGATGACAATTCGTGTATAAGTACAGATCGGGGTTATTTAATAGCTTTCGAATTCCAGCTAAGTATTCACAATGAAGAGATATTCATGCACATCTCTAAGGCTGCCATTGTGAATGCCCAGAAGCAATTGGATAGCATGTGAAAGCTAGTGGAAGCAGCTGCAGCTGAACAAACTCAGGCGGCGCGAACTAGTTCAAAAGACAAAAACTAGTGAGAAAACACAACGCACAATAATATAACATGGTTAACATGGATAACGATCATGATGATGCTGGTGATGAACAACGGATGTGGTATACGAACAACTACCTCGTCGCCAGATGGTGATGCACCTGCTGCCGGAGCGGAACTGCTGCCCAGCGTGAACTCAATTTCAGCACGATGTGCCTGTGTGTTGTTTACAGATGAGAAATAATACCATGGGATGTATATTGTATATATTGTATATATGTTGTCATGAACCATGAACCATTGTTGTCGATAGCAGGAAACGTTGAGAGGTTTAATAATTGTTTTTATGGCGTGATTTTTGGGTTGGGGGTAACCCGAAAACAAAACAAAAGAACGCACAGAAAAATCAGAATTAAATGAAGAGTTTAACTCGGGGAACAGGAATTAAAATCGTAATAAGTTGTCTAACATTTTCCGGTTCCATTGGCATTGTCATTCAGAACACAAAAGAATTAGTTATCTTCGGGCTGCCGAAGATCAAATACCCCCCTTGCAGGCACATGGAAGATCTACTTTTTACCATATATTATTATATATGCTGCAAAAAAAGCGGATCTACTTGAAGTCTCCATCGTTAAGTTGGTTTGAATCGAATTCGAATACTCAATTGATTCAATCGAAAAGCGACCGATTCGAATTCGAACTTGAGTCGAGTATAGAACTAGCCGATTCACCAACCCGTAGACAACTATTCAAACGAGGTTCGACATGCTCAGGGCGACTTGTGCAAAAATAAATAATTTCAAGTTTGAGCCGAATTTTTTTTAGCTCGAGCTTGTTCGATTGCATCGTTTGACTCAGTTGTTTGTCTGCAACTCGAACAGATCCGAGTTTGGATTCGCTTGACTTGACAGGCAGACGGACGAACATGGCTTCACAGACTGAGCAAGAGTATAAATCCTTGAGCTCTCTATTTCTACCCCCTGCAAGGGCATAAAAAGCAAATAACCTGAAACCGGGCAAAGGAATTTATAAAAGTAATCAAAGTAATCGAAATCCTAACCTGATGGCGTTCAATGAGCGCCTCGGCACCCGTCACATCGTTGGCCAGCTCGTCAGAGGTGACCAGGCTCATCATGGAGTTGATCCAAGCGAGCAGATCGCGATAGTCGCTGAGGAAGCGCTGCAGGTCGTATGAGTCGAGCAGCTTCTCCTTGCGCGCCGTCGACTTGGTGATGATCTGGTCCCACATCTCGTTGATCTCCTTCTGCTTGGCATACGTCTGTTCGGCGGTATCAGGATGCGATTGCATAAGCCGATTGGCGGTCTCGTCCAGCTGTCGGATCTTGTCGCGCAGGGCGGCCAGGTCGCGCTCAACGCCTTCGTGTTTGCGCTGCAGCGTCTGTACGCTGCGCAGATCCTTGCCCAAGTCGTCGTTGTTCAAGGCATTCGCCTTCTCGGCAATCCAATCCTTGGTCTCATCGATGTCACGATGGAAACGCTGCACCTCGTGCGCAGAGCCCAGCTGGCTGGCCTTCTCGGCGGTCAGGGTCTGCAGGTTGTTCCACTTCTCGTTGAGATCCTGCATCTGGGTCTGGATCTTCAAAGCCGCCTCCGTCTGGCCCAGCGATGTCAGCTGGACGGCAATCTCGTTCATGTTCGCGAGACGCACCTCGTTGGCCTTCAGGTCGTCATTGAAGTCGTCGAACTTCTTCTGCAGCACCTCGACCTCCTCGAGATCCTCGCCCACAACATCGGCAATCTGTGCATGGTTCTCCTTGTCGCGTATCCACTGAGCCAAGTCGGCTGCCTCACGGACCAGGACATAGGCCTTCACGGTCTCATTGAGCTTGTTCTGGCGCTCGCGGGCCAGGGCCAAGAGATTATCGTACTGCGAGTTGATCTGATTCTGGCGCTTGGCAATCGAATGGTTGTCCACGAGGTTCTGCTGCGAGGCACTGAGTCCGGCCTCGATCTTCTTGATGTAGGCGGCCGGCACGAAACCCTGCCGATCATTGACCTCCACCTTCCACCAGTCCTTGTTATTGGAGTTAAGCAGCGTGAGGACGTCGCCCTTCTTCATGGACACCTCACGCGGCGATTTCTCCGTGTAGTCGTAGAGCGCAACGACGCACTCCTTGCCCGTGATGTCGACGACGGGCGTTTCCTGCTGGCGGCAGTTCTTAGCCTGCTCCTGCAGCGCCTGGATGGTGTTGCCAAAGGCTTCCAAATCGGAGACGAGCGCCTCGTGCTTCTTGAGCAGCGCCTCCGAGGAGTCCTCGTCCTTGCCGTAATCGCTGCCCGTGGCAATCGGCTCCTTTTCGCGCATCCACGACTCCGCCTCGTTGGCATCGGCAAAGTATTGATGCGCCTGCAGCGAATCGTCCAGATCCTGTTTGCGCTGATTCGATCTCTCGCGCAGCGTGTTCCATTGCTCCTGCAGCGCCTCGAGGCGCTGGCGTATATCGTCGCTGGCGAACGGCTGATCCTTGAGCATATTCTCGCCCGAACTAATCACGTTCAGCAGGCGCGCCTCATGATTGTTAATCTCGGCGAGCACCGCCTGATGTTTCTTGATCAGATTCTGGACGCCAATCAGGTCACGGCCGCGATTCGTCGACGCAGCAATCGGTTCCTTCTCCCGGATCCAGGCAGCCTCGTCCTCCAGATCGCGGAACAGCTGCTGCACCTGCAGCGAGTCCAACAGATGCTGCTTGCGCTCGCCCATGGGCGCCGCCAGAGCGGCATAGCGTGCGGAGAGATTACCCTCCTTGTTGCGAATGTTGTCTGCGTCAAAGTGTCCCGATTCGATGAACTTGTTGGCCGCCACATTGATGTTCTCAATGCGATCCTGGTGGGCCATCACGTCGGCCTCGAGCAGCGCATGCTTCTTTTGCAGATTCTGCACGGAGGTCAGATCCTTGCCATGATCCTCGGACAGCAGCTGACCCTCAATTTCGCTCAGCCAGAGCTCAATGTCCTCGATGGTGCGATTGAACTGCTGCTGCTGACAGGCCTCGTTCAGCTTGCAGCCCTTCTTGTCGGAGGCCTGGACGAGCGTCTCCCACAGGACGACAATCTCCTGCATGCGCGTATTGATCTGATCGGCGGCATAATGCTTCTTCTCGATCAGCTCGCTGCCCACATTGGTGATATCCTCGATGCGCGACTTGTTCGCGTTCAGCTCGTGCTCGAAATTCTGATGCTTCTGCATCTTCCCGTTCAGATTCGTCGGATCCAGGTAGCTGTCGTCGGTGGCGAACTTCAGTTTTTCGCTGATCCAGCCCTTGGTCTCGTCGCAGTCGCGCTCAAATTGCTGATAGCGATTCGAGTCCTCCAGCAACTGGCGCCTCTTTGCGGACTTCTCCTGCAGCGCGGCGCGTCGGGCGAGCAGCATCTGTCGCCTCTGGGCCACATCGTCGGCGGCATAGTGCTGACCGTCGATTAGCTTGGTTGCAAAGATGTCCAGCGCCTTGATTTTCTCCTCCTGGGCGGCGAGGCTCTTCTCAAAGTCCTCGTGCTTCTTGATCAGTGCCTCGACGGAGTCCAGTGAATCGCCCAGATCCTCGTTGGCCAGGAACGCCTCCTGTTTGGCCATCCAAGTGTCGGCCTGTTCGGTATCGCGATAGAAGAGCTGCAGATCCATGCACTGCTCGTACAGGATGCGGCGATCCTCCCACAGCGACAGCAGCGAGCTCTTGTCGTTTTCCAGAGCGGCTAGCTTCTCCTGGATCTCGGCGGCGGCATAGTGCTCGCGCTCTAACAGTTTCCGACCCGACTCGGTAGTCAGCTTGAAGCTGTCCTCGCGCGCATCGATCTCGCCCTTGTGCTCCTGATGTCGCTCCAGCAGCGCCTCAGCGCCGGCTACATCCTTGGCCAGCTCATCGGCCGAGATGATGGCCTTCATGCCATTGATCCACGACACCAGATCGCGGAAATCGGCGAGGAAACGATGCAGATAGTAGGACTCATCCAACTTCTGCTTGCGCTCTCGCGCCTTGGCCGTCAAGCTCTGCCAATAGTTGGCGATCTCGGCCTGCTTGTCGCGTATCTGATCGCTGTGATCGGCATGGATGGAGCACAGGCGCTGCGCCTCGGCGCCCAGTGTCGAGACCTTGTCCTCCAACGCGGCCAGGTCGCGTTCGACACCCTCGTGCTTGCGCTGCAGCGCCTGGACGCTGGCCAGGTCGCGACCATAGTCGTCGGAGGAGAGCACAACATCCTTTTCGGCTATCCAGGCGACAGTTTCGTCCGCGTCGCGATTGAAGCGCTGAATCTCGTGGGCCCCGAACAGTTTCTCCTGCCGCACAATGGCCAATTGCTTGAGCCGTTGCCAGGCCTCGTTGAGCTCCTCCTTGCGCCTGGTTATGGTGTCCCGTTCGGGATGACCGTCCTGGATTAGTTTGTCCGCCAACTGGTTGACTTCGGTGACGCGATACTCTTGCGAGGCCATGTCCTTTTGGAATTCGTCAAACTTGCGCTGCAGCACCTCGACATGCTCCAGATCCTGGCCGAACTCATCGGCCGTCACAAAGGTCTCCTTGTCCTTGATCCAAAACATAACCTCCTCGCATTGACGCAAAAACTGCACTAGGACCAGCGCCTGCTGCAGCTTTAGACCCTTCTCGGCCAAACGGCTCAGCAGCAGCTCCCACAGCTGATGCAGCTCGTCCAGGCGCCGCTGTATGGTCTCCGATGCAAAGTGCTGCTGATTGATCATCTCCTGGCCGGTATTATCCAGCGACACAATCGCATTGCTATGCGCCGAGACCTCCGCCTCAAAGGCCTGATGCTTCTGGATCTTGGCCTGCAGATTGGTCGGATCGCGGTAGCTCTCCTCGCTGGCCGCCTGCAGTTTCTCGTGTATCCACGATTCCAGCTCGTCGGCGTCGCGCTTAAAGTACTGAAAGCGACGCGAATCTTCGAGCTTCTCGCGCTTCTGTCGGGTCTCAATCTTGAATTCATTATAGCGCGACAGGACCTGCTCACGCCGTTCCTGAATGTCCTCGACGGTCTCGAGGATTTTCACCTCTTTCGGCGTAAAGTTCTCCATATTGTTATTGTTCGTTCAATTCTTCGTTCGTTTTTTGGCTTTGATTTTGTAAAGTTTCTATTTAATCTAATACTGCTCCTGGCTGCTCATCAAATCCAAATGCCAAAGTCTGCCCGTGCTCAACTGCAAGAGAATGAGAATTAATGAATGAACGAGAGAGTGAGCAACAATTAGATTCAATTAGCTTTAACCAGAGACACAGCTTTTGTCGATTGCATAACCTCCGCTCGCGTTTTACAAATTTAGCACAATGACACACACACACATACCCACAGACAATCAGCTTTGCTGCATACATACAAACAAACACATTACGCACTTTGTGTGCCGCACAGTGGTTGAAAAGTGACCAGGATTTGTTACTTTATAATGTCAAAAAAAAGAAGCGGTATACATATGTGCTCATGGATACCTTTATATGTATATAAAAATACTGCAAGCAAGTCAATATACCGCAAATCTGCTGTAGAAAGTCTATTAACCAGACTTATTAAATATATAATGTCTAAAAATCAAGCATAATGGTATAATGGTCTTGTAGAGCCAGTGTTGCCGATTCAGCTATTTTCCAGCTAAGTTTGTCTCTTTTCAGAAGTGGCCGAAAATAGTTTAAGTTTGATTTAGTTTTTTAACTATTATTTAACTAACTAAGCAAAACCCTGTAGATAACCATTTATGCTCACAAACCTAATGCAGCTTATTTTATATATTTTGAACAGTAACTTTAGCTTTTTTTGATGCACAATTTAGAAACACTGGAAACAACGAAACTATTATATTTTTCTTCCAGTTTCTATACTTATTCGTTCTACTGTTTACCCAATGACTGCATCGCCAGCTTCACATACATACACCAATACATCTATATCATTTTGTATTTCACAAGCCGACCAACTACAACGACAAATTCGTCAAGTTTTGCCGACCGTGTGACGTAATCGGAAATTTTAATTATCGATAAGCAGCGCTGTTATCTTATCGAAGAGGTGACATTCTTTTGCAAAAAATAGAGTATTTATTAACAGCGACAAACATTGTATGACAAATGAGAATGATAAATGATATATGTAAGTAACTTTTGAGCTTAAAAACTATCTAGATCGCTGGACAAGTCCGCCAGCATTTCCATAAACAATTGAGACTTGCCGTCGTCGTCGTTGACGACCTTGTTGGGACAACTTTGGGACAACTGATGCAGCAGCTGGGAAAGCGCACTCCAGACGGGCTGTGTCCAGTTCTCCTTGAAGAGTGCCATGAAAAACTGATTGAGCTGTTCTACGTCCAGGACGTGTGCCTCCAGCATGTGGTGTAGCAGCTGCTGGAGCAGCTGAAAGCGCGCAGGATTCACACTAAGATCCTGGACAAAGCTGACGCTGAGCAGCGCCTCCAAATAGATAGGATGGGGTGGGACGTCCTCGTCATCACCACCTGAACGCACCTTCGGCGCCAGCCACACCTCACAGCAAATGCTGATAATTGGTTGGGTCAGGAGCTGCGGCTGCTGGCACATGAGCAACTGCAGCAGACGGACCAGAATGGAGCCAAGCAGCTGATAGAAATGGCTGGGCAGATGGGGCAGGAGCGCCGCCTGCCGCGTGCGTTCGAGCAGGGGCAGTAGATCGCCCAAATCGGGCAAAAATTCGGGTCGCATGCTGAGGCAGTGCACCCACTGCTGCAGCTCGCGCAGAATCTGCGACAAGCTGAGCTCGCCCGCCGCCGTCAGGCACAGATCGTTGGAGTTGGCGCTGGACTGGACGCCGCTCTGCCGGCTATTAGCGCGACACACCTTGGTGGCCAGCTCCTGGAGATCGCCGTGATAGAAGCTGGACTGCAGCACGCTAATCTCCAGCCATTGCTGCAGCTGCAGCTGTGCCTGCTGCCGTATCAAATGCGCATATGTGTGACGCACTACGTCATTCGTATTGGCGGGCAACAGCGCCCGAAGCGACTGCTCGATGCGCTGCTCCAACATGCCCGGAACCCGATCCTCCCATTGCCGGCAGGCCTGGGCCCGGGCCTGCTGATAGATACGTTGCAGTTCCCGCAGCACCTCGTGCTGCTGCGTCGACTCAATCCGGTTGACCTGCCCATCTGCCGCCGACTTGGAGGGCAGCAGGATCGTTTGTTGTCCATCCTTGACGACGCACTTGAAGCTACGCTCCGTCACGAATTCCAGGAGACGACGCATTGACGCATTCTGCGAGTGCAGAAAGGCATCCACCAGCTTGCGCTGAGCCGAAGCCGGCACGGCCTGAGATTTACCCTCCGCCGGACTATTATGCCTGTTGCCTCCTCCCAGCTGTTCCAGGCGCGTAGTTATATAGCGATAGCGTCCATTGCGCTGGGCGTGGCGCTGCGAGGGCGCAATGGCCACACGGAACTCGTGCAGAAAGGGACACGCAACCGGCAGCAGCTGCTCCAGCAGAGAGTCCGTCTCGCCCCCATCCGGGCAGCAAAGACTACGCAAACAGTCGGAGATAAGAGTTGCCGTATCTCCCTCCGGTTTTGTGTTCATGCTCCTGCTCCTCCGGTGGCTGTAGTAGCCCGTGCTGAGCGCTGGCTGCGTTTCCAGCAGCCAGCCGAGGCAGCTGCGCACGATGAATACGGCTTTGGCTGTGGCCAGCGAGGAGGAGCCGGCGTAGAGGGTATAGAGCAGCTCCAGGGTGTCCAGGGCGGCGGGCAGCTGCAGCGTAACCGGATCCAACATGACCAGATACTGCACCAGCCACGGGAGCGTGATGAGTAGCTTGCCCTGGCGCATGGCACGCTCCAGATGCGGGCGCATCTCGAACGGAGGTTGGAACTGGCGGCGCAGCTGGAGCTGCTCCTGCTCCCGCTGGGGGCAGCTGTTGGGCGAACGATTGTAGGGAAAGGCGCACACGTAACCCAAGAACTTGGCCAAGATGAGCAGCTCGGCCTGGGCCTGGGGGCGCACAATATATGGCGAGGCCACCTGCTGCTCCTCCTCCTCCCCGGCCCCAGTTCCAGGTTGCATCGAGAGCAGCTCGAAGCTGGAGTCATTGTGCCGCAGCAGCTGCACGTAAAGCGCCAGTTGGAGCTGCACGAGAAACGCCAAGGAACCGCATTCACCGATGAAATCACGAAAGAAGGCCTGCGTGCGCGGGAATTGATCCTCGACGCTGGAATTGCTGGTGACCAGTCGCTGGGCCAACCGATTGAGACGCTGCTGATCGAGCTTGAGGCCCAGCTCCTCGGGCGACTCCGGCGTCTCCCGGCTGGACATGAGCAGCTGGCTTACGAAGAGCCCGGCAAAATGCGCCATATTCACCACATGCTCCGACTGCTTAAAGATGTCCCGCACGAGCGGACCCAGTTCCCTTCCAAAGCTGAAAAAACGATTCAGATGCAGTTGCTCCCATTGCTTGAGCGACTTGTAGAAGAGATCACGCTGGCTCTTGAATGCCCCAAACTCCTGCTGGCCGGGGAACTTGTCGCGCGCATCCTTCTCGTGCTGATAGTGCACATTCTGCTGCGCCTGACTTGGCATCTCCGCCGGCAGCTGGAGCCGTGCCCGCGTGATCTGCTCCTGCTCCAGTTGCTCCTGTAGCGGCTTGGGCAGCAGCGCGAGGCGCTCGTGCTGCAGCAGCACGGCCAGCGAGCTGCGATCCAGCTGCAGCAACAGCTCCTTTTGCTGCTCCAGCAGCTGGGCCGCAAAATAGATGCACTCCTTGTGCCCGGCCAGAAGGGCGAGCGGTGGCTCCGACTTGGCGTTGTCGCCGGCCACTTCGCATATGTTGAGCAACTGCAGCGCGTAGCTGATCTCGGTCAGGACATTTGGCACCAGATTGAGATCCATGAGCTGCGAATAAATCCCCGCCAGCAGCTGCAGCTGCCGGGCATGACGCACATGCTCCAAACTAATTGACATGAATTTAGGCTGGGCATCCCGCTCCCTTTCCCCCTCCCGTTCCCTTTCCCGCTCCTGTTCGACGGGCGCTTCGCTCTTGATCTCCTGTCGGCGCAGCAGCAGCATCTTGCGCGCCTCCTGCTCCAGCTCGGCGCCCTGGCTGCGGTCCAGCTCACAGCTCTGTGAAAGACGCAACAGATTGTTCTCATGGCTGAAGGAGCTGGTGTCGCCAAAGGAACTGCTCCCAGACACGTTCCGGCTGATCGTCATGGGCAGGACCCGACGGCGCGGCTTCTGCGATTTGTCCAGCGGCGTTGTTGTCTTCTTCTTCGCGCGCTGCTGACTCTGATTGGGCGTCGCATTGGTCATAAAATCCGCTAGACAAAAGCTGCCCGAGCCTCCGCCTCCACCACTTCGATTGGTCGAACGCTCGCTGCTTTGCGGCGTGCCGCCCGTAGAGCGACGTCCCTGCTGCTGCTGCAGCGGCGTCACCTGTCGCACGGGGGTGGACACATTACCAGCGCTCAGCTGACTGAGCGGAGATTCATTTAATTCCTGTTCGATGGGCGTGGCTTTTGCCTGGTGCACGGGCGTGTGTTGTTTGGGCGTTTCCGTTTCGTTGTTGCCAGCGCGAAAATGCTGTTCCGTATGTTGACGCAGCGCAGCCAAAAAGTAAATGGCGAAATCCTCTAGACAGCAAATGTTGCGCTGCTTTCCCTGAAAATATGCTTGGAACTTTTCGGGCAGCCGAGCCAAATCGACAAGTTCCAGTTTTTTTAGCAACTGCTCCAGCTGCTGCTCCGGTTCCAGTTCCAGTTCCAGTTCCAGTTGCATTGCGTGCTCCATTTGCTGTTTATATTATATTATATTACGATCTCACAAAGCCAAATCGACAAGTTCCAGTTTTTTAAGCAACTGTTTCAGCTCCTGTTCCGATTCCAGTTCCATTTGCTGTTCGATTTATTTACATGTGTGTTGCGTGTGTTTTTGTTTATATTACGTTTAAGCTCTCGTTCTCACAACATTTTCTCTCTCCCTCAGGCCCCGTTCCTGTAACGGAAGATGAGAGAAGAGAAATATTGCTTGTACGCTCTTTGTCTTTTTTGCTTGCTTTCATTTATTTCATTTTATTTATTTTCTTGGGAAGTTTTTAAGTTGCCACCTTTTTTTTTTTATTTTTGCTTGGTTTCGATGTTTACTTTTATTTAAGATTTCATTTTACTTCACACACACACACTCAAACGTATAAAGATCAAACTAACTTCAGATTTGTGCCGAATTTAGATAGAGTTTACGAAGGGAAATTATTATATACACGCTAGGTTAGTCAATTTGTGTTTGTTAACAATATTATTTCGTTTAACATGCAATAAACTAGGAGTACATCACACGATTGATATATTACTCAACACTTACAAAACTATTGTTAATTTTAGTAAATAAAAGTACATTTAGAGAAAAGATATTTAAGATACATTGTGCTACAAAGCTTTAGAACTGCATATATACCCAACCCACACGAAGACTTAAATTTTCTAATAGGAAACTCGAGATATTTATTACATGAAGAGAAATTAAACAAGAGGTCAAAGAGTCAAAGAGTAAAGTAAAGAAGTGTCTTCAATTGGCTTTACTTAAATGACATCATCGCCAGAAGAAGAAGAAGAAGTCTTACAAAACAGGGTGTTTCGGTGAAGAAATATAAACGAACATGCATACAAATATCTAAATATAATTTAGTCACGCGAGTTTTTTACGGCATCACCCTTAAACACGGCAGGAAATTGGAAAAATAACATAGCCTAGGCCCGGATTCGGGGTTTGTATTCAAAGCAGCCATACAAAAGTCAAAATGTCGCCCAGTCAGATACGCACACACATACACATAAATAAACATATATAAACGAATTGAAGGCAATTTAACTGTTTATGGCGTGCCATACAAACAAAAACAACATACAAAACAAGACCGCAGCAAAGAGAGAGAGGGGTGGGGGTGTACATGGACACCCTGCCATGGAGTACATTTTTGTTTGGAATGAGAGAAAGAGCGAGCGCGCTCTCTCTTTGTATACATTCACACAGCCGCTGGCACAGACCTCACACACAAGCAATACACAGCGAAGCGGCAACATACATTAATTGAAGTGTCTATCAGAAATAGCTGGATGACGTAATGCGCACAACTTGGAACTATGAGCAATAAGTATCAAACATGAGCGTTAAAAAGAGCTGAATTTTTAATGGCAATAAAATTAAAAATTTTCAAAATGAATGAGAACGGGTTTTTTGGCTTGCCGGCAATATGCGCAAAATTGCACAACGTTATCCTAAATAAACAACCCGCCGACAAAGTCAAGGACATTTTTTTTTTCTGCAAACCGGTTTCGCGAAATTTCTACTGAGGGCAAACAATATATTACTGTTGCCATCTTTTCTGTAAATACCAAAATACACCTCTTTGGTTTGTATCCATGCCCGTGTTCTGTATCTCTCTCTCCCGCTTTCTCCCAAATTGAAGTTGCGGCACAACCCGATGACGTATACACAACACACACATATACATGTAAGATGTATGTATTTATAAAAATGGTTCACATACAACATGGATACAGAATTTTGCACTCTTTACACACTTTCCAAAATGTAATTTAGTAAGCAAATTACTTTGATTTAGCAATAAACAGTTCTACTGTGACATTTTGCCCATTTCTAAAGCATAATTAAATTTTCGCTTTATGAAAGCGAGGGTGTGGCGTTGACCCGAAAAATTTTCACTGTACCACACACACACACACGCATAAACGCTTGCTGATTTTCAATGCAATTTAAAGCTTTGTGGTCTACAATTGTAAATGAAAACAATATGCAACTTACACTTTAGATCTTGCTCAACCGCTTTACAACAAATTTGTTGGTTTAACTATTGATTTTCAACTCTTTACTTAATTTTTCACGCAGCGCTTTAAATTTCACACGAACTGCACGGGAGCACTTTACAGAATGTACTATGCTAGAGGTGTGACGTGATACGATAGTACTGGCAGTGTTAATAGATATCGATAAGCAACGCTGTATATATCGCATGGGATATATCGTCAAAAAGTGTTGGCGCTCTTGTGTGAATGCATTAAAAGCAGCTGATAAGCAAAAACAATAAAGAAAAACATTTAAGAAAACTTGAAATATGGACAAGGATAAGCAGATTGTGCCTAATCAAATTGGCTACTTGATACTTAAGGATGATGGAGCTGTGCTAGATTCAGGCGGAGATCTGAAGAACGATGAGCGCAGCGCCAATGTAATAATGGGCCTGCTTAATCTTACCGAAAGGCAAGTTGAACTGAAATTGCAAGACAAAGAATATTAATTTTTTATTTCTTAATCGACTGCAGCATCGATGACAATTTCATGGCCAACAGCAGCTGCGAGCGCATCAGCATTGATTATGAGCACCACAGCTACAGCATTTGCCTGTCCAATCGGCACATTTACATTGTAAAGCTGAGCAAGGGCCACAACGGGGCCACAACTAGCTCTTCGTCCTCGACGAGCGTCTACAATGATGCCAACACCGAGTTGAATCCCGCCAGCACGAGTAGCACCACGGTGCTGGCTTGAAAACAACATCGGACGCAGTTCAGCGCTTGCTGTGGTTTCTGCTGGCGCCAGCCGGAAGCGAGAAACGAGAAGAGCAGCAAATACAATTGGAAAACGCCGTTTATTTATCTAATCCTACTCTTTATTTGTCAAAGAATACATCATCTGTGAGCTCCTGTTCAAATATACGCTTCGCCTCCTGCGTCACATCCAAAAGCGTCGCCTTGCTCTTTCCTAGGATCACATAATATTGTCGCCAATTGCAGCGCCGCTTCACGACCCAAAAATCGTTGGTTGTCTTCACCTGCAGCTCCTCGGTGGACGCAGCGCCAGCTCCGTGCTCAATGGGATTGGCCAAATCTGCGATGATGCTCATCACGTTGCGCGGAATGCTCTTCTGTGGCGACTTTCCGCTGCGATAGATATTCGTGTGATGCTGGAGGCTCTGCTCGTTGATAAACAAAAACTTGGGCGAGCTGTCAGTCGGGGTGCTCTCCTGGCCCACGCTCAGCTTGGAGACCTCGGCGGCAATGTCGCGTGCCAGGCAGCTGAGCTGTGGGCCCATGTACGTGTGCAGCTCCTCATAGAATTCGGGCGCCGGTGCAGCTTGACGGGCTTCAGGGAAGATCACGAGTTAATCCTAGCTTGGGATTGAAAGACGGGCTTCACTTACCATCGAGGAACAGGCAGAGCGTCACATTTAGCGTCCGATAGATGAGCAGGTAGTATGGCTCGATTTGCTCTCCCCCATCCAAAAATACTCTACGGGGCGCCTGCTCCTCCTCTCCCTCAGCCCGCACAAAGGCGCCCGAAGGATTGGCAGCTGCTCCTGCTGTTACGGACAAGATGTGCTCATGCAGGCTGTACAAATCGCTGGGGGTCAGCTTGCCGCCGCAGACGACTTGGTCGTTGTAGAGCATGATGCACTCCTTGACGGCCGGGAAGGTGTCGCACAGCATGCTAAAGTTGTGGGCGCGTAGGAACAGAGCCTTGTCCAGCGCCAGATACTGGACCGAGTGCAGCATGTCCACAATGTCGCAATGGGCCAAATCCTTGATATTGGCCAAATAGCTTTCATAGAACTGATGCAACGCCGCTGACAACTTCTGGCGCTCCTCCTCCGCCGACAGCTTCTGGCGCTCCTCCTCCGCCGATAGCTTCTGGCGTTCCTCCTCCGCCGCCGCCTGCGTCAACTTGGCCTTGAGCGGGCCATGATGGAAGCGATAGATGTGATAGCACTGACGGAGCACGGCGTGGTAGATGCGATCGCAGACGTCGCCGCCGCGATAATCGGCGACCTCGACGCCGTCCTTTAGCTTCAGCTCCTTGGGCACATTGAGCACCAGCACCAGCCAAAAACCCGGCTCCGGCTGATAAAACAACTGCGTTGTCTTCTGCGTGTGCAGAGCCTTGCAATCGTCCTCGTTGGTGAACGTGCTGGGAAAGAAACCTTTTTTTTATTGGACGGGGCAGCCTGTCACCCGGCGCTGACTCACCCGGTAAAGGTTATGATGGCTTCACTAAGGCCCACATCTTTGATTTTTGTGTTGAGCTCAATGTCATTCGGATGATAAAATAGAATTTTCTTATGCTCCTGTTTCGATTAACAACAATTTGTAGGCGTTGCCAACAAAGGAATATCATTTGAACTTACCTCGCCCTCCTTCTGGCCCAAGCTGGAATTGAATACATAGAAGCTACGCAGCGTGGTTTCCACACGTTGCAGCACCTTTGCCGTTTGCATTTTGTTTGCAAGTTTAGCTTCAACTTGTCCAAAATAAACGGGCAGCATTCACTTTGTGATTCCGTCTTGCCAGTCACCACGCAACGTTTACATTTTTAACAAACTAATCGCCATTCACACAAAACGCGACGACAAGTCTGGCAACATTCACAGTAAAAAGTTCACAATAGATTTGAACGTCTGCGTTAGTTTTCCGATAATATGTCAACGCGTTATTTAGATACCAAAAAGTAGCTAGCAGAAATTTAAACTATATTCACATTTTAGATATGACCCCATCACCCACCACAAAAAAACATTTATCTTTGAATAATTAATTTATTATAATGGTATATGGAATTTGAAGCAAGACAATTTTAAGCCAGAAGAAACAGCAGTCACAGTAAAATCGGCTCAATGCTTGAACTTGTAAATTTGGAATTTTTTCTTGCGGTCCAGTGTTATTTTGCAGAAAATAAAAAATTTGGCAACTCTGTAGCTTGATATTCAGTGTTCGATAATAAATATTGACCATTTGATTTGTATATGCTTTTCAACTTAAATTAAGCTGGGCAGCCGCCACGCAGACGGAGCACCAAGTGGAGGGTCGACTCCTTCTGGATATTGTAATCCGACAAGGTGCGACCATCTTCCAGCTGCTTGCCAGCGAAGATCAGACGCTGCTGGTCTGGAGGGATTCCCTCCTTGTCCTGAATCTTGGCCTTCACGTTCTCGATGGTATCACTAGGTTCCACCTCCAGGGTGATGGTCTTTCCCGTCAGGGTCTTCACGAAGATTTGCATGCCACCACGCAGACGGAGCACCAAGTGGAGGGTCGACTCCTTCTGGATGTTGTAATCCGACAAGGTGCGACCATCTTCCAGCTGCTTACCGGCGAAGATCAGACGCTGCTGGTCTGGAGGGATTCCCTCCTTGTCCTGAATCTTGGCCTTCACGTTCTCGATGGTATCACTAGGTTCCACCTCCAGGGTGATGGTCTTTCCCGTCAGGGTCTTCACGAAGATTTGCATGCCACCACGCAGACGGAGCACCAAGTGGAGGGTCGACTCCTTCTGGATATTGTAATCCGACAAGGTGCGACCATCTTCCAGCTGCTTGCCAGCGAAGATCAGACGCTGCTGGTCTGGAGGGATTCCCTCCTTGTCCTGAATCTTAGCCTTCACGTTCTCGATGGTATCACTAGGTTCCACCTCCAGGGTGATGGTCTTTCCCGTCAGGGTCTTCACGAAGATTTGCATGCCACCACGCAGACGGAGCACCAAATGGAGGGTCGACTCCTTCTGGATATTGTAGTCAGAGAGAGTCCTTCCATCTTCCAGCTGCTTGCCGGCGAAGATCAGACGCTGTTGGTCTGGAGGGATTCCCTCCTTGTCCTGAATCTTAGCCTTCACGTTCTCGATCGTATCACTAGGTTCCACCTCCAGGGTGATGGTCTTTCCCGTCAGGGTCTTCACGAAGATTTGCATGCCACCACGCAGACGGAGCACCAAGTGGAGGGTCGACTCCTTCTGGATGTTGTAATCCGACAAGGTGCGACCATCTTCCAGCTGCTTACCGGCGAAGATCAGACGCTGCTGGTCTGGAGGGATTCCCTCCTTGTCCTGAATCTTGGCCTTCACGTTCTCGATGGTGTCACTAGGTTCCACCTCCAGGGTGATGGTCTTTCCCGTCAGGGTCTTCACGAAGATCTGCATGCCACCACGCAGACGGAGCACCAAGTGGAGGGTCGACTCCTTCTGGATGTTGTAATCCGACAAGGTGCGACCATCTTCCAGCTGCTTGCCAGCGAAGATCAGACGCTGTTGGTCTGGAGGGATTCCCTCCTTGTCCTGAATCTTAGCCTTCACGTTCTCGATGGTATCACTAGGTTCCACCTCCAGAGTGATGGTCTTTCCCGTCAGGGTCTTCACGAAGATTTGCATGCCACCACGCAGACGGAGCACCAAATGGAGGGTCGACTCCTTCTGGATATTGTAGTCAGAGAGAGTCCTTCCATCTTCCAGCTGCTTGCCGGCGAAGATCAGACGCTGTTGGTCTGGAGGGATTCCCTCCTTGTCCTGAATCTTAGCCTTCACGTTCTCGATCGTATCACTAGGTTCCACCTCCAGGGTGATGGTCTTTCCCGTCAGGGTCTTCACGAAGATTTGCATGCCACCACGCAGACGGAGCACCAAGTGGAGGGTCGACTCCTTCTGGATGTTGTAATCCGACAAGGTGCGACCATCTTCCAGCTGCTTACCGGCGAAGATCAGACGCTGCTGGTCTGGAGGGATTCCCTCCTTGTCCTGAATCTTGGCCTTCACGTTCTCGATGGTGTCACTAGGTTCCACCTCCAGGGTGATGGTCTTTCCCGTCAGGGTCTTCACGAAGATCTGCATGCCACCACGCAGACGGAGCACCAAGTGGAGGGTCGACTCCTTCTGGATATTGTAATCCGACAAGGTGCGACCATCTTCCAGCTGCTTACCGGCGAAGATCAGACGCTGCTGGTCTGGAGGGATTCCCTCCTTGTCCTGAATCTTAGCCTTCACGTTCTCGATGGTGTCAGAAGGCTCCACCTCCAAGGTGATGGTTTTTCCCGTCAAAGTTTTTACGAAGATCTGCATTTTGATATTTCTGCAAAATAAAAAAGAGAAAATCAGAAAATAAAATTGAATTTCATCTGAACAGACCTCGACGCAAACTAAAATGATATGGCTTTGATGACGACTTAAAAAAATATCGAAAAATGAGTATTTTGCCCGATTGCTTTGTTCTGACTGCATGTACGAATGTATATGTACAATATGTGTTCACACTTTTTTCACATTAGACCATTTCCTCCCTTGTCAATTATCAAACAAAGACCCTTTACAGACGGCCATTGCACTGCGCCATTGTTTAAATTTCCCCAGACACGTACATATGTATGTACATACATGTCCGGGCCTGCGACGCATTTTTTATTTGTGTATATATGTATTAAAAAGATGCATACATAGAAACATTCTTTCGCAATTAACTTGCATTCATATATATTATAAAATATATGTATGTATATACATACGTATATACGAAGACCCTTCACAGACGGCCATTGCACTGCGTCATTGTTTAAATTTCCCATACTCATACATACATGTATACGTGTCTGGGCCTGCATCGCATTACTTTTTCTTGTGTATACATATATGTATTAAATAGGTGCGTACATTTGCATGTATATATAATATACAAATATATATAATATATTAATTAGATATGTTCATATATATTCATAAGCATACATGTACATTATATATATATACATATATACACATACATATATACATAATCGCCTTCTGGAAAGTTCTATGACGTCACAAACTAATTTCACAACAAATACGAAAATTGCAAAATACAAAGTTCGTATGGTGCGAAAAACGCATTAAACCAGCAAAATTAGATGCTGCGTATTGATTTTTCCAATAAATTAATCATAAATGAGTACGTAACAGAGAAAAAAAATGGCGACACAAATATCTTTTTTCAGCCCAAAACAATTTTTCACCATTTACAATATTAATAACGCCTTACATTCTAAATAAACTCACTTTTCGAATCACTGGCTGTCACTTTTTTTTTTTAATATTTCACACTTAAATAACTTTAAAATTGTTCAGTTTATTTGCTGCTGCGTTGTCAATCCACTTGCTTCTCTTTTCGATTACTTTGACGAAATTGGTTTGTGCTTCGCTTTTTATAGCCTTCGTCAACTGCAGGGGTAATGTGGGATATTTTGTTGGGATTTTGTTGTACTATGGCTATCTTGCTTGCACTTAAATATTCTGAATTTTCCACCAACTATAACATGCTTGTTTAAAGGTAAAATTTTTTTGTATACTGTTATAATTACTATGTTTATATAAAAGTACTATCGTAATGAAAGCAGCTCGAAAGAAAAATCCAAATTTTATACTGTTCGTGTCGTAATGCACAATTGCAGTTGTGGAGCGTTGTATATATAGTTATCTCGCTCGAGCTACGCATCCAAGGCTACCAGTCGGTGAATTATAAAGTTGCCAGAGCGTTGAATTTACCGCGATTGCAATTCGTTTTTAAATTAACTCGAGTTTGTTTTACTCACCCTATACTTCCAATACTTTTGCTTAAAGTTGCGTTTTTATTATTAGATATTATTTGCTTTTCTGCTGAATTTACACAATTTCTTTTAGTTTCAAGTGTTCACTTTGGAAGTCAAACGCAAAATGAGCGAGTTAAAATAGGATTTCTTTGACAAATACCTAGACGATTTACGTTTTCATGGCTTACTACTTGTTTTTATATGTTTTATAAATCTAGACGCACACTCACCACACAATTAAAATAAAAAGTTTTTCTAACAAATTCAAGACAAGACCTGCTTTACGTGCTGAGTCGACTGGCCAACTGAAAATCTTAAATTTTATAACGAAAACAAATATGACACGATAAGCAATGGTAACTGGACATACAAATACTGTGATGTCACATATTAACATTTTTACATTAACAGTGCAATTTGAGTAACAATAACATACGAAATCTTTCTTTCTATGCTTACCTCTCGCTGTGCACAAAATACATCACTAAATAAAGACTAACCGGACGGCAAATAGTGACAGTCACGAAAAATGGTGGAGCTTGAAGTACTCAGTGCTAAAACAACTAAGTCCTATGGCTTGGTGAATGTGTCCTCCACCGCGGTCTCCGTTAGCGAGCTGCGGGTTTTGATTCATAAGACATTGAAGCAGGCGCCGCATGCGGACCGCATATCGCTGTAAGTATACCAACACACACACACACAGACACAAATTTATGTACATATGTCCAAACTCTAAAATTGTTTTTATCTTAGACGCCTGGAGCCGCGTGGCAGGAGCTTGAAGGACACGGATTCCGTGGCTTCTTTGAATCTGGGCAATGGGGACAAGGTCTACGTTAAGGATCTGGGACCGCAAATTGGCTGGAAGACCGTCTTCCTGGCCGAGTATGCCGGTCCTTTAATTGTCTACCTGATCTTCTATTTTCGTCCGGAGCTCGTTTATGGCAAGGCAGCCGGCAATCCCATCTCGTTGACCACACAGTAAGTACGCAAGATTTTACAGTTCCTCTGTGTGTGTATGTATATATATATATATATATATATATATATATGTGTGTGTGTGTTGTATATGTGTGCGACTTTCGCCAGACTCACGCATATCGTTTATTACGCACACAGAGACAGCCGCAGCGACCCGCTGACCCAGCCGAATGCTTATGCAAATTATTGCTGATCAGCGTTTGACTCGCTTTTACCTGCTGGCTGCATAATGATTAGACTTAACGCTTTCAACGATATTTGAATACCCTTTACACCTAGCACGATCAAAGGGGTATATTGCAGTCGTAAGATGTGAAGAAAATAGCTAAATCGGTTAAATATTCTAGCTAAATCGGTTTCAAGTTTCCTGCTCAGGACCTCTAAAAAAGGCTAAATAAGTTATAAAAAGTAGCTGAATGTTTTATAGATCAAAAGTTGAGTTTTTTTTTGGCATAGGTCAAAAAAGGAATTTATGTTGGGCTTTTCAATAATCTTTGGAAATATAAGCCAAATCTTATCAAGATCGAAATACTTTATCAAATTGAAGAATGGAATATAATAATATAATATGCCTGCTTTTTGAACTGTTTAATTTTTGTAATTTTTCCGCAGCATTGCCGCCGGATGCTATACGGTTCACTATGTGAAGCGTTTGCTAGAGACGATCTTTGTGCATCGTTTCTCCCACAATACGATGCCGCTGCGCAATCTCTTCAAGAATTGCAGCTACTATTGGGGCTTTACGGCGTATGTGTCGTACCACGTTAATCATCCGCTCTACACTTCGCCGTGCATGTGCACGGTTTGGGCTGCACTGGCAGCCTTTGCCGTGAGTTTACCTCAACAACTTTTAATTGTTTATTTTTTAACAAAATCTTCTTTTTAGCTTTGCGAACTGGGCAATTTTTCGATACACATTGCTCTGCGCAATCTGCGTCCACCCGGCACCAAGGTGCGCAAGATTCCTGTGGCCGACAGCAACCCGCTGACGAAGCTCTTCAAGTACGTGTCCTTCTTGTTGTTGTTGAAGTTTTTAAATCTAACCGATTTCCTTTTCCAGCCTGGTCTCTTGCCCCAATTACACTTATGAGATTGGCGCCTGGGTCTGCTTTTCGGTCATGACCTCCTGCCTGCCCGCCTATTTGTTTGCCTTTGCTGGTGCATTCCAGATGACGGTTTGGGCCCTTGCCAAGCACCGTAACTACAAGAAGGAGTTCAAGGACTACCCAAGGGCACGCCGTGCCATTTTCCCATTTGTCCTGTAAACGGATTCTGGAACAAACTGCAGTTGCAGCTACAGCGAATACGCTGTACTTATTCCAATTCATAATTTAGAATTAATAAGCTTCGCTAAATATAAATGGGTAGAAGATTGTTGAACTATGCATATTCGCTCAACAAAAACAAATAAATTTTAGGCAAACATGCTTTGACTTTGACTTGTGTAGATATCTCTTCGACTTTGACCCCATCAATTACGGAATTAGTTTTATACACTGTGCACAAAGTGGGAAGGGGCTTATTGGTTTTTCTTATTTGTTTTCAGGAGCATTTACACTGTGAATAGAGAATTGCGAAGTCAGTTGCAGCCGACTGCAACGTTTTTATATATTTATCAATTTTTCAGATGTTTTTTTATTCATTGTTTTCAAATGCGCGCCATGAAGAGCTGCCATATGTTACTACAAACAAGTTGCCATATGCTACTAAAAACATTTTGGCAGCTCAAATTGTGCTGCAACACGTGAAGTTGGCTGCGGCTGTGTATTTTGTTGTATGCCGGCAAAATAAGCCATGAATTTGTTTGAGGAGCTGGATACATTGGATCCCACCTCCAAGCTGGTGCCACCGCGCATCGAGACACCAACACCACACAAAGTCGCCGTTTTGATACTGCTAAAACAGTATGTGAAGGTAAGTGCAGTCGAACACAGCTACAAGTAGTAAAAAACAATGAGAACTCGTAGGAAAAGAAGAGCTCAATGGACACGGGAATAACGATGCGTCCGCAAAGGCGTCGCATGTTCTGCATGCTAATGTTCAAGCTTGTGCAGGAGCCCGACATGACGTACAACGAATTGCACAATATGCTCACGACCCGGCCCTACAAACTGGACAATCTGATGCTGGAGGGGTTCGAGAAGGCTATGTCCGAGTTCTGTGGCACGGCCAGCATTGAGGCGCTGTTTGACTTTGCGGAAATGCAGAACATAGACACGCTGATCAACGAGGATTACGGCGTCAATCATTTCAGCATGGTCGGCGTCTATGTGCGTCGCATTGCCGTCGTCCTTGAACGCTTCACCTTTGCCGAAATGATGTGCATGTACAGAAACATTTGCGCGTACTACGAACGCGGCATACGCGTCCTGGCCACGGGTCCGCGCAAGCTCATCGCCGGCGGAGTGCTGCACCGAGCGGACACCCCGCCACCGCCGGCTGTGGCTGGAGCAGGGCAGGAGCAGGAGCCGGCGGAATTGAACAACCCGCTCAGCAAATGGGCGCCCAAGCAGGCGAAATTCTTCATCAACAAACAATCGGAGCTGCTGGACAACGATGAGAGCAGCGCCCTCGCGCCCAAGGAGCTGCAGCGCAAGGTGCAGGAAATCATACAGGATCTGCCTCTGAGTACAACCTCCTATTTCCTAGGCTACATGAATCAGTTGCGCGTCCGGGACTATTACAATGCATTGTCTGCCCTCCATCGGGCTCTGGATCGCTCGCCCGTGCGCCTGATGAGCCAGGAGAAGGGCTATCAGTACTTTTGCATTAATCTGGCCGTGCTGCACGCCGCCTTCGGGCATCGCGACGAGGCGCTGGCCGCGCTCCGTGAGAGCATTATGCTTGCCCAGGAGCACGGCGACAAGCGCAGCCTCAATCTGGCCAACACCTGGCACTGCCTGCTCCGCAACGAGCTCCCGCTCTCCCATGTGCAGCGCAGCGTGGCCGACATTGGCGATGCGGATGGGAATATGCTGCAGAATTATACGCTGGCGCTGCACTTTGCCGTCAAGCTGGGCACCGTGGCCGGCTATCAGCCGCTGCGTCTGTTCGATCTGCTCCAGCACAGCGATCATCTGACCAATCGGAACAATCTGTCCAATCATGCCGCCGAAGCTCTGGCGCTGCGCAGCGCCGTCTGGTGCGCCTACGGCCGGCATGAGCTGTCCGCACTCTACGCCCAGCTGCTGTTGTCTGTGCGTCAGCGCTCGGCCGGATTGGGCAGCGCCCTGGCCAGCTATGCCATGTGGCTGCATCTGCAGGGCGAACTGCGGCTGGCCCGCGTCCTGCTGCATCGGGCGCGCGAGCAGCTGCCGCGGCTGCCCAGCGCCGAGTCCTGGATGATCAGCCAGTGTTATGTGATCATCCAGTCCGGCATCTATCGTTGTCGCTGGCATGACGCCCTCAAGGCCTGCGATCAGCTGCATCTGTTGGATGCTCCGGCTGCGATGCAGCAGCGCGCCGCCATCTATGTGGCCAAGCGAGAGTTCTACAATGCACGCCGGCTGCTCGATAAGTTGGCCGCCAGGTCGGAGCTGCCCTTCCTGCTGAGGATGCGCGTCCAGGTGCTGCTCGCCTATTGCAGCTTGGCCGAGGGCAATTTCTCCAGCGAGGCGGTGACGCTGCTGCTGCGCGTCGCCGAGGACATGTCCGACTCGCAGATGGACTACGAACTGGCGATGGTAGACATGCTGCTCGCCCAGGTCCTGCTCATGCTGGGCATGCCACAGAAGGCCTACCAGGCCATCAAGCGCAGCATGGACGACATACACATCAATGGCGGGCTATACGAGCGGGCCAAGACGGACTTTGTCTTTGTGCGCTGCCTGCTGGCCATCAAGGATGCGGATGCGCGCAAGGCGCAACTCCTCAAATCCCTGGACATCCTGGAGCGTGCGGCTCAATCCTTCAAGCAACTGTCTGCCCACGCCAAAGTCCTGGATGTCTACGTGTTTCTGGCGCAGCGCTTTAACGAATACGGAGAACGCGGTCTGCGCAACAAATACGCCGGCGAATTCCGGCGCTATTTCACAGAGCATCCCATTCCGCGCGAATACCTGGGCGGGCCGTAGGTAGATATAATATTTAATGCAAGTGCGGGAAAATGGGACAAAATTGGTTCACATCATTTTAGCTTAATCTCAAATTCTCAAAGCTATTTCGTGGAGCAGCCCATTCCTTGACCGTACGGCGATCCGAGTGCTTAGAGCCGGATATAATATTTAATACAAGACAAAATTTGTTCCCAATCTGAAAATTTTCCATTTGTCTGTTAACTCTTAATAAACGTATATTTTATTAATTTCTTTAAACAGTAATTAGTTAGAATTTGATGTGTTCTGTTTTGGAGGCCAACTACAGAAATACTCTTACTAAATCCTAGCTGAAGTTCCGCCCAACTGCTCCGCGAGATGTGTCCAAGATGAGTCCAAGATCGCGATGTTAAATGCTTCGAGGCGTGGCTTGGCAAATCTATTGCTGCTGCGGCAGGTGTGTGTGTGTGTGTATGTGTGTGTGGCAGGGACTTGGACTTGGACAGACGGATTCGACTTGGATGCTAGCGTGTGGTAAATCCCGCTGTTGAATCCCGAACTAACGTATATGCGCATGTATATCGAATGTGAAATTTAACGTATCAATGGTAAAGTGGGCGATGGTCCCGTCGCGGCCATGGCACTGCCAGGACCAAGCAGGACCTGCTTCTGCTGTGACTTGTGGAGCTCCTCCATTTGGGCGCGCTCAGTTTCAAAGATGACGGGCGCAAACAGTATCACGGAGCTGGTGAAGAATATCCACGATGCATTGCACGAGAACTGATAGAGACTGCGGAAACTTTTCACAGCGGTGCTGGACACGGCGCTGGCCACATTGCGCACCGATTCCGGGAACATTTCGCTCAGTCCCAACATTCGTTCGCCGAACGATTCATCTGGTTCCTAAAACACAACAACAACAACAATTTGAGGTTAGAATGCAGGCAATGTTTATATATGCATATGCTGCGCGGCTCGGCGATGTTTACAAACTCGGCGATGTTAACGCACGCACTTACATCATCGTAATTTTCAGCATCCGTCTGCGGATCATCGTTTGGCTGCAAAAAAAAAAAAAAACAAATAATCAATAAGTACATGTGCAAATGCGTATGTATGTATGTGTGTATGCATGTGTGGACTAGTTCTCCAATTACGTGAGCAAGATAAGCCCAGCGGCGATGTCTTCTTCGGGGCCCCTCTCCAACTTACAATTGCCACTGTGCGGCGCTCTGGCGTCTCGTCCTTGCTGCCACCCAACGAAGACATCCCGCTATCCTTTTCAATGAACTCAATGTCAGGATCAGAGTCCATTAAATCCTCGACTTTTACGGTATCGGTATCGGTATCCACTTTTGCGGCTTTATCTTAAACACTCGCTAAATATTCTCTGGGCAGTTGGAACCCTTTTTTAATACAACACAAGCACGTTAAATAACACAGTGTACAATATTAATCAGTTTGCACTGTCGTTTTCGTTGTAAAAATAATTGATTTCGTATGCGCTCCGCGAGGGTACATTCACGTGCGAACTGGTTCAACAATCGCGAGTCACTAACACGGAACTAGTTAAAACTGGTTATCGGCGACTTTTGTTGCTCACGACTTATCGATAAATGATTTGGTATTTTTAAGAAGCAAAGCGTTTTTATATATATTTACCTTGTCATCTAGATCGCTCATGATTTTTTCAAAGCAATTACACAGTCACAACTTTTATTGTTATTTTTTTTTTTTTTTTATATAAAATATACACGATATGCACAGAGTAAAATTTAGAAACGTCGACAATTGAGCGACAATATTTTTCTTACTGAATGTTTCTTTAGTACTTGTGAATGTTATACTGAAGTGTCGCAGTCGAGAGCCGAAATAAAAATGCAAAGCCTTCTGGTAGACATTTCAAAACTCAAATGAAATAAAACATATTTCGTTGAGCGTCGGTATGCTGATATATATATATTTTATCCACTTTAGATTTACAAATTACGAAATTTTCAAAATCCTTCAACGAAAATACCTCAAATATTTTAATGCATATACTTGATATACTTGACTTGTTACCCATTAAGTTATATTTAATAGTTTTTTAATGGTATTTCGTGTAACAAAAACAACATATGTATGTATTTAGTAAGTATTCGGTATAGTTATAGTTCTTGAACTTTTATATTTTAAGCACAATTAGATGTCATCAAAATCTACATAAGCTAAGTACATTTGGTATTGAAACAAACGGTATTTGAATAAATATTCGCATACATTGGGTATTTATGGAAATATTGGGTATTTATTGAAACATTGGGTATTTATTGAATACATATTCATATACACTGAGTATTTATTGAAACAAACTGTATTTGAATACATATTCACGTATGTAGATCCGATTTGGAGAATAGTTTAATCAAATCTCTCATCCGATAGCTGTAAATACCATACAAAAATGTTTTTGTTTGCCTTCCTTGAATGTTATTTCACTTTTCACTATTTGTACCATTTTTCTTTTGATCTTTTAGTTATTGAAAACACGCGCTTGTATATTGATCTAAATATATATTATTTCTAGTTGTTTTACTGACATTTTAAAAGAGCACTTTTTTATATATATGTGAGTTTGTGAGTTAACTCTGCAAAAATAATTTGAAACCCATGCCAAAACCAATATATATATGTATATATATATATTATGTCGTTTTTTGATCAATTTCAAGTATTTTTTTATTATGTCCCGGGACGGCAATGCAATGGACTTGAATTTTGCAATATTCTTATCTAAAAAAACAAACTCAAATACATATATTTAAAGGAAGCAAACATATGGAAGGTATTTGAGATGAATAGGAATCTGTAAAATAATTGTTGATTTAGATTTTTGCATTTGATTTTGCCAAAAAAAAAGGATTTTTTTATTAAATATATATTTTGAAAACTCCATAACAGATTTCTTTTTTTTAGGAGATTTTCCTTTACTTTGCAATTGAATTGCATTTTGATAATTGTTTGCTTTATAATTTAGAGCTTTAATAATTTTTTATTATTGTTTTTGAAATAGGTAAACAATTACGTATCTAGACATTTAATATAATATTACGTTCATTGGATTCCCTTTAGGGGGTATTTTTTATATAACATCCAAATTGAAATTGATACAAGGTTTTTTTTTTTAAATATTTCATATTTGAATTGTAAATTTTTAAGCTAACAACATTTAAACATTTTGTGGCTTTGTTGCTGCTCAAAACACACATAAAGCATTTCAACTTATTTAAGACACAAACAGATGAAATCTTTTGTTTAAATATATATATGCAATTGTTAAATTTTAACATGCTCTGTTTTTTGTCGATGCAGCACCCTAAACACAATATCACTCACGCTCTCAGACTTATCCGAATTTGCATATATATGTATGTATGGATGTGTGTGTGTGTGTATGTATGTGATGATTTATTACATAATGTTATTAATAAATTAAATTTTTATTCTGCATTAAAAACATACAAGTTGTCTCTTAACTAAGGTCGTACAAAAAATGAATATTAACAAGTAAGAGGTTTTAGTCGGGAGCTCCCGACTAGGGGATACCCTGAGCCCTCATATTCCAACACCAAATGCAGCTCGCGCTAATAGATAGAGAATAGCGGGGAGGTGGCGATAGGTATAAAATGTAATATACTCGATATATATATACTTCTCTAGAAGCTACATGTCAAGTTTGGTGACTCTAGCTCTTATTACTTACCGCAATTGCTTAAAAAACAGGATTTCGATATACATTTTTATCGATTACTTGGAAACGGGGCAAGTTATCGATTATCAGAAACAAACCCGATCTGCGTAGAAACTAGGAGCACCTACATCTAAAATTTCAGTCTCTAGCTCTTATAGGTTCTGCGATCCTTGCGTTCATACATACGGACAGACGGACGGACGGAGAGACGGACGGACGGACAGGCGGACGGACGGACAGGCGGACGGACGGACGGACGGACGGACGGACGGACGGACGGACGGACGGACGGACGGACGGACGGACAGACAGACAGACGGACATGGCTAGATCGACTCGGCTATTGATGCTGATCAAGAATATATATACTTTATGGGGTCGGAGATGCTTCCTTCTGCCTGTTACAAACATTTGCATTTTTAATGGGTTCAGGGTATAAAAATTGGCGTTTTTACAAATGATTTAGAAACTAGGGTTTGCCTGTAGCTGTATGTGTGTGTGTGAGCGTGTCCAAGTGGATATTCAAAGGGTAATTCCCTTGGAAACTTGATGAGGATCAAATCAAAGTTCGATTTTAATGTGTGTGTGTGTGTGTGCTGGTGCTTCTTACAATTTCCCTCAGGTTCTTAGTATAAATAATTAGATTTATGTTTTTTTTTTTGTAAAACATTTATGAATTCTGTCTGAGTATGTAAGCAATCGCTTCAGAATTGGGTTAAATATACCATCCATCTGTAATTGTGGCCAGTTGTTCGCTTACAGCAAAAGTCTCGTAAACTCTGCAAAGAAAGTAAAAAAGTTGATGATTAAAGCCTAAAGAATTTTAGGCAGAAATTAAAGTCAGTTTACTGAGTGAAATTCCCTAGCTACACTCGCGGGCAAGTCTAAAGGGAATTGGTGGAGAGGAAATGGTCTACGCCTCCAATCAAATTGATGAAAGGCAATTCCCAATGGGACATTCTGAGACCCCGCTTTAACGTGTTGCGCTGCGAGTTGCCCAATCAACGCCCAAAACAATGTGCAATGTCAGCGAAACAAAACAAACGAAGAAAAACGGAAAAAGGGCTCGAATTGGAAATACCCTATACTTCACGTACACACAGAAATACTCTTATACAAACAAAGGGTATAAAGAGTACAACAAAGCAGAGTATCAAACCCTTTTTAAACAAAAATAAAGGGTATAAAGAGTACAACAAATGCTGCTTCTACTGGCCGCACATGCCGACGTTAGCTAAATAATGTAAAATAAATAAATTGCAGCTGCCAGCAAATAAGTTGATATACTGAGGAGACGAGCGCCGCGCGTTACAAGGCCAAAGTATCAACTAGTAATGCGACCTAATGATGAACCCAAGTCGAAGTACACACAAACACAAACACACACGCACACATGCAGCTTAATATGTGCATGTGGACATACCCAAGGCATACTTGAGCCTGAATGGGACATTTGTGTTTGTGTTTCGTAAATCAATTTAATGCTACGCAGGGGACACATAGAAAGTTTCCTTAGCCAACTGTTTGTTTCGCCTCTTTCTGCCAGCATGGCAATAGTTGAATGATGCACGAAAATACCCTCTAAAAGTAAAATGATTGTATAAATTGTATCAGTTGTAATATTAGAATATTAATAGCAGCAACAGTTAAAAAGTACCTCTGTTAAATGTTAATACCTGTTTGCGATATGTACATATAATCGATAGTAATTTAAGAATTATTGTCAAATACTTTTTGTATCGACATATTGATATATGGTATCGACATATGTGAAAGGAGATCGTGGAAGAGAGAAAATGGCGTCGAATTGTGTGCGTCGAACGATACTGTGTGTGAAAGTGTGAAAGTAAACAGATCCTGGAACCGGCTTAAAGGTGTCAAATGCATTGCATACTTTTTGGCGCCTCAACTCAAGCTTAAATCATATTGTGTTGGTTGCTGCTCGTTGGAATTGTTATTAAAAAAACGTTGCAGCTAAACAAATAATGTGTCGATAAAAAAGTGCCAGGTGAGCCTTGAGCCCGGGGAGGGGGCATGGGCGACTTGTATTGCCTCTGGGTTTATTCAACTTTAACTTCCAGTTGTGTTGTGTTCGCCTTTGTATTTGTCTAGCTGATTTATGAGTGAGGCTCCTGCAAATATTGGCACAAGGTTATATGTTCAAGTGTGTGTGTGTGTATTTTATGCTGCGGCTTGATTAACGCACAGACAATAACGGTAAAAGTGAAAGTAAACGCATTTTGCGGTTTTATTTTTTATGAGTCCTTCGCACCGAAAAAAAAACTCTTAGCTTGCCTGCGTCAGTTGTGTCCTTTGTGGGTGCAGCACGTATGTGTGTGCGTGAGTGTGTGTGTGTGTGTAACTTACCCTCGTAATTAATGCGCCCATCTTGATCCAAGTCGGCAATTGCGAGCAGCTGCTCCAGCTGCGCCTCGTTCAACGGCTCTCCAATCATTTCCATGGCGGTCTGCAGCTCATCTCGCGTTATAAACCCGTTGCCATCACGATCGAATACCCTGCGATAGGTTGGATAAGCTGAAGATGAGCAATGGCTACTTCGGATTAGCTTACCTAAATGCAGCTATCAAGTCCTCGGTGACGTCGTCGGCCTCATCCACCGGCTTGCTGGCATTGCTGGAGTTCTCGTCGTGCTGTTGATCATCCCGCAGCGCCTGGATTCTGCCCACCCATTGCAGAAACTCGGCTTCGTTGATTAAACCGTTGCCTGTAATTGAAATGCGCAGATTGAGTCAGACAAAGCGGTAAATACAACAACAAAGATTTCAACACAGACAAAGCGTAAGACAGAGAGAGAGAGAGAGAGCGAGTGTTTGAGTGCAATTGAAAGGCGCAGATTGAGTAAGACTTAGCGGTAAAAGCTTAGCTAAATACATCAACAAATATTTCAACACAGACAGAGCGTAAGACGGGGAGAGAGAGAGAGGGGGAGACAAAGATTGAATGTAATTGAAATGCGCAGGTTGAGTCAGACTTAAGCTTAGCTAAATACAGGCGCAACAACAACTATTTCAACGCAGACAGAGCGTAAGACGGAAAGGGAGAGAGACAGAGAGAGAAAGAGAGAGAGAGCGGATGCCAGAGGGAGAGGGAGAATGTAATTGAAAGCATTCTTTTGCTGATGCTTGCCAGTTGAACCAGTTTTGCACGCTTCAAGCGCCAGCGACGAGGACAACATCGAGAGAAAAACGGCCATTGTTATTTTCCATTGCACACACACACACACACATACATTGACAAGCACACAGATGCATGTTGCCTACTTTTGTGCGCCGCAGGTAGCTGCCAACCATTGCAAACGATGTGAAACCCATTTTTTTTTTCGGTTTTGTGGCAACCCTGTTAATGCCATATCTTCCGTTCTTTCGGAGACTTTTATAATTAAGCGCAGAGATAAGCGGCAAGTAAAAACCGTTAGCGCTTTGCTGTTTTGCCGACTTCCGGCAACAAGAACTTCCGCAGCCTTGACCTTAAGCGCATACCAAATAAATGGGTCGGAAGTAGCCGACGGGCAGATACGCTGTACTCTAGGTAAGTGTTATAAAACCCGCTTGTATAAAGAAAATATATATAAATTATACTTCAGTATTAAAATTTGTATATATTCAAAGCTTTGGTATTTAAAACCTCAAAGTCAAAAGCCACAAATTCTAGTGTTGGAAAGCGATTGTAGTATAAGCTATACATAAGTACTTTTGTAAATAGAAATTGGGCACTCTAAGAAAAGAAAAAGAACTCGATAAAATTAAAATATAACAATTGTTGTCTAGTCATAACCAATATATTTAACAACTTTCTCTTTTTGCCCTTTGTTTGATTCCTTATTTATGCTGCATTCAAGTATAACCAAAAACTTGAAATCAGGTTATTTACATAAATTGAAAAGTTGCCAAGTTTTTATTCTGGTTTGCTTTTTTGCCTTCCCACGCAAAAGCACACTCAATGCCAAGGCTCAGCCCCATGCCAGGATAAAAGTACATGCACAGACAGGCTGGCGACGTTGAATCTATAAAAATGTTTGGTAATTGCGACCATAAGACGGCCAACACAAGGTTATCCTTTGCTAAACCGACTGAGCCAGGAACCTTGAGAGTGTATTACCAAAAAGTTAACGATGTTTTTGGCCAGATTTATACATAGACCTTCTCATCATGTGTGTGTGAGAATGTGTGCCAGACAAATTTGAGTCATGGTTTTTTGATTATTTGGCTTATAAAGAATGCATCAAAAGTTGATTTGAACATGTTACCAACAATCTCTCATTGTTAAATAGAGGATTATGTGACGTCTATATTTCCTCGTATTCCTATTCCTATTTATCCTATTTCCTCGCAAGTCACTCGGAATCATCATCATCTTTATCCTTGCGGCCTGCTTTGGGCATTAAGGGTTCTAGCTGCTGGCGCTGACATTTTATTTTTTTTCGCAAAGCATTTTCATTTGTCTGCGCCCGAGCCGGAATGTTGTCATTTCGTTTTTAAATACAATACGAAATGTTTGCGCTTTCGCATTGTAGCCAAGACAAGTCCAAGGACAATGAAAATTGCGCCCCATTATCGTGCTCCTCATCAGCAGCGAGGACATTTGACCAATGTCAGCCAAAGTGGGACGAATTTTTGTGTATATTTTCATCCGAAATTGTCGCCTGCTCAACTATTCTCCTCTTGCATGGATTTCTGAGCCTGAACAAATGTATGTTCTAGGCGGAAGGAGGCATTTCCGAGCCTTTAAGGTTCATAAATATATAATGGCGATGACGTGCTGCATATAGGATATCTAATAGTCGATCGCTTTAACCTGTGTTCGCTGCGATTTGGAAGTTGAGCTGCGAATAATTTTGTACATTTTGCCTGGAGCCTTACTCTGTCCTGGCTTAAATCGAAGGCCATAAATTAAGTTGAATGTATGTTTCGGCCATGTAGCGCTGGATACAGGGTATCTAATAGTCGAGCACTTTGAGCTGTATGCGCTGATTTGGGAGTTGAGCATCGAATGGACACATGGCCTGGAGCTTAGCTCTGCTCGGGCTGTAATCGAAGGCTCAAAATGTAGTTGAATTTGGCGGCCATGAACTGGATACAGGATATCTAATCGTCGAGCACTTTAAGCTGTATTCGCTGTGATTTGGGAGTTGAGCTGCGAATGCTTTTGAACACTTTGCTTGGAGCTTAACTCAGCTTTGGTTTTAATCGCAGGCTCATTTGCAATGGAGGCTTGTGTGGACTTTCCTTTATCGAGGATGCTCTCAAAGGATCTTTGTCTAGCTCTGTTAATGACATCAGGCGCCTAATTAAATTGCAAAGTGAGTGGCCATTGTAATCACTTTAGCTGCTTATCAAATTACGGCTGAGAAAACCAACAGGAAGGAATGCAGATCGATGAATGCCAAGCACGTTGCAAATTAAGTGCTTAGAAGCTGGCAGGCTTCAACTAAAAGGCAAACAACATTATATTGTTGGCCAGAACAAATGGCTGTCAAACCAGCAGTAAGCAGTCAGCAGCAGCAGTACGCAGTAAGCAGTAAGCAGTCAGCAGCAGCATTAGAAAATGGCAAATGGCAAATGGCAACAGCTTCATGCCAAAATGCAATCAATTATTGGCAAATGCACCTGCTGCTGACCTCAACAGAAGCGGCGTGCAGCGGAAACGGAAGTCTACCGACAAAGTGTTGTATAACACACATATAGTGTGTGTGTGTACGTGTGTGTGTAGGTGTAGAAGCTTGATTACCGCCCGTTCGCTGCAGCTGTCTTCGTCCTCTCCTCCTTCCCGTCCTCCCTCCTCCCTCTACTCTTGCGCAATTTCAGTCCTATTGGTTTGAAAAACATGCAATAAACATTGAGTACTGTCTATGTCCTTAGAAACATATGCGATGAGGTATATAGCCCAACATATAGCCATATATTTAGTCCAATATATAGTCCCATATATAGCCCATTATATAGCCCGATAAAGCAGTGTATATACATAAATTACCTGACAAGGCAACAAACTAGTCATTAAATTCTAAAAAATCAATTTCATTCAAGAAAAAGGCGCTTTCTTAGAGCTGCATTCGGGCTCTCTAAAATTCTAGGGGCTAGGTTGAGGCTTAAAGAGAGACTGAAAATGTTTGCAGCATTTGCGCATATATTTACGATATAAACAAAATTGAAGAGCATGTGTGAACCTTCTGACACCCACAACCACCCACTCACCCCCATACTCACACACACTCTCACACACACACACACACACATACACTGACCACATTAAGCTAAATGTTGCCTGTTTGGCTTTTGGCACTTAACAAGTCGCCAACACGCAACCGCAATTTAATGGCCAGGCCAACAGATTGAACAGGCAGCATGTGTGTGTGTGAATGTGTGTGAATGTGTGTGTTTGTGTGTGTGTGTGTGTGTGTGTGCAGGTCAGCAGCGCATAAAATCAAGCAAAAGCAATCTGTGCATTAGAGAGCATTTAAATATATTTAATGCACAATTTTAAAGAACACAATTTTACGGCCAAACAACTTTTGCCATTTTTAGCGTTAATTAATTGTCTTCTGGACGAAAATAAAAAAAGTCGAGCTAGGAGACTGTCGCAAGTAGACATAAGGTACAGGCGATTGGCCCAGTTTATGCGACAATTGACCCCGAGGTTCAGGTCCAACAGCTCAGCTCCCCCCCATTAAGACGCACATAAATAACCTGGCAAATATTGCAGGGGAGGGAGGGGAGTTGGTGGAGCTTGGGCCACTTTTATAAGGTTTTTCAGCAGCAACAACTAAATCAGGACAGCGTGTGGAGAGGCCCCTCGAAAGCAGCTGCCAATAATGAAGCCCGACGAATGTAAATGAAGCCATAAAGTCTACGCTTTACTTGGCATTCAACACTTTTGTGGCAAGTCGAAGGAAAAATAGAAAAAACAGCAACGGGAAAACTGGAAAACACAAGTAAGAGTTCCCTGGACGGGGAGTGCCTGGCTGGGAGATATCCAGTAGCCAGCGCCGAGCTTAAGAAAATTTCAGGGTTTAAATTGAATACAATATTCCACCAAAAATGAGTTTCTAACAATTTGTAGAATAAATGTAAAATATTCTGAATATGTGTATGCTCTACGAGAGTCTACATACCAAGTTTTTCTCTCGTCTCTAGCTTATTTATAGCCTAATTCCACTGTCAACATTTCTTACATTTTGTGCGAATGTAACATTTTTAGCTAATGTAAAATATGTTGCATGTACGTTTTCCTATAAGAAACCACAATTTTTTACATATGCCAAGAAATGTTAGAAATGTTGATCTTATTCCACTAGGCTATATCTGTAAATTTAACATTTAGAAGAAAAACTTTGCGGCGCTTGGGTTAATCAAAATAAACCGCTCAGCTGTTTATTTAAAGAAGCTGTACTTTTGCCACTTTTTGACACTTGCTAATGGAATCGCAGAATGTGAAATGTAAATGTAACATATTTAAAGCATAGTGGAGTCAGGCTATTAAACGCTTCGAGTCTCTTAGAACGTGGGTAGATTGACTTGGATAAGTACTTAATGAGGTCAGAGAAGTTTTCTTTTTCTTCTACTATTTTATATTACACCCTCTTAGCTACTTAAAGTAGGAGAAAAGTATATTTAACTTTTCTACTTCATTAAAGCAACTTCGAAAGTCTTCGATTGCAGTTAATGAATATGAATATCAAGTAAAAATAAGCCAAGCATTAATTAAGCTTTGATATCTTGTGGCTGGCTTCTAATTGCAACATGAAAAGCAATCTTTTTTTGATTTATTTAATTTTGATTTGTTGCCTTTTCTCGTGTTCCACGAACTCGATTCACGTGTCGTTGTCTGAGGTCTTTCGAAATGTGTGTTTCTGCATGTGCCGAGCGTAGCCTGCGGCGTCTGTCAGTGCCAGGCATCAAAACAAGTCTCGAGTGCTGTCAGCAACAGTTGCCACCCCCACCTCCTCTTCTTGTTGCACACGAGTATCTTTGTGCGCCTCTCTCTATGTGTGTGTGTGTGTGTGTGTGCGTTGTTAGGTGCTTTATCAAATGCGAACTGTGCGTGACTCTGATTTCAATTTGCGGCTTTTGTCCGTGGCCAAACCCCATTTGTGCTAAGCTCTTTATGCGCTGCACAAAAAGCGCATCAAAATGTTGACGTTAATTAATCAATTTTGTTAAAACTATTATTAATAATAATAATTATAATACTAATAATAATAAACATGCGCTTGTGCGAATAGTCAGAAATTAAAATGATAAATAGGCATTAAATTCAACAGGAAATTGCAAATTGAATTGAACTTAATTGAATTTGTCTACAAAATAAAAGCAACAATAAAAGGAAAGCCCGTCAAAATTATATCACACAAATTAAATCAACAATGTGCGGTCAGAAGGCAAATGCCAGGACATAAACAGGACGAGGACTCGGCCTTCCAGTCCGTTGGACCTTACCATTGCCATGGCTTAAAGTTAATAAAATGAGGCATTTTTGTTATATATATAACGCAGATTGCATTAGCTAACGACTAAACGGAATAAAAAACTTTGCAAATTGGCTTAGTGCGGATTTTGATTGGCCGGATTCGCGCATACGGCTTTAAAGTCCGCAATCGATTGCCCAACAGAGGCGAGTATAAAAAGCTGTGATTGGGTGGATTGTGCAACTATTGGAGGCTAAAGATAAATAAAATGATTATCTTAAAGAAATCGTATTTAATTCCTGAATTCGAATCATATCTGCGACAAAAACAATAAAAAATATAGCGTCTATGCGGCGTATACGCAATGTTAATATGACAAATGAGACGATTAATTAAATGTTTTATATAATAATTAAATATGAAACAATTAAAAAGTAATTAAATATTAATAAAATTAATTGTAGGACTACAAAAAGTTTCTTTTAGCTCCAATTCGAATCAGAGACCAAAACTGAAAGCCTACTTGGCGTATGCGAAATATTTGATTTGATATTAGAGTCTCTTTAGAAGAGACAAAGACAATTGATTAAATATGTGAAGGAAAGTATTTAGAGCATTTTAACGGGGGAATTTAAGAGGACTTATAATAAATAATTAATGAATTCTTTTAGCTCTTATACTTTTTATGCACAAAAATTAAAGCCTACTCGGCGTATACGCAATATTCTGATTTAATATTAGATTGTCAAGACAAAGCATGTCCACCTGTTCAACTGCGCATATACCTCTCCCCACACACACTCTAACACACACTCTCACACACACACACACTCTCTCGCACACCCTCTCTCCCAAAGGGTGGATTGACAGCAGCCTGTTGCTTGGCTTTGCGGCAACATTTGTGTTGGTTAAAATGTCGCACTTGGGACCTCTTGTTCAGGTGCAAGAGTGGCACTTACCTGAATGGCTTGCCTCGCGTATGAGATCATGAATAATTTCATCACGCACATTTATGCCCAGATTCTTGAGCATGAACTGCAGCTCATTTGCCGTGACGCGTCCATCCCGATTTCTATCCAACAGATCGAATGCTGTGCGTAGGTCTGCCAATAAATAAGAGAAAAAAGAAGTTAATAAAAAAAAAACTTGATACGGCAGGGCATTTCTTAATGCTAGGCAAATACATAAATTTTGATTGCTTAGTGTAATTTATACATTCCAGCCTTAGACAACAAAGAGTTCTGCGCTATTTGCATTTACAACAAACACGTGGGTCGCCCATTTCGAAAAGAAAATATAGAAATAAAGCCCAAAAATAGTCATAACAATAAACAGGGCCATGTGCCGCAAGCCGAACAGCAAATACCCTTCTATCTCGTTGTTCCTATAGCATCCATATGATAAAGAATTTGGATTTGATTCGGTTTTGCAGATGTAGGATTTTAAAAAAACAGTATACTTTTCCCTACGTAATACTTTTTTTTTCGATTCTTCAGACAGAGCTATAAAATATAGAAATCAGTTGTTGATAAAATGTTGCACAAATGTAAGGACATTTTAAATAAAAATAACAATGTTAAAAAGAAAAAAAATATATATGTATATAGGTGCAAGGAGTATTTAAAAAATAAAATGCCTAGATATCTTTATAAACCCAAAATTTTGTATATAAAAACTTAATTTTGGACCGATTATTCTTATTGCAGCTATATATAGATAGATATTGCAGATATAGTAATCCGATCCAACCGGTTCAAGATTGGCTTGTTAAGAAAAAGATAGACGAACTTGGTTTTTAATACTGATCAAGAATAAACATACTTTAAAGAGTTAGAACTAACTCCTTACATGCGCAACAAATTACTTGACATATTTACAATACTCTCAGAAAGGGTATCAAGCAGAAATAAAACCCAAAAAAAAACAGTCATAAAATCCAAGGACGCTTCAGCAGAAAGTGCGTGATTTTCAATGTAAATTTCGCAGCGCAAAAAGCGACACTTTCAGGGATTGTGGGAAAATAGAGAGCTAGGAAAATCTTTATGAAAATAAATATATACATATGTGATTATATATGTATATATGTGTATGTGTGTGTGTGTGTGTGTGTGTGCGGGGCATCAATGCGATTAGATTTCGATTTCTGCGGCTAGCTTTAAACTTGAGCGGAAATTGCTTCAACTTTGCTTTTATCCCGCTTATCCTCAAGCCATGTGTGTGTGTGTGTGTGTGCCTGGCACAGCAATTAAGGCTGTGTATGTGTGTGTGTATGTGTGTCCTTGCAACGATATAGCCTTCCATTCGAATTCATGGCAAGACAAGACCTTAGTCTTAGCCCAATGCCAAATCGATCAAACTTGCAAACTTGACTTGATTTTCCACCATAAATTTATAGTTTTCCAATTGGAGAAAAGTTTTGCCCACAAAAGTTATGATCTTAAATTGTCTGAGGGAACTGGGTAAAATTATACAAAATACTTATTTGCACATTAAATGAGCGACTGTGTGTGTGTGTGTGTGTGTGTGTGTGTGAAGAATTTCCGCTTGCAGCTCTGTTAAAACCCTACACACACACACACACACACACACACACAAGCAAACAAACACTCGGAAGTGGCTTGTGTAGGTGTTTTGTATGGCTTGTAATTGCGTACGTGTAAACACCTGGCATATTGACACATTGACACCAATATTTCCAACAGCTTCTATTGGATCACAGGACGACATAATAACATATTGCGCTCGCCTTTTGCCATATTTGACATACATTTCAATTTTCCTTTGAGTTACACAAACACCTTTTGGCTCAAAGGCAGTGAAAGCAATCTTGTCTGATTGACTGACTGACAGACTGATTGACTGACTGACTGACTGACAGATTGGTAATCAACGCGCAGCGCCAAACGCAGAAGCTACGCAGCTGCAGTTAACATATGTGATGTAGATGCAAGCTAGGACGCATGCAGGATTTATAAAAATTTCAAACTGCTTTGTTTTTTATCAAATTAAAGTCATTGTTGAATATAGATAAATTTTAGAAATTGATAAATATGTGAAGTATATTTTAAAGAGTTATATTTGGCCAAGCCCGGCTAACACCCGCAATATATTTGCTTTACCTCGTATTCCCTTTTTGCATGCATGTATGCATGTCTGTATGCAAGTATGTATGCATGTGTGTATGCGTGTATGTATGTATTTATTACTTTTTGCAAGTTTGTCTTTAAATTTCAATGTATTTATTAGTGTATGCATGTATTTATATATGTTTGCATATATGTTATCCTATACAAAGTTCAGACTAAGTTTATATACCGAAAATTCAACTAAACCGTATTGTTTGAATATGCTACTATGCTCTACTATCCGATTCTCAAGAATTCAAGTAATCCCTGCAGCTTTTCATGCTTTGATTCCAAGTATTTTATTAACAAAGTTCTGTTGGCTAAAGTTAATTTTTGTGTATTTACATTTGCCTGCCTGTATTTTTTTTTTATTGTATATGTATGCATTTCAATGTGTAAGTTTTTTTTGGATGTGTGCATGTATGTATTTATGAATGTTTGCATTCATGTATGTTATATGTATATATACCAAATTCAGACCAAGTTTATATCTCGCAGCACCGAAAATTCATGAACACTGTTTTGTATAACATTGCTCTACTATGCGATTCTCACGAATTCAAGTGAGGTTTAAAGAATTTTTAAATAAACAAGTTGTGTTGCAATCTTATATGCTTTATCATACACTGTACATAATTTACTCTGATAGATCTGAGGATCTAAAAGGTACGAATTCTTTAACAAGGTATTTGTCTCATTTTAGCAGATCAGACCCCTTATGTTAAATGGGCTGTTCCAATATAGTTGGGAATACGGCAGCTAACACTCTGAAGTGTGTCTTGTTTAATGGCAAGTTATCCGCATGATGGACATGAAATAAATTGGGAAGCAGCGTAAATGTTTGCTAATTAGAGGCAACGCCAACTTTTAAGCCATCAACTGTCAGCCTGGCACAAGAGGCAAACGGAACCTGATATTCTGCTCCAGTTATTTGTCGTCCTTTTGGCCAAGCTTCGCCTCGGTTGTTGGCCTGACAACAGGCCAACGTTAATCAACCATGCAAAGTGTTGACGTTTGCAATTATGAAAAGTTTTTAATTGCAAAATTAAATCAGGACAAAGACAAAGACAAAGTCAAGGTTCCCACAGCTCCGCTTCCGGTGACCAGCCGGCCGGAAAATATGCAATCTGTAAATGTCGCACCGACTAATTGCAAGCGAACACTCGACAGCTTCACCAGGCGACGACGGGGCCATGAAATTTGACTCAATTTCCTTGAATTTCAAAAGTGCAAGCACAAGTTTTTCGCATAAACATTTGTTGTTTTCCCGAGTACCCTTTGTTGTCTGTGGCTTGCATTGGGCTTGTCTGGAGACTGACAATGTAATTGAGTTGGCAAACTTGTAAATAGTTTCATGTGCAGACGTAAATAGGGCTGATAAGTTGTCGTCTCCCAAAGTTTTTACCAAACATTCCCGAGTACAAAGGCAAATGAAAAGAAAAACAGCCTTAGGAATATGTGAGAAGTCCCAAATCAAGCAGAGTTTCAAGTTGTTAGCCTTTCAAAATTTCTATACAACACTTGTCATACACCACTAAAGCGTAATTGTCATGTGTTTTCCAACACATCTCCCAAACTTGTTCCTAAACATTCCCGAATACAAAGGCAACAAAAAAGAGAAAAAGAAAGATCCAAATCCCGTTGAGCTATAGCTGAATTTCAAGTTGTTGCCATTGAACATTTCTATACAACTTGTGCCATACACCAATAAAGCGTAATTGTCATGTGTTTTCCAACACTTGAAATCTGTCAAGTTCAAGAATGCGCCGCTTGACAACCACTGGAATTGAAACGGAAGCGGATGCGAGCTTGTCATATCTGTCACATCTTCAGCTCGTGTCTGTCTCTTGTCAAATAAAATTGTGGAGATGAGTTTTACTCTCGAAGGACTTTATAATTGTATTATAGGAATTTTATAAACAGCCAATAAACAGCGCAAGTGATGTTTTTTATTCAAATTGGGTTTGAACAAATACCAAATAAATAATAAAATTAATAATAAGACTGAAATTAAGAAACGCAGTTAAAATAAAAGTAAAATTGATAATAACTTTGATAGAATCGATAGGAAATGTGTTGGTAATGCCAAAAAAAAGCCGCCTTTGGTCGGCAATAAATAAATGTTGATTAGATTGGAAAATGCCTCAAAATGATTTTATTAGTGGGTTGTAGCCGTGGGTGGCTTGGTTCATTTACAAACTCTTTCATTCTTTAATTAGTTTAATTTGACAGCATTGTTATTTTTTTGAATTTTTATTCAGAATGTGCTGTTTGAATTATAATTAAATTATTGCCGCCGAAAATTCAATTACAGCTGCGCAGCTATTTTGAGTAAATTATCAGTTTGTTTACAGGGTATTCATATTAACGGAAATGATATTTCATTTGATATTTCCATTGTTAAACAAGTACTTTTTGCATTTGCCCATACGCTATCATTTGTTTTAGTCACATGCGATTATTCATAATATCTCGTTACTCGATAAGATATACTCATTGAGGTGCTATGAATGTTTGAATATGAATAAATATGTAGTTATTCATATTTATTTATCATTTAGCTTACAATCTATGTATGTGTATATAGATCGTATATTTTCGAATTTTGATATAATTCGGAGTCATATTTTATAAGTTTTTTGTACTCGATTAGATATACTCGATAAATATTTATTATGTAGAGTACGATAAATATATATAGATTGAATATTTCCGAATTTTGATAGAATTCGGAGTCATATTTGATAAATTTTTGATTTAAATTTAGTTTTATTCAGATATAAGAAAATCAATTATCGTCCATACTTAGCTCACCTCGCACTTGACTTGCGATTGCTTTGTGATCCATTTGTTCAGATTTGAGTGTATATATTTCAGATTATTTCGGATTTAGTATATTTATAGCTCGCACTTTTTTCCCGTTACGTATACAATTCTTTTTTTTAGCAACAAAATAATTCGGCGAATGTACTGAAATGACTTTGCACAACGAGGCGTATGAGTAATATTCGCCTATTTTTTACTATTTACGCGTTCTGTTTTTTGGAAAAAAAAGGCATATAAAAAGGGGAAAATATTATGATTATTGTTGTTTTCGGCCAGAGCACATGCAAGTCCCATGTTATGATTAAATCAATTTTGAATGGATTTCTGTTGAGCTCACGCCTCACGCATTTTGATTGCAAATAATTACACGCGACTCGCATCTAATTGAGGTCAAAGTGCCAGCCATGGGTGGGGGTAGGCCGGCGGGGGCACTGGGTCGGGTCACTCTGTCTGGATTCAGCCTCAACTTTCTGTCCATCTGTGTGAGTGTGTGAGTGTGTGTGTGTGTGTGTGTGTGTGTGAGTGTGTGGGTGTCTGAGACCGTTTATTGTGAGTGGAAAGAATAGAATTCTGTGCCTCTGCTTGAGGAGGGCTTTCGACTCTTGTCTTTTATTAAGTTATAGATTGTAATTTGTTAAAATGGCTTAGTAGTGCTTACTAAATTATATTTTGCATTCTTCTTGGTTATTTTCAGACTTTCTGTATATATAACCATATAAACAAACTAACTAAACAAAATAACAAAGACTTTTACTCAAATTGATACAAAGTTTTCTATAACTATGCTTAACGAACGGTTAAAAAAATTGCCCCTTGTCCATATCTGTTATTGACACATATTGTGCATGCAAGACATGCACGGCTGTCATCCTCCTCCCCTCCTCCTCTCGTTATAAAACCCGGATTGCAACTCAAACCATGTTATATGTTTCCACAACTCATAATTTTCGCTGCATGAGACAAGATGGAATGGAAATTTTAAACCCATCTCACAGTGGTGGAGGGGTGCGGAGGGGAGGGGGGGCTTTAATCCAAGCGGGTCACATAACAGACTCAGCTGCCGGTTGCATCTGGGTGCAGGCTGCATGCAGTCGGACATGCGAGCTGTCGCGTATTGCAAGGACACAATATATTCGAAAAGGCGCGCCAATAAAAAATCCAATTCAAATTAACTGGCAGTCAACGCATTAACATGCATATGTGTTAATATGAAATTGTAGAATTTTGATAATACCGAAAGTAGCAGATAACTGGCTTTGCTCTGGCGAAACACTTTTGAGAAGGGACACGCAATTTTACGGCACGCCAACTGGGAATCAGATTGGTGTCACTGATACCGTTAAACCGATTGAAAGATAGCGCACGGATAGTTAGTTAGTTGTTGTTAACTGAGGGCACGTACTGCGACTCCGCCGGACTCACTAGCATGTGTGCTGTTCACAAGCACGTCGACTTCGCAACTGAACTAAAACCGAATCGTTGCGGGGCGAAGCGAACCGAGTCGCCGAAGCATGTCGGCGCCATTGGCAGCAGCTTCGGGTCGTCAAGCAACGGTACTTCGGTTCATTTTCATTCATTCATTGCAAAGAATATTGCAACAACATTGCAGCTCATCATCGGATTGTTTTGTTTTTGTTTTTATAACGTTCTTCTTTAAAATGTATGCTCTTGCCTTTTCGCTCACCATTGCATACTCTCTTTCTCTTTTTTTTTTGTTATGTTCCCCTCTCTGGCCCTCGGGGTTTGTTTATCTGTAACAGAGGCAAAGCGGGCTGGAAGAGTGTTTGTAACAGCGCGTTCACGTGATAAATACTTATTGTTTTTTTTTTTTTTTGCATTGGTTGTAAAAGACTGGAAGCTTGACACTTTTTTCTTCTGCATGAATTTTAATGCTGCCTTAATAAATGTTTATGAACTTTTTAAATGCCATTTGCCTTAATAATTCAATTAAAAAAGTACTTAAATCACAAATAAAAAAAAGGAATAGTCTTATCTACAAACCAAAATCTAATAAATTTTGAGTGGAATATGTTATGCTTCATGGTTATTAAATCAACAGATTTTATTTTTTTTTATTGACGCACAGCACACCCTGTATGTAGCTAAGACTCATGGGCAACCGCAAGCCAGGAGACGCCTTCCAATGACCTTGTCGGCCGCAACCGCGAAACATAACAATAAAAACCCTCGACACTAGAGCAAAGAGTACAGTATGCAAGCGAAATTATTTATCTCGCTCTAACACGATGCTCTAATGCCTGATTCAGGGGAAAGCTAGAACTCTCATTTTGTGCGCTCTCTCCCTTGCTCTGGCGGCCATGTGGCGAATGTGCGGAACAAAACAAAATGTCGGAAAACGCTTTGTTGCTGCTGCTGTTGGCAGCAGCGCTCGTTGGGCAGAGGGCGCATGGGCGGCAGAGGGCACAAAGGCGGCAGGCAAAAGTGTAAATCTTTTTTGGAGTCGGTTGAAAGAAGAAGAGAGTGCAAATGGCACGTAACGGTTTATGCAACAATTTTGGCTGCATTTTATACAATTGATTATTTAATTGATATGTAAAATTAAAGCAACATGGCGTATGCGTGATTAAGTTAAAGCCTCTTGTAAAGACTTTATTAGTTATTCAAAGAGTGGAATGAACATTTATCTAGCTAAGATTGAAGTCCTTAATTTCCCTGCTCAATCGTCTTTAATTTAGCTTTGCTTCGTGGCACTGGAGTTCAATGAACTGGACAAAGAACTTTTTAATTAAAATTAATTACGAAAAACTCGGGAGAACAAGAAAAAGAACGCCTCACGACATTCGAGTTGGACTGGGGGCTTTTCTCAATGCAGTTTCAACATGCTCTGGTGGGAAAGGGGGCAGAAATGCCATTACGCGTGGTGAAAAGGTGAGAAGGGGAAAAGTTAAATCAGATGTTGTTGACATTGGCTGCAATGGTTAGACAGCAGGGCAACTGAAAAGTAGGCGTGGCTAACGGCGGCTGGCGGGAGGGGGAGGGGGTTAAGCCTGGTCTTAAGTTAGGATTCTTTTGCATTTCTGACGCTTCTCACTTAAATATTAAACACAATTTGTGTAAAGAAAATTGAGATGGAAAAACAATTGCATGCTGTCATTTTGTGGCCTGTTTTTTTTTTACAGCTTTTTGCTCCTTTAAGTGGCATTTAATCCTCTTTTTTCTACTTGAATCCTTTTTTTTTTGGCTCTCGCCTAGTTTTGATGCCCAAATGTTGCCTTTTAAAGTGTTGCCTATTCTTCGGTACTTTTTTGTTTGAAGTGGCCATTAAGAGATTTTGTGTTGGCCAAATGCACATATATGTATTAAAAAAACAAGTTAGAGGTTCTAGTCGGTGGCTCCCGACTAGGAGATACCCTGAACCCTCTTCTTCCAACACCTAATGCAGATATACATATATACTATTCTAGACACATATCAAGTTTGGTGACTCTAGCTCTTATTATTTACCAAAATTGCTTAAAAAACAGGATTTCGATATACATTTTATCGATTAATTGGAAACGGAGTAAGTTATCGATTATCGGAAACAGACTCGATCTGCGCGGGCACTAGGAGCACCTTCATCTAAAATTTCAGTCTCTAGCTCTTATAGGTTCTGAGATCCTTGCGTTCATACATACAGACGGACGGACGGACGGACGGACGGACAGACAGACGGACATGGCTAGATCGACTCGGCTATTGATGCTGATCAAGAATATATATACTTTATGGGGTCGGAGATGCTTCCTTCTGCCTGTTACATACATTTGCACTTTGCACAAATACAATATACCCTTTTTACCCATTTTTAATGGGTTCAGGGTATAACAAATTGATCCAAATGTCTAATAGCTATTTTTTTGCCGAGATATTAAAAAAAAATCTTAAAAAATGGTGGACTTTACAAACGAATCGTTTTTGGTCAACAACTTTTTTTAACCCATCGATTTTTTAAATATTTGAATGCCAATTGATAAAAGGGATCCGAACGAATGCAAAAAGGTATAAAATTCCAAAATCGTACACATTCAAAAAAAAATCATCAACAAAGTTTTGATTTTCGAACCGACCCCGATTTTGATCCAGCACATTTATGCTTCTGTCTGTTACATTTTCACTAGATTCAGGGTATTGAAAATGCGAATTTTGCGCAAAAAATGTTTGTCAAAAAGTTTAATTGCCTTTAGAAATTAGGGTATTCGGACTAACTCGCATTACGCACACACACACTCTCACTCAATCACATTGCGATTACGATCAATCACACACACATATACAATTTATTAGCCGGCACTTTGATCGAAGTCCGGAGAATTTGTAGAAATACCTCAAGTATTTTGGGTACATGCTCACACTTATCATCTTTGCTCATATTGGCGAATTGTGCGTCTCTTTATTGCTTTTGAACTGTTCAATCACTCGCATCAATCAATCCGTCAGTCATTCACAAATTAGTTGACTTATTGGGAAGTTTTTGTTGAAAATACCTCAAGTATTTTGGGCACATACTCACACTTATCATCTTTGCTCATATTGGCGAATTGTGCGTATCTTTATTGCTTTTGAACTGCATCAATCAGTCCATCAGTCCGTTGGTCATTCACAAATTAGTTGACTTGTTGGGGCGGGGCACTTGAGCTGAATATAGACTGACGGGTCTGGGTTAGCCGCGGCAACTGAAAGCCCAACGTGTGCCGTGTGCCGCACAATTTATCTACGAAAAACTCCAAGATAATGACTAAAGTTTTGTTTTTGGACATAACGTTCAGAGAGAGAGAGAGAGAGAGAGAGAGAGAGAGAGCGAGAGTATGTTATATTGTATTATATATCATTTTTGTGATAGGCGACCAAACAATTCCCGAGCACCTGAGATAACTTCAATACTAGTATTACGAGAGCCAGAACCAGGCCTTTTTATCAGCTCGAACTGGGCGCGAGGGTGTGTGGGCGTGCCCTCTGATTTCATTAACTTGTAGAATTGTCTAAATGTAATGCAAGTAACTAAGAATATAATACCCTGTACATATACAGATAGCGTGTCGTAATATTATTTGCCCAACGCTCTTATTGCTTTTTATTCGGTTTTGTCTTTTTTTTGTTTTTGACAGATTATCAGATACGAGAGGCCTTACTCCAAAAAAGACAAGTGGGCCGCTTCAGTTGCGGCTATCAGTACCCTACAATAGATCAGTTCAGCTCTTTTAATTGACAGATTTTTTAATTGGATTATATAAATGGAAAGTACAATGAAATGCGGATAAGTTAGAAATATCGTAAGTGCAGAGTGAAAAATAAAAATACATAGATAGATAATTCTGCACAAGTTGCAAGAGTTTCATTTCAAGAATTTCAAATCAAGAATAATTTAAATGACAGATTTTTTGATTGAATTATGAAAATGGAAAGTTGAATGAAATGCGGATTAGTTCGAAATATCGTAGGATAGCTTAGTTAGAAATATCGTAAGATATCTTAGTTAGAAATATCGTAAGTGCAGAGTGAAAAATTACAAAGATAATTTTGCTAAGTAAAAAATGTTTACTTGAGAAAAAAACTTTCTTCAAGGTTTTCATTCTTGTGTAGTTTTTAATTGAGTTGCGTGTTTTTTGATTTTTGGAAGTGTCTTTATTGAGATAAGCCCCAAGTAGAATGGCGACACTTTGCCAATATTTGTATCTGAAGATAACTCGTAATATACACGCCTTGTTGTGTGCTCAGCTCATAAATGAGTAATTCTTGCTTGAACAGAGTTAAGGGGAGACAATGATGAGAAAAGATCGTCGAGCATTTCTCAGGTTGTTTTTAACTTTTACCAGCAATAATCCATTTTGTCAGCTGGCTTTTAGGGCCCAATCTCGCTTGGCTTAAGAGATCAGGGCCAGGCTCTTATCTTTTGCAAGTCACCTTTGTTGTTCTTTTGGGGCCAAGATTTGTCACGTGATTTGCAGCTGTTTCTGTTTTTGTGCCTCAAAAAGAATTTGCTATCAGTGAACGAGGCAAGCAAATTAATTAAATTAAATTTCGTGATTGCGGATGTCTCGATTAGATTAAAGATATGGAACTGGGCCTTTCCTCCATTTTATCTAGCTCGAAAATAGCATTAGGAAATAAACGAGCCAAGTCCGACTATCTGACGTGTCGTCGCACCTGTCGTCTCAGGTGCTGCCAAAAAAATAAGCGATCTGTTTAGCAAACTATGAAAACTATGAAAGCTGCAGCCAAATGTCTGCAAACATTAATTAATTTTAGCATTTAGCGACAAGCAAAAGGCGGCCACGTCTAAATTTAGACATTTTTTTCAGTTCAAAAGTGCAAGCCGCAAATAAAATGCAATTTCTTGGCCAGAAATCACGTATACGCCGTGTAAGCGACAGGCAAATAATTGCCTAACAATTGCCCAATTAATGTTTGACGAAGATCGAAAGGTTTTTAGTTAATTTAATAATCATAATAACATGTTGTTTATGTATGAATATCTGATGATAATAATAATTATCAACTTGTAGGGGATTTTCATGATTTTCAGATTACGTATACGCCACGTATGGCAAATAATTGCAAATTGTTGCCCAACTATTGTTTGACGAAGATCGAAAGGTTTTTATTTAATTTCTAAAAATAATTACACGCTCTTCATGTATGAATGTCTGATGATAATAAAGAAACTTGTAAGGGATTTTCATAATAGTCAGATTACGTATACGCCGCGTAGACTAGAAAGTCTGCGTGGATGTCATATATTTCTACTAAACTTTAAATATTTATATATTAAATAATAATATACTAATTTGATTCTTTTTTACTTACCATTGATTTCGACATCTGTGAAGGGTTTCTTTTTAACGGGCTTTTTTTGTTGCAAAGAAAAATGAAAAGTATGCAATAAATTAAAGGAAAAATCAAACTAAATATTTTGCACTTCAATTTACCTTTGTGGCACGTTTGCCCAGCAGCGCTGTGCCCAGCATCTGCAAAACAAATCAAAAATAAATAAATATACAATTTAATTAAATAAAGTGCTTAGTTTTTAGTAAACATACTTCGAAAAGTTAGCTGCGATTAAAGTGCTTAGCATACTTTTAAGCGCAAGTCGAAATGTTTTAATTGCCGCAAAATAAATCGTAAATTGAAAATTAACTTGGCAAACGAGACGCGTGTTTACTGTGCTGCACTTTCATTTATTTTCATTTTTGACAATTCGTTTATTACGTCGTTATTTGGGATCCCATTGAGGATCTTCGTGCTGTAAATGCTATTTTCAGTTTCGCAGTAAATTTAATTTCGTGTCAAGAATTTGTGGTATTTGTTGTGTGCTTACAAATTGAAAACTCAAATGGGTCACAGACAACCAAAGGGGCAAAAAAACAAAGCAAATAAATATATTGAAAAATAATAAAAACAACTAAGAATGCTCTAGTCGGGAGTGTAAGACTAGGGGATACCCTGAACCATCTCCTTCCTTGAAAGATACCTTATCTGTATAAACTATTCTAGAAGGAACATGTCAAGTTTGGTAGCCCTAGCTCTTAATATTTACCCAATTTGATCAAAAAACAGGATCTCAATATCGATTTTTATCGATTACTTTGAAACGGGGCAAGTTATCGAATATCGGAAACAAACTCGATCTGCGTGGGCTCTAGGAGGACCTACACCTAAAATTTCAATGTCTCTAGCTCTTATAGGTTCTGAGATCCTTGCGTTCATTCATACGGACAGACGGACGGACGGACGAACGGACGGACAGACAGACGGACATGGCTAGATCGACTCTGCTATTGATGTTGATCAAGAATATATACACTTTATGGGGTCGGTGATGCTTCCTTCTGCCTGTTACATTATATTTGCACAAATACAATATACCTTTTTCAGGCTATTCCTTGACGTAGCATTGTCTGGCTTTTAAAAGTTGACTATAACAATCAACTAAATAATATGAAAATATTTAAATTTATAAAATATCATGTCTTAAAGTCTTTCGTTGCCAGCTGCTCATCAGTATGCATGAGGCCGGGCCCTGTGGCAGCTACTTGTAAAACCCTTCGCCGAGCTTAGTTGACGTTAAACATAAATAAAGTATGCCAAGAGAGACTCCCTTTCTTTACTCACGTATTCGAAGAGACGAAAATAAACAATTTTATAGATTTATTTTTCTGTCCGCTCTCAATAGTTTTATAGTTTGTTTACCTTTGTTTTCTATTTCAATAAAATATAATTAAATTTAACTAGGCGAGACATTCAACTATGCATGTCAGAAAATTTTAAAAGTTTTTATCTAAACATTTGTTTATAATAAACGTGATAATCAATTTTAAAAAACTCTTGGCCTGCCTCTTTTGCACATCTTTTATTTTCTACAACGCGCTCTTTTGAGATTTACGAAATAAATTTGGCAGCAATAAAATAAGCTAATAATCGCCTTTGTTTATGTGCGCCGAGTGAATTTTTGTTTAAACACTCGATTTTTTAATGCCAAAGCAAACATTGAGCAGCCCCTGCCTGACGACGTATCCAAGTGCAAATTAAGAAGCCATTATGCACATTTTTGCCATAATTAAATATAATGGGCGCCATTTTAAGACAAACACAAGAATATTGTGAAGAAGATTTGAAGCGAGAATCTTAGCAGTAACTTCTTTTTGGGTACATATTAGGCACAAGATGGGATGTTGTAAAATTTATGGACCTAGCTTTGCGAAAGTAATATTTATGTGGCTGAGCGTCGAACTAGCAAGCGCCAGTTCGCCGGTTCAAATTGTTGTGCTTCTCACATATAACAAATACAAAAATAAAACAATAACAACATATTTAACGAAATAAACAAAGAAATGGAAAATAAATGAGTGTAAACAATAATAATTCAAATTTGTCTTCTGATTTAATTGTTGTGGGTAATGTTGTAATAAGGCGATGCTTACATACGTTTTTCGGGCAATGCCGGGTAATCTCTTCAAGCACCTAATATATACTATATATATCTTGACAGACTACTGCCCTTGATTGTAGGTAAACAAGGCCTTTGTTGATATAATTGACAGACAAGCTTAATTTGTTTATTTTTTATAAATATTACTCAAAGTACTTGACGAAATACAAAAAAAATGGACACATATTTAAAAAAAAATTGTGACCTTCTAGCTGGGAGCTAAACAAGCTATAAAATTTTGTGCCAACAGACTTTGAACATTATTTATCGAAAGCAACAATTAATATTTACACACATATTTAAAAATTGCACCGTAAACACGAAACACTTTTAGTACCTGCCCGTCGGAGTCTGCAGTCAATTTTTATAAATATTTACACAATTGTTGGCAGGCAGCTTTCTGCAGGTTCGAATTGGGGTTCGGGGTTCAATGCGATTCAGGTTAGAGCGGGGAAAAAAACATGAAAGGTTTAGTTTCTGTGAAAGGTTTCCCTTTTGCTACTCACCTTCAGCTGCTGACGTAGTCCGCTCATTGGGCTCATTCAATATTGATAAGAGAAAGAGCGAAAGAGAGAGAGAGAGGGGGGGAGAGAGAGAGGGGAGAGAGAGAGGGCAAGCAGGGAATTGACAGCCAAAACAAATGGCTTGTGACGTGCTCAGTGCCGGCGACGTTGGCGTATGCGTAATATTTATATTTGCCCTACTTTTGTTTGATTTCTCGGTGGCTGTGTTCAACCTTTAAACGGGCTGTATTTTATTCATTTATTTACAAATTTACAAAATTTGCCAAAATTTTTATTAATTATTTCAAGTTTTGGTGGCTGCGTTCAACTTTTGAGCAGGCTTTGCGACGGTGGCGTATGCGTAATATTTATATATTCCCTACTTTTGCTGTTGATTTCTCGCTTGATCTGCGCTCAACTTTTAAACGCTCTTAATGTTGTGTATTTAATCAATTAATTATTTATTTTACATTTTGCACTTTTAACTCTTTCATTTACAAATTTGCGAAATTTTTAAACTACTTTTAAACAAGGCTTTGCTTTTATTTGCAACGATCTGTATTTAATTCATTTATTTACAATTTTGCGAAATTTTTGTGTTTTCATTTACAGTTTTCTTTTTCACTTCTCACTTGGTTAATTTCTTTTTTTTAGTGCATTTTAATTTGTTAAATGCGCCGCGTGCGAGCAATAAAAATATTTCACAAAATGTTGTTAGAAAAGTAAAAGGCAAAAAGAAATTAATCTCAAACTTTGTTGAATAATTATCAATAATTATTATTAATAACGCTTTAACTGCAGTCCAAATGTTCACACTAGACACTTTTTTTTATATGTTTTAGTTTTTAGTTTTTTTTAAATTCAATTTTTATTTGAGACGCGCGCGTTCTGCTTGACGATCGTCTCGCGACGGAGTCCCAAACAAAATTGAGCATTTCGTTCGTCGTCAGCACAGAAATGTTGGCGAAACAACAACTAAAATATACACAAAATGTGGGCGCGAGACAAGCCAACAAATAATACAAAAAAAAAATAATACTAATAAAATAAGAGAAAATGTTGCTGAAAACAAAATCGGTTCGAAAAGCCAGACAATTTGTTGCTGCTTTTCATAAATTCGGAAAATCTCTCTCCTTTTGTTGTTCTTAATTTTCTTTTCTGATTTACTCAATTTTCTTTGGGTCGTGTTTTTTTCCCCGTTTCCTATTTTCTTGTCAACACACGCAGCTGGTACGAAAAGTTTAAAGTAGTCACATTTGATTTTTGTGTGTATCTGTTGGATACATAGGTATATTATATAGGTTGGCTATTTAGAAAAACATGGAACACAATAAAACTGTCTGGGAATATTTTGAAATCTTTTGTTCCTCAAAGTACATCACATAAATCCACTTTTATTTTTGCTGTTTTTTAAATATATGCTTATCTGAGCGATTTATTGGGTCCACTTCGCTGAGATTTCTAGGTGAAAGTCGAACAATATGAAACGCCAGTATCATCTATATATATATATATATATATATAATATGTCTTTCCCAACCGACTTATTGATTGACTTTCTGTCTGTCAAATGTGGCAAATTGGTGAAAACAAGCATTAAACTTCTATAGACTTATGTGAAAATGTATTTATGAAACGCTTACTAATAGACTCAAACATTTCTAACATTAAAGCCGAAATTGAAGAAATTGTGAGTAATCATATAACATTTTTGTCAGATTTTGTTTTAATGCCAATTTATACGAGTCCAAAAATGTATATCCATCGTAAATCGGACACAATTTATCCGAGGTACTCCAATTTGTATAACCTTGCATATACATTTGTATAACTTTGAATATAATGCTTGATTTCAGAGCAGACCCCATAAGTATTTATATACTTAGCAAAGCTGCCAAAGCGTGTGATGTTCACATTTTGGTGACAGGTCATTCAACCAGGCTGTTAAAATAAATTTAAATGCGTGCATAATGCAGTGCAAAGTTTCCGAGCGAGAGTGCGTTTAGGTTGGGCAGCTTCTTCTTTGGGCGGCGCACGCTGCGTATGAGTTATTTTTAGGCAACAAGGCAAACATTGAATACGCAAAGAAACTTGGCAAAGTGCAGCATGCATGGCAAGTCAGGGATTGAGATCAGAAATAGATAGAAACGAAAGTAAAGAAGCAGCATCATTTTAATTACGCAGCTGTCGTTTGGGTGTCGCAACACGTGGCGTATACGCAATATATCACGTGCACGTAACACGCTGTTTCATGGAATGCACTCGAATGGAGTATGCTGTATGATGTACAATGGGATAATGCAGACAAATCTCTGCCCAAATATTTGCCAGCCATTTGATTGGCTTACAAGCTGACCATAACTTTTGTGCCAGGCATTGTTTTTGCTTTGCTTGAAAACCATTACAAACAATTCATTACTCGTTCATTACTCATTCATTACATTTTGTACAAATCATTTATCATCATTCAATAAATTGTTGCAATTATTTTTACACGTATCCCACTGTCGCAGCAGACGAATACGATATGGTTGGATAACTGTGCGTTAACATTTTTTATTATCAGCTTATTAATATCAATATCATTCATTATATCAGAATTCTTGCTTTTCTCCGAACTGACACTTGAATAGTTGGGTGCGTGTCGTAAGAGAGCTCAGAGAAAAAAAGCGTATAAAATGCGACACGGGTCGAACCAACGTGCCGGTGGAATGTGAGCCAAAAGAGCTCGTTGCGAATGCATTTAGGAAATAAATAAAATACATATAGATCTATTTGCTTATATTCATATTATGGATAGCTAGAATATTATATTCATATTATGGGCAGCTAGAATTATGAGAAACTGTCGTTTGATGTGCCATCCAAAAATTGTTTTGAACACCCTTAACCGATTTAAAAGATATAGAGGGTATTTTGGTTTTTCGCAAATATATGTGACGGTCAGCAGGAGGTCAAGAATATATTTTCTTGTTCAGCCTGAACAGACGAGTCGATCTAGCCATGACTAAAAGATCTAGTCTTTTAAGTGTACGAAAAGTTTAATTTTAATTCAAATCATCGATAATTCCACGAAATCGATAAGAATTGATATCAACAGTCTAGTTTTTGACTATAACAGTTTCAATCAAATGTATATAACGGGCAGAGGGAGGCAGGAGAGTCGATTTAGCCATATCTGTCTAAGTATGAACGCGTCGATATCGGTGACTATAATATCTGAAGTTTTTCTATAGCACGAAAAGTCCAGGTTTGAATTTCTCAATATCGACAGCCAAGTTTTTGACTATTTCTCTCAAAACAAGAGATTAGTCAGGTATCTTTATCTATATCTAAATCTTAAAGTACACACAGCTCAAGAATATTTCGTTTAATGGTATATTCGCTCCGTTTTTCTCAAAATTGAAAACATTCTTGAAAGTATATTACAGGGCTTTGGTATATACACACTTTTGGATGCTTGCTTGTGTGCGTGTAACTGTGTGCGGCTTTGTGTGTGTAAGTAAAGAAAGTTTAGTTTTTAAAATGATTGCAAGAGCAGTTGACGCTGATCTTAGGGTATCTTCTAGTCGTATACTCCCTACTAGTGCACTTCTATGCTCTGCTCCCGCTGTTTTTGCTTTTGCCAATGATTTATTTCCATCTTTTGCTGGCGCTGCTAATATTCGTTCAATATAAATATTTACAGAGTTTATTTTTGAACGTTTTACAAATTGTACAAAATAGAACTAAATAGTTCAATTCATATAGATATATGTACATATATATATGTAGTATGTGTAAAGACTGTATACTCTTTATAGTGTTATGATCGCGTTAGATAAATATTATGAAATTGTCTGTGTACATGCGTACGTAGAGTACATACATTATATGGATTATACGTACAGTGGCTCACAGCATATTTCGACCAGCACATTTAATAAACTCTAGGAAGCTATAAAAACTATACAAAAAAAGGATGCAAAATTTTAGATGACGCTTCAAGTTATTAAATATGATTACGTTAATTGTTTACAATTTTCTCAAATTGAGAAATGGGCCAAAATGACGCCACACAGGCTCAACATGTTTCCAGACGGACCAGAATTCCCTACTAAAAAAACTAAAGTTTCGCTGTAAACTTCTAATTAAAAATTGAATTTATTGAATACTGTAGAAATATACTGTGATATTGTTTTGGTTTGATTTATTGTTTTAAATTGCTAAAGTAAAAATATTTAAAAAATCTACGAAGTCATATTTTAAGACTTGAAACAATTATTTAAAAATCTGCATTTATATAATTTGAATATCTAACTCCATTTAGTTTTTATAGCTTCCTAAAGTTGTTTTAAAGTACCTGGTTGAAATCAACTGTGAGCCACTGTAAATATATATATATATATATATATACATATACGCATATACACGCACGCACACACACAAACTGGCCCACCCACACACACACACACACTGGAACACGCACAAAGAAGCTGCTTATGTGTGGAAGTTGACAATGCGCGTAAATTGATCGCGTTTAAATGAACATGGGAAACATTTGGCAAGCGAGTTATAGCTAAAGCTGTTGTCTGGATTTAAATCAGCTCAGCATAATAATAATAATAATGGAACTAATTTAACTAATTGACAAACGAAGCGTAAACACGTTAAAAAGTTTTTAGTGCAAAACATGACAAACGGACAATTTTCTGATTTTTTCCAAGTGCTCTGCCGGACTAATTCGCACTTACAGCAAACGGATGCTTGGTATTTCTCGACGGATCCGCCAATTTGGCTCAAGAGAACGCGATACTTGGCCCGCTTTTTGGTACGCACCCAAAGTTAAGTTAAATTATGCAAAAATTAAAAGCGAGCAACGGAAAACGGCGATCAACCAAACGGGAGCACGATCCAAACGCAAATGATCAACATTCACATTCGTTTGTCACCCGAATCTTTGCTCCGTCGTTGTCGTCATGTCTGTCCGGCTGTATAGTAGATGTGGGCGTGGACGCAGGCGTAGACGTGGGCGTGTAGAAGGTGTGTGTACAATTGTGGGTTAACACATTGTACTGAGGTTTATTTGTCTCGTTGCTTTCAAAAACGGTTTGCTTGTTTTTCCGCTTTTTTCACATTAAGTTTTAATCACTTATTTATTGCCAAACAGCGGCAATTTTCCATTGAAAATTCACCAAAACTGCCCTTTTCACAGTTTTCAAACGAATTAAGACAAAATACGATTCAAAAATAGACCACAATTCAAATTAAATATCACATCAAGGTAAATTCGCACAGATTAATATTACGCAAAACAATCTCGTGATTTATTAGCGTGTTTAATACTTGCAATTTTAGCAACTTAATCACATTAACTATCCACTGTTTATGGAGACCAAGAAATCAATGGGTATTACGAACATTTTTAATGTTTTACAAGGCAATTCTTTGATTTTCCCTTTAGCATTCGTATGTCTAATAATTGTAGTTGGTATTTTTGCCTGTGATAATAAGTGTTAAAATTGAAAAGTCTAACCTAATCTATCGATTAGTTGTGTGCTAGGCTCTGATACTATGTACTACAGACTTATGCTCTAAACATATCACAAAATTTGGATATTATCATTGTGTTGGATACTAGTAAAAAACCACCTAAATGTATTAGTATATGCTACATATGGAATTGTTATAATATTGGAAGCTATTGGGTCTAGTTTTCCTTAAAGCTTACCTATTGTGCTTGAAGCCTAAAAAGCATTTGTTGTAGTAGTTCCATATTAATTGTTCCGTTATCGTATCACAGACTTACACCTGCTGCAAATAGCGATAGGCAACGGCTGAGCCGTGGCCACTGCGATAATTACTCTCACTAAGCTTAACATATTGACCCAAAAAGTTGAGCACCAAGGTGCTGCGGCAAACATTGTGCAAATAGCCCAGCAAATAGGGCGTAAGAACCGTGCCCACAATATAGGCCAGCTGCGGTATGCGGTCCGTATGCTCGTAGAAGGGCCAAAACCAATATCCACGCCGCACAGCGTCCCTCGTATGATGCGTGATAAAGGCACAGAGCAGAGCGCCCAAAAACAAGCTGCTGCGGAAGTAGTTCAGGCACGCGGTGCATATGTAAAACAACAGCATGGCCAGCACAATGCTCGAGCAGTGCAGGAAAGGCCGTCGCGACAGATTGGTGGCATCCTGTAAAGGGAAAAAATAATGTTAAAAAGGTGAAATAAGGGTTATCCCCGGCACGCCGAAGATTTAATACTCTTGTATGGGTAAGGCACACGGGCATGTGAGAAGAAAAGTGAAGCTCCTTATTATGTTTGTTGTGGGTTTATATGTATATCTATAGAGCTACCTGACTTAGGGGCTGGATAAGATATGGCTCTGACACAGAGAAACTTAAAAAGGGTTTCATACAAGAAGAAGAGTTCTTATGGCAGCTCTATGATAAGGTGGGGTAATCTGACGGGTTCCGGTTAAAATTTAGACTAGTTTTTATGACATGTTAACAAACAGACGAACTTGGCTATATAGTACCGTCTACTAGTACAGATCACGAATATATATATACTTTAAGTGCAGCGACCTTTGCTTCTACAAGAGTATATAAAATCGTCTGCCTCTCACCTCCAAGTAGAGCGAGCGCGCCTCTATAAAGTGATCCAGGTCAATAAACGAGGAGACCACAAAACAGCTGAAAATCAATATCCAGCCGAAGAGCTGAGTTGTGCGCTCATAGAACTGCATGGCAAATGCGATGCCCGTCAGAGCGCCAATTGCGGCATGCGTCGCATTGTCTGCCAGGGCCTTCAGCAACGGATGTTGTGTCAGCTCGACGAAATTGTCGCCGAGCAGGCACGTTATTATCACCAGGGTGGTGAGCACAATGCGCAAATAGACCATTGTATGGCAGTGGGGCATCGATTGTTGGTCCTCCGCTGCACGGTGCACGCTGCACTTTGCCCTTTGACCTATTGCACTCGTAATCGTTTTTGTTTTGGACGGAAGCGATCTTCAGATTTGCGTTGTTTTCGTTGCCAGAAATTCCTGTTTGTATAAAATATGTAAATCAGTCTGGCAACTGTTAGGCAATTGCATGCGTGTTTTCTTTGTCACTCACGTGTTTTAGCGTCCTTGCGCCGTGTGCTCAGACAACAACTGCAATGCAGCTGTGTGACAGCGACTCCTTGAGGGTTGCAAGTACACGTACACCATTACGTTGACTCGGCGATTACTAGCAACAACAAGCGGCATATTTTTGGGTCTGAATGTTTTGATTTGTCGAACAGACGTGAAGTGGGCGGCGGCAGTAGCAAAAGGCTGCCATCTAGCTACTAAACATCTGGCAGCACTGCATTTAGCCGTCGTGTGGTTACCCTTGAAAATAAAACAGCTGTTTAGTACGCGCCAAAATTTAGCACAGTTGAAAAAAATTAGTTTCGTGCATGATTTAGCTGCTTGTCTAAATTGAAAACTTATTTTTAGATATACGGAAAGTTTTCATAAATTCAACGCAGCTGATTTGTTTACACACACAAAAGGTAATGGAATTTTCCATGCGAGTGCTGTTCATAAGGTCTAAAAAGCTCGCTCTCTCTCTTCACACACATGGACGCATGCATATGTGTGTGTGAGTAGTGATAACATCTGGCAATGCACTTGTGTTCGATCTTAATTCCCGCACACACACAACTCTATACTATATTGTACAGTTATTTAATTACCTCAACAAAAACAGCTGTATATATGTAAATTCGCTCTTAAAACTCAATATGGAAGGGATAGTTTTTGCTTTTAACGGCATGCTCCATTTTGATGAGACGCTCGCCCGTATTGTATGTGTCCAGGATCGCGTGATCCGCAGCATCCAGTTTGAAGTCGAAGATATTGAAATTCTCCTCAATGCGTTTGGGATTCGACGACTTTGGCAGCGGCACAGTCCCGATTTCGATCTATAATCAAATGAAAGTTAATCGAAATATATTTTGCACCTTTCAGTTTTTGACAATTACCAGGTAACGCAGCACCACCTGCGCCGTGGACTTCTTGTACTTGTCGGCAATGGCCTGCACCTTGGCGTCGTAGATGAAGCTCGGCTGCTTCTTGGCGGGATCCGGCCTGCCTAGGGGACAGTAGGCGGTAACCACGATATTGTGCTGCTTGCACAAGGCGATCAATTTCTTCTGGTTAAGCGCCGGATGACATTCGATCTGTGGAGGATTGCATGATGAAAGTACATATTATTGATACCTCAGCTTGCCTTACCTGATTGTGAATTGGCTTGATTTTGCAGTTGGCCAGGAGGCGCGTCAGTTGCTCGGAATTGAAATTGGAAACGCCAATGCTCTTGGTCAAGCCCAGCTCGACGAGCTTCTCCATGGCGCGCCAAGTGTCCAGGTAGTCCACGTCGCTGAGAAGAAGAAATGGGGTTAATGGAGAGGATCGACTGGGAGAGGAACTCACCTGAGTTCCACCTCGCCCTTGGCGTCCGTGGGCATCAGCTCTGTGTCGCCGCGATAGACATACGAGTAAGGCCAGTGCATCAGGTAGAGATCCACATAGTCCAGCCCAAAGTTGGCCAGGGTCTTGCGACAGGCGTACTCCACTCGCTCCGGATCATGGAAGTGCGACCAAAGCTGTTTGAAGGACCCAATCAATTCACGCCTGATGCCTGGCACGTACTCACCTTGGTGGTTATGAAGATGTCCTCGCGCTTGATGACGCCCTCGGCGATCTTCTGGCGCACCGCTTGGCCCACCTCGCCCTCGTTCTCGTAGAAGTAGGCGGTGTCTATGTGCCGGTAGCCGACGTCAATCGCATGCAGCGTCGCTCGCTCGCAATCCCCGCCCAATGACTGTCAACATTTTGAACAACTGTGATAAGCCCTATCAATCGAGAATCTGAATATCACCTACCGAATAAGTGCCCAGGCCAATTGCCTGGATTTGAGTGCCGTTATTGTGCTTAACATATGTTGCCTTGTTTCCCGCCGACATCTTGCGTGCTCTCTCTCGCTCAGCTGCTTTACAACTGTTGCTCGCAAACTGCGAATTCTGCACTTTTATACCCCAAAGCTCTTCAACGAAAGCTTTGCGTGTTCAAAGAAAGCTTTACGGTGTGAGATGATTGAGTACAGACGACTTTCGCACACACTACAAAGGGCAATATATGAATATGGTTTATGTTAAATAAATATCTTAAAAGTAATTAAGTAATAAGAATAATAATAATAATATTTATAATAATAGCAATTATAAAAATAAATACAAAATGAAGTAAACTTTAATTTTAACTACAGTTGATATGGAATTTAAATTTATTTAACTGAATAAGTTATACATTACATAAACTATATTGATGTGGAGTTTATAAAACTTTAACTGAACAAATTGTACATTGAAGTACTTGGCAGTGTTGCCAGACTTTAGAACAGTAGCGAAATCCAATGTTGCAAACAGTTAAAAAAGCTGACTTAGCTTGTCAAAAAATAGACTAAAAACAGCTAAATTTAGCTGATAAGTACTTGCCGTAGCGAAATCCAGTGTTGTAATTAGTTAAAAAAAAGCGGGCTTACCTGGGTGAGCACAATTTGGCAATAAATAGGCTAAACTTAGCTGGAAAATACTTTGCTTGGCTGTTCACCGTTATTGAGCAGGCGCAGGCTTTAGCAGCTGAAACGATTTGGAAGCGAAACAACATCTGTTATTCAAAGTGTGACAATCGAAAATCGGAAGAGTCGTAGTCCTTGCAGGCGACGTCGTCACATGCCAGCACATTGGTCACAATTAAAGCACATTGAAGCAATTTATTGGGTGAGTGTTAAATCTGGGATGTGTTCATTTGTTTTGCTAAAAAATAAAATCGTTAAATTCGTTAAAATGTGTGTTAAGTGAATGTTCCAACTTTCTAAATGTAACTACGCAGAAAAGTCTGGGTTCCGTCTATAAATAAACTTTGTGTATATATGTATGTATTTTATACACATAAAGACTTTGCTTTTAATTCTAAGCACTTGCCTTTAAACATGACAAATGCTCTTGAAAAATTCATTTAGTTAAGACAAGAGCAGAAAAAGAAAAAAAAAGCAGCTGAAAATTATTGTATTGTAATTTTTTAGTATACGCAGCACGCCTACAACTGCGCATGCCCCAGACACAGACCCAGACCCAATCCCAGACCCAGTCTCCTACACATTTGAGGCCGAGACGCAGCAGCAGCAGAGCAGCAGCAGGTGACAGCGACGGCGACAGCGACGTCGACGTCGGCAGCGACGCCTCAGTACTGTAGGAAAACTCAAGGCTATCCGAGTTGATTTCTTTCGATATGGCCACCGTGGCGCACGGCTGCAGCAGTCCGCGGCAGCGTTCCTGCAACGGCAGCAGCTCACCTGGCGGACAGCACGGCTCGACTCCGGCGATGTACACGACGATGCCGAAATATACGCGCACAGCCAGCCAGACGCTCTACGCGACAAGCCAGCAGCTCTTTGGCGGAGGAGGAGGCGGAGGAGTTGGGTTGCCCGGCGAGTATAATGGACATGGAGGTGGACTGTATATGGCCACGGGCAGCATGTCGCAGCGTCCGCTGTCGGCGTCGGCTTTGCCGGAGACGGCCACCGGTTGCCGCAACTACTGGAGTCAGGGTCAAGGACAGAGTCATCCGGGTCCGGGTTCGTTCTATCACAGCAGCGGCAGGCACTTTAACTACAACAAGCGCAAGTCGGCCGTGGAGCTGCTGGCGGAATCGAAGCCCTTCTACATTAAGTCCGACGCTGTCTTCGAGCGGCTGCAGCAGTCCGGCTATCGCGGCGGCGGAGGCAATGCCGCCGGAGCGGGAGTCAAGCGCGGACGTCGGCCAGAGGAGGGACACTACGGCGCCTCGTACGACGAGCTGGAGGACAGGCGCTACATGAGCCTGACCAGGCAGCAGCAGCAGCAGCAGCAGGCGCAGCTGCAATACGGTCTGCACAATCATCACCAGCATCATCATCACAGGCACAATCCCGGCCAGGCCATGCACGGCCAGCCGAGGGAACGATCCGGTTCAGCGGTCAACAACAATCTGCTGCAGCACAAGCTGCGCATGCTGCTCGGCTCGGAGGCGGGCAAGGAGCGCGCCGGCACGCTGCGACGCCATGAGCTGAGCGACGGCAATTCGGAGCTGCTGCTGGCCGGCGAGGAGGAGAGCAGCGCGCTGAGAATTCCGCCGCCGCTTTATCTGCCCGCACATGCGTTCGGCAGGGATAGCGCCTACGGCGGATATCCCAGCGAGCCGAACAGCGGCGGCGAGGAGCCGCTGGTGCTCACGGAAAACTATAGGCCCATCAGTCCGCCGGCCGAGTACGCGGCCAAGTCGAGCCAGGCTCACAACGAGCGTTACAGGTGAGTGCCGGCTGGCCCGGGTGCAGCTCCTCCACTGAATTTTCGTTCCTCTCCCCGCACAGGTACAACTATCAGCGCTCGTACTCGCACTCGCACGAGGTGGCCATTCCGGACGAGCGTGCTCCGTATACGGCGGGCGAGTTCAACATCAATAGCCACAAATCTCTGCCGGATCTGCACACGCAGATCAGCCGGCACTCGCCGCACAGCGAGATCCTGAGCTGCTGCAGCCGGCAGGGCAATCGCTCCATCAAGTCGGCCGGCGAGTCTTCCATCAATCGGGATTCGGGCGGCAGCTCCGGCCACTATACACACCGCAGCGAGCCGTGCTATAAGCGGCAGCGGGAGACGAATCCGGGCACCGCCAGCGGCACGATCAAGAACTGCTGCAATCTGGTGGCCGCCACCCGGCGGGACAGCGGCTCCTCCACGCAGCACAGCGCCAACTCGTACTGCGGCTATGTGACGCCCGCCGGACGCAACACGGACTGCCTGGACTGCCGCTGCAAACAGGATACGGCTGCGGGCTTTGATCATGCGGCCGCCGATTACTTGCTCAATTTTACGCCCACGCCGGAGGTGCCGGAGGCGTTCCAGGATGATTATACACCGACGCCGCCGTCGCCGCGCCTCAAGACACAAACGCCGCGCTACTCGAGCTCCTCCAGCCAGCAGCTGCACACTAGCTCTCAGGGCTACACGAGCATCAACCACTCGCAGAGCTCCCTCGCCCAGAGTCCCGGCTCGGCCCCTTCCGTGGATGACATCAGCCCGCCGCCCATCCAGTTCAAGCGGCAGCGTTGCATCCGCTTCAAGAATCGCAACCGGCTGCCCGTCCAACCGCGCACCTCGCCCATCAACCAGGCCATGGAGTGTCTCAGCGGGGGCGGCGGGGGATCGGCGGGCTACAAGCGCAACGTGGAGCACGAGAATGTGTTCTTTCCCAAGGGTTTCTCGGCGGACGGTTACATGGACATGGAGCGGGAGGCATTGAACGCCAGCATATCCGAGCTGGAGAAGTTCTTTGATCGGCTGGGCCTGAACGACGAGGCGTTCCACGAGCTCTACAGCCAGCCCCGGCGGCAGCACAATCCCGAAACCGATTCGGATGACTCCAGCACCGTGTTCTTCTCGGATCACAGCACCGTGGACTCGATGCGACTGCCTGACAGCACCGAGACCCAGCCGCAAACTACCCAGCCGTATCGGCCCTCGGAGCCGCCATCAATCGTGGAGCGCAATGCGAGAATCATCAAGTGGCTGTGCAACTGCAAGAAGACGCAGTGCGCCTGAGAATGCGCAGGATCCTGTAGTCGGCCATAGCCGTAAATTTGATATTGTTCTTTAGATATGAGTAATTTTACCCTCTAGTCCCCACCCGAAGTACAACCGCGGGCTCAAATCGGAGTTGAAATTTAACTTAATTCGAAATAGAGCTCTGTCTTGAGCTTGAACAATTATTTCGCTCGAGTTGCAGCTAAAAATTCAATCAAAAAACGAAGTACGAGCTGTTCGAGCTTCCTTGAAACCTGAACATTTCGTTCGAGCCGTTAGCTCGAACATGTTGCTGAGCAGCTCGAACTTCGTTTGAATGAATCGTTTATTTAAACACTGCTCGATACGCGAAAGATCGTTCCGTTTTCGGTTCTATTGAGTATCCGAGTTGGATACAAATCGATTAATCAAAGCGAGACTCTTATTTGAATATATAGAAATCATCCAACTGTACAACTGAATTGCCGCTTATTACTCGTATGAATGTGCGTTTGGTAATTTTTTTCTGCCACGTTTTGCAGAGCCAATTAAATAATTATCGTATAACTAATCGTCTAGCAAAATGGGAAGTCATATTACTCGTATACATATAATGGTATTATTAGAATGAATTATTGTACAATTAGCTCTTGTAACGTGCATATATCGTAAACATATAAACTTGCCCACAACTTATACACACTTATGTATGTAGTTGCCAAAAGAAAAAAAAAAACAATTTAAAAGTACTCGTAATGAAATTGAACCTACCTATTTATGTAAGTGTAAAATGGTTTGCATGATAAATAAAGATTTACTATTATCAAAACAATATTTAATATGTTTTATAAATATGTGTGGGAGGCCGAGGGGAAACTATGTGAAAGGCTGAGGGAAGCATCTGTATTAACTCGTATATCTCGGAAGCTATGTGATCCAGAGAATGGGAATTCGTAAAATATGTTCTCTTTTTGGATGCAATATTTTAATTCTGCGTTTCACAGAGATCGGACAATAAACCTCACAGTTAATCAGGAACACATATTCCATAATGTGGGGCTAAGTGAAGGGCATTCGTCTGTATGAGTATACGACATATTTTTCTATGACCCACTAAATTCGCGCATTGTTCAGCGGCCTATATGGGATCATAATGAAACAGATGTGTGCCCATAAAGCTAGCCCATTGTCGGATGGGGTTATAAAAGCGACAGATAGATGGGTCGGTTGCATCAGAGTCAACCGGAAATTGTTGAGATGCACAAAGTTCTATTTGCAGCCGTTGTCTTGGGCGTACTTGGGCTGGTAAGCTATAAATGTGGATGCAATTTAGAAGAACCTCTTTCATACATTTTTATTTCAGGCCTTGGGTCATACGGTGAGTATTGTTGAAGGTGGATAACCAGATCGGGATTGGGAAGAGAAGCTTATAAAGATTTTGACTATGTAGAGGCCGCACGAAACCCTTAAGCCGAAGCCTCCTAAGCCAGGTGATGGCGGTGGATCCGGAGGTGGTTGGTCTGGAGGTGGTGGACCTGGATCTGGTGGATCTGAATCTGGAGGATCTGCAGGTGGTGGCTCATGTCCCAGGCCATCCCCTCAGGCTATAAGAGTAAGTTCCGGGCATAAAATAAATTTGTATATTTGCATTCTATTCTTTTTAATTTTAGTGCCTGCAAGAATGGGCGTGTCGGCAAGTCATTCGCCTGGATCTGCGGTAAGTTTTGCAATTGCTGGCCAGGATTACCTGTACTTACTTACGTTTCCGTCTCCGTCTCCTCAGCTGTCTCCTCAATCTGAATGGCAACAATTTGCTGGGCAGCCTGGTCAATGTGCACGGGGTATCCGGCGGAGCTGGAGGTGGAACTGGTGGGCCCGGAATTCTGAACACCCTGCTGAATGGCTAACCCCGACAAAATGTATGCACATTAAACCAATAAAAAGCCAAAGCTGGACTATCGAATCCCATTCGAATGTCCTCTGTTAATGGCCAGCCAATAATAATAATAATAATAAGAGGAGCAGGCGATAATCGTTGCACATAACACTTAACTCGATTATTGTTTAAGCGCTCGTTTTGGACCAGCCAATTAAGTGGTCAGCAATTTTCGAATTAGAGAACGTTTCTCACCTTTAACCAGAGCCAGGTGGTAGGGGGGCAGGTGGGGGGTCGCTGGCTTTAAAGCCTGGCATTCGCACAAAGTCGCAAATCATTGAAGCATATGCAATTATTCATTTTGAGCTTGAATGCGCTCGAACGCACACATAGATACACGAGCTCCGAGTTGCTCCTGAAACAGCTCCTCCTCCTCCTCGGCCAGCTCCTCCTGCTCCAAGAGGAAGCAAATTTAAATTCAGCAGCAGTTCTTAAACGCCAGGCAGCATAAAAATCGCTTTTACTATGCGTAGTTTTTGGCCTTTTTTTTCGTTTTACGTTTTTTCAAACATTTCTATTTTCTTGCCTTTTTGTTATATCCTGTAAGCAGTAAAGTTGACTAAAAGGGTATGATGATTTTCTTCTTCACTTCTCCGCCCCCTCAATTATATATGTTCTTAATGAAAAGTGGACAGTCGAGGTGATCTCGACATATTAGTTCGTCTGAAAGTCTTCCCGCTTTTCTTTTTGCAATATCTCTTGATTTATTATATTATTATATATTATATATTATATATTATATATTATATATTATATATTATATATTATATATTATATATTATATATTATATATTATATATTATATATTATATATTATATATTATATATTATATATTATATATTATATATTATATATTATATATTATATATTATATATTATGTTGGGTATCTTCGAGTCGTGCACTCCCGATAATGGCCAGTTGATTGCCAGCCGTTTGGCCACGGCCAAGTTGTGTGTGGCTTCTCTCCATTTGGCTGATTTCGTTTTGGGCCAGATCGCATCCTATTTTAGCTTAATCCGTCACTTGCATCGACAGCTCAATAGTCTGTTGGCAACTTCAATTTCCTTTGCCCTTTTATAATTAACTTTATGTGTATGTATTTAGTTTTATTGCTCGTTAGACAGCCTGGCCGCCAGCCCACGGCCCCCAGCCAAGGACAATGAAACAACAATTTGTGGCCCGCAGCACCGCAATGTGTGTAGGCCATTTTGGAAGTGCCACAGCCACAGCCACAGGCATCGCCATCGCCATCGTTATTTCCCATTGCCAGCACAGCCGTCGCCATTATATTAATTACAAACGTTTGCGACGCCGCATCCCTGGCCACATCTCCATCTCCATCTCCGTCTCCAGAGCCAGTTCCTGTCTCACTAATGGGCCAAAACAAGTAAATCACACGCAAAGCTCTAAGGCGATTTGGCCAACGAGTTGCGAGGCGAGACGGCTGCCAAGCAGTTAACGAGCTGTCCCCCCAGCTCTGCAGCCCTTCAGAATGAGCTCCAACATTTCATAAGATTCAAATGCTTTCGAATAACTTGGTATTTAAAGAATACACTCGAATCACTTGGTATTATTAGAATGAACTCTAGCAACTCATTAGTTTCAGAGACATTCGAATCAATCGGTATTTAAAGAACAAACTCGAGTATCTGATAAGATTCAAATACATTCGAATCACTTGGTATTTAAAGAATGAACTTTAGCATCTCATAAGTATGAGAAACATTTGAGTCACATTTGCTCACCAGCTCACAGAATGAACTCTAGCATCTTATAAGTTTCAAAAACATTCAAGTCGCCTGGTATTTATGGAATGAACTTCAGCATCTCATAAGTTTTAACTATATTCGAATCACTTGGTATTTATGGAATAATATCGAGCATCTTTTGAGAAACATTTGAGTCACTCGGTATTTATTCAATTGAATTATTCGTCCTTCGATTTAATGGCATCAAAACTGGCTATATCCGATTCTGTGGAGCTGTGTGGGCCAGCCGCCTCGGCCACAGCTGGTTGATTGGTTGTCGACACTTCCGTGATAAGGTTCTGTGGAAACGAAAGGAAAAGGGAAAAAGTCTTAAATTCAGCATTTGGTTGGCGTTTTGCTTTTGGCTCTGACTTACCTCTGCCCGAAGGGGCTGCGAGCTGTCCTCCTTAAAGGCCTCCGCCAGGCCGGGATGTATATTGCTGAGAGCCTCATCCCCATGTCGTATGTAGACTGGCACATGACCCTTGCGTGGCTCCAGCTCCTGATAGGGCGCAGCTAAGAAAAATTTAATTACAAGCCATTAAATCATTGCCTTGCCAGCTCCAGCCAGCTCTTTTGCCTTATCAGCCCGGTAATCTTCAATGACATACACCCGGAAACCTTGAATCACGGCGCGCAGCGACAACGTAATTATGACTAACGAGCTGAGAGCTCAGAGCTCAGAGCTGAAGCTGTTGCTTGAATGAGAGGCAAGCCCCCTTCGCGCTCTACGCCCATGCACACAGTTGGTTTTTTAGAAATTAAAAAACCAGTTTCAAACAATAGAAACGTGAACAGATGTGCAATAATAATCAAAGCAATTCGCATAATTATGACCAATTTATGTGATTAATATATTTATATTGATTTGCGGCTACTCACCTTTGGTCAAAATACACAGCGCCAACATAATCAGAGCGATTAAAATGCAGCTCATATATTTAGACATCGTTAGTCGATATTTTAATTAGCGGAGGGAGAAATCTCAGTGGGATATACTGTGTGTTGTGCACAACCTGGCTGTAGACGCGAGACTGCGATCGCACAGCATCTGTGCTTAAAACTTATATATCCGCATTTACGTTCTAAGCGAGCCAAGCGGCATGCTTCACGCTCCACGCACCACGATTCTCCCGTTCATCTCTCGGCAACTCTTCTTTCCAGCCCACTTCACAGCCAGTGCAGCCAATTTAGCCTAAACTAACGCTAAAAATCGCTAAAATTAAATTAAATTAAACGATTCTCCCATCTAGAAGGTGCTCATAAGAACGAAGTTCGACCTGTTCGAGTCGGCAACATGTTCGAACGAACTATGAGCTCGAACTCAACTGAAATAGACATGGTTGAACCGAGCTCGATGATCTTGAGCTTATATTTTAGGTTAAATAAATGATTCTCCCATTTATAAGGTATTCATAGGAACGAAGTTCGACCTGCTCTAGTCGGGAGCGCAGAACACAACCGAAATGGACATGTTCGAGCCGAGCTGGAGCATGTTTGAACCGAGCTCGATCTGCCCGAGCTTATGTTAATTTGTGATCAAGTCAACCGACTTCATTCTTTTGTCTGGAATAAATGTTTGAGTATCCGAAGCACGACGCAGGGCATCATTCACATACGTCCGACACCTGCCTTGTCTTTTTAAATAAGCAAAATTTAGCTGGAAAACAGCTAAATTGGCAGCACTGTCCACATCGCCAGCAGCTTGAGATGTGCTCCAGCAACAATAAACTTTTGCTTGGCAAATTACTCATGGGCAGATGATGATAATGATGATGATGATGTTTGATGATGATGGCTGTAATGAAGCTGTCGGCATTGGCGAACTTTTCTGTTGCGGGAGCTTCTCGCGCGCTGCAACTTCTGCTTGGAGCCCAAGTCGAAGTCGAAGTCGGAGCTGGAGACGGCATTTAGTGGCCTGTGGCGTTATCCACTCTGTGGCCATAAAGCAGTTGCGGCTGCTTCTTCAAATTCAAATGCTTCTGTTTTTATTTGCAACTTTTTTCTACTTTTTTGTTTCAAATTAATTGGGTCGTTAGAGAAGCCATTTGCGCGGGTTCCTCTGCGTTTTTTTTTTTTTTTTTCTGTATGTTGCCCTTCTTTCTTTGCTCGCTGTTGAATTGTTTGCCCACTTTCGTTTTTGTTGAATGTATTCAAATCGAGAAATTGCTGACATCTGTAGGGCGCGAACCCTGCGACTGTCAATCTGACTCAGTCTATGACAAGAGGACCGAGGGATTGGGGGCTATTCGGCTTGTTTGCCTACTTCGATTGTTCCGTTGAGCGCGTCCTTGGTACAATTCCATTTAGATGCACATCCTTCCACTATGCACAAGTGTTATCTAAGGGCGCAGGATTTCAAATCAAATTGTTGAGCAAATATTCAACAGAGTAAATATGTTTATGCCGAATCAAGCAATTCCATTTAAACACACCCAAACACACACACACACACACACACACACTCATTCCACATTTTCGATTATGTCAGTTGAATATGTTCGAGTGTTGACTCGATTTGTACACTTGTCTCTGAGCAGCCGAATTGAATTAAGGCATAGCTTATAATCGGAGCTGACATAAGCCACAACATGTTATTTAAATTTTCAATGCAACATGTTAATTCGAGTATTCTTTGTTATCCTTCAAGTTTCAATTGAGTCAACGAGGCTGCAAACCCAACATAAATGATTTGTTTCGAAGAAACTGCTGTCAAGGTTTGACTCTTTTTATCTTAATCAAACTGGTTGCGTTTAAATATGGTTTGAAACTTTGATTAAAAGAGAAAATACTCACAAAAGCGAGGGTCGGCTCAAGGTTCGCAGCAATGCTTTGCCTTATGGTTCGAAACGGGTTTGATTCATTTGATGTCCAGGTTCGGCTGGTTTTATCCGTTTATAAACCCGGTTGGAAACGGGTTATGCTCAAATTTGGTTTGCAGCTTCGCTTAAAACAGGAAATACTCACAAATTGTGCTAAGGTTTAAGGCTCAAGGTTCGCAACAATGCGTCGCCTTAAGGTTCGAATCGGGTTTGATTCAATTGAGTTTAAGACTCGGCTGGTTTTATCCGTTAAAGTTTCGGTTCATGGTGGATTTCTGTAAATAAAACAAATAAAATAATTAAAAATAAATAAAACAAATAAAATAAGTAAAAAATTAACAAAATAAATAAATAAATAAATACATACAAAAAAACAAAAAATAAAATTATCAAAAATGTGAAACCCCTCGTTGAAACGATAAGGGATTAAATTTTATTAAATGGAAAACTTTTAGAGTTTCTTTTTGCTTCAAAACTGAGCAACACCAAGTTAAAAACAATTTGGAATTTGTTCTCTGTCGTTTATTTAATATTTGTATGTATTTTATGTTTAATGTTTTATGTTTTATGTTTAGTATGTATTTTTATTTCCGAGGCTCTAAAAATAGTTACATGGCTGCACTAATGTGTGTGTGTGTAGCTATAATAAGTAACTATATCTAATTAATATTATATCCATATTTTTTTTGGATTTTACTTGTGTTGTGTTTTTTCGTTTAATTATTTTTGTATTTTTTATACTCGTATGTATGTATGCATGTATCGTATGTATGTTTGCAAGTATATATACTATTAAACCGTTATGGATTCTGTGAATTTACGTTTGCTCGTATTTTAATTTAAGAATGGATAAGCTTTTTTTTGGGGAATATATAATAGGTTATATACTCTACATATTTTTGCCATAAAATCGTATGTGTTAATGTATGTACGCAAGTGTATGTATGTAAAATGTATGTTAATCTCTGTATGTATGTATTAATGTATTTGCATATGTAAGTATATACGAGTATGTACGATTCATATCGATTATAAGATAGCTCAAAGAACAATCCGCTTCTTTTTTTTACCGTGTTTATATAGACTGTGTACTGGGAATTGTCTAGATACAAGAGTTGATTATTTATTTTTGTTTTAGTTCTATTTGATTTCCTACAAAAGCTGAAACTATTTAATTAGCTTGCACATTCCCATTGTAGAGGAAAACATTTTCTAACTAAAACTCGAACAAGAACAAATGCTAAGTAATTAAGAGAAATCGCCGGACCCATATATATATATACATATATAGAGATCTGTGCGGCGATTATGTTTCGTATTGTATCGAAGAGAGTTGACTAGTTAATATGTATAAATAATTATATAGTAGCTTATGTGTGTGTGTGTGTGTGTGTGTGTATTAAATGAAGTTCACAATATATTGCAATTTAAATGTATATATAACTGGTTCAAGTCTTTTTGCATCTCTAATATATGAATATATAAATTAATATATATATATTTATATATATTTACGTTATTTTTGTTATTTTTTTGTTATATATTTTAATGGTTTTTATCATTTTATAAAATATCTCATTTGTATAATAATTAAAATTTAATTGGTGTCATTGAACTTGATCTCATTTGAGACGAAATCTGCAAGGATTGCCAACCAATGTCTGTGTGCGAGTGTGTGTGTGTGTAGGTGTGTGTGTGTAGGTGTGTGTGTGTGTGTGGGGGGGGGGGGGGTTGGTTTTGGGTCGAGGGATAAGTGCACACTTCTCAGGGATACTGGGGGGGAGTATTTAGCTTTTTGTTAGTCTAAAACAAAGCATCTGTGTAAAAATATTTTGCTTGCCTTTTTTTTAACTTTTTTTTTCTCTTTTGTTGTTGTGGTATATAATTAATGTGTATAAATAAATCTAAATTGTAAATGAATCAATTAAACGCGTTTCCTTCATATACAATATATTTGTTCGTAATCATATATATATATATGTATATATATATATATAATTTGGTATGTATATATATGTATATATTTTGAATGTAAAATTGCAAATCACATAATTGTTACCACTACATTTCAATGGAATTTATTTATTTATATATATATATGTATATGTATGTATATGTATGTATGTATATAGGCATTTAATGCTATTTAAAACGCTATCAATAATCATCAATAAAGCCATGCATAAACACGATTTCAAACTATGGCCCTATAAACAATTGCACATAGCACTGTGGTCTAAATTCTAATCTCAATTGTATTATTTTTTTTGGTTTTTTTTGCTATTTGATACGGCATATGGCAAATGTATTTGCATTTGTATTTGTATTACATTAATACACGTATGTATATACGGATATAATTCTTGTTTTTTTTTTTTAATATATATTTTTATTTGTAATTGTTATAAAATGTGTGTGTGTGTGTGTGTGTGTGTGTGTGTGTGTGTGTGTGTGTGTGTGTGTGTGTGCCTGTCCATGTACCTCCGAAGTTAATAATTAATATATATATTTTGGTTTTTTGTTTTGTTTTGTTTTGTTTTGTTTTCTTTCTCGTTGTATAATTAAGTTCGAATTGTTTTCAATGTTTTTGTTTGTGTTTTTTTCACTATGCTTAATTTTGATATAAAAACTGCCTCTTTTCAATATATATATATATATATATACTTCTATATATGCATTAAAAAATAACCTCTATCAGCGTCAGCTTTATAATTCTTAAATTATGAAATAATCGTAATTGACAATTTAATTAAATGGTTTTTGCTTTTATATATATATTTTTTTTTTGACTTTTTTACTTTTATCATTTTGCTTTTTATCATTTTCGGAATAAAAACTACGCGTAAAATAAATACATGTTTGGTGTATATATATGTTTATAATATATACTTTTTCGATTTAATAAAGTTACGTTTTTTAAAACTATGTCACTTACTTTTGGAATTGCTTTTAGTTGTCGTTTTGTTTTACAAGTGCTTCATCTACTTTTGCATCATCTCCCACCTCCCACCTCGAACATCGAATCGAACATCGAACATCGAACATCTCTTGAAACTTTCAGATGCTTGCCCAAACTTCTCGGATATAAGCCGCGCAATTGGATTTAAGTTGGAATTAAGAATATACCCAAAACTCATCAGACATTTTGCGCGGCTTACTGAACTTCGACTTCGGGCCGAAGTTTGTGATCCATTTGGGAATTACTTTTTGTATAAAATTAGTTTATAATCTGGATTATATGTACATAATTTAAGTCTAGTAATAAAATAACTATGTTGCAAATGTTGTATTTTTTTTTTTGTTTTTGTATGAGAATGTACGTTCTATATCTTAATTGAATTTTGCTTATGTACTTTTTTTTTTTTACATTTTTATATATTTTTTTTTTTTAAATTGAATGCATTTATGTTTAAGTATTGTCCTTGTGATATGTTTCTAAATTGTTTTCTCATTTATTTTAATTTCCATTTCTAAGTAATTGAAGTAGTTTTTTGTTAAATCGAGTTAGAGCATATTATGGAAGTTTATCATCTTAAATAGGGTTCGAATATAAAGTTGTTGCAGTTTAAAATTGTGAGTATTATCATTTTTCATTGCTAATCTGTTGCTTGTTGTTGGCCTACCGAACTTGATGCCTTGTGTTAAGTAAATATTCAAAAGACTAAGAGCGAGAGATAGTTACAGGAAGTGCTAAAAAGTCCACTAGTTAATTAGTTGCTAAGTTTCGAAATGAGCTGTACTTTTTTTTTTTTATTTGTTACCTTATAAGAGTGAGTATCCCTTCGAGATAGACATAATACTCGCAGTACTCATCTATTAAGTTATGTATCTATATAAACTCTAGAGCCCTAAAACGATGCCTTAAAGTAGGTAATTTTTTTTTTTTTTGTTTACCAAAAAACATGCAAATTGGTTCTGCTCGCTATGTACTCATATAATTTATATAGATATAGGTATGTATATATATATAATATATAATTTGCCTTTTTGTTTGTTTGTTTGTTGCTTTTTCATTGCTTCTTGTATATATGCTTATTTGATCTGTGTGTATATATAGAATTTCTACTTATGTTCCATAATATTCGTTGTGTCAGATTTTTACTATAAGTTACATTTTGGATTTCATATTAAACCTTTTGTTTTTTTTTTTTGTTGTTTTTTGTTTTTGTTTTGTTTCATTCAATAAAAATGCCCAACTTGGAGAGATTCGCTCATTCCGGACCGGAAAAGGTCAGAGATAATGTTAATAATATATAAGGTAATAATAATTTATAATAATAATATGTAGTATAACTGCTCTTGAGATCTACAACTGGCATCCAAGACGTTACCAACACATTCCACATGCTCGACATGCTCAAAACTACTCAGAATAAGCTGCTAGTTGACTGATTTGATTTATATATTTCCTTCGGGAAGGGTGCTCGAGTATTGCTTATAGGATTTTCGGTATAAAGTTTCTTAAAGTTTTTCTTTAGTTGCGTATATATATTAGATAAGCTTAGGCTACCACAATATCCTGGCTGTTCTCATCGCTGTCCAGCTCGTCTGCCTCCAGCTCGTCCTGCTCGTCGTTCTTCAGATCCTCCTCCTCGTCTAGATCCTCATCCTCGCCATCCAAATTCTTGGCGCCTGCATCTCGCAGACAGGCCGATTCCAGATGCTTGTTGAGATACGATTTGAGCGCAAAGGTCTTGTTGCAGCGCAGGCACTTGAAATTCTTGTCGCCCGAGTGCGTCTGCATATGAGCCCGCAGATTGGACCTATCCGCAAACGCCTTGCCGCACTGCACGCACACGTAGGGCTTCTCGCCGGTGTGGGAGCGCAGATGGCCCTGCAGCAGCCACGGGCGCGAGAACAACTTGCCACAGATATCGCAGCTGTGCGAGAGTTTGTGCGTCAATAGATGCATCGCCAGCGCCGGCATCGAGACGTAAGCCTTGCCGCAGGTATTGCACTTCTTGGCCGACTGCGAGTCCAGGGATCGATGCGTCTGCTTGTGGCGCGACAGATTACTGGAGGTGGCATATTGCTTGCCGCACTCTGAGCACTTGTAGCAGCCACGCTTGCGCTTGGCATAGTTCTCGCCGGCGGGTGCAGCTCCTCCTCCGCCTCCTCCTGCTCCAGCTCCAGTTGCTGACTCGCTGGTGGCGCTGCTGCTTTGGCTGCTTTGGCTGCTGTTGACACTCTTGGGACGCAGCTGCTGCTGCTGCTGCTGCTGCTCCTTGTCCTTGGTGGCCGCCTTGCTGGCCTTGGTGCGGCCGTCGAGCATGTTGAGACACATCTTCAAAGCGGAGGCACGCTGTTGTTGCTGCTGCTGCGGCTGGGGCGGCTGTTTGTTCCAGTGGAGCTGGCCGGATTCGGACGAGGAGGACATGTCGATGTCCACATCGGAGCTGTGATCGGAATTGGGCGGCGTCAGCGGCGAACAATTGTTCGATGTTTCCGGCGCGCTGCTCAACAAGTCATAGGAGCTGCTGCCAATGAACCGGATATTGGAGCTGGCCGCCCCATTGCTGCTGCTGCTCTGATACGGCGGCGACTTGTTCGATATCTCCTGCATGACGGGCAGGCAATGTTCCGGCGGCTTCTGCAATATCTCCTGTTTCATAATGGTCACCACACAGGGCGGTATCAGCGGCGGCAGACTCTGCGACAGGGACAGCAGATCGTGTGCCGCCTCCGTCTCCTCCACGCTGCGTCCCCTGTAGATGGCAGCAGCCGCCGCAGCGGCCACTTGTTGCTCCCGTTCGCGCTTTATGGCTATGGGCTGGGGCTGCCTCTGGGCGCCGTTGGCATTTGCCGGCGGCGCATAGAAGATCACCTTGCCGTCCTCGGCCGGGGCGCGACCAAAGGCCACGGGACGGCGCATGGATACTGTAAAAAGCGGGTTTAAACGGATTATTGCCAACAAATTCGATCGATTTGCCACGTAAACCCAACTGACAATCTAAGGGCATATCACAGCACTCTCCTCCTTGCACGTCGCTATAGCCATTAATTGTTAACTCCATAATTAATCTAATTCACAATATTTGAACTCTTTGACAATCTGGGAAAGTGCCAAAATTAGTTGACATCACGCATTTGTCTGTCAACTGCACCTGCTGACATTTTCCCCTGATAGCAATTAATTATCGCCAGTATTGACAAATGTGAGACGAATAACGGAATTTTGGTTTAAGATCCAGTAAATATGCTCCTTAGATAAATCTATGGGTGGGAATATCCCGGGTGAATAATCGAAGACTATAAGAACTAGTTACATTTTTTTGAATTCCAACTGCAAAACATTTTTCTACTCTATACATGTGTATACATGTATACATATATGTGTATATTCATTCCTGATCTGGCTGAAGTGCTCCGTAGATATATCCATGTCTGATATTGTGCCGATCTCGTTAATCTCTCCTATATCCTACGTAAATATCTCCTCCTCAATATCGATAAGTATCGAAGCACAAAAACATCTCAAAGTAAGTTCGAAAGCTTGTAACAGCTCGCCGCTCGGGTACAGGGTATCTGCTAGTCGGGCGCTGCCCAATATATCACTCTAACTTGTTGAATATGCATTTTACTACGAATTAACGTTTTACATGCCACTTTCAAATAACTTTAAAAAATTTCATTTAAGCTGCAAAAAGCTGTGCAGCTGAATTCGTTTACGAATGAATGTGACCAGCTGGGCTTTAATCCGTGACACCCTATGATTAAATATACCATAAGCGCATTCTTTAGTATTTTTTGCCAGTGGCATGAAGAGGGGGTTGCCATTATTGCTAGGTCTGGCCTCTTGCATTTCGTATTCCGAATCGATAAGACTTGCGACTACAAGTAAAGTATGCCCCCTCCCCCCTCTCGCCCACTCCTCCTTTCATGACAATGGCGCGTGTTGGTTTTCGTGTTTGCATTCGCTTCTCTGCAGCCTTTGTCAAGAGCAACAAGCAGCGACAACGACAACGACAACATCGACAAGAAGGCAAACATGAAAAATGCCAACATACGCTAAAAAGATTAGCTAACGGCAACAATGTCAAACACGCGCACGAAGCACGGAGAGGGGCAAGGCAGAGGGGGCGACGCAGAGGCGCGTCCAATGGCCAAGTGGGTGGCGGCCATAAAATGTGGGCGAATGTTGGGGACAGCGGCTACTAAAAATAAGTGCGAGTACACAAATTGTCGCAGCCACCTGTTCACATTGTTGTGACGCAATTTCTGGGCAGGAACGGAAAGCGGATATATGGTTAACTGTTGGACCTACCTGCGGCAGCTGAGATTGCCTTAACTCCAGCTCCAGCACCAGCTCCGGCTCCTGTTGCTATTACAGCTCCTGTTGCTGCTCCCAGGCGTCGCTCCTGCTTGGAGTTCATTTGGACGAGGGACTGTGCTGCCGACCATTCTAATTGCTGCTCGTCGTCCGGCTGGGCAGCCACATTTGCCTCCTCCTCGTCCAGCTCGATTATCTCACGCTTGAGCGCAGCTCTGCCGCCGCGCCTTGACTCCTTGTCCTTGTCCTTATCCTTGGGGCCAGACTTGAGCGTCATCTTGCCATTGTGTGTGTTACTGTTATTGTTATTGGCATTGCGCAGCACCGGATGCGATTTGTCCACATTGAATGTGCCCGCCGCCGGTCTCAGTTTGCGCAGCGTCTGCTGCCCGTTCCCGCTCCCATTCCCATTCCGGCTGCTCGGCTTTGACTTGGGGCGTCGCCAGCTGTGGGATTCGGTGGCCGGTGCATATTTCTTGCTTGCATAGGCAATCGTTTGTATCTTGTTGCGATTGGGCAGTATAAAGTCCACGGACATTGTGTCGTCTCCGCCAGCTTTGGGTCGTTCAATAAAATTTTATAAACTACTTATGAGTACGCGCACCCCGTATATCCTTCTCTTCTCTTCTCTCTATATATACTTTCTTTTGTTTTTTACTTATACTTAGTTTTGTTATTTAGTTAGATTATTTGTTTAATATTTAGATATATAGCACAACCTTCTTTCACATCGACTCTGGAGTCTGGTCTGCAGAGTAAAATGCTTCACTTTGACTCCGACTCCGACTTTGACTTCGACTTTGACATCGACTTTGACATGAGCTGCCTTGAGAGTAGCGCTTCCTCTGCACCGGATACGGATACGGATACCGATATCGGCTCCGCTTCTACTTCTACTTCTACTCCTACTCCTACTCCTACTTCTGCTGCTTTGTTGTGCCCGTTCCTGTGCCGGCTGCGACTAGCGGGCATCCTTGATCTTGATCCTGATCTTGATCCCGGCGGCTCTCCTCCACAGGCCCAAGCACTCCAAGCGCTTACCCTATAACATCTGCAGTTTCTTGATTATATCACTTTATTTCAATACGCGTAGTTTTGCTCGGAAAGATTCACTTGAGGAATTGCTCTCGTTGTTGTTGCGTTGCCGTTTCCGTTTCCGTGTACATTAATCAAAGTTCTTTATAGAACGGAAAAGAAATGAATAGCATTAGCTTTCACTCTAATAGATATAAAAATTAACAGAGTTAAATGGAAAGGAAAAATCTAGTAGACTAAATAGATTAGATAGAAATATTGGGGAACTTCTTTTCTTAAAGATCAGATAAGAGATACTTCATAGTATTAAATAGCTTTCACTTTAAAAGATTTATCACAAAATTTTAAAATCAATTATTAGAGTAAAAAGAATAATAAATAAAAAAATATGGAAATATTGGTGAACTTCTTTCCTTAAAGATCAGATAAAAGATACTTCATTGTATTATGTATTATAGCTTTCACTTTTAAAACTTAAAATCAATTATCAGTGTTAAATGGAAAAGAAAAATCTAGTAGATTAAATAATAGATTAGATAGAATTATTGCGGAACGTATATCCTCAAAGATCAGGTAAGAGATAATTAATGTTTATCAGAATTGAATGTTTATCACAATTTTTAGTTTTTATTTTAGCACTGTGATTTTCGGCTTCATTTATAGGATATGTTAAGTCTATGCACTAAAAGTTTGTAAACAAATTCACGCTCGGATGCTGTTCACATAACAATTTTGAGCAAGGAGCTGCCTCTTCCAATAGACGCCCCCAACTGTGGCCCACCCTTGGCTGGGCCAACACTTTATTCGAAACGTTTCAGTATGCGGTTATTATATTTAATTTTGTTTTCTGGTTGCAACATTTTAGAAACAGTTTATTTAATATACCGAAAGTGGAAGTTCGAGTATGGGCTGGTGCGGGGAGGTAATGGGGGGGTTGTGCGGGTGGGCGATGGAAATTTGTATGCTGTTCCAGTGGAAGGAAACTATCTATCCCTATCCCACTTTTTAAAATGGCGCATACTCGTGAACTCTCGTTGGCTTTGTTTAGGAAATGCAGACTTCGATTGCCTTGTTTATAAATTTAATATTGTTAAAAACCTTGCAATTATTTGTACACTTATTGCAATTATTTGTACGCACTTTTGGTTATTTTTTTTGAAGCTCGAAATCGTTGAAAATTTAACAAGAATATGCGACAAAAAAATTTTCGTTGTTCGCTGTGTTTCAGCAACAACAACTTGTTTCACTCTGCACTTGTCGAATGTTGTGTGAATTGAATACGGAACGCCACAGCAAAGAGAGCGAAAGAGAGAGCGCGACATACATGCATATGCAAGAGAGTGACGAGCGAAAGAGAGCGAGCGAGAGCGAGAGAGCTGGCGAGTAGCGAGTGGCGAGTGCGGCGTACATGCAACAAATAGTCAACTGTTGGTTGCCCTAGCCTACCTCACTGTGGCTCACTCTCTCTCCCCCCCTCTCTCACTCTCCCTCTCTCTCCCTCTCTCTCTCACTCTCTCTCCCTCTCTCTCTCTCTCTCTCTTTTTCGTTTCGATCGGAGGCCCCCCTCCTTGCCAGTCCCTCCTCAGCCCATTAGCGCTGCACATAAACAATGCGCGAATTTATTGCATACTTTGCAGCGCTCGCTGCTGCAGCGAGTACCGTTAGAGCCTTCGGTATACGACACTCACACACACACACATATACACATCATTCGGCACTTTGTTGCATACGTCACATGCAACAAAAGTTTACAGTTTACAGAACGTTGCCGCAGCAGCGAAAAAACAACTCATGCATAAACTGAGTTTTCTGTCAGTTTTACACGAATTTCAAAGGGATAATTTGCATTCAGGAAAAATGGAGGAAAATTCTGTTGATTTTCTTTCGCACTCATTTTAGAAATAAAATTTTTGTTAGCCTGTCGAAAATTGCGCACCTTCTTCTTTTTCGCTGACATTTGTTGTTGCACTTTTCTTTTTCTTCTGCTGCCGTCACTTTGCACTTTGTACGAGTATTATTTATATATATTACAGTTGCTTTCTATTTTTATGCAGAATAATTGAATTGAATTGAATCTAGTTATATTGGAAACACTATGGACTTTTGGTTTTAAGCATTAGTTGCTGCCGCTGTGCGTCAGTTATTGACGTACCACTCCCTTCTTCTACTCTGTGCGCTTCGTTTTCGCAGCTTTTCGTTGCCGTTGCCGTTGCTTTTGCCGTTGCTTTTACTGTTGCTGTTACCGTTACCGTTACCGTCACGTCACAGTTGCCGTCGTGACTGTGATACACACACAGCCAAAATGAATGCGAGCGTGAGAGTATGCGTGTGCGTGTGTGTGTGTGTGTGTAATTTACAGCGAGTGTGCGTGATTTCGGGTCAGCAGCAAAACCAAATTCAACAACGGCAACGCAGCGCGCTTTGCTGGTGTTGCCAGATATTTTATAGCTAAATTTGGCTATTTTTAGAGCAGTTTTGAATGAATTTAAATTTTTTTATGTGCATTATCCCTGTTTGTTAGCAATTTGTGCGCAGGCTGCGGCGTCAGCTAATTCTTAAGATGCCAGCTATTTTCTAGCCAAATTTGGCTGCTTTGGGAAATCATTAGCAGGAAAGAGTTGAAATTTTAAAATGATTAACTTAATTTTTGGCATCATTATGTGCGCAGGAAGTGAAGTCGGTTTATTTTTAAGATGCCAGCTATTTTCTAGCTAAATGTGGCTATTTTAAGAGACCATCAGCAGCAAACATTTGAAATATTGAGTGGATTTAGCTATTTTTTTTGGCATTTTTATGAGGACTATCCCAGTTTTTCTTATCAATTTGTACTTAGCTAGTGGAGTGAGCTTATTTTTAAGATGCCAGCTGTTTTTTAGCTAAATGTAGCTTTTTTTAGAGATCATCAGCCTTCAGCCGTTGAAATTTTGAACTGATTTAGGTACATTTCTGGTAACCTTATATCGACTCTCCCTGTCTACCACCAAGAAAGTGGAGTCAGCTAATTCAAGCTGTTTATAAGCTGCAATTTAGCTATTTTTTAACGCGACAGCTGGCAGCACTGTTGTCGTTGTTGTTGTTGCTGGCGATGTTGGTGGTGGTTGTTGTTGGTGTCGATTAATGGCCAAAGCATAGCAAATGGCAAAGGGTGAGCGCTTGAGAAGGGTTGCAGATCCCCGTGTAAGTGATGGCAGCTTGGCAAAATGTTATTTTTCTGATTTGTGTGTAGATCGATAAGCCGCGCTTTTATGGCTAGTTTTTAACACAAAGACACAACAAGTAGCCAAGCGGCGGCAGAGGCGGCGGCAGCCCCCAAGCAAGTCGAGCAACCCCCGAAATGTCAACAACGAGTGCGCAGTCGCACTCGCTCTCGCTCTCGCTGGCACGAAAAATATAACGAGAGCTCTCGCACACGCATACACGCGCAGCAGAAAGGAGGCGAGCACACACACTTGTGGATTGCCGAAAATTATGCAACAGCAGCAGCAGCAGAAGGAGGAGGAGGAGGCAGGCGTTCATTTTGGGGGTTGGAATAAACAGTTACTTCGGGGAGGGTGGCTGTGTTTTGATGTCTGCCACTTGGCTGCCCAACTTGGCACGAGGCTGGCTTAAAAAATATATATAACAAATAGAAAAATATCAGACGAAAAAAAAGCCAGGCACTAACTAAAGCTCATATTAATAAATAGAAAAATATGAGAAAAAAAAGTAACACCAACTAAAGCTGAATTATGGCCAAATATGAAGTGGAAGCTGCACAAAAATTGTTGGCCACATTCACATTTAATTTGATTATTTTGCATTTGGACAATTGGCGCATAGTTTGCTGTGACCAAAAGCTGACACACAAGTTGGCCAGAAGCGGCCCGAAACAATAGCTGGCCAAAACGACGACGACGTCGACGACGGGCATTCAGCCGCATCCCCAGCCGCACAGCGCCCAGTTGCCTGTTGTCCTGCCTGTTGTCCTTTTTAACATTTTGAGGTTTGGGCTTTATTTCGTTACGTTTCGTTTGGTTTGGTTTGTTCTGTTTGCACAGCGCCAACCGAATCAAAAGGGGACGACAACGAGGACAACAACAACAAGGACAACGAGGACAACAACAACATCAACAAGGACGTCATGGCCCGTGGCCCTGTGGCCCATTGCTGTTGCCATTATTGCTCTGGCCGAGGCCCGCAGCCCTAGTCCAATGTCCCTTGCGGTTATTTCGGAACTCCAGCTCCTGCTCCTGCTACTGCTGCTGCTCCAGCTCCAGCTTTGGGTCTGCTGCGTTGACATCAACGCTTCCGTCGCGGGCTTCCTTATTATTCCTGTCACTAAGCCGCCCTTTAAATTCGCAATGAATGCCAAACAGCCAAACAGTTAAATGTTTTTCGAGCAGCTCGAGCTGCGGAAGTGCAGCCAACCCTCAAGGTTAACAGCAGGGGGTGAAGGAGCAGGAGCAGGGGGAGGAGCAGAAGCAGGGGGAGGGTTGGGGGCTGATGTCCTGCCGCGCTGCGGTTTGACCCTTTTTTGGTCGCGCGGTCGCCTTGTTATGCTTTCTTGCGCCAAACACTAATGGAGCTTAAAAAGTTGTCAAAAGCGGCCGCGGGATTTTCTCTGTTTTAATTTCAAAGTGCCAAATGGAAAATTAAATGGACCCCACCAAAAATCAGGCGAGGCTCTTTGTTGGGACCAAGCATCAAATGAACTTAACAAATCAGACGCCAATCGCCGTCAGTCATCTGTCTGTCTGTCTGTCCCGCACTCCTAGCTAACGGCTGCTCCTGGCCATAGTCCATGGTCCTTCCTGGCCAGCCCATTTATTGCCATATGCTGACAGTGTTGCTGGCCGCGGCGACGACGACGACGACGACGGCGACGGCGACGGGGGCCAATTTGAGCTGTCATAAAAATGTACAACAACTGGCTACAAAACAAACAATGCGACGAGTGCCAACAGCAACAGCAGCAACAGCAACAATAACAGCAGCAACAGCAGCAGCAGCAATAGCAGCAGCAACAACAGCAGCGCCAACAGCAACATCCCCAACAACAACATCCCCAAAAGCAACAACAACAGCAGCAACATGCCCAACAGCAGCAACAACATCTCCAACAACAGCAATGTCCGCATTCAGCAATTGTGCAAACAAATTGCTGTTGCACTTTAGTTTTATTTTACGAGTGCGAATGCGAGTGCTTCCTTTTTTTTCGCTTCTTCTACACTTTTTTGTCAGAGTACCAAAGGCAAAGCGAGGGAATCCCGCCTGTCAGCCGGGGCCAAAACTGGGCCCCCAACTGCCGCCCAATTTGCATTTTACTATCGCTGCAGGTTTTATAGTTGTTGCTGCTGTTTCTGTTGCTGTTGCCGCTTTTTGATGCCTCACTTTTGCGCTGGTTTTATTTGCACGCCGCAATTTTCTTTCGCCCGGCGAGAACTGTGTTGGCCATAAAGTTTACTTAACATGCTGCTTTTTGTGGAAGCTGTTGGCATTCGGATTGCAAAGTCAAGCAGCTTACAAGCAACACACCAACTCACACACCCGGACACCACACACAATATGCTCGGCATTCTTAGAGGTTGGCCGTGTTAATTCCAAGATCCGACATTGCTAATGTCCTATGCATTTGTATTTGTAATTCTATTTGTTTTGAACTCGTAACCGGACCCCATAAATTATAACAATGTAACGCTTGTTGTTTTCCCTTTCTTTCTTTCTTTTTTCCTCCTATGCAGACAGTTGCCAACCACTTGATGTGGTTCGGACTCGGTTGCGGCTCCACACAAAGCCAAATTCAACTCATTAAGAGCTGCGTCGGCAGCAGCTGACTTTAAGTGCGCACAATTGAAAGTATTTAAGATGGGCCTATGACAAACACTGAGACCACAAAACTGGTCCAATATATCATTGGATTTTGTATTACTTAAAAATCTTTTGACTGCAATTAATCTTAGTTAAGCTGGGATTGTTGATTACTTTAAATATCTGTGCATAAAATACTTAAAGTTGCTTCAAGGCATAGCCAAGCCCGAGAGAGCTAAGCTGCCGCCTTTTTAGATACTTTCTGTAAGCGGAGAATTCCACCCGCAAGCGTGGAAATTGGTGAAATACGTTTGTGTGAAACTAAAAAATTGATTATACTCAAAAACTGGATTTCAGACTAAATCAAATTTTCTCAAATATGATAAAAACAGACAATTTTTTTTTTGAATTTTTTAAGATAGTTTCGATAAAGTCGTATATCTATATCTATATCTATATATATATATATTTGCGTCGACTGCTTAGTCGCATGTTTAGAAGCAAGTACAGCTTACATTTTACATTGGCAAAAATTTGATTATCTAGGTTTACCAGGACTATATTTAGGGTATTGTGTAACCAAAGATACAAACGTCACTGAAACCAAAGAGCGAAGGGGCAGATCCTGGGGCGAATAAAAAAAATAAATAAATAGTTCCCGGGTTTTTGGAATAACAAGGATTATATTAAAGGTTGAAGAAAACACTATGATACAGGATCAGAATTTAAAATAATATTTCGTCTCTGATTCCTATTTCGACTATCGATTGACATTTGAGTCTATCTGAAGTCAAAACATTTTGAGTCTAAAATGAAATACCTCTCCAAGACCGGAAGGATGTAGGTAGTATACAAGGAAAACATTTTGCTTGCTCCTATCGAAAGTTGTGAAGTTGAAGCTATCCAATAACAAGTTTTTAAACGAATCGTAAATCGTTCGACTTTATAGTTTGCGGAACTCTCAGCCAAGCTTGCAACTTGTTGTACTTTAGTTTTTTATCGCTGCCTTCTCGAATCTGCTGCAATTTACAGCAACATTTTCACAATTTTCCACATTTGTATTTATTTACCGTCATGTGCTTAAGATGTTCTTGATATATGTTGTGTCCTCACACACTCACACACACACACACATGCCTCCGGTGGCAACTCGGGGTTATACGGTAAGTAAATTAGGATTTATGCTTTGTTCTATTTGAGCGCTGCAAAGCCATAAACGATTTTTTATGCACACGGCGGCAGCAGCAGCTCGAAGGTGGAAAGTCTGGCGAGGAAAATCGTGTGGAAAGTCGTTCGCACCTTTTGCCGTTAGACGATTTACGATTTACGAGCCAACGCATGTGAGAACGTAAAATTGTTATAAATTTGCATGTGCATTTCCCGCGCGGACTTGGGACTGGGGTTGGACTTGGCTCTGGGCTTGGGGATGGGGTTCGGGCGGACGATAAAATAAAATCCAAGCCAAGATCAATCGCAACGGCTTGCGAGTTAATGGCACATGAAACACACTGTGAGAGCACTCGAAAACAGCAGCCCTCGAAGAACGTTTGCTTTTTCCTAATCCAGCTGCGAATTTTCCTCAACATTTGCGTAATTAATGCGACCAAATTTATCAAGCTGCATTACCGAGAAAGAGAGCGAGGCCAATGAATGAAACCTGTAACTCATTTTGTCACAGCGCGTAAACAACACAATGCGAACTAAACTGTTGCTAAGCCTCAACATTGACATCCATCTTCAGCTGGAGGAACTTCTCCAAGCCTCCACCTGACTGGCATATGTCGAATGACAACAGAGTTTTTCCTTTCTTTATACCCTTGCAGAGGGTATTATAACTTTGTCGTGAAATGTTCAACGCATAGAAGTTTTAAAGTTTTAAAGCTATCTTATGAAACTTTGCAGAAGTGCTTCTTTCTGTTGCACGCAGTACATATGTCGGAACCAGCCAGATCGGACGACTATATCATACAGCTGCCAGAGGAACGATCGGTCGAAAATAAAGTTGTTGCATGGAAAAGTTTTTTGATTTTCAAGATAACTTAACCATACTCGGCATTAACTATTTTCCCTGTGCTGCTTAGATACGGGCAAAGTATTATGAAAAGGTTGGGTTTGCAAGGGTATTAAATCTACGGCTTGCCGAGAATAACGCTTTGTTCTCGTTTTTTACTGAATTTGACCCACATGATGTGGAGCTGCTGCCGGTGCTGATGCTGATGATGACGCAAATCTTAAAGCTCTAAGACGTTTGCCAGCAGATAGTCTACACTGGATTAATGCTGCCATAATTCCTGTGGGGAGTGCCGACTGCCAGTTGCCAGTTGCCGGCTCCGAGCTGCTGCTGCTGCTGCTGTTGTGTGGAGTGGAGTTCATTTAATATATCCGATAAAAGTATTTGCAATAAATCCTGTAAAAGCTAATGATTAATTGCTTTGTAGCTTTTAACGTCAACGCGCAGAGTAGGCACGGATTGTGTCAGCCACGACGACGAGGCCAACGAGCGGGCGAACGTGGCGTATGAGTAATACGGCGCCGCGCGTGGTTTGCCTAAAGCACACACACACACACACACACACATAGACATTTGTCTTGTTCATGTTTTGCGTTATTGTCGCTTCCAAGTAAAAACACAAAAATATTTATTTCAAATGAGCCTGTGTACAACTGGGACTGCGACTGCGGAATTGCGCTACTGCGGAACTGGTAAACAGAATGTTGTTCTTGTTGTTGCTGCTGCTGCTGCTGTTATTCTTGTATATTTGTATACCCATTAAAAATGGGTTAAAGGGGTATAATGCATTTGTGTAAATGTAATGTAACAGGCAGAAGGAAGCATCTCCAAGCCCATAAAGTATATATATTCTTGATCAGCATCAATAGCCAAGTAAATCTAGCCATGCCCATCTGTCTGTCTGTCCGTCCGTCCGTTCGTATGAACGCGAGAATTTCAGAACCTTTAAGAGCTAGAGACTAGAAATTAGATTAGAACGCAGCTCCTCCTAGTGCCCGCGCAGTACTAGCTTGTTTCCGATAGTCGATAACTTGCCCCGTTTCAAAGTAATCGTTGAAAATCTATATCGATAACCTGTTTTTTGAGCAAATCTCGTAAGTTATAAGAGCTAGGGTCACCAAATTTGGCAAGTTGCTTCTTGAATAGTATATATATATCAAGTTTCTTTCATTTTATAGCTATCGCCAACGCCCCATCTACAGGACATAGCTACAAATCAAATAAATATCACCAATTTGAGCTATTTAAATGCCATCGTCTTTTTGAGAATATATTGTTTATTTTCTATGGCACAATAGGATCTACTTTTGAAAATTTCATCAAGATCGGCTAAGAAACACAAAAGTTATTCAAATTTTTTAAGAACTTGCAATTGCGATTCTATTGTATTTGGTCGAAGAGGCTGCAGGGTATCCCCTAGTCGGTAACTTCCTTGACTTAAGCCGCTTACTTGTTTTTTTCGCTTATTTCTGTTTTTTTTTTTTTTTCGGTGGGCGGCCAAAAATTACAGTCAAAGTCAGTCGGCGGCGGCGGGGAGGGGCTTGGTGCGTTGTTGGCGCCTTTCCTGTGTGCCAGGGTGAAAGACAGCATTTGCCATAAATTGTGAAAGTGTCAACGAAAGGCAAGACACACTCACAAACACACACAAACACACACAGGCAGGCAATCTGTGTGTTATGGTTTGGGGAAGCAACACGCACGCATATTTATTTTGAGCACATCCTTTTTTGGCCAGGACACTCGCCCAAATGCGTTATATAAATACATATACAACATATAGTATAGAAATGTCCTTACATATTTACGCATATTGTTCTAATCAGAGGCCTCTGCTTTTGGCTTTAATGACACCAGTTTCGCCCCTCCCCCCCTCCGCCAATTCCTGCCGCCCCTTCGAACAATGTCAATTTTTTTTGTTGCCTAATTTATTTCGCTGGTAGCAGGAAGCAGCGGGAAACAGCTCCAATGCTCATATTTGTGGCTTGACTGGCAACAGAAGCACAAACTACCCCACAGCACAGACAGAGGGGTGGAGAGCGGCAGGAGGGTGGAGGGGGGGCAGACCAGCCCAGTTTTGACACCATGCAGAGAGACGCTGCTGATTATTGTCACGACAAATTCCAGCGATTGAAGCCAAGTCAAGACTGGAGCATGGGCATATATCGGGTGGGTTTTTCGCCCACCCCCTAAGATTCTATGGGCGAGGCAGCAGCAACAGTGGGGGGAAGGGAGGGGGGCAGTGTGGGGCAGCAGCAACTCGGCCACTTGGCATTTTTGCATAGGCTGCTGCTGTTGACACAGATACAGATACGGGCGAGCGCGTGGCACAAGATAGATAGTTTTAGCCGGAATCTGTAGATTGGTCAGGTAGAATCGATAGGCAATATTTATGGCCACGTTATGACCTTGCGATGACCGCTGCCCAACTCTTTGGGGTAAAAGCTTAAAGTGTTTGCGGCCACAAATTAAATATTACCCATAACATCTGTCATATATCTAAGGATAGAGCCGGACAATGGCAAAAACAACCACTTTACGCAATTATTATATTAATTTCTTACCCCAAAAAAAGCCAGGCTAAGGGGCGCACCCTTGGCATAATCTTAATCTTAACAATTGCGGGACATAAGTACCTGAAGCTGAGGTCGGCTCTTTGGCTGCACAGTTCCACTAAATTGGACACATCTGCACAATTTTTCCCCGGCTAGCCGTGGGCATTTTGTTGCCATATCCGCCCAGTCCTCGTTCAGGTCCTGCTGCTCCTTCGTCATTCGTCCTGTTGGCTGGCAGGCGTTTTAGCAGCGTGTCAATCTTTCGAGTCAAATGGTGGCACGCATGGCGAAGTTCTCATCTGGCCCCCGCCCCCTTCTCAAAAGTAGCTGCCGAGCCGAATCAAATCCCCGCACGTTTCCACATTTTCACATCTGTATCACATTCACATTTGCATGTACATGCTGCACACACACACACACACACACGCACACACACATGCACACACACACTTAAGTAAGCCGCCTGCGTGCATGTTTCTAATGGGCGGCACAAAAGGTTACCTGATGCTGAAAAAAATAAAAAGAAGGCGACTTGAAACCAAAACTGGAAACTCATTTTGCCCTCGGGCGTGACTTTTATAGCACTTTGTTTCGGCGGCTGCCCACCCTCCACCCCTTACCCCTCACCCCTCATTGAAAAAGTGTAAGAAAGAAGAGTTGTCTTCGGATTAGCGAAGTTTAAATATCCTTGCCGGAATATATAGAACATTTACCGATTGCTCAATCTGTATATAAAAGAAGTTCGAAGAGAAAAGACTTTTCATGAATTCATGCTTATAATTCCCAAGTTTTTTGGATATTTCTAGAAACAACAAACTGTAAACCGAATTGTGAATACAAAGTTTTTTGGAGATTCACGACCCAAACTTGGTGCACGTTCCAAAAATAAAGGCAAAGAGTCCACGTCAAAACATGGGCTAAAGTGTGTGTAAAAATATCTTAACGAACTGAACCCAAAGAAACAAGTACAAGAAGCTGAATCAAACTGTGAATCGAAGTTTACTTTGGTTCCGGGAAGCTGCTTTCCTTAATGTTTGGTTCGATTTCCGAAAAAATAACATATTATAGTTCGTATTTTTTCTTAAAACTAGGTTCACAAACCAAACATGAAGCAAAGAAGCTGCCCTGAACCCTGAACCAAAATAAACGACAAAATTTGTTTGATTTTGCAGTCCATATATATATATATATATATATTTTTCCTTCCATGCGTTACACAATTCCTTAAATAATCACAAAACCCTTGGCAAGGGTATAAAAAACACAACAAATGTATTTTTCTTTCAGCCTCCGCGCGGCATTCGAAAACTTTTTGCCGCCCGCCTCAAAATGCCAAAATGCGTTATACAATTATTGGGTTCAACATGTTTTAGTTTCTGTAGTTGTTCAGGTTGTTGTTCCATTTGTTGTTGTTGTTCAAGTTATCAACACGCCGATCACTTGCGACAGTTTCCGTTTCAGAGCACAGCCGCCTAATTGCCCCGCACACACAACTCAATGCCATTCAAGGTGAGAAAAAAACAAAAAAAGGAAAACTTCCTGTACACTCATTTGGTTTGTACTTTTACCTCTGTACAGCAAGGCCCATAAAGAGAGAGATAGGGGGAGGGGTTGAAAAAAAAACGGATATAGAAATTCAATACTTTGATTCGTGCCGTGCGGCAACAAAAGCGAAGGAAGTGCAACCATACAAGGTAACCAAATAGCAGGATAACACGTACCAAAACAGCACAGGTGCGGAGAAGGGGGAGGGTGGGAGAGAGGGAACTGTGCTCTACAGATTGCCAAATGTCTAACTGTGAACTGGTAACTAGTTACTCCTGCTCGTAGTCGTTGGTGGTTTCCACATGATTGATGCCATATGTCCTGTTACCCACACACACACAACGATCGAGAGTAGGAAAACAACATAAAACAATTGACTATTTTGTAATTGTAATAAAGCGAGGACACGCAACGTGTCCTGTGTGTGTGTGTGTGGGAACCGTGCGCTATGGGAAAGTCGAGCTCCTGCCACTTGTCCTGGCCATAATTACCAAATACTTAGTGCGCGACTCTCCTGGTCTGGTCCTGGTCCTGGGCCTCACCTCGCATCCGGTTAAGGGAAAGCTCGCACGGCTCACAACTCGCATGTCTGCCAATTATAAGCAACTAACCGCAGATAACGCTGGAGAATGGAGGAGGGAGGATGGAGAAGGATGCTGTCGCTGCCATTCCCACACAAGCCTGCCCTCCCTCCCAGGCTGCCTTGGCTGGGGCTGTCAAAGCGACGTGACTAAGTGGTGAAAAATGATTTCATGAAAACGTGTAGCTCTCAGTGGGAAATATGCGAACCGAATGCAAACCAGGAATGGGACTGGGACTGGGAATGGAAGTGGGAATGGGAATGGAAGTGGGAATGGGAGTGGGAATGGGTCTGAGACTGCGACTGGGGCTGGCGTTAAAGCGTTCACAGCTTCCTCTCCATCGAGAACAGCTCTTGACGCGCTACCTTGGACCCCCATTGGAATACAGGAGGGGGAAAGGAAGGGGGGGGGGCGACGACTTGGCAATCGTCAAAGGATCAACATTTTGGGAAGCTGTCGCCGCTGCCAAGTAGCACTCCAAGTGAGTTTGCGACGCATTGCCGCATTGTCGCTACTTCATCAGCGACGGCATCTAGTGCAAGTATCATGTCGCAGTCGCAGTCGCCGTCGCAGTCGTCGTCGCAGTCGCCGTCGCCGTCGCCGTCGCAGTTGGAGAGTGCACTTGTGCAGCAGCTCGTTGCCAGTTGGCGTCCGCAGGAAATGAATACGTGTTGAATATTTGTCGAGTGAAGCACAAGGACGACCCCGCCACCCGATAAATCCCCCCGGTTACAAGCGAGTACGCATATTCAAACAAGCCAGTTTACGAGTACTTGTATGTATTCGCATATATCCATATACTCGTCTGTCATGCATGTGTGTGTGTGTGTGTGCTTAGCCTTGGCTAATGCGCGGCCCAAATATGATGGACGGGAATGTGTATTTTATGTATACAACAGAGATTTGCGAACGTTTCAAATTTGCAGCAACAAGCTGCAACATGCCGCAGGACGAAGATAGAGGGGTGGGCAGAGGGTGGAGGGGGGACAGCTGCTGCTGCAAATGGCACGCATGAAACTGAAAGGCCCATCGAATCATTGAGAATTTATTTCAATAAGAGACTCAACGAACAAGAGACGCAGATGGGGCGAGCCGAGGCAAGCTGTGGCAAGATGAGAGGCTGCTTGCAACAAAGCAGACGGCAACTACACTGTGCATATGTCCATATATATATATATATATATATGTATGTGCATCAGGCTGTCAGGATATCGCTAAGTGCTCTTGTTGCATGCCGCAATCGATAGCAGGACTCGGCTGTGCCCCGCGCTGTGGCTGGCGTCTCTGCTCTCAGAATGTAACAAGTAATTAGTATTAGTGCCTGGACATAAACGCTTACATATCAACCCCTCGATTAAGGATACTCTGTCTGAGACCTATATGCTATTAATAATAACTCATGTCAAAATACGGGAATAAAATTCCTAGTCACAAGAAACAATCTCAATCTGATGTTCTTTGAAATGGAAATTTCTTAAAAAGACAACAAGTTTCTTATATTAACAAACTTTCCTCTTAAAATTTCTTACATTGAGAATAAATTTCTTATATTAAGAAATGCTGTACTATCATTAAATGTACTTAAAACAAGTATTTTGTACTTAATCTTAGTTAATCTCTATACATAAAACTGTTTGTTCCGACTGACAGACTGCCTGATTGACTGACTAATTGATTGACTGATTGGTAATCAGCGCACATTTTCACGTACCTTATGTGATGAAGGTCCACGTTGAGACGGGGTTTCGGGAAATTCCATCCATTGCAGTTTGCCTGTTTCTACATACATGTCTGCATGTTTTTTTTTTGCACACATATATACATACATACAAACATATATACATACATACGTACATACATACATACATACATACATACATACATACATACATACATACATACATACATACATTCATGCATACATACATACATACATACATACATACATACATACATACATACATACATGCAAAAAAAAACAACAACAACAAAACAGCACTACACTACTAGCTAAGCATGAAAAACTGTAGAGCCTACTTGCATTCTTGAGAATCGAGGAGAACAGCACTTGGAAGAAATTCGTTTGATTGAAATTTGCAGCACAGCGACAAATAAGCTAGGTATTCGTTTGGTATTAGAAATCAAACATGCCAGCATGCATATGTACATAAATGCTTACATACATACATGCATGCATACACACGCCCACCCACACACACATATATATCATATTTATAACTCTTTGTACAAAATACTTGTATCCCATATAGACATAGGTTAAAATTTCCCATCCCATAACTCGGCCAAAAATCAACCGATTTTCATGAGGCTTGGCTTTTTGTTCATGGTTTTCCCTCTTAAATAATCTGGCATTTAAATCTGAACACATATTTTTGGGTCGAAATTCATGTCAAAATCTTACCCCTAGGATTCGTATATAGACATGGGTCGAAATTTCCCACCTCCATAACTCGGCCAAAAATCAACCGATTTTCATGAGGCTTGGCTTTTTGTTCATGGTTTTCCCTCTAAAATAATCTGGCATTTAAATCTTAACACATATTTTTGGGTCGAAATTCATGTCAAAATCTTACCCGTAGGATTCGTATATAGACATGGGTCAAAATTTCCCACCTCCATAACTCGGCCAAAAATCAACCGATTTTCATGAGGCTTGGCTTTTTGTTCATGGTTTTCCCTCTAAAATAATCATGCATTTAAATCTTAACACATATTTTTGGGTCGAAATTCATGTCAAAATCCTACCCGTAGGATTCGTATATAGACATGGGTCAAAATTTCCCACCGCGATAGCACGGCCAAAAATCAACCGATTTTCATGAGGCTTGGCTTTTTGTTCATGGTTTTCCCTCTAAAATAATCATGCATTTAAATCTTAACACATATTTTTGGGTCGAAATTCATGTCAAAATCCTACCCGTAGGATTCGTATATAGACATGGTTCGAAATTTCCCACCTCCATAACTCGGCCAAAAATCAACCGATTTTCATGAGGCCTGGCTTTTTGTTCATGGTTTTCCTTCTTTAATAATCGTGCATTTAAGTCTTAACACATATTTTTGGGTCGAAATTCATGTCAAAATCTTACCCCTAGGATTCGTATATAGACATGGGTCGAAAATTCCCACCTCCATAACTCGGCCAAAAATCAACCGATTTTCATGAGGCTTGGCTTTTTGTTCATGGTTTTCACTATAAAATAATCGTGCATTTAAATCTTAACACATATTTTTGGGTCGAAATTCATGTCAAAATCCTACCCGTAGGATTCGTATATAGACATGGGTCAAAATTTCCCACCTCCATAACTCGGCCAAAAATCAACCGATTTTCATGAGGCTTGGCTTTTTGTTCATGGTTTTCCCTCTAAAATAATCGTGCATTTAAATCTTAACACATATTTTTGGGTCGAAATTCATGTCAAAATCCTACCCGTAGGATTCGTATATAGACATGGGTCAAAATTTCCCACCGCGATAACTCGGCCAAAAATCAAATGATTTTAATGAGGCTTGGCTTTTTGTTCATGATTTTCCCTCTAAAACAATCGTGCATTTAAATCTGAACACATATTTTTGGGTCGAAATTCATGTCAAAATCTTACCCCTAGGATTCGTATATAGACATGGGTCAAAATTTCCCACCCCCATAACTCGGCCAAAAATCAACCGATTTTCATGAGGCTTGGCTTTTTGTTCATGGTTTTCCCTCTTAAATAATCGTGCATTTAAATCTTAACACATATTTTTGGGTCGAAGTTCATGTCAAAATCCTACCCGTAGGATTCGTATATAGACATGGGTCGAAATTTCCCACCTCCATAACTCGGCCAAAACTTATCCGATTTTCACCAGGATTGACTTTTTGTCCATGGTTTTCCCTCTTAAATAATCTGGCCTTTAAATCTGAACACATATTTTTGGGTCGAAATTAATGTCAAAATCTTACCCCTAGGATTCGTATATAGACATGGGTCGAAATTTCCCACCTCCATAACTCGGCCAAAAATCAACCGATTTTCATGAGGCTTGGCTTTTTGTTCATGGTTTTCCCTCTAAAATAATCGTGCATTTAAATCATAACACATATTTTTGGGTCGAAATTCATGTCAAAATCCTACCCGTAGGATTCGTATATAGACATGGGTCGAAATTTCCCACCTCCATAACTCGGCCAAAAATCAACCGATTATCATGAGGCTTGGCTTTTTGTTCATGGTTTTCCCTCTTTAATAATCGTGCATTTAAGTCTTAACACATATTTTTGGGTCGAAATTCATGTCAAAATCTTACCCGTAGGATTCGTATATAGACATGGGGCAAAATTTCCCACCGCGATAACTCGGCCAAAAATCAACCGATTTTTATGAGGCTTGGCTTTTTGTTCATGGTTTTCCCTCTTAAATAATCTGGCATTTAAATCTGAACACATATTTTTGGGTCGAAATTCATATCAAAATCCTACCCGTAGGATTCGTATAAAGACATGGGTCGAAATTTCCCACCTCCATAACTCGGCCAAAACTTATCCGATTTTCACCAGGATTGACTTTTTGTCCATGGTTTTCCCTCTAAAATGATCTGGCATTTAAATCTTAACACATATTTTTGGGTAGAAATTCATGTCAAAATCCTACCCGTAGGATTCGTATATAGACATGGGTCGAAATTTCCCACCTCCATAACTCGGCCAAAAATCAACCGATTTTCATGAGGCTTGGCTTTTTGTTCATGGTTTTCCCTCTTAAATAATCGTGCATTTAAATCTTAACACATATTTTTGGGTCGAAATTCATGTCAAAATCCTACCCGTAGGATTCGTATAAAGACATGGGTCAAAATTTCCCACCTCCATAACTCGGCCAAAAATCAACCGATTTTCATGAGGCTTGGCTTTTTGTTCATGGTTTTCCCTCTTAAATAATCGTGCATTTAAATCTTAACACATATTTTTGGGTCGAAATTCATGTCAAAATCTTACCCCTAGGATTCGTATATAGACATGGTTCGAAATTTCCCACCTCCATAACTCGGCCAAAATCAACCGATTTTCATGAGGCCTGGCTTTTTGTTCATGGTTTTCCTTCTTTAATAATCGTGCATTTAAGTCTTAACACATATTTTTGGGTCGAAATTCATGTCAAAATCTTACCCCTAGGATTCGTATATAGACATGGGTCGAAAATTCCCACCTCCATAACTCGGCCAAAAATCAACCGATTTTCATGAGGCTTGGCTTTTTGTTCATGGTTTTCACTATAAAATAATCGTGCATTTAAATCTTAACACATATTTTTGGGTCGAAATTCATGTCAAAATCCTACCCGTAGGATTCGTATATAGACATGGGTCGAAATTTCCCATCTCCATAACTCGGCCAAAAATCAACCGATTTTCATGAGGCTTGGCTTTTTGCTCATGGTTTTCCCTCTAAAATAATCGTGCATTTAAATCTTAACACATATTTTTGGGTCGAAATTCATGTCAAAATCTTACCCCTAGGATTCGTATATAGACATGGGTCGAAATTTCCCATCTCCATAACTCGGCCAAAAATCAACCGATTTTCATGAGGCTTGGCTTTTTGTTCATGGTTTTCCCTCTAAAATAATCATGCATTTAAATCTTAACACATATTTTTGGGTCGAAATTCATGTCAAAATCCTACCCGTAGGATTCGTATATAGACATGGGTCAAAATTTCCCACCGCGATAGCACGGCCAAAAATCAACCGATTTTCATGAGGCTTGGCTTTTTGTTCATGGTTTTCCCTCTAAAATAATCGTGCATTTAAATCTTAACACATATTTTTGGGTCGAAATTCATGTCAAAATCCTACCCGTAGGATTCGTATATAGACATTGGTCAAAATTTCACACCCCCATAACTCGGCCAAAAATCAACCGATTTTCATGAGGCTTGGCTTTTTGCTCATGGTTTTCCCTCTAAAATAATCGTGCATTTAAATCTTAACACATATTTTTGGGTCGAAATTCATGTCAAAATCTTACCCCTAGGATTCGTATATAGACATGGGTCGAAATTTCCCACCTCCATAACTCGGCCAAAAATCAACCGATTTTCATGAGGCTTGGCTTTTTGTTCATGGTTTTCCCTCTTAAATAATCTGGCATTTAAATCTTAACACATATTTTTGGGTCGAAATTCATGTCAAAATCTTACCCCTAGGATTCGTATATAGACATGGTTCGAAATTTCCCACCTCCATAACTCGGCCAAAAATCAACCGATTTTCATGAGGCTTGGCTTTTTGTTCATGGTTTTCCTTCTTTAATAATCGTGCATTTAAGTCTTAACACATATTTTTGGGTCGAAATTCATGTCAAAATCTTACCCCTAGGATTCGTATATAGACATGGGTCGAAAATTCCCACCTCCATAACTCGGCCAAAAATCAACCGATTTTCATGAGGCTTGGCTTTTTGTTCATGGTTTTCACTATAAAATAATCGTGCATTTAAATCTTAACACATATTTTTGGGTCGAAATTCATGTCAAAATCCTACCCGTAGGATTCGTATATAGACATGGGTCAAAATTTCCCACCTCCATAACTCGGCCAAAAATCAACCGATTTTCATGAGGCTTGGCTTTTTGTTCATGGTTTTCCCTCTAAAATAATCGTGCATTTAAATCTTAACACATATTTTTGGGTCGAAATTCATGTCAAAATCCTACCCGTAGGATTCGTATATAGACATGGGTCAAAATTTCCCACCGCGATAACTCGGCCAAAAATCAAACGATTTTCATGAGGCTTGGCTTTTTGTTCATGATTTTCCCTCTAAAACAATCGTGCATTTAAATCTGAACACATATTTTTGGGTCGAAATTCATGTCAAAATCTTACCCCTAGGATTCGTATATAGACATGGGTCAAAATTTCCCACCCCCATAACTCGGCCAAAAATCAACCGATTTTCATGAGGCTTGGCTTTTTGTTCATGGTTTTCCCTCTAAAATAATCGTGCATTTAAATCTTAACACATATTTTTGGGTCGAAGTTCATGTCAAAATCCTACCCGTAGGATTCGTATATAGACATGGGTCGAAATTTCCCACCTCCATAACTCGGCCAAAACTTATCCGATTTTCACCAGGATTGACTTTTTGTCCATGGTTTTCCCTCTTAAATAATCTGGCCTTTAAATCTTAACACATATTTTTGGGTAGAAATTCATGTCAAAATCCTACCCGTAGGATTCGTATATAGACATGGGTCAAAATTTCCCACCTCCATAACTCGGCCAAAAATCAACCGATTTTCATGAGGCTTGGCTTTTTGTTCATGGTTTTCCCTCTTAAATAATCGTGCATTTAAATCTTAACACATATTTTTGGGTCGAAATTCATGTCAAAATCCTACCCGTAGGATTCGTATAAAGACATGGGTCAAAATTTCCCACCTCCATAACTCGGCCAAAAATCAACCGATTTTCATGAGGCTTGGCTTTTTGTTCATGGTTTTCCCTCTTAAATAATCGTGCATTTAAATCTTAACACATATTTTTGGGTCGAAATTCATGTCAAAATCCTACCCGTAGGATTCGTATATAGACATGGGTCAAAATTTCCCACCTCCATATCTCGGCCAAAAATCAACCGATTTTCATGAGGCTTGGCTTTTTGTGCATGGTTTTCCCTCTAAAATAATCGTGCATTTAAATCTTAACACATATTTTTGGGTCGAAATTCATGTCAAAATTCTACCCGTAGGATTCGTACATAGACATGGTTCCAAACTTCCCATTTGCATAGCTCGATCGAAACTCAACCGATTTTCTTGAGTTTTGGCCGAGTTCTAAGAATGGAAAAAAATTAACTTAAAATCCAGTGAACAAAATGTTGAGCTCTATCCCAGAAATACTTAAAGATAGACAAAAAAGGAGTTTGAGATAATTTTATTTTTTTTTCAAACTTTTTGGATCGGAATTCAAAGTCCGATCGTCTCTAGCAGTTTGAGCTGAGAGTTGCCAAAATAAAGGGAACAATCGACAAGTTTAATGGAATCAACTGCTTGAGTGATCAATGAGGTAAATGCAATTCGGGACCTTTGTTCAGGACCATATTCAAATTTATGTCGGGCTCTGCATATCCCAGCCATTAGTTGATGAATTCAAAAAATACAAACAAACAGAGAGAGAGAGAGAGAGGGAGAGGGAGAGGGAACAAATGCCAGAGGGCACTAACCTAGGGCCGAGCCGAAATGTAATACAAGAACTGGGTGCAGCCGTTGTCGTCGACCGAATTTGAACCCGAACCCAAACTCAGGACTCAGGACTCAGGGTCAGGAATCAGCTGCTGATATAATAATGCAAACGTGGACAGCTGTCGGAAAATTGCTGAAAAATCGAATGAAAAGCCGCGCGCGCATTCAGCTCTGGCGTCTGCTTTTCCTTTTTTCCTTTTTTTTTAACAGACGAGCATCAATGGCAATCGCACCACCAAATCCAGTTTCAGTTCCAGTTCCTCTTCTTCTTCTTCATGTTGTTGTTGTTTATGTAGATCGTCAAATGATGTCCCGTCGTCGCGTCGGGTTCGTAGGGCGAGTCTCGGCCAGGCTACCGTAAATATATTTCTACCTGGTCCCTGGCACCCGTCCCGACCACATATCGAGGAGAAGGTCTTTGAACTCATCTCATCTAACGATTTGTGGGCTTCGACGGCAACAGCTGCCGCCCAAATAACCCGAGTCCCAATTTCCAGCTCCGAGCGTGAGCGAGAGATTTCGCAATGCTCAAACAAATGTAATTAAAAATACAAAGTTTCAAATTACTTGAATGAAACGTGGAACGTGTGTCCAGCTCAAGAATCCGTACAAGTGAGCCCAACTTGTTTGTATCCTGTTGCAGGACATGCTAATAAGTCTCGGGCCCCCAAACGAAAGGAGTGAAGCGCAATTTGGCGATGACGTAAACTGACTTCTTTTCTGTTCAATATACCCATCGAAATTGCCAAAAAAAAAAGGGTAGATTATTTTCGGGCATATGCATACATTAAAAAAAAAAAAAGAAAGCCAAATTTATACAGCATCAATCTCGAAAACTACAATACATGAAATTTGAAATTTATATTCTACTATTTCATACGAAGAATGAATTTATTCGAACTTAAGAATTGATTGAGAATCATGCCCTTAAGAAATAGCTCTATGGGAATAAACTGGAGACTTTTAACCTAGTAAGTAGGTTCTTCTATGGTAAAAATAAATAAAGCATATTACAAATATTTTACTTTTTGGATACTTTCCCCCAAAATTCAAAATATTATTTTAAAAGATATTGTCTAGTGTTTTAAATGCCATATTTAAACACTTCAAGATCTATGGATTCAGATGGGACTAAAGGCAACTAAGTTGATCTGGAATGTATTTCCTAGGGTGTATATGGGGTCTATGGGTTATACATATATAGAAAAAGTAGCTAAAGTCTTTTAATGACAGCTTGAGGCCGAAGTCAAAGTCGAAGTATCTTTTAGCATTTTCTAAGGTGTGGGTCCAGGGGTTATATCTAGAAAAGAGCTCAAATATTTCTAAAGACAGCTTGATTTCTGGCTTTGAGCTATCCTTTAACATTCTCTAGGGTGTGGCTCTATGGGTTATATATACATAGAAGAGAGCAAAAAAATGTTTGTAATGACAACTTGCGGCTGGCTACGAGGTATCTTTTAGTCGGGCATTTATGACTAGAGCACATTTACTTGTTGTTGTAGAAGTTGTTGTGGATGTTGTAGTTGTTGTTGTAGCTGTTGTTTTTATTGCTAATGAAACAGGCACACGAAATTTTGTTGTTGCTGTTCTTGTTGCTGTTTTACCTGTTTGCTGTTTCTATGTAGACGCCAAATGGCAAGCGGGCTGAGAGGGGGTTGATTGCTGGGTGGTGTTGCTGCTGCTGCTGCTGTTGCTGATGGCGATGATGATGATGTTGTTGTTGATGATGATAATAACGTTGATGGGGTGGTTCGCAGAGTCGTTGAAAAAGGAGTAACAATGAAATTATAGCAGAAACACAGGAACAAATAGCATTTGGGAAAAACTCAACAGACCAGGCTGCCAGCCCGTCAGTCCGCCCGCCAGTTGGTCCGCCCAGCTAGACAGACAATACGTACAGAGCCGTGAAGAAGAAGCAGAGTGCACGGAACGAACTCGTGCTTGTTTCCACTTTAATACATCATTGAAGGGAAAAAGGCAGCAAGAGCATGCCAGACACCTGGCACATTTGGCCTCTCTCTCTCTCTCTCTCTCTCCCTCTCTCGCTCTCTCTCTCGCTCGCTTTGTGTCTGGCAGGCTGTGGCAGGGGCAGGATCAACAGTTTTTGGGCTCTGGGTTGTATGTTTCTGTTTCTATTTCTGTTACAGCTGCCACTTCCTGGCCCGTGCCACGCGAGCGTCACACTTCGCTCGATACGACGGCCAAAGGAGTGCGAAAGGGAAGGGGTAGGGGGGCAGGGGCGCCACTGCGGGCGTTCTGTTTCGCTGGGCAACGCCAAAAGCGTTTGGCAAGCTGACAATTTCAGGCGCAACCAACCAACCACCCACCCATCCAGCCAGCTGGACTGGAGTCCTCGGGCTGGGCAGCTGCACTTGTAGAGCATTTCCTGTTTTTTGCACACGCTCGCAAACGCGCTCAACTGGATCCCTGGCCGCTGCCCTGGAAATGCTAGCACCTTTGTTTTTACCCTTAAACTAACGCTAATAACGCCGCGGTACAGGAACCATATTGTCCTGTCCTTGTTCCAGCTGAACGAATCTCGCTCTTGGTCCGTCTGCATAATTTTTGGTTTCCTGTCGTGACGCGTGGCTCCTACCCCGTCCGAGAAGCCATATGGCTGGTATGTTGCTCGCCTCAATACAGCTGCGCGTGCCTCTCAACGATCCCGATCCCGATCATATTTTCATTTTTATTTTAATTCACACAAGGTACAGATGCCACCCCCTAAAGCGGCTAGCGAAGCGCAACAAGCTCGCCTTTTTAGCTGGAAAAGCAGATTACAATTTGGAGAGCGAAGTTTGTTTGTGTGTGCCATGTGTGGTTTCCACCCAGGAGAACTTGGCTCGCATATTTAGGGCTTCCATTGCCATTGAGGTGCCCAATTGTAATTAGTCCAGCCGAATTCCACAGATGGTCGGTACGTTACATTTCAAGGAATATTATTGTTTATGCTAAGAGGTCCTCAAAAGGTCTGACAGCTAGGATGAATTGTAGGCACAATGAATGGCATTTCTTGGTGAAGTGCCTCAGACTCAAGAGGCCATATAAAAGGGGTTTCTGTTCCCAGTCAAATGATCCCCCATTTTCAAAAATATCGTGAGCTCAAAGTTAATGGAATAAATCATATTTGTGCCTGCTAAGCTCATCCGACGTGACAGTTGGCCAAAGTAAAAAAATATAAAAGTTTCTCTCGTTTTTTTTTCGGCACTTTATGTCCTAATTAATTAACTAAGACTTAAGCTGAGTGTTAAGAGAGAGTCTCAACGGCTTTTATATGCCCTTATATCAAAATAAATTCCCAAATTTAAATATGAATTTATTAATATTTTAACAATTACCTCAGTTAATTCTTTTAACCCGAGACCAGGTTGAATTTTTTAATTAAATCTTAAACTTAATCTGAGTGGAATCGTAAATTTCCAATGTGTCCTGACCTTTGATATACGAAAAACCTACGCCCAAGCAAATGCTTTAATGTATTGCCAGCGAGTAAGCAACACCCCACACCCTCCTTCCCTGCCAGTCCACTCCCCTTCACCCATCACCCCTCAGCCTTCAACCTTGTGCTCCCATCGCCACCTACTTGCAATCAACAATGCCGCAATCCAACGACTGTTGCTCAAAACTCCACCCCTTTAGCACATACACCCCCTCCCATCCTCCCACTAGCCAACCCTCTCTCCCCCCCACCCACCCCTTGGCCCGTCATTTTTGGCAATTTGTTCAAAATCAAAGTTCAGCAACAAATGCAATGCAACAGCAAGAGCAATTAACTCAGCACAACTGCCACATTCGACGGAGACGGCGACGGCGACTCTGTTGCAAAAAACCACCCCAAAAATGTTCAATAACAAAAAGGAGCCATGAGCCAATTCAGGTACGAGCCAAAAAGAGAGAGGCCAAGGGAAAAGGGAGAGGGTGAGGCAGAGGGAGGGACGCAACAATTGGAGGAAAAAAGCCAATGGCAAAACGAGCTGGCAATGGAACGCTTCCTGATTGTTGGGCTCCTTAATGCCGCTACACACCATCAAACAGGATTCGGATGATAAAGCAATATTCGTATGAAACCGAAAAGTATTAAAACTTAAGCTAAGCAATTGAACATTATAACAAATTATGAAAATTTTTAAAAAATATTTTTTGAAAATGTAGATAATTCGCCATTTGTTAAAAACAAAATGCGAAACTATCTTTTATACAATGAAATATTAGAATAAATTAAGAAACATTAACAAAAACGTAAATAATTTCCCCTTTGCTTAAAATGAAAAAAACCATTGCTATGTGTAAACTATTTAACACAATAATAAATTCAGAAAAAATAATACAAATATTTTATAAAAATTTTAAATAATTTTCCCTTTGCTTCAAAGAAATTCCCAACTTTTGTTTATACAATAAAAATATTATAACATACTGAGGAAAAATCACAAAAATATATTTAGAAAATGTTAATAATTTCCCCTTTGTTAAAAAGCAAAAGCAAAAAGTTTACAAAAATATATTTAAATAATTTTGTACACTTCCCCTTTGCGTCGTGTGCAGCTGCCCTAAAGACACGCAACAGCTACTATGCTGTTATTTTGGGGGTAGTTTAGGGGCTGTGTTTTCAGTTCTACGTTCTACGTTCGATTCCATGCCGTTCCATTCCGTTTCATACCGTTTCGTTTCGTTTCGTTGCGCGCTCTTCCTTTCCATTTCATTCGGCAACCCTTATAAGCGACGTTTCGTTCAGTTTAATACTCATAAGCATTCAAGAGTTGCTTACGTTCGGTTCGTTCGCATTTCTTCTCTATCTTATATAATATTATATTTTCTCCTAAATCAATTTTTTCACTACCAACAACAATAATTAAAACTCAACTTTTCAACAAAACTCGTGTCAACTAACCTAACTTTTACAACTCTAACGTCTATACTTTCTGTTTTATAAAACAAAACAAAAACAAAACAAAAAACCAAAAAAAAAACAAATATCAAAACTTATTTAAGTCGACAACAACAACAATATTTCATTTGAACTTGTTTACCAAAAATCAAAAATAATAAAAAATAAACAACAACAATAATTATTATAACAACAACAAGAACAACAACAAGCCAAAAGGATATATGGAGCAATACAATTACCAAACCCGACCCCCTCGCAGTTGACCGAACCGCTTTATTTTAAGGCCCCCCTCGCCCCCCTCGCCGACCACTCGTTGTGTAAAAACAAACGTAAACGTAAACGCAAATGTAAAAATCGATAAACCACACGCAGCCAACGCAAACGCAGCACAACGTGTCCCTCTGTCCAGAGAGACCCAAAAAAAAAACACCCAAAAAAACAAAAAAAAGGCCCCAAACTCGAAGTTGACTACGGCAACTCGACCCGCAGAGAGCACGAATAAAGCGCAGAAATGTGCAAAGTGGCTGTGAAATTTGAAGTATCCTAACCAAAAACCCCAAAAACCGCAAACCAAAAACCAAAAACCGCAAACCAAATTTATCAAGCTATTATATACAAAAAAAAGAAGAAGGGAAGACCCAATAAAATGCAATTGACAATTGTAAATTGAGAATTATGATCGAATGGGGCTAGACGCAGCAATGCGAATGCCGAGCCATAAACACGAACTAAGTCAACTCTAAACTCTACTTTTGATTTCGGCGAGCGCAATCTATTTTTCATATGCGAAATAAAAAGTGCAACATTTCCTTTCCGCTTTGCCACCAAAAAATACCCCCTCGGATGGTCTTTGCTCGCACGAAACAAACAACTCGCTTCAGCACTTAACACACTCTCAACTAGCCTATCAATCGCTCAATCGCTCAATCAGTCAGTCTCTCAATCAATCATTGTTACCCCAATCAAAATGCCGCGCTGCCTGATTGCCAAAAAATGGAAGGCATATCCCTGGCTGGATCGCTCCGAGGATGCGGCCACAACGACGTCGACGACGACGATGACGTCGACGAGCTCCCGGGAGGAGCAGCTGTCGCCCAATCTCAAATCGCGTCGCTCCACGCTCGACGACGACGAGGAGATCGATGTTGTTGGCGACAAGCTCCATACCAAGTCCGACAAGCAACGCACAATTATTGCCACAACAGCAGCAGCAGCAACAGCAGCAGCAACAAACGACAGCACAACAACAACATTAACAGCAACAACAACACCAACAACAACAGCAACACCAACAGGAACAACAACAACAACAACGGCAAAGTGCTGGGGACCCAGCTCACCAACAGCGGGCACCACGGCGCCAAGTCCGCCGCCGCATTCGCCGGAGGCAGCGACGCGAGGAGCCACCAATGTCTACAATGGTGAGTAGAAAGAAAGGACTACAGAGACAGCACACCAAAAAAAATAAAAAAAAGGAATAGCACTCAAATTTCTGCTTAAAAATTCTTAAATTAGCTGTAATACGCTTTACCTAAGTTTAAAATACTTATTTCAAGAAATGTCAAATACAAATGCAGCTTAAAACATGCTTTTGCGAAACTTGTTAGATTTAGTACAGAATTTGAGTCTTGTTCCAGGCATTTTTGTTTCTCATTTTAAGCTGTATCCCACTTTTCTTCAAAAGTATGATTCGTATTAAAGAGTTTTCGTCTTATTTTAAGAAATTTTTGTTTTGATTTGAAAGAATTTTCATATCTAAAAGCAACGTTTAGCATTCTTCTCCTAAACATTTTAGACTTAGTACCAAATTTGAGTCTTGTTTTAGGAATTTTGTTTGCCAGAATTTAAGAATTATCCCAATTTCCTTATTATTATTTATATTCAAGAGCTTTCTACTCATTTTAAGAAATTTCATACCTAAACGCAGTTTAAAATATTCTTCTGAGAAACTTATTAAATTTAGCACCAAATTTGAATCTTGCTTTAGAACACTCATTTTTAAACATATCCCAGATTTGTTAAGAAAATGATTTATATTCTAGAGTTTTCTTCTCAATTTTAAGAAGTTTCTGTCTAGATTTAAGTATAACCTTCTTAGTTTTTCCTGTGAGTAATAAGCTCTTATAAAGGTTTTACCCAATTCCTTATCAGGATATGTTGCATCCTTAGCATAGCATACTTTACGGCGTCAAAGAAATATTTTCAATATCCCAATTGAACAACTTGCAGCAAGAGTTTTTCTTCTCATTTTAAGGTATTAAAATTTTAATTCGTGCACAAAATTCCTAGTTTCTTTCCCTGAGTGAACGAGACGTTAGCTTCAAGCTTTAGCCACAACTGCTTGGCAACAATTGTTGCATACTTTTCTGCATAAAAATTTAAAAATAATATCAATATCCAAATTGAATAAGTTTCTTGAAGCAAGAGAATTTCTTCTCATACTAAGAAATTGTAACTGAGTGCACGAGATTTTCGCTGGAAACTTAAGCCCAAACATCTAGCCAAAAATGGTTGCATACTTTTCAGCATATACATTTTAAAATATTTTCAAAATACCAATTGAATAACTTTCTTAAAGGATGAGTTTTTCTTCTCATTTTAAGAAATATCAAAAATTTTCGGAGCTTCTTTCTCTGAGTGAACGCTTTTCCCAAATTTTCTAGTCAAAATTTTTTGCAAACTTTTCAGCATACATTTTTACTATAGCATATTTATGAAGCGTAAGGAAGCAAGCATTCAATAACCGTTTCTATAGATTTGAGAAGGTTTAGGAGGACAGAAATAATTGACATCTGCGACTTGCTTGGCCCAAACTCTAAGCCCAAATGACCCTTTACCTTCTTCTGGTGACCTTTGCAGGCTACACGCGTGAGCTGTCGCCGCTGCATTACACCGCGTACCTGCCCCGGATGGAGAGCGAAATAACGGTTATACGAGCGGCGGCCACAGCGCTGGTGGCAGCAGCCACCACAAATGGAGGCGGGGAGGTGGAGCAGCAACAGCAGCAGCAGCAACAACATTTGGCCGCCTATCAGACGCCGCCCTCGTCGACGACATCGTCGCCCTCATGCTCGCCCGGCCATGGCGATAGATACAGTCACAGTCCCGGCATGGTGCACATCAAGACCGAGTCCGGCCAGACGAGCAGCGAGCGCAAATGCTTCAGCAGCACGGGCGCAACGCTATCGCTGCCGCCCAAGAAGAAGGACATCTACAGGCCGTACTCGCTGGACGACAAGCCGGCGCACGGCGGCTATCGGAGGCGTGTGCCCGCCGAGGAGGACCTGCACGCCGCCCACGCCATACTCGATCTAAGCGCCTCGACCGCATTCCACCCGCCCACGCAGCCACACCAGCTGCAGCAGCACCAACAGCAGCCATATCTTGGCCACATGGAGGCGCATGCGCAGGTGCGGAGCACGTCATCGATTGCCGAACTGGCGGCTGCGGCCAGCGTGGTTAACGAACAACGCCCCTTGAGCAATGCCTCCAGCGCGAGCAGCAGCCACCTGCCGCCCAGCAGCCCGGCCAGCAGCCAGAGCAGCCAGAGCAGCAGCCGGAGCAGCAGCCAGGTGCAGAACGAGAACAGCAACACGACCAACACGAACCAGCTGCGTCCTGGTCTGTCTCTGGAATGCGATGTGGATGGGGATGGCGATGTGGATGGCGGGCAGGCGGCCAAGACCGTGGCGTACACCTACGAGGCCTTCTTTGTGAGCGATGGCCGCTCCAAGCGCAAACATGTGGCCGATCCCGCCGCCATTGTGGTCCAGGATCAGCAAAAAACCAAGTACACGTGCTCCGAGTGCGGCAAGCAATATGCCACCTCCAGCAATTTGTCGCGCCACAAGCAGACGCATCGCTCCCTAGACTCGCAGTCGGCCAAGAAGTGTCACACCTGCGGCAAGGCGTACGTCTCGATGCCCGCCCTGGCGATGCACGTGCTGACGCACAAGCTCTCGCACAGCTGCGGCGTTTGCGGCAAATTGTTCTCGCGCCCCTGGCTGCTGCAGGGCCATCTGCGTTCCCATACCGGGGAGAAGCCGTACGGATGTGCGCACTGCGGCAAGGCATTTGCGGATAGGTCCAATCTGCGGGCCCATATGCAGACGCACTCGGTGGACAAGAATTTTGAGTGCAAGCGCTGCCACAAGACGTTCGCGCTCAAGTCGTACCTAAACAAGCATCTGGAATCGGCTTGCCTCAAGGACGAGGAGGAGCTAATGATGGCCATGTCGCTGCATGGTCACACCGATAGCAACAGCGAAAGCGGCGCTAGCTTGGCATCGCCCCCTCACGAGTTCCTCGAGCGTGTCAAGGTGGAAGCGCCCGGGAATGGAATCGGAGGAGGAGTCGGAGTGGGAGTTGGAGGCGTCAGCTATGCCATGTAAATGTTGAGTAAGTGTGGCCGTATGCCAAAAAGCCCTAGTTAATTTACCGTTAATGTTAAACAAAAAAGTTATCGTTATCGAATAGCGATTATCCGTTCGATGGCCGTTATCGTTATCGATTACAGCTAGCAGTTTTTATAAATGAAAAGAAAATGAAAAAATACGATTACATACTTGACATCACAATACGTCCAAAAAGCAAGTGTAGTAGAGCAACACAGAGACTGTAGAAATTCGCATTAGACACCTTAGGCAGCAAATACCTTAAAGAAAATAATATAAAAAAAAAAAAGTATTAAAAATAAATACAAAAAAGCGAAAACAAACTAAATACACTTAGCGAAACCTAATCTCGTTCTTCTTTTAGTCTTAAGCGAGTTGAACATTCCTAGCCCCAAAAAAGAGAAAAACACAAAACCCTAACCCATATATATATATACTACATATATATATATATATATATATATAACACACACGCCACGAACACACACATGAAAGCCTTTTGCAGCAGGTGCAAACCGAATGCAATCCAAAACCTGAACTTGAGCAATTCTCTCTATGCTATATCTATATAACTATCTAACGAAATATATACACATTAATGATGTACTATAACCTGTAGCTCTATCCAAAAACTCTTAGTCTTTAGCTCTCCTCTCTAAACAACTTCTCCTTAATCCAAAAACAAAAAGAAAAAACTAAGTAAAACGAAGACGAAGTGATTAAAATTAATGCAACGAATACAAAAGCAAATGCAATGTTTCTCAAACAACGAATTAGGTCGTAAGGGCAGCCTATCTATAAGTCAGTTTATAGTAGCGCCACGTTTTCTCACAACATTCTTAAACTAAGTCACATTAAAGAAAAAAAAAAGACGATTAGCACTCGAAAAGAAACGAAATTCGTAAATTCGAAATCTAAACAAAATTTAATCAAAATGACAACGCAAAGCAATATCTACCCTATACTTATTATAGAAGATCATCATCAGAATATTTATTATTGGCACATTTGAATCGATTTTATTTTGATTTCGCAGGCTAGAGGCTAGGAAAAGCGCGGTGGAAAACAGATTTGGGCATATTATTTGCATTAATAGCCAGGCTCAGTTTCATGTCCCAACATTATAAAGTTAGTCAATTAACATTCCAGGCAATTACAAGAAGAAGAAAAAAAAACATAAATTTTATACATAAATATACACAAAGGATGTATTTAAAAAGAAATCTAGTCGCTGTCTAACAGCAAGTTTTTATTTAAAGAAAAGAAGGAAGGAAAGGGAAAAGGAAAAAGGACCCCGGAGCCCAGTAAATAGTTTTAGAGCATTGCATTCTGTTGTGGCCCATTTGAACGAACGAAAGAATTCGCGACCAAAAATGATGATTTGAAGCCTTTTATCGAGTCCGTATTAATCGATTAATCGATAAATCGCATTAATCGTGCCCCTCAAACACCAGCAAATAGATGTATATCGAGTGTGATCTAGTCTCAAGCATTTAACAGTACACTTCGTCCATGCGTAAAAAACCAAAACAAGAAAACAAGAAACTACTTTTGCACTTTTCAAAACTTACCTAGTACGATATTACTTACACCTACTTAAATTATGTAGCTCATACGTTCATTTATTCTCAATTACACCACACAACATAAGACAAGTACGCGGCACAAACATGTATATAGTATTTAATCCAAAAATCACTCAACTGAAATCAGCTTCAGCGACCGATCTCAATAAAAAACGAACAAGAAAAAGTGCAACGAACTTTGTGGCCATAGTCGTAGAGAACTTAGCCTAAAAAGTAGCAATGTTTAGATCAACCCTGTCGAAACTTGTTGATATGTCTAAGCGAGCGAGATGGAATATATATATAAAGATATATATACAAACATTTAGAATACGTATGTAGCTGCGTAATATTTACAATTATATATACATACAGCATAAAATTATATATACATATATATACATATATATATATATTATTTAGACATAGTATACATTTACTCCTAAGTTAACCTAGTAAGTATATAATCACGACGAGAATTATTTTTATACTGTTAAAAGTAAAAGCAATACGAGTTTTGCGCTGTCTCCAAGAAATCTCCAAATCGAGGCGAGCGAGCAGCGCAAAACTTTTAATCGAAGCGAAACGAATCGATATCGAAATAGTTATCGAAATCGTTATCGAAATCGGCTAAAGTACCAAAGCAATACTCAAACAAAATGCGAACAAAAGGCAAAACAACAAACGAATATTCAATTATAACTAAAAGACAAAAAGCTACTTATAGTCATAGTTACCGAAGATTATTATTTTTTTTCTGTTTGTATTTCTCTAAAAGTTCGTTTAAGATTTACAAAGCGAAAGGAAATGTTTTGTTAAAGCCCGGCAATAATATTCAATTTTGTATAACAATGCAAACAAGTTAAAAAGTAACAACAAAAAAAAACACAAAAAAATGCATAATTAATTATGTGAATGAAAGCAATAACATAAAGGTTAATCAATTTATTAGTATCTAAGTAAATATAAGGTTGAAACTATTTAAAATTAGTAAAAACAGCACACATGTATTTAAAAAACAACAAAAAGCTAACAAGAAGCAATTATAATGTTTTTAATATACAATATACATATACATAAATACTTACACAATACAACACAAAAAAAAAAAAACTAATTGTTTTTAATTTTTCAACAAAATTACATTTTATGATTTTCAAGACTTAAAAATCTGGAAAACTGGACTCTTAAACTTCTTTTCAACTCCTTTTTTTTTTGTTTTTACTCCGAGTGATTGAAGAAGAGTTCTGGCATTATTTTTGTTAGTTCATAAAACGGATAAATAAATAAAAAACAAGAACCGAAAGCAATTCGAATGTTGTGATATTCCCACACACACACACACACACAAAGTATCATTAGTTATCATTAATTTTGCTCAATTGATAACAAAAGGAAAAAAAATGATTGAAATGAGCTCCAGGAAACTATAAACAACTTAACGTGTATCGACAAGCAATAAAAGGTAGTTGTAAATCTTAAAAAAAAAATATTAAATGAAAAATATATATATATATATATATATAAATTGAGATACTTTTGAGCAGAAATTTTGAAATTTTTAAAATAACCAAAAGACACGTAGTACATTAAATAAACGCATATACATCTAGGAACACACACACATATATATATACAGATATATATATATATTATATTTGGAAAAGCTTTAGTCCAGCAAGTTTTTTTGTTTTCAAAAAAGTGCCCGTTTTATGGTTTTCATTTTGGGTTCGATAGGTTTCGTCATCTACGCGCACACACATGTTATCGGTTCGTCCAGCATTATAAGGATCATGGCAAATATTGTTAAAACAAAAAGAAAAAGAAATTGTTAAAGTTGATACATTTTTAGCATAGCATATTAACTACATAGTTGTATATTGTCGGAGCCAGCGCAACTTTAAATACTTGCAATTGTTGAATTCAGTATTTGGGTAGCATTAGGTTCATGATCCATTGTTTTCATTATCTGTTGCTGACCCCCCTTCCCCCCTCATTGTTGCCCAGAACAATGTTGTCCCTTTTGTGTCAATGCGTTTTAACGAGCGCTCGTTAGGTGGAGGAGGACCCAAACAAAGGCAAATGTAATAAAATAAAAATGTAAGAAAAGCATCCCCAGCCCCAAAAGCCAACCCTTCCCCAGCCTAACCCAGTTTGGCAAAATATTCGAGTGCCGCACATTTAATTCCAAGTAATTTCATTTGCATTGGGTCTGTACATAGGATATTATTATTAGTATTATTATATTTATGATTTATCATTTGTAGACCGCAAACAAAAAAGAAAGAAAGCGAACACGTAGTGAAAATTAAAATTATGTATAAATAATGAGCATCAGCAATGATTAAACAATAAAAAGACTTGGCACGTTAACACAACAATTTTCAGAAAATGAAAACAAAATTAAAAACGAAAACGAAAAAAAACTAAGCATAAAATCTAAACATTAATTATAAATATGCAAAATGAAGAAGAAGAACAACAACAACCAAAATAAAAGACTTAACACTTCGAATATATATTATGAAAAAACAAAAAACAAACTTATATTTACATCTATTGTATATGGTATGAGTACTCTATAAACATAATTGATAAACAAACAACGACAACGAAAAGCAACAGAAAAAGCAATAGCAATAATAAATTAAACTTAACAATGAGCAATGAGCCATGAGCAATGAGCATTGAGCATTGAGCAACGAAAGGCAACAGAAAAAGCAATAGCAATAATAAATTAAACTTAACAATGAGCAATGAGCAATGAACAATGAGCCATAGGCCATGATCAATGAACAATGAGCAATGAGCATTGAGCAATAGAGCATTACGCGTTTAAGGTAACCAAAAAGTATTATAGCGCATTGAGTAACTTTGAGTAAATATTTGGAATTCGTTAAACTATTGCGATAAGTAAGCGAAAACCCAAATTATTTATATGGCACTCTAAATACCAATATACACATACATACTACCATACATATACATATATTGGATATATATACAAATACAAATACAAATTTAGCTTTTAATTTATTGATTAGCAGTAAATATATAAATAATTAAATAAGCCGTAGCAACTTTTGGATTTAGCTGCAAAACGAATTGATTAAATGATTATTAGTTACCAATATATATATATATATACCATATATATACTTTATATATATATATATAAAGGTAGAATTGTTTTTTGGCATATTGTTATCGCAACTTTTGTGCTGCTTTTGACGAGACCAATTGATGTACTTTATACAACGAATATGAAAATCGAATATGTAAACGAATATGAATATGAAAATCATCTTATGTTTTTGCATATAGGTGCATTGTTGCGATAGATATACAAACAAAAATGGAACCTAAAAGCAATACCTATTTTGAGCGAGACACACACACCTACACACACACACACCTACACACACCTGCGAGGCATAGTTGAAATAGCGTAGAAATCATTTTTAAACTTGTATTTAGAGCACACAACGTAGCATTGTAGAGAAAGTAGCTTGGCAATTACATATTATTATGATTAACAACAACAAGAACAACAGATACAAGATACAAGATACACGCGACAAGATACAGATACATTTATAAGTACACAAAGTGCGAGTGCGCCTAAATTTAGCATAAGCTTACAATTAGACGTACGACTAACAGCACCTTAGTGAGCCAGCAAGAATTCTGTACCTAGAACTACTTACTAACAAAAAAGTAAAGAAAATAAAATTAAATAAAAATAATTAATGAATAAAATAAAAAGCACACACATACACACACACATATATACATACATACATGCATACATTATGTATTTTATTGCATTGATAACAAGAAAAAAAAGAAAATAATATGCATTATTATTATTATAACTTATATACACGGAAAATGCGTTTATTATGCGATGATATTATATACATTGGTACATTATACATTTTATATAGATTGTACGCATTATGTATATGACATTCATGTACATCAACACACACACACACACCCACACACACACAAGTCCTGGCACGCCAGCATCAAAAGAAAGGTAAAAATTAAAAACTAATTAAAATGTTTGCGATAATTTACTTGGCTGGCGGCTGCCTTCGAATGTCAATTTGCAAATTGGTCAATTTCAATTTAGAAAAAAAAAACAAAAAAAAACTAAACAAATCGTTTCGTATTTAATAAAGCTAAGTTGTTGAAATTGAGCCGCAAAACAAAACAAAACAACATCATGAATTTAAAGAAAATACAATGAATATAACAGAAAATGTCTTCAGTTCGATGCGTGGTTTCCATTGAGGTCTGAGTACAGAAAATATATATATATATAAAGTACTTGAACCAAATTGATTTATATATTATTATAATCCAGCATTATAAAGGCCCACACCTACACATTTATATAAACATTAAAAACATTACAAATACAAATTCAAAAGCAATGGCAAAGTTAAATGCATAGTTACTAACTACTTAAAAGAACAAGACGAAGAAAAGAAAAGGAAAAGCCAAGCGTTCTGTAAAACATAAACGTACATAAGTATATATTATATTATATTTTCATAACACATGACAAATTTATACATGAAAAATGAAAAATGAAAAATGCGAAGAATGCAAAACAACTTGCGTAGTAAATGAGAAAAACGAACAAAACATAGTAAATACAAATAAACAAAAAAAAATCTGAAAAAATGTATAAAAAAAAACAAACAAACAAATACTTGAAAAGTGCGTTTCATTTGAACTGAAAGCGAGAAAAGCCAGCAGGGGGCGGGGCTGAGAAACTTTCTGCCCAGCATAATGGGCCATTTGCAGTTGGGCTTTCGCAATAGATTACTTCAATAAGAAGCTGTCAATGGGCACGTCAAGACATTTCAACTGGATGGTAAGCAATTGCAGTTGCAAGTTTCAAGAGAAATTAATAAAATTATGGAGAGATAAATAATTTTAAAACAAGTAAGAGGCTCTAGTGGGGAGTTAACGGCTATTTGCAGCAAACGCGTGTCATTATAAGTATACGTTTTCTTTTGTGTTTCTTAACCGATCTTGATGAAATTTTTAACAGTAGATCCTATTGTGCCATAGAATATATACAATATATTCTCAAAAACACAATTGCATTAAAATTGTGTTTTAAATTGATAGGCAGTTCAAATAGGTATAGTTTTTGATTATTAGCTATGTTTTGTAGATGGGGCCGTGGCGATAGCTAGAAAATGGAAGATATTTGATATGTATATAGTATTCACAAAGTTACTTGCCAAATTTGGTGACCCTAGCTCTTATAACTTACTAGATTTGCTCTAAAAACAGGTAATTGAAATCGATTTTGATCGATTACTTGGAAAAGTGGCAAGTTATCGATTGTCGGAAACAAACTGGTACTGCGTGTGCACTGAGGAGCTACGTTTTAAAATTCAATTGTGTATGCTTTATGGGTTGGAGATGCTTTCTACTGTCTGTTACATACATTTGAATAAAATACATTATACCTCTTTTACCCATTTTTAATGGATCCAGGGTATACAAAATATTCAACAGCATCTCCCTGAAACCCTAGTATTCAGCTTTAAGCCAAATTTGTCTGCGTGGAAAACCAAGTTGACGAAGCAAAACATCAAGGCACAAAACTAGTCGCTTTTTCTGATAAAACTCGTGAAAATCTGCAGCTGTCCTTCTTCTTCTAGTTGTTGTTGTTGTTTGTTGAGCACATTTTCACATATCATAAGGTTTTATGCTTATTAAAAGGCAACAGCCAAAAATTGAGCATAATTTATATGATTTGCCTATGAGGCAATCGCAGTAGCAAAAATGCTGTTTATGGCCCCCGATCAATGGGACGAGCTCCAGCAAGAGCTCCATGATGGTTTTTAGTAGATTGTCCGCCTCAGACGAAGATGGCTTATTTACCCGGTGCCCAGTGGCACACATACATATACCAAATAGTTTGCCGGCGGATGAGCAACCCTTGAGGGGGGGGACGGGGCGAGGGTTTGAACTGGCGACAACACAAAGTCACTGGAATTTTGGGATTCAACTTGGGGCTGGGGCTGGGGTCGAAACTGGCAACAGGGTTCGCTTAGTGGCGGCTGCGTTGGAGACGGAGACGAAGGGGGTGGTGAGGGGTCTGTTATCCAGCAAAACAATCAACAGCGCGCTTTTTAAGCCATGCCAGATATATTTTCTAATGCTTTTTTTCTGTAACTTTCCACATTCACCCTTGTTTTTCACGCTTCGAGCGGTTTATGGGCGTCGTCTCCGTCCGGATTGTTGTTGTTGTTGTTGTTGTTGTTGTTGTCATCCCCGCGGCCAGAAATTGTAGGCTCAATTGAGGTCCCGGGATTGCCATTGGCATTGGGACTTTGTTTGCGGCCGTGGCTATGACTCTGACTGTGACTGTGACAGGGCTTGGGCTTCTGGTTTCTTTTTGTCGCCTGGCATGTGTCGGTCGCTCTGTATCTACAAGTACGTGTATCTTTTGCCTTTGTTGCGCGTGAATTGTTGCCTTGTTTACTATGCCCTTCAAATTATGCACTATCTGGCCGTGGTTGGGGGTGTGGACTTGGTTGCCTTGGACGGAGCGGAGATTGCATTAAGATAAATTTAACTGAATCAATTTGCTTAATAGCCAATTGAAGAGCAAGCCAGCGCGAAAAGAAACAACAACAGCAGCAACAAAAAATAAAGCCAGAAAAACAAAAACAAAAACAAAAATAGAAATAGAAAAAAAAACCAACCAAAAAGAGAGTCTCCAGTTTTAGTGTCATTTATTTTAACGTTGATTTCTTCCTATCCATTTATTTACATTGCACACTTCTCGCTAGTGTAACGCCCCCCAACCATGCCCACAACCATACCCCCGAACCATGCCCCCAACTCCCACCTAGCCACCCCCTGATAATGAAACGCCGTCCAGCTGGCTTAATACAAACGCTCTTAAACAGTAGCAAAAAAAAAAGGAAACAATGATAAAAAGACAATACCAGAGAGAGAACAAGCAAATGTGCTCTAGTTGGGCGTACCTGACTAGGCGATACCCTGTACATATAGTCGAGATGACTTTATTCAAAACTATCTTATACTAGCGAGTATACCCCGGCCTTGCCCGTGACACGTATAAAATAAATTTACCCAAAGATCTTTAAAAGTGATTTAGAAACCGATCGGACGGTAATCAAAAAACTTTCATACAACCGTTTTCCGCCAATTTACCACTGTTGCGGGTGAAACTAGTTCAGCATTTTTAAATAACTTTGGGGATTTTAGTCCAATATTAATTTCATTTTCATTTTCAGCTGAAATGTGGTATACAATAGTATGTATTTACCAAGGTGGAATGCTCTATTTCTATTTCCAATTTGGGGTGGGATTCGGTATCTAATAAGTTGAATATTCTGTACCTCTTGTAAGCTCCGAGATCGTAAAATCGATTCTTATCCATTTCGCACAAACAGAGTAAGTTATCGAGTTATCTCTGCGCAGCTAATGTGTTCTTATACTCCACCTTTAAAGCTAGCTTAGGACCTTAGATGGACCAACAAACAGCCAGACCGACAGCCATATGGAGCTAGATTAACTCGTAAAATATATTTAAGAAGAATATATATTACTTATGGGCTCGGAGCAGCATTCTTCTGCCTGCAACATAAATGTACACCAAAGCAGTATACCCTTTCTCGTCCACTGTCAATGGTTACAGGGTATAAAAACAGTCAACGAAATTTTTCCAAATCTCGAAAGTGGCGGCAAAATTATATAAGCGTTGCATAAGCTGCGGCAGGCATTGGCTTTTCTTTCGCAGCTTTGGTCAATTTCAATTTCAACTTCAATTTCAATTTAGCTGAGAGACTGAGACTCCAAAAGTAACCCCATTGCATAAGAAATCTATGCACTACACTACCTAAGTACCATTAGTCGATGGGCGGGACAGGGCAGGGCGGGGCAGGGTCTGGGGAAAAAGTGCCTGGCATTTAGAAGCGGATGTTCCGATTCACATTTCGCAATGCAATGATAAAGTTCGCCAGTTCCGGCCGCTCCGGGTCTAAAGACTCGCCCCGCTAGCGAGGGTATTTCAGCAAGATTCTACACTTCTCATTTTAAATAAATAAAATAAAACAGCAGTTAAATAGCCGATTGTTAAGTACCCTTTTTGGTGGTAGAACACATGTGCTAAGTATTTTTAATGTTGCATTGATTTCGTGAATGTGAAGAAACAGGCTCACGAACCTAACCCTATGGCAAACCAGTTAGAGCCGTTAATCGAACTAGTCCTGATGAAAACATGCATCGACTGGATACTGTCGATGACTGTGGAAAACCAGGCTCACGCAAATGAGCCTTAAGGCAAGCTAGTTCGAACTGTTAATCGAGCCAGCGACTATTTTTTAGCCAATCCTGATGAAAACATGCATCGAATTGTTTACTGTTGGTGAATTTGACAAAAACAGGCTCATGAACATACTCTTATGGCTAGAAGTCGCTTCGAACCAGCGACTATTTTTGTTCCAGTGTTAATTAAAACATGCATCGTTTGGATACAGTCGACTTTGATGAAGACTATATATATTTTTTTTAACCTATTCCCATGCACATTTCGCTACAAAATCAAGGTATCCTATTTATATGTCACTTAAAGTTCAATTAAACCCAAATTCAGTTGCGTTTCGACTAAATCCAAAGAAGTGGACAGCTTAAGGGAAATTAATTTCGATTGGCTTTGGGAGTGGAGCTTGATTCTCTTTTGAAACGACCCTCGCATAACATATAGAGGGACAGTCAGGTGTTGTCTGGCCAGGTGATACGCACGTGTGTTTGTGTGTGTGTGTGTGTGTGTGTGGGAGGGTCCTTGGCCAAGCCAAGCCAAGCTGATTTGCATGACGCCAAAAGGTGCGTAGGCGGGGTAAAAAAAAGCTTCGAATCGCTTTGAGGGGGGGCTCGCGCTTATCGGAGCTGATGAATCTGTTGGAGCTGTTTTGGATTGAAGGTAATTGCCGCGAAGCGCCCATTTTTCGCACGGATCGCTTACGCACATGTCCATAAAAATAGATAGCATGTGCCGAGCGCCGGATATGGCAGCCAGGAGCAGCAGCTCCTGGTTGGGAAGGACTTCTGCGTTTAGACTATGCAACTAATTACAGGGATTTTAATTATCGCACACTGTGCGCTCAGCTGTTGCCTGGTTGGATTTCCTATATGGACTAGTCTATTCAAAATTGTTGCTGTTGTTGTTTTTGTGGGTGCAGGCCTAGGCATAGGCACGTCCTGAGCCTAGGCACGCCCTGAACGACAGTTACAAACAGCCGGGGGGAGGATTGCGGCAAATCGATTGATTGTGGCCAAACACGCAGCGTTGGACAGGATAAATCAAGCCCCTGACATTTTCTTATGCCCCTCCTAGCGTGCGTGAACTTCGTTAATGCACAAAATAGAGCCAAAGCTGAAGCAGCAGCTGGAACAGGAGGAGGAGGGGGTGGGAGTCAAGGCGGGAGCAGGCAGCGGCAACAGGCCCCGGACATATATCCATATAAAAGCCAATATCCAATTCCCGAAACTCTGCGCGTAATGGACTGAAATCCAATACAGAAATATGCATGAAACACACACACACAGAGGCACACACATGCACACTCTCTCCCTCTGGGCTAGAGACAGACTCCAACGCAGATGTCAAGGAAATATGCGCCGTTTAGTCACAACTGTCAGTTTTCAATTGATTTGTCGAGCAACTGGCTGCTGCGGGGGGTTATGGAGGGGAGGCGGGGGGAGGTAGAGTGGGGTGGGGCGTCCATCAAAGCCAACAAAGCAAATGTGAAAACATTAAAGCCATTTTGGTCGAAATATGAAATATGGCTGCGATAGTTCCACATTCCCCCATTCCTCCATTTGCCCATTGCCTTGGCCATGCCCATTTCCATTTTGGCAGCGCCCGGAGCTCGCTTAGCTCCTACCTAGAGATGGACGTGAAGCGTGTTTTTTTCTCCATGCCACGACGAATTCGTGCTGGCAAAATTCAATTTTATGACTCCATGCACAAGGGTTTCTTTTAACATGACAAACACGATCTCTAAGTCAGACCAGGTAAAACTTTTGACGCAAACTCAAATGCGACATTTATATTCTAAAATATTAGTTTAAGACTTTTGCATACATTAGTCAAGTTAATACTTCATATTCCTTTAACATCAGATAAGATTCCAAAGGAACTCAAAAAATTAACAATTATTTATCTCTATATAAAGCTGTTTTTCCTGACTGACTGACTGACGGACTGACTGACTGACTGATTGATTGACTAACATTCTGACTGACTGACTGATTGATCAACCCCCAGCCCAAGTCGCAATTTTCACTCTTGTCACCTTATGTGATAAAGGTCCAGACGGGATTTTGGGAAATTCCACCCGGATGTGTGGAAAAATAGCGAAAATCCGTTTGTATGCAACTTTTTTGCTTACAATCCAATCGTCTTCAAAATCATTTTCAAAGATCTTTGTAAGAAAATTATTTGAAAAGTTCTTGGGCAGCAAATGCGGATCAAAAGCTTTAATAAACGAAAGTTTATTCTTCAGATTCAAGATTTCCATCGCAAGACTAACATGGGCGGAAAGCGTGGATTCCAGCACTAGGTTCTTTTTATGATGCACTTAAAACATATTTTTAAATAGAAGTTGGTATTATAATGGGATGAAGTTTACATAGTGGAAAAGTAAAAACATAAAAACGTTCCACGGACAAGGCCGGGCAATGCCCGCTAGTTTTGGTCCTATTGTCCTTTTGTCTATGTTTTTCGTGCCTTTTCGAATTAGTTGGGAACCGATGACCGCGGGGTCATCTCTAGACCACAGCGTTCTGTTCGTTTCGCTTGGCCGCCAAAAACTTGTTTGCCAGTCATGCAGCAAGTCAATTTTCGTATCGTCATTGTTAACATCATCAATTTGTGTGCTTAATTTGGAAACTGACGCGCAACAAAAGGGAGAAAGGACGTGGAATCGAGGAATCTCGCCCAGGAGCAGGAACAGAAACAGGAGCAGGAATTACCTTTAAAGACGAGCAACATAAATTGAGATGCTGGCGAATTGTTTATTACATTTTCACACACTTGACGAAAGTGCGGCGATAAATGCCAAAGAGCTCATATATGGCCAGGGCCAGCGACAGGATATGAGCAGGACTTAAGGATACGTGTAGATGTCGATGGGGCTGGATAAAACGAGGCAGCCTTGGGGGCCGAAAATCAAAACAATTGCAGCTCAATTCAATTGCTCGCATCAGGAGCAGGACCAAGGAGCGAGTTCATGAGGTTATGATTTGGGCTGGCAACCCTAGAATAAACAGTTACGATTGTGTTACAATTTGTTACAACTGTAAATGTGTGCGAGTCGAAAGCTGAGAAAGCTCTCGAGGGACTTTTTAGCCAATATAAATTTTGATCCTTCTTGAAAAATGGCGAGCAAACATAAATAGCATCAAGTGGAAAACTGAACGTTAACGAACAAGCCATCAGAGGGGTGAGGTGGTAAGGGGGATAGGGGAGTGGGGGCGTAGCGGGTTGGCGGGGGCGTCGACGACATAAATGAGCGGCGGACTGAGCGCACATTTAGCAGCAAACAAACAGACTTACACGCACACACACACAAACAACACACGCACACAGACACAGACTAACACGCGCACACACACATATACACACACACGCATAACCAGAGAGAACGACACGCACAGCGGCTGTGAAGGACAGCCAATGTTAGAGCTACACATATGTGCCTGTGTCTGTGTATATGTGCCTGTGCCTGTGCATGTGTCTGTGTGCTTTGCTTGTATTTGTAATAAAAGCGATGAAAATGGCAACAACAACAATGACAGCAGAAAGGAAAACGAAATGGCAAAATAAATTGAAAGAGAAACAAATAAAAATCAACGAGAAAGGCTGCAAAAGTGGCGGAAAAAAAAACGAAAACGAAAAGGAAGCACAGTCAGAATAAGAGAGAGAGAGCGAGAAAGAAAGAGAGAGAGAATTGTAGCAGTAGCAAGCAAATATTGAACGCACAATAACAACAACACACACAAACACACACACACACACAGAAGTTGAAGGAAAATAATCGTCGATAAAAAGCTGGCGCCAAGATACCCGTAATATGAGCTAACCATTGCCCCTGCCCGGCCTGAGAGAGAGGGAAAGGCAAGACGCAATCCCCCCCTACTGCCACCTCCCACCTCCCACATGGCAAGTGGCTTCGCACATCACAGGGCATTATTGGGTGACATGTGAAGAAGCTCTAGGCTTGAAGCCTGAACAGCTTCGGATTTAGCCCCACTTGAATTTGTGTTTTACAAGATACAATTCGGTTAATTCCAAAGAAAAGTTAGTCGAGCATGCCAACTGAGTGGGAGAAGAGTAAACTAGACATCTCCTTGGCCCTTAAGGTCGAAAAACTTAATGCAAATTTAACATTTAATAAACCAACAAAAAATGTCAAAAAAAGAAGGTTAAGAATAATCGGAAAGATATAAGAGAACTTTAACAAGAATGTTATTATCTCAAACTGTACAAATAAATATTTTTGTAGAAAGAATTCGAAACATGTATGAACTAAGCGTTACTTAAAAAAAATGGTTGAGAATGATCGAAAGAATATAAGAGAAGCTAACCAATAATCTCATAATCTTAAATTTTAAAACTAAATATTTTTCTAAAAATAATTCGAAAAATGTTTGAACTAAGGGTCAAATCCTGACCAAAATGACAAAAGGCGTAAGATTCTGTTCAGTTTTGGCAAAGTTATTTGAGATGCAAATCTCAAGGATTATATTCTTGGTAATACATTTAATATTTTTAACATCACTTTTTGACAATTAAACAGATCATATCTGAGATCCTTATGTGTTTTCGGACCCCCACAAGATATAAAAAAGTTCTCGATTCCAAATGTTGAAAAAATGTTCGAATATGGAAAAAATCATGTTTTTCAAAGTATTTAAACTGGAGTGCCTGGTCAATGGAGGGGTCAAAATTTTAGATGAAACATATAATCGTTTGATTTTTGGTAAGGTTAATAAAATGTCAAATTGTAACCAAATATTGATGGGATCAATCGTGTGTCGTTTCCGTCTGTTGCACAAATTTGTCATTTTACAGGGTATGAAAACATTTAAAATGCGTCGCCCTAAGCTAAGCTCGCGTTCGCGTTCACAGCTCCCAAATGGCTTAAAATTTATGGCACAAATAAAAGAACTGGACAGAAGTCACCCAAAAAAAATAAAAAAACACGCTCAAATGTTCGGGGGGGGCCAGTTCGATTTCCATTGGATGCCCGCAGCAGCTTCACTCCTCCCCCCTAGTGGTCAATCACCTGCCAGTGCGCAAGAAATGAAAACACAAATAAATTAATATTTGGCTTAGTGAAATTCAATTTCTTTACGAGTGTCCTGTGTCCGTTGAGACGACAAAGAGGTCGACAGGGATACGACTGCCGGCTGACGATAAAACGCTTTCGTTTTCAGGTAATTGCTTGTAAGTGGCATAAACATAAAACGAAAAGTGAATATTTATGACATTTGAGTGGTTACTTTGATAGCAAGCCAGCTACCCATTCAAATTCAAATGCCAACGGCCCACAAAGTGTCCGATTATCGTTTCCGCAACAAAATACTTTCGATAGACATTGACCGTTTCCGGTATTTAAAACCGTTTTGGTTTTTAGTTGCCTACGATTGTTGCATTAAAGCGAAACATGATAATAAATACGTTTTAATTCACAGATATCTTATATTTTACTAATTACTATTCTTAATGTTCATTTTAAAGTTAAATGTATAATTGTATTATCAGTTTCCTGTCTATTCGTTTTATTTTCTGGTATATTTGGTATTCTAAATGAAGTCAAATGTGGCCACATTGAACAGCTGACTGCAGCTCAAAACAGTTTCAGCTTTATTTTGTCTTTAATGCGAAAATTGTAAGTGCATCCAAATCGGTTAGATTTACTAAAACTATATAGTGGAATGTACTAAGCTAGTTAGACCGATTAAGATGAGCGCCGCACTGCAAGCAAAGGCGCTGTTGATACGCGCCGTCGAGTGCGATCAGAGCGAAAGAATTTTGGAGGCGCAAACGCTTTATCAAGATGGCATTGCCCAGCTGATGACGTTCGTCAGCACAGAGCCGGATGAGGTGAAGCGCAAGGGGTTTCTAACCAGAATCAAAGAGTATATGGATCGAGCGGATGCCATCAAGGCACGCGTCAACGGCCAGCTGATGCTGGGCGAAGTCGTGACCCACCTGTCGATCGAGGAGAACGATACGGGTTACGATTACGATCAGATCTTCGGCAAATATATGACCGATCGGACCATTGAGATTATGCTCGAGGAGCCCTACCTAAGCCAAAACTATCAGGTAACTATTGGAGCTTACAATTTAATATAGATCTAACATTAAAACCCTTTTTTTGCAGTACCAAAATCTTATACGCTTCTTGGAGCTGGCCGTGACAAATTGCAAGCAGCTGAAATACGTGCGATTGGTCACCAAAAAGGATGCAGCAAATCCGGAACAGCAATCAACTAACCTGGGCCAAATTAAGGCGGATCTGGAGCGCCGACAGATCTCCCTCTACATCAAGTACGAAGACACATTGCACGATCGCAAAATATTGTAAGCTATATTACCTCACACGAATCTTATCTAATCTGTTCTATTTGTAGTTTAAGCAATGGCTATATTATCAAAATTGGACGAGGACTGCACTTTTATAAGGCATCCAATCCCATGTACTCCATCGGCCTGACCAACTACAGGTATAGAAAGTGCCTGCAGACAGATGTCGACATTTGGCGAACTTCGCGCATTCCCAATTAAATAAGAGACAATCTTCGATTCCAAGTTAGAAAAGTCGAAAAGTATTTTTGTGTGAGTTTTACGTTTAAATTTAATAATAAAGTTTTTCAGCTATTTCTATACCTTTTTGCGAGAGCTGCAGATTTTTCGGTGTGTGCTATAAATTTTGCAGTCGCGTGGAATATATGAATATGGCTGCAGGGACGAGCTTTTTTTCTTGCTGTTTAAAATTCATAACTTTGCTGCCACTTCGGATGCGGAGGCAGCTGAACAGCTGCACAGCTGGTGAGCTGGCTGGTTGTCTGCCTTGGAAGCCGGCTTCTGTCTGTTGGCTGCTGTTTTAAATGCCGCTAGCAGCGGGCGGCCAATGCAGTTGCATATAAAAGACAGAAAGCGGAAGCGCGCTCAATACCTCAACCAGGAGACGCCCCAAAAAGGAGACGCTGTGTCCTTAGCAGAGCACACAGCTTTAAGCCAGCCAGCTCAACGTCTCCGCCTCGCACTCTCGGCTCGGCAGAGACATGTGCGTGGATAATTAGAACTGCGCCACAGTTGGCTGCACATGCTCATTGCCAGGCCAGAGAGAGACAGGGTCCACCTTTTGGGTGGGTGCCCACACACACACAAGCACACACACACAATATATTTTCAATTTACTTGGTGGCATGCCAAGGATTTATCAACAGATGAAGGCAATTGTTACGCGCCGCGATGAGCCGGCCTAATAAATTGCACCAGAGCTAAAATGCTTTGCTCGCTTTTAAATTTTATGGCCCGTAAGAAGGGCACACTAATGCGACTGTCAAGCCAAAACCGAAGCCCCCGTCCACGCCCACAGTTTTTGCCACCCCTAATTTTGGTTTTTAGCCTGCAACTGAAATTGTGACTGGGCTTCCATTTGGGCTAAGCTGGCTATTCATTGCTGGGATCATCTAAACAAGCAACAAGAGGCACAAGGCGAAAGCATGCCCCAAATTGCGTAAGGCAACGGCCTAGGATTTTCGGCGCTCTTGCGGCCTAACCTGACAATTAGATGGTTCAGTTGATACCAGAAAGGAACTCTGTAACTAAAGCAACTATATTCAAACGAGACACGACAGATTCACATAGGAAGAGTTCGAGCTTTAAAGTCAGGTTTCAGTTGCCATATTTTTAGAGAGAGAGACGTAATATTGAGATAATAATATAGTATGCTATATTCCCCAGATCCCTGTTGAACTAATTTTCCAAAGAAGCGAATAGTTTAAAACTTTTGCAGACAAGCAAATTCTGCGCATTCCAGCTAACATCCGGTAACATACTTAATTAGCCTAAAGCACGTTTAATAAGTTCAAATTATTGAGATGTTATGAAATTTTGTAAGAATTTATATTAATCGTATCTTATTAAAGAAAAAAAGAATAAATATGGCCTGAGCTATGCCTGGGTAAATTTTTTTTGTCTCTGATAAAGTTTTTGTGAAAACAACTTTCTTGTTTTTCATACAAGAACCTACTTTTCGACCGATCGTTCCTATGGCAGCTATATGATATAGTGGCCGGATGTTGATAGTATTTGACATATATATGGGGAGCATAATAAAGCTAATAAATGCCGAGTTTGGATAAGATATCTTGAAAAACAAAAAACTTGTTCATACAAGAAAGAAAGCATGGACTGGGAATTGCTTTGGTCAATTATTTTTGTCTGTGACAAAGTTTTTGACCGTGAAACCAACCCTCTAGCGACTATGTTGAAATGGTGACAGATCCAAATACTTAATATATATTGTATATAAATATATATATATCGCTGCTGTCTCTTTAAAGGAGCTGCCAGGAAACGCTGCTGATGTCGCTGACGTGGCGCAAACAAATAAGCCAACGCCGTCGACTGCTTATGGGAATGCCAAGCAACAGTTAACAACAAATCCTTGCCACGTTGTCTGCCAATTTGTGCGTCCATGAATGCAGTTGTTAAATAGAAAGGAAACTACAATACACGCATAACCAGGGAATTAAACAGAGTCCGTGGCACAAAGGCAAAGGCAGCCAACCAAAAGCATAACTAATCCGCATCTTTAGCTCCAGCCCAGAGTGAAGCCGGGAGCAAGAAGGAGGAACTGGAGGAGGAGCTGGTGGAGGCACTTTTCCATTGCGAGGATGTGAGTGGTAAATGTTAAGCGGAGAGTTTTAGGTTCAGCACTTATGACATTACATTTTATGCGAGGGGGTGAAGTGTGTGAGTGTGTGTGGGTGTGTGGGTGTGTGAATGTGTGTGAGTGTATGTGTGCTCTCTATTAATTTGCAATGGCTGGGAAAGCAACCCCACGTGGCACAACAAGAACAACAACAACAACAAGGGGAACGCCTACCAAAATGCCGACGCACACGATTGTTGTGGCAAAGATTTGTGAAAGCGCCACGTAATTGACTTTGCTGATGGTTGTCCTTGTTGTTGTTGTCCTTGTTGTAGTTGTTATCCTTGTTGCTTAAAATTATCATGGTGCGCCCGCCCTCCTCCCTCCCCTCAACTATGTATCGCATTATGTACACATATACTTATGCCGATTTACGCATAAAACTCGGACAGGGCCAAAGTCCAAGCCGAAGGCAAAAAGGCAAGGCAAGGCAAAGAAAAAAAAAATCAAATAAAATAAAAAAGGATGGCGCCTTCCGAAGTAAACATTTTCTTTATTTTTATACCCATTGACTGTAGCTAGAAGGGTATAATGCTTTATAGCAAATGTATGTAACAGTTGGAAGGAAGGCGAAGAGCTGAGACTTAGAATTATGTCTTTTATATATTTTTTTAAATATTTTTATACCCATTGAATATAGCTAAAAAGGGTATAATACTTTTATGAAAATGTATGTAACAGTTGGAAGGAAGCATCTCCGACCAAGACGAAGAAAATTAAAATTGTTAGTTTTTAATTTACCAAAACTTGAAGAAAATATTAAAAGGTATGGCTGGGCATGTCTGGTTATGGCTGGGTATCTTCTAGTCGAGCACAGCCAAAATTGAAGCTTGTTTTTTTTGTTCTTTTTTTTTTGTTTTTATTATTGCTGCCAGCAGCAGCATCGACTAGAACAACAAACGGCAACTGGCAAATGTCCCACTTGTTACAAGACCCTGCCCAGCTCTGCTGCGGGTGGATCGGGGTTGGAGTCGGGATCTGGGGGGGTTGGGTCTACAAAATTGGGCCATAACTTTTGTTTTGCTACGTAAAATGGCGCCAAGCAACCTATATAGGCCAGACAGCACAGAACAGCACATAATGTCGACGCTTAACTCTCGAACTACAAACGAACGAAAGCAATTGGAATCAAAAACGTGCCATCAAACGGGCAACGCATCAGTTTTGAACGCATATTGCGTATACGCAGCGTGTGGCACACACACAGTCACCCACATACGCACACACACATTTGGCCGCTAAACTGAGGTCAACACTGGCCGCATCATTAGCGCCCCGGACCGCAGCTCCATTAAGAGCCAAAACACCGAATGACAACTGGCTAAAGTCTCAGGCACTGTCCGAATATGAACTAAAGTGATTTTCAAATCTGTCTGTCTGTCCCTCTGTCTGTCTATCTGTTTGTCGGGCGGGCACTTTGGTAGCCTTTGTTGCTGCTCCTTTTGCAGGCAGCGCAGTTGGCGCCAGTGTTGCCAGCGGCCTTTAAAAAGTAGCTAAATCCAAAGTTAACGAGAGAGAAGGGCTAGCTTCGGCACGCCGAAGTTTTAATACCCTTGCTGATAAAACCTTTTCATAAAGATTTGCTAGTATCTAAGAAGCACTGGGAAAATAGTTAATGCCGACTATGGTTAACATATCTTGATAAACAATGAAGGTCTTCATACAAAAAGCTCATTTTCGACCTATTGTTCCTATGGCAGCTATATCATATGGTGGTCCGATGTTGATAAGATTTTACATATATATGGGGAGCATATTGAAACCAATTAATGCCGAGGTTGGTCAAGATATCTTAATAGACAAAAAAGTTTTTTATACAAGAACCTACTTTTCAAGCGATTATTCCTATGGCAGCTATATGATATAGTGGTCCGATCCAGCTGGCTCCGACATATATATTGCGTGCAACAAGAAGAGGGACTTCTGCAAAGTTTCATGACGCTAGCTTTAAAACTGAGGGAATAGTTCGCATAGAAACTGGCAGACGGACAGCCCATCAAATGGTAAAAGAAAATCTGAATAAGTTTACGTCAGACAAGCTCTAAAAAAAAGCATAATTTAGCTAGAAAATGGCTGAATTGGCTGACTTGGCAGCACTGGCCAACAGTTGGCTCGTGCTAGGCTAGATTAAAAGCTGTCACAGCCCAAACAAAAGCAACCGCAGCGCCAACAATTCACAAAGGATAAGCAACAACAAGAATAGGAACAACAACAGAAACAGTTTTGTTATTGTGTGCGCTTTAGATTTGCAATGTATGCCGATTTATAATCAATCAATGTCAGCGCAAAATTCGAAGTGGGCACCAACGCGATGCGGGTGTGTCTCGGGGGGAGGAGGGCAACAACAACAGGAAGCGTATGCTGCTGCAAAAAAAAGGCGTTCATTAGGCTACAGACGTCACGGCAAGGCCAACCCAAAGACGCTTTATAAATAGTGCGTGCATAATCGGGCTCAATCTAGGCATATTAAAAGCCCAACACCCGCGCAGCACAACCCCCCCCCCCTTCCTCCCACGCCCACCCAACCCCTAGCCACGGTCCAAGCCCACCCACCATTTTATTGATCATTTTTAAGCCAGAAACAGAACCAGATAACATTTCCAAAACTTATGCGTTTTTGGTACAACGCAAGCATTGCGAATCGATTAAGGACGAAGGAACAAAAGGGAAATTGCAAAGGGAATATTTCTAAAAAACACCAAACTGTTTTTGGTATAGATTGTTAGAATGTTGATTATTATTACAATAATTTAAAATGTATAAAAGAAGAAGAAAAATCGATTAAGGACGAAGACACAAAACGGAAGCGTAAAACTGACTAAAGCTGAATAAATATTCAACAATTATAATAATAATACAAAAGAAAACTGTCAGAAATACGTATCAAACAATTTTGTTCACATTAAACTTTTGATGTTTTATAAATAAAATAAATCTCTATAATTAAAAAAAATGCTCAGCTGTCTTTTAAACTTTTGCCATTATTAAGGATATCTATGAAGATTTCAATGCAGATTGTCCTGAACAGTTCGCCAAGTCAATTGTTAGAAGATGCTTTAAATTCACAAACCGCCTTTTTTGAGTAATTCACTCCCCTCCTTTTTGAGCACCTCCCCCCTGCCCCAAAAGAGTATGGACCAGGCCTAGGTAGCCTTGGATGTTTAATGACTTGAGGCTTTGACAGTGTTGACAACTTGGCAGCGGAAACTAAGTCGCGGGCATTAAAACGCCGAATTGTAATTTGAGTAATTAAAATTTGACACGATAATCGAATGGCCTGGCCCCCGAGCAGGTAAGCCGCAGTAATTCTCAACTCTGTCTAGATATATATAGGTGTATATATAGGTATATGGATGTATATACTTATAAGCAGGCAGTCAATGTCAAGCCACAGACTATTAAATACACACGCAGGCACGCAAAAGTGCTGAAAAACAAAGCCCCGGCTAAGGCAAAGGCAAAGACGACTCCGAGACGTTGGAAAAGCAGCCAAAAGCAGCTTCCATAATTCGCTTGACGACTCTCCGGATTCGTGGGGAGTAAAAGCCATTAAAGTAACAACCAGGCACAGCACGTTTTTACGGCGTGGCATTGAGCACGGCGTGGGTTAGGCTGGGGATTGGGATGGGGGTTGGCCCTGTTGTTGTTGGTGGTGAAACTCAATCGTAAGCGCAGCAGAAGCATCATAAACGACGGCGTCGGCATTTAGAAAGCGCAGATATTCCTGTCAAAACGATAAGCGCGCCTTACAACCCAGCAGAGCAGCAGGAGCAGGAGCTGGAGCTGGAGCAGGAGCTGAAGCGGGAGCAGGAGCAACAGCATCAACAGCAGCAACAGCCAAGCCGAGCAGATGCACTCCAAAAAAAAAACAAGGCATCTCCAAATATTTACTTGAATATTCTTAAATGAAGTATGCCAAAATCTGAGTTTCAAAATGTACAGTTCAGCTTAGAAAAATATCAAGAGGAATATTAAAAAGAAAGAAAAAAATCTTTAAAAATAATTCTTGCCGTAGATTTTTGGGCCGAACCGATTCGAACTTGAAATTCCAATTCTGTTTTGCGCAATCCAAAATTCATTCCTTTAAAATAAATAACTTTTTAAAGCTTAAAATTATAAAAATATTTTACCCCATTTGATAGAAATTGAGTTTAGATAGAGAAATTTAGCCAGCATTTTGTATATGAAAATATTTAAGGTTTACAATATTTTCAGCACAACGGGCAGTTCTTAATCAATTGAACCAGCTTCGCGAATCGAACTTAAAGACCAACAATTGGTTCGAACCGTGAACAGAAATAATATCTGGAGCCCTGCTTGAAACTAGATTCTTAGATAAATAATTATTTTGAAATCGTGTATTCTTTCTTTTCTTTAGCTCGAATTAATGCCGTTTTTTCATATAATTTTAAAAAACCTTTCATTCTTGAATTTACCATGATTAACGATGCATTCAAATTTTAATGTTTATGTTACAAGAAAAGAAACTGCTTGCATTAAGCTTAAAATACGTTTATCAAGCAGTTGCATACTTGAGTTAAGCCTTAAACATTTTTGATCAAAGAACAGTTTTGGAATGTGTTGAGTACCATTTATAAGTCCCAAAGCACAACAATTCTCAGAGAATGATGGTTATATATATCTTTTGATCAGAAATTTTGGGATTACAGATAATTCTTGAAATAAGAAAGAAAGAAATTCTTGAAAGATTGAGATTGGCAGCATTTGTATTCGATTTAAGTGCGACATGCTCGATTTTTTCTCGCAGTGCAGAGGCTGACAGGATTTTTATGCCAAGTGCTGAGCTGCGTCTTTAAACGTTTTGTGGCCAAAATAGCTGCTGGAGAAGGGGTGAAGGGGAGGGGTGTGGCTGTCCCCCTTGGCTCTGTCGCCTGTCGCCTTTTGCCTTTGCGCCTGGCATTGTCATTTATGTATCTATTCGGAGCGGCTTTTCTTGCATTGCTTAAATGCCTTACGGTAATTTCATTCACTTACGCGCACATAACTTGCAGAACTCACGTATTCGCATTCGCATTCGCACATTTTGGTTTTGTCTAAAAGGCACTGAAAGGGGCGTGAGAGGGAGGGGGGCTGGGTCTTAAAGTTATGGGCCCGCCAAGGTGCGTAATGACATTCGTGTGATAAGCGACACGCACGCGCCTCCAGGACATGGCCCAGATCCCTACCCAGATTCAAATCCAGCTCCAGATCCAGCGACAGGGACTTTGAAATGCAGCTAATGAGGCGGCGGCTTTGGCCTAACAACAAACAAATATGTACATAAATCTTTAGGCCCAAATGACCGCAGTTTGGCCAAGACGATCGCCAAAAAAAATATGGATTGCTGCCTAATCACCTACAGCTGAGATGGCTGCGGGGTGGGGGTGGGGGGACAACATTCACCTAAGCCGCACAAATCCCAAAATATTTCACAACTTTATCCCCTTAGGTGGCATTTTGTGGGCAATGCGAAAAGTAAAGCAAAAAAAAGCAAGCGTACTCCAGTCGGGCGTGCACGACTAGAAGATACCCTGAGAAAATACCGAGCTGCCTTAACAAGGAATTTAAATGTCCTCCAAACACCCTTCCCTTAGCACATTATGGGAAATTCCTTCTTAAGGCTATATCCGAATATATTTGATCTCTAGCTCTTATAAGCTAGATATGATAAAGAGAAACAGGACAGGAATTTTTCTCGAAATGGGAGAATGTATCTACATATGTGGGTTTTGCAGCTCTTATAAGCTTAATATGATAAAAACAGGACATGGATTTTTCTTGATTTCATGAAAACGTGGCTATTTATTTGTTTTCCCTCATATCGATATCCCTCAAGTCTCAAGCATATAAACAGCTTCCGAGATTATGGGTAGATCAGAGAAGCCTCCCTCTGCCCGTTACAAACCTTGCCAGAAAACCATTATGGCCTCTCCCATTCAATGGGCTTAGGGTATCAGAGAGGAACCCAGCAACATGGGCATCAGCACGTTAATCAAAATGTTAGGACCTTCCCCCCGCACAAAGCAAGCAGCCAGCCAATCCGTAGTCGCATCCGTATCCGTATCGTTCAGACACTTGAGTCGAGGCCGAAAAATTTTAATGGCTCAATAAAAATGCCATTTGCGTTGGCAGCAGCAGTAGCGGCAGCAGCAGCTCGCCTGCAGTTGGCCCGCAGAAAAGTTGGCTTTAAAGGCACGCCAAAAACAAAAGCCAAACAAAGCTTAACACATTTTGCCGCAAATGCTTATCTAATCAGCGCCAAGTATCCTGACACCTGAGATGCCGGCAGCTTCCGATCCGGCTCTGACTCCAGCCAGGCAGCTGTCAGGGCATTAATCTGCAATTGCCAAAGATTTCCGCTTGAAATCGAATCAAATGTAAATCAGCAGCAGCAGCAGCAGCAGCAGTTGCCACAGCGTGGAGGCAGCCAGGGGACGAGCGGGAGGGGGAAGCAGTCGGAATGGGGGGGGTGGCAAGTTGGCCAGAACTAGTTGCACATCTCGTCGGCGTTTATTGGGCATTTATTTTTGCCACCCATTTTGTTTGCGGCGCGCTTTATCAAACAGAAAATTTAAAAAACAAACAACAACAAGAACAACAAAACGAGAAAAAAAGAGCTATCTTCCGCACGTCGAAGATTTAATACCCTTGCAGACACAACCTTGTCATAATCCTTTGCCAATGCCTAGTTTGGTCAAGATATCTTGAAAAACAAAAAAGTTTTTCAAACAAAAACCGACTTTTCGACCGATCGTTCTTATGGCAGCTATTTAATATAGTCGTCCGACATAAATAAGATTTTGCATAAATGTAGAGAACATAGTGAAACTAATAAATGTCGAGTTTGGTCAGGATATCTTGATAGACAAAAAACTTTTCCATAAAACAGCTACATTTTCGACCGATCGTTCCTATGGCAACTATATGATATAGAGATCCGATGTTGATGGGATTTGACATATATGGGGAGCATAGTAAAACTAATAAATGCCGAGTTTGGTCAAGATATCTTAAAAAACAAAAAACTTTTTCATAAAAACCAACTTTTCAATCGATAGTTCCTATGGCAGCAGACGGACATGACTATATCGACCTCTTTCTGTTATTACTGATCAAGAATAAATATACTTTATGTGGTCGAAAATGTCTCCTTCTATCTCTTGTCACATTTGAGACAAAATTATAATACCCTTTGGAAGGGTATAAGAAGAGCGGGGGCAACAATAGCAACAGCAACTGCTGCCATTAATTTTTTATTGGTTCTCCGAAAAGCGATTCATGCCTTTTACACAGATTTCCCAAACATTTAAAAGTGCGAAAAGATCAAAGCGAATTCCAATTCCAACTTATTGTCCCCTCTTTTGTTGGCGGCCGGCCCTGCTCCTCCTAATCCCAAATCCACAGCCCACTGCCCCGCCCACAGACTAACAAGCTGCGCCACAAAAAAAAAAAAAAAACAAAAAAACAGAACTGAGCAGAAGAAAAACTATAAATTTTCCTGACCCTGTCTCAGCCTGATGATGTGGCGTATTTGCTTGTAAACATTTGACGAGTTCTTTTCCCAAAAGAAAATAATCATAATAATGCAGAAAAAACCTGGCCCCATTTTGGCCAGCTGCTGGAATCCTGGAATCCGCCTCGTTTCCAAATTAAATCGGCAGCAACTGGCGCTCGGTTTCGGCCAACTGATATTTTGCTGGCGCTGCCAAACCGCATATCAAACTGTCGACCATTTACCATTTCGGGCTACAACGAGGTGCGGGCCGTGCCAAGTGCTTTTGGCTGCCTCTTGTTTTCATAACATGCCCCCCCCCTCCCCGCTCCCCTAACCACCCCTTCCCTCTTCCAAACTCGAACAACTTTTGACGCCAGTTTGTCTGCCGCGCCACGCCTTGGCGGCCTGCATTCGTGCGAACAAAACTCATAGATGCCCTTTTTTTATTGTATACCCTAACAATGGGTTAAGACCAAAAACCTATGTAGCTGGGAAACAATTTCAAAATTCTGTAAAACAAACACCTTTAAAAAAAACTTCACAACTCGTCTTCCACCTATTTTGTACCGATGCGGAATGCGTGTTTCGAATCCTCTCAGTCTTCACTTGCGTGAGACTCTAAAAAAACGTATGTGGCTGGGCATAATAAATGCAAAAATCAGTTTCATATCCGCACTTCATAATTTTAATAGTGTATTTCGTACTTCGGCGTGCCAAATGGAGTTGCTTTCTTATATCGTCAGCTGTGAGGAGCTGCTGCATCGGGGGCAAAAACTAGCTCGAGTTGTTTACACGTGCCTTTGTTGCTTTGCCGCTGACGCGATGCGTGTGTTCCATAGCCCAATGCTCCGCCAGACTGTGCCCGCTTCCCCTTACCCTTCCCTCACCCTTAGCCTCTCTTCTCCCTCTCGCCTTACCCTTGCCCGGCACTGCATGAAGTTTTGCGTACTCTTATTTACATACAAACATACACGGCACATAAACACGGCAACCGATTGCCAAGTGCAGCAGCAGCCCCTCCCCCCCCCCCTCCATTTCCCTCTCCCCCCTTGTCTACCCCTCTGCTGCGCTTGAGTTTTCCCATGAAAATAAACACGAGCTGCTTCTGGCAGTCGCCAAGATGTCTGCGCTGCGCTTTCGCCCGGGTCGCACCTGATTGAAGAGGTAAGACGAAAGGGGGTTAGGAGGGGGGTAGGGGGGTCAGGTAGGATGTGGCAGGATGTTGCCTTGTTGCCGCATTTTAATAATGCATCGAAATGAAAGTGGCTGTCAACTAGAGATTTGACATCTGCTTTGTGGCACGACAAGGATCGATGATGGCATGTCAGGTGCGTGAAAGGTTGACTCGCCCCCCCTACCCACCCCCCGCTCCAGCTGGCATTGGGGGAATTGTGCCAAGTGCCAAGTGCGCGGGATTTGTGGCTTTATGCTGTGATAATTGACCCGGAGCGGAAAGGGTAGGGGTAAGGGAGGTGGGAGGGTAGCTCATTAGCACACGGGAACGGGCCGCTGTAACTCATAAATGCCATAGATCTTTCTCTCTCTGGGCCCCAGCAGCTGGCCCGGTTGGATGGCATAAACACGCGCCGCTTGGACTCTTTGAAGTGCAAATTACCCGCGGGGTCAACCAAGATGAGGAAGGGGGCGGGGACAGAGCAGGAAGAAGCAGAGAGGCAGTTAACAATGCCCGAGCATCTAATACATCTTGAGAATCTGTTTAATGACCCTCCACTTGAGAAGCTTTTGAAGCAGTTGCTATTTTAATGTGGTCGATATTCTAAATTTAAACAAATAAACAAAAAACACACAAATACCCGGACCTGGTCTGTGGCTTGTTGAAAGTTTATTGTTTTTAAAGCTGTGCGAGGCGAAAGTGTTTGATATTTCTCTTTGCAGCTTCTTGAGCATCCGTTAATTTGCGAATCTTTTGAGATTCATGCGCAGCAAAACAAACTGAATTAGCTCTGCCTGAGATCACAGCCTGCCCCCCTGGTGCCCCACAGGTGCCCGCCCCCCCTCCAACAGGTACAATAATTACATCCCGGAAACAATTAGCGCTTCAGTTTTCACATCTGATTGTCTTGCAAATATGAATATGTTTCACAAATCCAACAGAGCAGATATTGCAACTCAATCAGTATCAGTTTTAGATACCTTGAATATTCAAAGAAAAATGTATTTTTGAATTGTGCTTAGTTTGGTATACAATTTATGCCTCATTTTTTTCATAAGACTCCAATTCTTTAATACTTCAGTCTGGTAAGGCTTTAAATTGAACCAGGTCTAGAACTTGGAATTAAAATATAAATTTTATCATAATCCCAACCTTAATCAAAACCAATTTCCCAAAGCATAGCCAAACTGAAACTCCAATCCGATTTTTAGAAAATTAGTTTGGCTCCAAATAAAATACTTTTAATCAAGAGCTAGCCCCTTAGTATAAAAACCAGGGATATGTCAATTTTGGGTAGAAATGAAATTGTATATGATATTATGTAAAGTCTAAATTATTTTCAGGACAACAAGCTATTGTAATTTAAAAACTGAATTGTTTCATTAAGATATTAATAATATATGAAAAGTCGAAGTTAAAGCCAAAACCAAATCAAAGAAAGGAAAGGTGCTGGTTCGAACCGTGAACCGGGATTCCGAAAGTCCGAGTTTAGTTGGATTTTTGACATCCTCAATTTCAGTGGATTTTTCGACGAAAATTCTTAATTAAAGTTAAGTTAAGGAAACTGAACTATGCCCGATTCCTTTATTAAAAAGCACCTGTCAGTAAAATAGTCGTCGAAAGATTTGCCCGTGGCTGCGGGTCAATAGCCACTTTATGGAACACGTTTTATGCCATATTCAGAATCCTGCCGCTGACTTAACAAGCCCATCAAGATACTATATATATTTATATATATACAAAATTGAGGGGGAAGGGGGGGAAAGAGGAGAGCTGCGCCACGCAACTAGTGTCAAGAATCGCATAAATTTCCGATTCCGGGCGGCATACAAATGCGTTGGCTCTCAAAGTGTGCCATTTAATGGCCACCAAAGGTCACGTTCACACCGCCGTAATGGCCAAATGGAGGCCGCCCGCGCTCTCTCTGACAATTCAGGTAATGCGGATAATTTGCTGTCAATGATGTGTAACGCCGAGGACAACAATTTTGATGATGATGAGGAGCAGGAGAAGGAGAAGGGAGGGGGAGGCGGCTGCTCGGAAGAATGTTGTTGTAGGCATATAGCTTCTTGTGTATTTGTTGTCAAACAACAGCACGCCGCTAATAGCCCAGCTCTACAAATGGGGCCTGTGACTGTGCCTGCATTTAACGGCAGCTACACTATAAATAAGTCCCAACTAGAGGTGGACATGGGCCGTGCGTGATTCGTGAGGGATTTCTATACGAAGAACGGAAGCTTCAAATCCGGGTTACAGAATAACAATATAAACAGGTATAGCTTTCCACTCAAGCCAAGTCGATAGTTTGCTTTCACCTAAAAACCTTAAACACAACCATTTTGAATTTTTCGATGCTTTACATTCGAAAAGGAATGAAATCGAAGAGTGGAAGGGAATTAGAGGTTGAGATGGTATACTATTTTGCACTAAAAGAAGAAAAACAAGTAAGAGGTTCTAGTCGGGAGCTCCCGACTAGGGGATACCCTGAACCCTCATATTCCAACACCAAATGCAGCGCGCGCTTATAGATAAAGAGTAGCGGGGAGGTGGCGATAGGTATAAAATGAAAGATAATCCATATATATATACTTTTTTAGAAGCTACATGTCAAGTTTGGTGACTCTAGCTCTTATTATTTACCAAAATTGGTTAAAAAACGGGATATCGATATACATTTTTATCGATTACTTGGAAACGGGGCAAGTTATCGATTATCGGAAACAAACTCGATCTGCGTAGGAACTAGGAGCACCTACATCTAAAATTTCAAGTCTCTAGCTCTTATAGGTTCTGAGATCCTTGCGTTCATACATACGGACGGACGGACGGACGGACGGACGGACGGACGGACGGACGGACGGACGGACGGACGGACGGACGGACGGACGGACGGACGGACGGACAGACAGACGGACATGGCTAGATCGACTCGGCTATTAATGCTGATCAAGAATATATATACTTTATGGGGTCGGAGATGCTTCCTTCTGCCTGTTACATACATTTGGATTTTGCACAAAAACATAATACCCCTTTTACCCATTTTTAATGGGTTCAGGGTATAATAATGTTGCAGTAAAAGAAAAACCGACTTTCCTTACCCTAGTTTGCAGAGTAGTACAAAATTAAAAACCTTCAAACAATAAGAAATTCTTCAAAAAACAAAACGATTTTATTTCCAACAGAGTTGAGCTATTCGTGCGAGTTCGAAATATTTAGTTTCGTCTTCGTTGAGGGGTAAAAAAAAGCACGGCACGCGCTCATCTCTAGACGCAGCCAGTTGTTAATGTTTGTTGCGGGGCACTTTTGACAAATAGCCCACAAAATCGGAGGGTGTGAATTTGATCGACGATTTGTTGGTTTTGATTTAAATGCAACTGCATCGTCGACTGAGCCAATCAAATTTTTGACAAGGTGTTGACTCGACGACACAGGGGGATATATGGGATATGGGATAAGTAGTTGCCATAAATCAGGGGAAGATCCGAGAGACACGCGTCGATCGACAAGATGTCACGGACTAGATAAACCATAAATGCAATTGTCGATGTTTTTCGGGTTTGATTAACTTGCGGTTCGACTAAACAAAACAAAACAAAGAAAAATAGTCGAATGGGCGTTTTATGGCTTAACGTGACGGATCGAAGAAACGTAGGGAAAAAAAACAATGTTGTTTCAGACTTGTGAATGTTTGCTTTTTGCGGCAATAAAATGTAAATCTATTTGTTTCCAATACTATTCCCAGCATAGATCTAAAAATAAGCAAGGGACAATCGCCGAGAGAGACACGTTCACTCGATCCCGAGGATAACCCATTGTTTTACGACCCATTTTGGCCGCGGTAAGCGATCGTTAAATCTTGGAATAGTGAGAGCGTGAAAAATCCTTGTGCCAGTTCAGAGATCGGAATCCGTCCGTTTCGGACATGTGTGGATTGCATGGGGAAAATATTGCCGCAACTCAACTTCAATTGGTTTGTATTAATTGTTTTTATTTCCCTTAAATGAGACTCTGCTTTCTACTTGAGACACAAACAGAGACTACTCGATCGTAAAACAGTTCTCGTAGTCCTGTATTTGAAATTGTATACAACATCATTTTACGACCGCCTGCGATATGGTAAACGGCTTCGGGAATTGCGCACTTGACTCCCGACTCGGAGTGCTGCTCGTGAAAGGTCGTAAAAACCAAAGGAAATTGGATTATGTTCCAACAGATAGCGCAGAGTTTACAGATAAACCAGGTCTAATACTCATCTTTTATAGATACGCAAAGAATATTAAACGAATATTAACTGAAAGTCTTTCAACTAAAGAGTTCTGAAAATAATATTTATCTTTTTTGGTTGTAAAGTTTACTTGACTTTAAATACACAACCAAGTTTTTTCAGTTATATTAACTACTTTGTTTTAAGTTCAAGTTTAAAGTTCATATTTTATAGATACCCAAAGAATATTTAACGAATTTAAACGGAAAGTCTTTCAATCATAACTTAAAAAGTTCTGTAAATAATATTTCTCTTTTTTCATTGTTAAATAGTTTACTAGACTTTAAATAAACAACAAAGTTATTTCAGTTACAAGAATTACATTGTTTAAAGTTCAATAGAGCCGCAATTTCCAATTAAATTTTGCTCACTTTTCATTTGTTGAGCATTTTCACATCAAATTTGTATATAAAATGATTTCGAATACTTTGAATACACCCACACGGCAGAAAGGCTCCGCCCACAAAAAGAAAAGTCAGCCAAAGATCTCTTCACAATGTGCTGGGCATATGTGAGTGTGGTTGTGTGTGTGTGTGAGAGAGAGAGAGAGAGAGAGAGAGAGAGCGTGAAGAAGAGACGCCCCTGTTGGAACTGAATGCACCAATGAAGTGTCTGCATTAATCCCATATATAATAGTTTTATAGGGAGAGGATCTTTGAAGGCAGATCGGTTCAAAAATACGTAAAATTTTGGATTGAAAGGATCAAAAGGAAAAACTAAATAAAATACCATAAAATCAGAAAAAAATTCTAGAAAAATATCCAGAAAAAAGTCCTAGTTTAATGGACATGCTTCCGTTAGACTCTCTGCTGATCTTAATATTTACATACTCTCCCCATGTGCATGTGTGTATGTGTGTGCGTGTGTTTGCCTGTGTGCGTGTGTGTGTATTTATAGTCTCTGATGCGCTCTCGACACAAAATACTTGGATTTTTACTTGCAAGTGCTCTGCCCTCCCACAAAAACATTTAATTGTCGATCGGACTTCAATGCGCTCGGATCGCTCGGATCGAAAAATATTGGAAAATATTGAAAAATATTTTTGAAAAATTCGAAAGAAACTGCTGAAAATACTCTCTTTTGAATAACTGTGATTAAGTGCGAAGTTTTTCAATTGAGAAAAAACCCCAAAAAGTGTTTCTGAGAAACTGAGAAAAAGTTTCTAACCAAAAAGTGCCTAAAAGGCATAAATTATAGATCTCTGAGAAACTGAGAAATTTTCTAGCTAAAAAGTGCTTAAAAGGGGTTTAAAAGGAGAATTAAATTTAGCTTTAAATATAGCTTTAAATAAAAGAAGGGACAATTGATATGCTGCCCACTGCGTGCTACACGAATCCCGCGTCCCTTCAGGATAATGAACAACTGGTCAACACTTTGTTGGCCTGTCCGGAATATCTACGCTCCGTCAATCCCCTGGCAGCTGGTGCCGTCGGAGATGGTTTGGCCTGCAACGGTTTTCCGGCCGCGTTCTATTACCAGGGCATGGACAACTTTCTGGCGCTGCACAATAATATTTGGACGCTGCCCATCTCCTTTATGCACAACAATCATCGACCCGAGAAACCGCCCTTTTCATATATTGCGCTGATCGCGATGGCAATCAGCAGCGCACCCAACCAGAGATTGACACTCAGCGGGATCTACAAGTTTATCATGGATAAGTAAGTCTCAAAAGTCTCTCCAGATCCTCAAAGTAACTTAGTAAGGAAAAGCCAGATCATTTATATATATATAGAAGTCCTTTTTAGACGGTTTTGCAGATATTTTGGAAGAAAGGTGAAGCTCGTTTAGACTAGATTTCTTGAGAAACAGGATAATTATTAATAAAAAAAACTAATTTTTCGACCGATTCCTCCAGATGCTAATCATATCTATAATATGTTAGTCTTGTTGATAGAATTTGATAATCAACCATTTTAACATGGATAAGTAAGTTTCTCTAAAGCAAGAATATTCCACGGACGGACGGACGGACAGACAAACGGACATGGCTAGATCGACTCGGCTATTGATGCTGATCAAGAATTTATATACTTTATGGGGTCGGAGATGCTTCCTTCTGCCTGTTACATACCTTTGCATTTTGCACAAATACAATATACCCTTTTTACCCATTTTCAATGGGTTCAGGGTATAATAACCTTAGTTAGGAAAAGCCATATCATAAAGAAATTCTATTTAGAAGAAAAGTGCAAAAAAGATTTCTTGAGAAACAGGATAATAGTTAATACAAAAAACTTATTTATCGATTGATTCCTTCAAATGCAAACCACATCTATAATATGTAAGTCTATGCTGATAGATTTTGATTATATAAGGGAGCGTCAAATAGATGCCAAGGTTTAGTCAAGATATATTTTTAAAAACATGATAAATCATTTCTCCCAATCTTCAGCTACGTGAATTTCCTGCAACTGAAAGAATCTCCTTATGTCGGTCTTCTCTGATTTTTTACACATTTTGTGACATAAATAAAATACACCCTCTATATAAGACCGTTTATAGAGATACTTTATAGTGATAAAGTAGTTATACGTGAAAGAGACTTATCGAATGCTTTGTTTACAGCCCAGGAAAATATTAATGCATGTACATGTTTGTATTTTACTTGCCATTAAAATATTTATGGAAATTATCTGTTGAAAATAAATATATATAATTTCCTATACATAAACCAGTCGAGATGTCAGAAAATTTTGAATTAACGCTGACGTCCAATTATTTTGGCGCGTTTCCAGTTTGGGTCGATAAACCAAACATCTCTTAACTTATTTTAAGTCAAGGCTGGAAACCAAATCTTTTAACAGAGATCTTTAATAAATTTCTAAATCTGAAAGCAGTTGCCTAAGAAACAACTGAAGAAAATCTAAACCGAACCATTTCCTTTTTCCAAAATATATAGCTTCAAAATAAGGAACGTTTCAGTTAGACCCAGTTCTAAGCCATAAATTACTTATCCCTTAACTATTGCACTTATCTAATTATATTTGGCAGCTGCCTATTCAATGTAGCCCACAATTGTCTGTTAAAATTTTAAAAACATACAATATTTTCAGTAGAACGGGCAGTTAAAAATTAAAACGAGAAAGAAGGGCTATATTCGGCACGCCGTAGATTTAATACCCTTGAAGACCCAACCATTTCATAAAGCTTTGCTCTTATAGAGAAAATAGTTAATGGCGAGTATGGTTAAGATATCTTGATGAACAAAAAGTTTTGCATAAAACAACTTTTTTTTTCGACCGATCGTTCCTATGACAGCTATATGAAGCAATATCCCGATGTTAATAGGATCTTGCAAATATATGAGGGGCATAATAAAACTAATAAATGCCGAGTTTGGTTAAGATATCTTAATAAACAAAAAAGTTTTTCATACAAGAACCAACTTTTCACCCGACCGTTCCTATGGCAGCTATATGATATAGTGGGCCGATGTTGATAGGATTTGACATATATATGGGGAACATAGTAAAACTAAAAAATGCAGAGTATGATCAAGATATGTTGATAAACAAAAAAGTTTTTTATACAAGAACCTACTTTTCACCCGACCGTTCCTATGGCAACTATATAATATACTGGTCCGATCCAGGCCAGGCCCATCGAACATATGTACTGCGTGCAACAGAAAGAGGGACGAATGCAAAGTTTCATGACGATAGCTTTTAAACTAGTTTGCATAGAAACAGACGGACGGGTGTACAGTTTGGGCTCGGATGTTGATACTGATCGAGAATATATATACTTTATAGGGTCTGAAATGTCTCATTCTATCCCTTGTCACATTTCAAGACAAAATTATAATACTCTCCGGAAGGGTATAAAAATATATTGCAAGCCAATCTTTGAAAAAACCAGTTTCACTCACCGAATCTCAAGGCAGGAAGCCGGTTCGAACCCTAAATCAGAGCGATGTATTGGTATCGACTGCGTAGAAAATAACCATCTTTGAATAAAATCCTATTTTTTTAATCTACCTCTCAGATTTCCCTACTACCGTGAGAACAAGCAGGGCTGGCAGAACTCCATCCGGCACAATCTGTCGCTGAACGACTGCTTCGTGAAGGTGCCGCGGGATAAGAACACCATCGACGACAATGACAGCGCCGGCAAGGGCAGCTATTGGATGCTGGATGCCTCCGCCACGGACATGTTCGAGCAGGGCAACTACCGACGGCGCCGCACCCGGAGAAGACACTGCGCCAGCACCAGCCGCTACGAACGGGACGCGGGCAAGGTACGTGTGTGGAATTCTCCTAAGAGGCTAAACTCGACTCTAACTGTTCTTCGTATTCCCGTAGGATTCCAATGCGAGCAACGACGGCAGCACCATGGGCGAGATCAGATCTCCCGGCGACTCGCTGGCCGACTTTGATATATTCTGCGGCGAGGCCAATCCGACTGCACTGAGGCCCAACTATTCGGATCGCATCACGGAATTGCATCGCCAATATCTATCGGTGTCTTTCGGGTTCAACAATCTCTTCAACAACCAAGGCCGAAAGGAGCCCATTCCTCCGACCAGCCCGTGCTCGAGCAGAACCAACCAGAGCGCCGCAGACAATGTCCCGCCGAGTGAAGATCCACATTCCCCGAGCGCCGCCTTCACACCTCCATTGCTGGGCGATGACACGTCGCCCACGTCGAATTCGGCGTCCGGCAACAGATCAAAGACTACGACGCTTTTTACAATTGAGAACATTATCGGCAAGCCGTAGCAACAATTGTGCATAAGACTAGATTGTCAATATTCATTAATTAATAATAATTATTAAAGTTGTTTTACTATTTGGATCCACATAAACAAAACATTTTCGATGGGTTGATGTTGGATTTAACGTGTTTTTTTTAGTTTTATTCTCGAGTAGAAAACAACTCCTCAAATTTCCCATATCAAATACATTTATTCGGGCTTCTTGGACGAAACCTGAACGGGTTTTTTGGCCTTGACCTGAACGGGCTTCTGGGAGCGCAGCACGGCGGAGGCACGACGGAGAGCAGCCTGTAAAAAGATTAACATTTACAATATGCTCACTTACAAGATAATAGAGAATATGATAATATTGTTAAATCAGAAAAGATTGCTCAACACGACACTTCTGCGATCTTGGTAGTATTTAAATAGATTTCATCATGAAAAAATTTCATCAAAAGAAGAAATGTGCAACATTACCTGCAAGGAAACAAATATATGGATTTTTCATTAGTATTCCATCGCGATAAATACAATTGGTTAAATTACGAAATAAAATCAGAAAGAATATTCAACACGATCGTTCTGCGATCTTGGTGTAGTAGTAAAAATATAGATATCATCATAATAAAGATTTCAGCCCGGTCCGATTATATATTGGGTTTTTACCTGTGTCAGATCCTTGCGGTACTTGGTGCCCGTCAGGAGGTTCTTCAGCTTCTTCAGCGAACGGCGGGGACCAGACTTGAAGTTAACACGCACCGTATTCTTGGCGGGACGCTGGCCATATTTGCCCTTCTTCAAGACGGCAGTAAAGCCCTTCTTGTCGGCGGCGGGCACAACTCCAAGAGTTTTCTTGTGCACAATGCCGCTGTAGCGATAAGAGCTGACATTGGCCAAGTTGCTGGGTTCCTTTTGGGGATCGAGAGAATAATTGTTAATCATGCTGATTTAGGGGAAAATTCAAATAAACATTTGCCAGTGTTGTCAGATTAATGTTACTATCATGTTGTATTCAAATATCATTGTGAAAGTTTATAAATTGGAAACATCATTGAACAGCGAGCAAAAACTTTTATATAAGCCGAATGTGGTATACACTTACTGTGCTGAAGGGTTTCTTCACATCACGCTTCTTCAACAAGAAGGCGTTGTTGTTGCGAATGATCAACCAATTGAGGTGCGAAGAGGTTGCCATCGTACGTCTGCAAATAAAAGGCTGATTAGTATCCATTTATGAAGCTCACATATATTTAGTTATTCAGAAAGATATTCAGTCTTGGGTGATGAATATAGTCTTCAAGAACTCTTCTGCCAATTCATTCATCAGATTGGAAATCATTGAACTTATATTTTATACGTGTGCTTACCTTTATTTAGTAAATGATGCATCAAAAAGTTGGCGCAAATATGAAATAGAAGAAAAAGTCAGGTTAGTTTTCCCTCAATTGCAGAATAAAGCTAGTTATATTATGAATGGGCATCAGTCTTGGGTGATGAATATAGTCTTCAAGAACTCTTCCGTTAAATCGTTCATCACTTAAGAAACTGAAGCCAGTGTTGCCCACAGCTGCTTTACAAAAAAAACTAAATCCAATGTTGCCGATTGACTTCAATAACTTCCAATTTTGCATAAAACAGCTGCATTGCAACACTGGCTATAACCCATTAACTGCACATGTGCTTACCTTTATCGCCAAAATGCAGCGACACACAGGCAAGGCGCGGCAGCAACATTGGGGCGAACATGGAATGAGAAGATGGTATAAATATAGTTACGTGGTTCCAAAGCAATCCAAAAGCTTGCTTTTCAAGAGTTTCTTCAGTCTTGGGTGATGAATATAGTCTTCAAGAGCTCTTCTGCCAAAATCGTTCATCATAGAATGAGAATAGCAGCCGCCATACACGTGTGAAGTTTAACACAAACTTTTACCTCCAATATAACTCGTATTGGCGGCCATTGCTGTGCTTAACAGGGCGCAACTGAATCAGTTTGGCTAACTGCCATATTTTTGTGTTGTTCACTACGCTATGTAAGCTATAACTTAACCAAATCAAGACATAATGCAAAATGCCTACCTTTTCTCGTTGAAAGACAAGCAGGAAAGAAATATGGCAGACACAGCGCATGGTGAACTTAGCTGCGATTAAGCGCACAGGCTTGCTAAACGACTGATATCGATACACCGCAATGACCATCGCCGTATGCGTGCTCTATCGATACCTAAAGCCATCTCTACTTGTCAGACACATTTCCGAAGCTCTATTCGCAAAAAAAAGTTAAATTACAGTTAAATTCAAGTAAAGAATTGTATTAAAACGTTTCAGACAGTTTTTGTTTTAGGCTGTGGTTTCTTTTTATTGTCGTATGTCCATCCAGAATTTAAACACTCGTGGTAAGGACAGCGCACGTTTTCACATCTACCCAATACACTTGCAGCTCGTAATTTACACATGTATGTATGTATGTACTATGTACACATAAAATGGCTGCTGACACGGGCTAGTCTAGTCATCAATGTGAACCTACAAACATATATACGTACATATTTATGTAAATGGGACGTAGACATGCAGCACGGGTGTGATTACAGATTTTTCATGCATATACATATATATGTTTGTTGATATTTCAGACCCCTTTGCTGATGCAATCAAGGGCAATGATGATGATATTCAAGACGGACTCGTGCACATAAGAATCCAACAGAGGAACGGTCGCAAGACATTGACCACTGTTCAGGGCTTATCCGCAGAATATGACTTGAAGAAAATAGTCCGCTCCTGTAAAAAGGTTTGTGCATGGCAAGCTCAATGCTCTATTATTGATTTTAAGTTCAAATTGTTAAACGATTCTTTTGTTGTCTAGGAATTTGCTTGCAATGGGACTGTGATTGAACATCCAGAGTATGGTGAAGTTCTGCAATTGCAGGGCGATCAACGTGAAAACATCTGCCAATGGTTGACCAAGGTGGGACTAGCGAAGCCTGATCAATTGAAAGTTCACGGCTTCTAAAACTGATGCCAAGGGCGAAACAAAGGTGTGGATTTCCATACAAGTCTTACACTACATACATACATAACTACACACTCACATGCACATATAAATATAGATATATTATATGTATACCAAACTTGCTAAAGTTCTTTGTTCCGATCAACTAAAACTCTTGATAAAAAACATTTATATAAAGACAAAAGCAATAGACCATTAACTGCGAACAATGTTAATATTACAAGTTAAATAAAATTAAATGTTCATTTTAAATAAGTATCCGAGTGTATTCATATATTTTTATAGGTTTTTGTATTTGTAACCAATCCTTGTATTGAAATTAAATAGTTACATGGCCCGGCCCGTGACCATTAACAGTTCCAAGGTTGTATCGGCGTCAGTCTTGCAGCCGCCATGTTGATGACGTATTTCGAAAAGTATCGAAAGGTATTTTGCGACTTTAATTTTACATAAACAACTGTAATAATACATTGTTCATATCTCTTCTACATTCTATTAACGACACATTTTACATACTTTACTAAATATCTGAACAAAATTATAAATAAATATACATATTAATGGATGTCTGATATATCGATAACACGCTCATTCAAATTCAAATATTATTTGCCCAAAACGAACGTTAGCTCATAAAATTCAGATGACATACAATGCACAATTAAATGACAAGCCCGTTTGCAAATTTATAGACTATAATACTCATACAAAAGTCAGGTGTTGTCCTTGCGCAGTCTTAGGTTTTATATCAGGTTCTCATTATCGGAAATATAATAAATCGATTTTCCACTTATCGAACTTCTATCATTCATTCTGAAAACTATCAGTGCCTATCGCCGACCACCACAATCACACATTGTAGTTTTGACGGCAGCAGTAAAATTGTAATTCATAAATCACAATTTAATTTACATTAATTCATGCACAAATTGTGTAAATTGTTAGTTTTTTTTTTTTCAAAAAATAAACCAAAGTCTTTAAGTACGAGTACGCGCACCACGCGGAACGTGTGGTGTTTCGCTTAGCAATCGCAATCGCTGCGAGTGCCCCCAGCCAGAGAACACACATAACAAGTGGTTTTCAATTCAATTCGATGGTCTATCAAAAGAGCTGCAACCAAAAATAATTGCTTAGCGGTCCATTGGCAAACGAAATATTACTACGCTACGTGGTGAGTACAGTTCTTTTTGGTGTATTGTTTTCATCTTGTGCCACTTATTCTCGGTGACATTTGCGTATGCATTTTGTTAAATTAGCAAAATATATTATGAGGTTCTCCAAAATTCGTTGCCAGCCTTACGTGTGCCTTACATTTTGTTACAGAACCAGCGAGCAGTCAAAATAGTTATTTCTAAATAGAACTGGTGCTCAGTGTCATTCAATATTCAAAAATCGTGCGCGTATTCTTGCAGTTTTTTTTTTGGCTTCGCTTTCTAGTTGTCAGTTGGTTTTTGTGTGTGTGTTTTTCGCCGAATGCAACCGTGCAAAAGTTGGTGTATCGAAACGTTTGACAAAAGGAACGGGCGAAAGTTTTTCTATAACGATGAGACGTCAAATTTTTGGCTTTATAAAAAAATTTTCGCGTGACGAGTTCGTTGTCGAAAACAACCAATAAATATTATTTCAAACATTTGCAACAATCAAGTATTTTTGTTTAAACAACTTTTGCTGGTGCGCTGGTGCAACTTAGACGTGAGAAAACAACAAAAAAAAAAAAATCAATTGCTGGTGTTCGGTACTCGGGCCAATTTCAATTTTTATTCTGCGTATATTTGAGTGCGAAAAAAAAACGAAAAAACGCAAGAAGGGAAGGAGGCAAAGAAGAAAAGCGAAAATAGCCACGGAAAAGAAAACTAAATGAGAACAAAAATTAAGTCATTGAAGCCAGAGACACGGAAAACTAGACGACAACGGTCGAAGTTGCAAGAAAATGAGGCACGAGTCGAGATGAGAATATGAGAGGAGACAGCGATAGCGACTAGTTCCAACGGCAATTGCAGCAGTATAAATAAATAAATAAATATCAAGTGCGAAGGAAGAAGGAAGAAATCGCTGTTGATTTGTGTGTAATACGCATCATACTCAAGTCTAATGCAATCCGAATATATATAAAGTGAAAATCAAAATTTCCAACTAAAAAAGTCTCAGCTGGGTGGCAGCAGCAGCAGCCGCAGCCGCAACAAGGCAGCGCGCGTGTGTTGTGTGTGTGTGTGCGTGCGTGTGTGTGAGTGTGAGTGAGCGAGTGCAAGTCTGTGTGTGTGTGTGTGAGTCGTGTGTGCAAGTTTTTGGGGCTGTCGGGTGTTCGTTTTTGAAAGAGGAGTAGAAAAAAGAAGAAGCGAGTTGTGTCTTTAAGTGTGCGTTTGTGTGTGTGTGGAATTCTTGACAATTCCCCAACATACGTTACCATGGAATATTACCTAGGTTAGTAGAAATTTCAATTCTCAATTTGTAAATTAAAAAAACTATGCGGGGCACATACATACAATCATACAAATAAATATATATATATAAATACATGCATACATGACCATTTACCAATACAGTGGCAAAACAATGCCCCCGCACTTACACATACGTATGCACATAGATGCATACGCATAGAGGCGAGTACATAGGAACACATATACATAGATACAAATACATACATTGTGTATGCTGCATTACTTTAAGGTGAGGCCAAAACGCAAAGTTTTTGCAGTAGCAGCAGCTGCAGCTCCCCTTACCTCCAAACCCACCCCACCCCCCCACCGTTTGTGGTTATGTTTAGGATCAAATTAGCTGGCGGCGACTGTTCATTTGTTTGTTTGTGCAATTAAACCTATACATACATACATACATACGCATATAAATGAAAAACACAAGAAATGCGTCTAGTCAGCAATACAATTCCTATTGAATTTTCAGTGCCCGATTGGAGCCTCTGCTTCCAATTACAGCGCCAGTGTTGCCAACTGCCGCTGCAAAAGAGTAGCTAAATCCTATGCTGAAAATGACTAAAATTAGCTGGAACTGGAAATAAACAGTGGTTCTTGACAGAGAGAAGCTAGCTAAATCTAGCTAAAACAATTTATGATTTAACTGTTTCCAGCAGATAAACTACGAATAGAGCTAAATTTAGCTTGACAAGAGTTTAATGGCCAGCACTGTGCGTCATGTTTACCTTTTATACTCAGCTAAAAAGGGTATTTGGAGCTGTGTCAATTTTTTCGAACGTAGTATAGGGCTGTTAAGTTGTTTTTCATTGCAGTTGCGTCTTGATTAAGAGTTTTTTTCTTCTTGGTTTTTTGCAGGAGGTTACGTCTATATGAATGGAGATGCTGTCAAGATTCAGCAGCCTGTTTACACCAATGTTCCTGTTGAAACGGCAATGTTAGCTACCAACCTGTTTGGCACCCCGACACAGATCGCAGCACCGACAGCAGCTCATATACCCATATTAACGGCAGCAGCAGCAGCAGCAGCAGGAGGAGGCACACCAACAGGAACCGTAGCGCCCCAAACAACACAGCCGCCCGCACAGCATTCACAGCAGCAACAACAACAGCAGCATCCACATCAGCAGCAGCAGCTCATCTCTCATACGCACGCCCACGCTGTAGCAGTTGCCGCTGCAGCCGCCGCTCAGCAGCAGCAGCAGCAACAACAACAACAACAGCAGCAACAGCAGCAACAACAACAATCAACGCAGACCATCCAAACGGTGCAGGCGCCGGCTACGGCCCAGCTGCATCTGCAGGCGCATCCGGCACAACAGCATTTGCAGTACGGTCATCCGGCTCAGCAGACGCTGCCACCGCCGCTGTCGCTGCCGTCCTCGACTGGCGAAAGCATGCAGGCAAACGCTCTCGACAATACCGAATACGCCATCATGAATGGAGCCATCGCTCAGACTCAGGATGGCAATCTCGTCTGCTATGCCACAGATGCGCTCGTACCTGGCGTTAACAATACGAATTTAGTTGCCCTCGAGCAGCAGCAGCAGCCGGAGCTCATCGCCCAGCAGCAGCAGCAGCTGGCGGCAGATGAATGCGGCATGCCGCTGGACAAGCTCAAGCAGATGCTGGCCACGCAGCTGGACTATTACTTTTGCAGGTAACAATTACCTGCACACACACTCGCACACACATTAACTAATGACACTTCTTTTGCAGAGAGAATCTGGCAACCGATACTTATCTGGTGTCCCAAATGGACAGCGATCAATATGTGCTCATAAAGACAGTGGCCAATTTTAATCTTGTCAAGAAATTGACCAAGGACATCAATCTGATTACCGAGGTGCTGCGCGAATCGCCCAACGTTCAGGTCGATGACGAGGGTCTGCGCGTGCGCCCCAACCACAAACGTTGCATCATCATATTGCGCGAAATATCCGACAACACGCCACTCGATGACGTCAAGGTAAAACGAGGCGACGGCAACGGCAACCAAAACCAAATTCAATTATGACTCTCACACAAATTCTCAAAATAATGATCGAGCTTCGGTCGCCGACTTTCGCTTAGCTAAGCAATTACTATACTCATAATATATAAAGCTATGTGCTCGGACAGACTGACTAAGATTAGGACTGAAAGATCAAGGTACAGCGCAACGTCTACGAGCTAGAAAGGTAGTTTTTCCGGTAGCGAAGCCTAAGTTGAAGGTGAGCAGGTGCAGGTAAAAGGAAAACTTTGTGGAATTTAAATTTAAGATGCTTCACACAAAATATAACTTTAAAAGTTAAGTTCGAGTTAGTATGGATAGATATTATAGTATATATATATAGTGTTTAGTATAGATTAATATTTCATCGGGCATTAAAAATTGTATAAACTTAAACAAAAAAATCGAACTTGAAAAGTGTAGCTCAAGTTAATATGTGTAGATATATAGTACGTTAGTTAGCTTGAATTGAGAAGGAGCAGGAAGGAAATCGTGTGAAATTGAAATTTAAGATTGGAAAATTAAGGTCAAGTTAGTATGGGTAGATATAATAGTATATATATAAAGTGTGTAGTATAGAATAAAATTTCATAAGGGCGGAAAAGAGGTTTAGAAATTGTCTAAATTTTGAAGGATAAGACTTGGACAGGACAAGGCTAGAAAATACCAACTATATCCATTGACATATGTCTACATAAGCCCGTCCTTTTATTTGCAGGCATTATAGGCTTCCCCCTCACTTAATCAAATTATCAACTATAATTAAATTATATCTAAAACTCCCATCTTAACTTATGTCTAATCTCTTTTGTCCACAGGCTTTGTTCAGCAGCGAGAACTGCCCGCGTCCGATTGCCTGTGAGTTTGCGGCCAACAACTCGTGGTACATCACTTTCGAGTCGGACGAGGATGCGCAGAAGGCGTTCAAGTATTTGCGCGAGGAGGTCAAAGAGTTTCAGGGCAAGCCCATAATGGCGCGCATCAAGCCCAAGTCATTTATCAATAGAATACCTGCTGTACCAAATATCAAGAACGGCTATCGCCTCAACTCGCCGCCAACTGCCACAGTCTATGATCCAGCCGCTGCCGCTGGCGCCGCGGCAGCTGCTGCCGCCGTCAGCTACAATGCGGCACCACAACGTTTCGTCTATGCCGGGAATGGCGCCCTAACCCCAGCCACGGTGCCCTACGGTGGCCAGGTTCTGATCGTGAGTATTGAAAGGAATCTTTGCTAGAGAAGATCCCGGCATTGAATCTCAACGGAATACGCGATCGGGACAAGTTCAAGCTCAATAGATTCGATTGCGCAGCAAATCCTTATTTTGTACCGACTCGAGGAGCCGGAAACTCGTTTAAATTAATATCTTTCGGCTTGGAGAATTGTTGAAGCGAACAATCCTTGGCTCAATAATGAGAAGCTCCAGTATCCGATTGAGTATCCGATCAATAATGAAAAGTTAGAGTATATATTACCCAAACGGGTATCCGAGTTGAATCGAATAAATCCTTGGCTCAAAAATGAGTAGCTCCAGTATCCGAATTGAATCGCATGAATCCGTGGCTTTATAATGAAAAGTTAGAGTATCAGATTGAGTATCCTAGTTAAATAGAATGAATCCTTGGCTCATTAATGAGAAGCTCCATTATCCGATTGAGTATTCGAATTGAATCGAATGAATCCTTGGCTCAATAATGAAAAGTTAAAGAATCCGATTGAGGTTCCCAGTTAAACCCTTGGCGGGCTCTATTTGCTTCATAATTTTGCCTAATCTTTCGCATTTTTGCAGCCCTTTCAGCAGCAACCGTTCTACACTGGTCTGATGCCTTGGCAACCGACGACTGTGGCCGCGGCAACGGCGGCGGCGCATGGCCAGAACTTCTATGAGATTGGCGGCAATTTGTATGCAGCAAATGGTCTGGCACCGCAGGCTGTCGCTGCCAATTTCACAACTGCACCGCCGCCCGCCACACAAATCGTCACGAATAAGCCGCAGAGCGGCGCCGGCGGAGTTGGTGGCGGCGGTGGTCGCTACAATAGCAATCATCGCGGCAATCCGAATAGCTTGAGCGGCGCCGGACCACGCGGCGAGATCCGGAGCAAGCCACCGCGCAATGCACAGCAGCAACAACAACAGACGTCTTCGCATATCCAGAGCGGCAACATAATCATGCCGGCGACGCTGCGCGGCATCAGCGTGGTGCCGGCTGCCATTGTGGATCCCATACAGCAGCAGCAGCAGCAGCAGGTGCAACAGGTGCAGCAGCAGCAGCAGGTGCAACAACAGCAGGTGCAACAGCATCTGCAGCAGCCGGCGAGCTCCAGCCAGGTGCAACAGCAGCAACAGATTGTGAGCGGCAACTCGTCTAGCGCCCCGCGTTATGCATTGAAGAGTAACTGGAAGGGTGGCATGCCAAAGAATCTGGACAAAAGCTATGGCAGCCATCATCACTACAGCGCCCAGGTGCAAACGCTGCCCAGCAGCAGCAGCAGCCATGCTCACCATCAGCCACAACCGCAGCAGCAGCAGACCCATTATCAATTGCCTTCCTCGAGCGCCGCCAGCTCAACGCATTCAACTTATGCCAATTCAACGTTGACGCTGGCTCCACAGCCTGGCCAGCAACAGGCGCAGCAGCAGGCGCATCATCACCTGGTCGTGCATGCCGCACAGCCCGTGGAGCTGCAGGAAGCCGGAAGCAGCAGCGGCGGCGATAATGTTGTTGTTGTCGAGCACGGCGGCAGCTCGCAGCACGGCATGCAGCCGAGTCGCAGCAACATGTCGGCCAGCTCCTCATCCTCGCTGGCCACCTCCATTGGCGGCGGCAAGGAACCGCAGCAGCTGCACTGGCAGACACGTCCGCGTCGCCGCCGGCGCGACGAAGACGGAGGTCTCAACTACTCGCCTGGCGGTCGTGTTAATGTAAGTCCCAGTCTGGAGCACTGCATCGGACTCAAGCGAAGCCTCTTTCCATGCAGTGCTCTATTCCTTGCGCTTGATAATTTTACTCATTTATCCTTTGTTCATTGCAGATCTATGGCGGTTCGCCGCAACAGCTGCTCTCCTCGTCCACGTCCGCCTCGTCCACGAATAATGTGCAGTCGTCGCATCGCGAGAGTCATTATGGCAGTCATGAGGCGCAGACGGCGCCGCCGCCGCAGCATCGCGGCAATTACAAGGGCAACAATTATAATCCCAACTATCATGCTCAGCAGCATGCGTCCATGTCGCATCACCATCATCAGCATCAGCATCAACATAATCACAGCCATAGCGCGCTGCCCGCCCAGCAGCAGCAGCAGCAGCAACAACATCATGTGCCAGCTGCTGCACAGCAAAGCTCGGGGCATAGTTATCATCATCATCATCATCACAACTCTATTGGCAGCAATGTGGGCAACAGCGGCGGGCTCGGGGTTAGCAGCAGCAACAGCAACATGTCCAACAACATTGGCGCCAGCAGCAGCGGAGGTGGAGGCGGCGGCGGAGGATCAGGAGGAGGTGGCAGCAATGAGCGCGGCCTGCATCATGGCATCAGCATGGGCTATCAGGGCCACAATGCACACCAGCAACAGCTGCAGCAGCAGCAGCAGCAGCAACAACAGCAGCAGCCTGCGGCGGCGGCGGCTCCGGCACAGCCGCCGCAATTTGATTTGGAGGCGTCCGCTTTTCCACCGCTGCCGGCTACTTCGGCGCCGGCACATGCTGCACATCATCATCATCATCATCAGCAGCAGCAGCAGCATCATCATCATCACAGCAACGCTTCCATGCATAACAACTCCAGCAGCAACTCATCCTCATCGGCGAGCGGACCGAGCCACAAGCAGCAAAGTCAGGCTCATCATCAGCCGGGACACGGCGTCGTCGCGGCGGCATCCTCCTCCTCCTCGTCGGCGGCCGAATGCAGCGGTGAGGAGCCGCGTTCAAGCAATCATCAGCATGCCGAGAGCAATGCGCATAGTTCCTCCAGCAACTCCTCAACGGCACCGCCTGCAGCTGGCTGGGCCGAGTCTCGACTCGCGGACGTCGTACGCACGGGCAAAGGCAAGGCGCGCAAAGATGTCGCCACACAGAATCGACAACAGCAACAACAACAGCAGCATTTGCCACAGCAGCAACAATATCAGCAGCAGCAACAGCAGCGCAATCTGGCGATTAGTCCCACGCCCGCGATGGTAGTCGTAGCTCCAGCTGCAGCTCCGGCTGACAATACTAAAAACTTTACTAAGCAGAGCTCTAGTAATAACCCGATCAATGTGATAAAGTGTCTAACACCAAATATCAATGCCAGCAACAAGTTGAGCAATAACAATAACAATGCTAACGCGACGACGACGACAGCAACAGTTGCTGGTGAAGAGGCAGCTGCTGTTGCTGCTGCTCAGCAGCTGGATAAGTCAAACAAGACTGAGGATGACTTGCATCCAATACAAGGCGGCGGCAACAAGCAGCAGCAGCGTCTAGTCGAGCAGCTGCCAAATGACTTTGTGCGCGGCCTGGCCGCGCCTAGTGCACTGCCGCCAAACTCGGGCGCTGGCGCCTGCAGCGGCACGCTGGCCACCGGCTTGAACGAGCTGAGTCTGAGCCAGCACAAGAAGCCGGCGGCGACTGGCGCGCAACACACCAAAAAGGAGCTCAACACGGGCGCCGCCAACAAAGATGCCAGCAACAACAGCAACAAACACAAAAGCGTCGCCACCTCCACCTCCACATGCTCATCCTCGCCACCCAATTCAGTGTCAACGGAGAATATTGCGGCCGCGGCAGCGGCAACCGCCAACAAGCTAAGCTATGCGCAGGTGGCGCAGCATCACAAGACCGCCGCCGAGACCGTCAAGGACGGTGCTGTCTCGCCCACGGCCAGCCACAAGCTGGAGCTGGAGTCCACAAACGACAAGGTCGCAACAAGTGAGAAGCGTCTGGCGCCGTCAGCTGTTCCAGCTGCGCAGTCGGGCAAAGCTGCCGGCGGCACGCAGACACAGCCAGGCGGAGCAGCTGCTGCCAAGGAGAAGGGTAAGTATTATCGGGAGCTAATCCAATCTAACCCTAGCTAATCTCTATTATAATTTATTATTCTAACAGATGCCGCTCAGCGCGAATCGCGTCCGAATGCGGCGCAGATTGCCGGCAGCTCGCGTCAGCAGAGCAAGGAGAAACCACCGCAACATTATGGATCAGCATCCTCGGATCACAATACAATGAATGCCAATCCAGGTGGACGCAAATCCAGATCGAATAACTCTTAAAAGCAAAGCAGGTCGCCGAATTTGCGACAAATGTGAAAAACACGAATACTTTGCTAGGTGTAGCCTCCCAAGGTGCATCACCCTCCCCCCCTTCTGTACATAAATTCCAATGTGTAAATACAAACAAAAGCCGTTTTTTGTTATATCTATAAGCGCTAAATAGATATTTACGAGCTAACCAAGGAGGCATAGATAAGGTAACATTTGTTTTTAAATAAAGTTAAATTTAATTATTAATATATTCCCCTTGCAGTTGGCGTCGCACGGAGGAGAGATTGGAGGGCGACCGGCTTGGACCAGTTATCATATAATATAATAAAAGCATAGGCAAAGGAATAATGGTGCATAAAATTAATGAAAAAACACACACACACAGAGACTCACACAACTACATACATAGATATATATATATATAGATATATATATGTATAATCAGTTAAAGTTAATTTATCTTAGCCTAAACATAGATACACACAAAAACACATGTAGATTAGCGCAACGATGATGAATTGGTAGAGCGTATATATATATATATATATAGCGTGTATATATAAAGCTTATATATATATATATGTATGTATAGGAAGAGAGAGGGGGAAGTTTATATGCCCAAGTTAAGTTTACGATTAATGTAAATTTTTTGATTGCAGTCAGCCAAGTTGCATCCAACAACAACAACAGAAAAAGAATGTAGCATTAATCATTATTAATAATCCATTACTCATTGTCGAATGAATCATGTTCATTCGTCATTATCATCGTTAATTTTCATTTGCTTATATGCTAAAACTTGAATAGATTAGAGCCAAATACAATTACGAGAGGCGAATTCTACCCATATAGATCGGGCTATATACTATAAATAGTCCCATACATTTTCTTTTCTTTTCTTTTCGTTTTTTTAATATTCTTATTATAAACTTTATCAGTTTGTCTGATAGCAGAGCGACCATTGAATCTTTTGTTCTATTTCGAACCTTTAGGCATTTTTTTTTTTGTTGTACTTATATTCATGTCCTAAAGGAACACAGACTGGCACACACACACACCCACCCACACACACACCCACACACACACCCACACACACACCCACACACACACCCACACACACACACACCCACACACACACACACACCGCACAGACACTCTCTATGTTTAAATGTCTATGGAAATAATTGCAAACATTTGGAAATTGCATTTCTTCCGCACATATGAGGGCAATTTTCTCAGTTCGATGGTTTCACACACATTTCTCGCGAAAAACAACTAAAACCAAATACAAATTAATGCAAATTTTATACAAGCCGAACAAAATAACTAATATTAAAACAATTTCGTGTTACTCTCAACACAAAGAAATACAAAAAATATTTTTGTATAAACAACTAAAAAACTAAACAAAAAGTTAGCAAAAGGTGCCATAAAGAAACACACACACACACACATACAGTGGAAATTTCTATGCGGTTTAGGACAACACAAATAGGCATTTAAAACTAAATTATATACTTATATATATATATATATATATAACCCTATATATATAACTATGTAAAGTTAATTCTTATATTTTACTTTCTTTTTTTTTTTTTTTGCTTTGGTTGACCCACAAAAAAAACAACAAAACGAAGAAAATTCACAAAAATGTTGGAAAAAACTAAATAATTTTGTTATTCATTATGCTTTTTGGTTGGATTTCCTTTTTGTAAACTTTAATTCGTATTAATTTCAATTATGATTTTGTACGCACAAGACAACTGCAAAGGAATATAAAAAGCTATGGAAAACCTATTTTAATTTGATTTTGAAGTTCAAGTGTATAAGCAAGTAAATTAATCTTAAGGCATAAACAAATTGGCAGAAGTTAATCTATGTAGGGACTAAGCGCATACGATAAATGATATATACATATATATATGTATATATATAGAAATATATATATAAGTATATATAGCCTTAAGTGATATGCTAAGATATCCCCCCATATTGTTAAGGTTAGGCAAAATATATTCGATTCGACAATCGGATTGCTTGCGGCCCCCATTTCACTTCCACAAAAGAAAGCGTTTTCCTTTCCACTTTCTTCGATTCGAGTGAGAGTTCTCTCCAAGTAGATAACTGCTAAATATAATAGAATACCAAAATGAAAAGCGTTTCCCAGCCTCTCCCAGTATGCAAGACTTTTAACACATGCTACATTTTATATATTATACATTATATATATATATATATATATATGCCCCTATATACATATATATATATATGTGTATATATGTGTGTATATATTAACTTAAAGTAAACATATATTTTGATTCTATAAAAACAATCGAATATGCTAAGTGCCTAAATACTAAATACATTTATATCTGCATATATATATATCTATATGTTACATATATATATGTACATATATACATATGTATGCCCGCTCCACTGAGTAGACCCTACTATTATAAAACTTTTTATTATTTGTTAAACACACAATTGTTTTCGCTAGTCCCAAGTCCAGGTGCTCGTCCCAGCTGGAACTGTCGCAACTGGCCTGACGACTGACCCCCCCGACCTTTTGCTCAGTGGTGTGCGTATACACACACACACACACTCACACACACACATATGCTTATAGTTGATATGCCTCCCTCTCCTCCCATTTCCACGCTCCATTCTCCCACCCACACACACACACATTGTTTAATTGGTTCTCCACCGTCTCACTGTACAGTGAAACTGCGTTAGCGCCGACGACGAAAGACGGGCAGAGAGTAACAAACGGGACTAGAGAGCCGGCATGCCCGGTCGTCTGGTTGCGCCTAGGGTGTAGCTGGCATTCAACAGGTGCAACAACAAACGCCACGTGTGCTGTGTGATATAATGCAACTTGCAGAGCGAAGAACTCTTCAGTTGCATGTAAAAAAAATTAAAAAAAAAATATAAAATAAATAAAGGTTGGAATATGAATTGCCAGATTGATTGCCAAAATACCCTGCACCCTAGACTAGGCCAGGCTGCTTGGGCTGCCAGTTCTCAGCGAGAGAGAGAGAGGTTGAGAGAGAGAGGAGTTTATATAGAGAGAGAAGAGTTCTAGAGAAGCAACGTAACGAAACGAAACGATATGATAAGATAAAGATAAAGATAAAGATAAAGATGAATAAAGGAGGCGAAGATGATAAAGAAGAAGAAACATTGTTGATGTTGAATATTTTTAAGGCAAACAAATAAATTAATTAAAATTGTTATTGTAAAGCCTCAGTTCTTAAGTTATTTATTTTGTACATTTAAGCAGCGCATATGACACTGACAATGACACATGACACCTTGTTAAACTATACAAACTACTAAAAAAAAAGAAAAAAACAAAAAATAATATTTGTAATATGTAATAATACACGCTCTATACACTATATATATATGCATGTAACTATCCCCAACAACAACACAAACACACACAATCCAGCCAGAACTAAGCAAATAATCCTTCGTTCTTATCCAATTGTCGTGCAGAGTCATTTCAAATAGCTTTCAAGACATTATTATTATTATTATCATTATCATTATTATGTAAACCATATTATTTATTATTGAAAGAAAGAGTATATGCCTTTCACAAGGGCGCGGCAGGGTATAATGGCCCATTTATTATTTTGTTTGGCACTGCCGCAATATTATATATATATATATCTGTATAATTAGACGATTTTGCGGGTATTCCCAGCCAGAACTTGGTACTATGTTTAAGTTTTTTAATCGGAAAATAATGTATATTACGAAAGCTTGATATTGATAGCAAGATTCGCTCGGGAATACCCTGTAATCTATACTTACATATAATAATACGCCTGCTCTGCTTTATCTCTCTCATTCTTTTGGCACTGCCATCAAAATATTTCATATATAGTTTTAGTTTTTTAAAAGCCTTTCCGGCCCTTGTGAAGGGTTTCAATTAATTTGTTTTTCATTTTTTCCTTTGTTTTATTTTTTTTTCTGTTCCAAATACTTGCATAGAAATGCTTACGCACATTGTTATCACTAAAAATAAAAGAGAAAATCCATAAAAAAAATGTCTGTTAAAGAAATTGATATATAGAAGAAAAAAAAACATGTAATAAAATCGAAGAGTATATAATTAATATTATTAATTGTACCAAAATTGATAAATGTAAAGTAACAAGAACAAAAAAAGGTTTATAAAATTGCATATATGATTAAACTATAAACTAAAACGTAACTATAAACTAAACAATATCCCTATGCAGAAGTATACACATAAATTATATTAAACATTACCAGACAGAAAACAAACAACAACAACATAAAGAACAAGAACAACATCCACTCTTTTTCCGTATACTAGGGAGTGAAAATTGTGCTCGCTTTATAAAGTATACGAGCTCTTATAACTAAAAACTGAAAAAGATCATCTAAAGCTATAGGAAAGATAAACGAGAACCATCTAAAACCACAAACACAAATCATAAATGCATATTTTATTTTATTGTATGTATCATAAAAACGAGAATCAAATAAAAAGAAAAACCAGAAGAAACAAAAAAGCGCATACGTAGATTAAATGTAGTTAGCCGAAGAAAAATGGTAAATGTGGAAAATGTGGAAAATGCAAATCGAAACGATTATTGAAAAAACATGTCAACCAATAAAACAAAAACAATAAACAGACAGTTTTAAAATAACATCTTAATCTAGGGGGATAAACTTGAAGCCCGCTCCATAAATATATCTAGAAGCAGCCTCTCTCGTAACTCCCCCAATAAATAGGAATAAAGCGGGTCGTTTTTTCTAATTTGTTTATTCTCAATTCTCGTATCATTATTATTGCGATGTAAAAAGGCCTCTAGCATGACTATTTTGGATCGATCCCAAGTTAAATCGTTTACCCAAATGGAATTGACAACGATTCTTTGCCGACACTACAAAAAATGTTCCTTTATACAAATACATAATTACTTATCTATGCTATATATATATATATGTATATTATCCAAGTTAAGTGTTTAGAAAACGTTTTTATATATTTTTGGAATATCTCGGGTAGATGTTGCCTGATTTTCGAATGATTTAGATTTTTCTCAGATCTCCGATTGGCATTCGCAAAACATACAATTTGAAATTTTAATCAATTTTTTTTAGCGGCCAATCTATTGAGGAAAGTTTCTTGAGTACAAAACGACAGATCTTTCCGACATCGGACTTAACCAAGTTATGTACATTAAAAGTTTTTTGAAATATGTTATAAATGGGAATTTTTCGGCTATGTTTTGGGTTTTCAATATAAAAGGTGTTCGCTTTCAATCTATTTTATAGAGTATCACGAAACCTCGCGCGGACTTCGATTGGCCGAGTTATTTATGTAAACAGCTTTAACGGGTTTGCACGATCTAAAGGTACGAAAAAATACTAGATGGATAATACATTCATTATCTTGCATGGGAGGGGGGGGGATTGAAAAACAAGGAAAGAGCAGTCACTAGCATTGTTGAACTTTTCGCTTTGGTTTAGACACATTTATTGCGCGGGGGATTCCGTTGCTGTCGGCGCCGCCGTTTCCGTGTTCCCATCCGGCGGCCCGGAGGATGATCTACAGCGTGCAACCAGGTCGCTGTAGGGCTTGTCGTGCAGCAGGCAGACGAGGACAACGGTCATATTGTCGCCGCCCAGGCCGCCCATTTGGCAGTCCGGGGCGAGGCAATGGTTCATCAGCTCCTCGCAGATCTCCTCCGGCTGCTTGTCGAGGGCGATGCGCGACCGACAGAACTCGAGCACTTCCTCATTGCTCATCACATCCCAAATGCCATCGCAGGCCAGCACAATAAATTCCCAGTCCGGCATTATTTGGCGCGTCTCCACGTCCGGGTAGGCTGCAATAACAAGGTGTTAACAATGAATGCGTATATTCACCTGCGTATATATTCACCTGTGACTATTTGGTCTTCCGGCTTTTTGTTCGCCCGCTTGAACACAAAGTCGCCCAGCGCACGGGAGAGTGCAAGATTGCCATTGACACGATTGAATTCCACCCAGCCGCCGCCCTCGATGATGCGCTTCGATTCCGCCTCATTGTTCGGCTTGTGATCCACGGACAGCGTCTCCACCTGCCCGTTGACGCTGGCAATGGCCCGCGAGTCGCCCGCGTTGGCGCAATACAGCATATTATCCTTGACCAGCACAACGACGGCCGTAGATCCGGCCATCTGATCGCCCCACGACTCATTGTGCAGCATCTCATAGTCTATGTCTAGAAACCCCTACAAGTTACAGAGAGAGAGAGAATCCAACAATTGGATTGATCCAATCATATTTAAAAAATTAAAGGTTCTAACAAATGGGTTCTACCAATGGGTTAGGGATGTGCCAAAAGGCAGGTCGCCGGTTCGAACTATGAACTTTTTGGACTATGAAGATTTGAGAACAAATAAATTGACACCCAAACATTGGATTAATCCAAGCACATAAAAAAGCTGGGTTTTTTGATGTGCCACAAGGCAGGTCGCCAGTTCGAATTTATGCACTTTTGAGCTTTAAAAACTTTGAGCACAAATAAATTGGACCCCAACCATTGATCTAATCGAACCACATATGAAAAATTGTAGGATCAACTAAAAGCTGGGTTTATGGATGTGAAAGGCAGGTCGCCGGTTCGAATTATGCACTTTTTGGGCTTTGTAGCTATGAGCAACAAAAAAACTCATCCAAGCACATATGAGAAATAAATGGTTCAATCAAAACCTGGGCTTATGGATGTGCCCCAAGGCAGGTCGCTGGTTCGAATTATGCAGTCTTTGGCTTATAAAGCCCTGATGAAAACCCCTCTTACCTGTTTCAGGGCCTTCTCGATATCGTTCTCATTGTATTCGGGCCGCTTGAGCACGAACTTGTGTAAATGCTTGCCGGCATATTGGGCCACCGTCGCACCGCCATGCCCATCGTAGACGGCAAAGAAGGCCGCCTTCGGGTCGTCCGGCAGGGCGAGTATGTGTGTGTGCGAATCCTCCATGTTGATGCGCCATCCCTGCATGCAGCTGCTGCCGACGCGATACTGTTGATTCTGGCAATAGGCTGACTCCTTGGCGGTCACCGGCTCGGAAAGTGTTTGGCCCATCTCAGTTGGCGCTGATTATCTGCCAAGAGATATAAGGGATAAGGGACTATAAGATATTAAGCGGCATTGCCCGGCTCAAATAAGGGTACTGCACGAGGCATCCATTTGCAAAGCATTCACAATACAAAAGAAACACTTGAACAACCTTTGATTCTTTATTTTGCTGTCTTTTTTAATTTATTGTTGTTTCTTTTTGTTTGTTTGTTTTGTTGTTGTTTTTGCTGCCGCCCGACTGCCCGACAGAGGGCAAACGCAGTTAAACCAGATAAAACGTTGATAACATATCTGGCTCTTTTTCTTCTTAGTCATGTGACGGGGACGTAAACAAATGTGTTTTAAGTGCGACTGACAAACTGGTCAAAAATGTAAATTTCGACGCGTCTAGAACAATGGCTCCGGCAGGTAATCAAGTTGTGTGCGGCGCAGAGGATTACCTGGCACAGGTTCTGCTCCCAATACATTTACAACTTTAGCTGGTTAATTTTGGTTATTGCGACTACATTTATTTGTAAACGTTTATCGCTAGAACGCCGGAATTGTGTTTGGGCTTTGCGCGAATAATAAATGCAGCGACACGTTTTTTTCTAGTAGCGGGCGTCGCAGTTGCAGTTTTGCTTAAATGAATTTAACCAAGTCTTTACTTTACTTTACTTTATACTTTATCGTTAACGATCAATATTGAATTGCAACCAAGCGAAATATCGTCAATAGTATCGATAGTGTTTGCAAACGATAGTATTTTTCGGCGAATTTGGCGTAATTTTTACTGTCTATATTGGCTTTATTAGTTCGCTGATCTGATGGAAATGCTTAATTAACACTGCAAAATGTATTAAATTTTTAAATGATTTTGAATCGGCCCAGTTATATCCAATATCTTACATTTTAAACCTTACTTGGCTGCCGTGCGTATCATAGCAACGAGCTTTAAGCCATTAGCATCGTTGAACAGCGACGCGAAGCTGACAGCTATAATTCTCTTGAGTTCAATTAAAAAACACGTTGTAATAAGAAGTAATGTGTTGTTTTTATAAAAACCTAATCAGACTGATTAGTCTTATATGACTAACGTTTTGCTTATTAATTTGCGGTTAATGAGACAATATGTGTACAAACCGCACAGATTCTGTTTCAGCTATGCTCTTTCGCTTTCACTCTCTGGACTCTCTCGCGCTTCATCATGTTATCTGCTGTTGGCGTTTCTCAACTTCGTTCTTTTCGGCTTTTGCCGCTGCTGCTGCCAAGTGCATTGAATTTTGCAAATTCTGTTTTGCGGCAAATAAACGAATTCAAGGACAAATGACGTCAGCCAAACATTTTCGTGCTCAATGCTGCCGCGTTGGCCAGTGGTGTACATAAGGGGGAAACTAAAAGCGAGTTAGGGGTGCCCACTTTAAATAAATTATTTGTGATACAGAGGAAGCCCGCATCTATGTTTATCAATATATCGCAACAAGATTGCATGGGCAAATATTTTTAATTAATTAAATGTCATCATTCCCATTTATCGTACGCTAAACATCAGTAAATGCGATAGTTCGGTGATCAGTGAATACCCCTAGCTCAGGTTGCTTTACCCGCCTCTGCCCATTTAAACTTTGTGTTTGTTTATTTTGTTTTTTGATTTCGTATTAAAAAGAAAACAAAGCAAAAACTATATTAAATATTTGCACAGCAGCAGAGATACCGAAAAGCATCGAGTATTTCTGATAAAGAACTGTACCCTGCGCTCTCGCTCTCTCTTTCGCTCTCTCTCTTTCGCTTTTATCAACGACAGTGTTGAATACGTTACAAATGTCAATGAAATTTGTGTTGTTTTTGCTTTTTTGAGATGGGCGTGGTCGATACCGGCCTGCTTTAGTCAGGGGTTCTATTGCAATGGTCTTCCCACAGTTACGCCTGTCTCTCTCTACATTCCCCCCAACCCACACACTCTTACTTTATGTCCCTCTCCCTCTTGCTCTTTCGCTGCGGCTCTTATCGCCTGCTCCTCGCATTTATTTGCCCCTGTTCTGCTTTTTGTTTTAGCTCATTGAAAGTGCAATTCAGTCGCAGCACGCATTTTATTTTCCAAGCCTCTTGAAACGCGCATTTATTATGCATTTAACGTTGTCCTCGGCTGCACTCCCTTCCCCCCTTCCCCATTCAGGCAATGCACTCGCGCTAACCATCAGCCATTAACCATTTGCCATTCGAATTTGTACGTCCTCCTCCCCGCAACCCCTTCCCCTCCCGGGCTACTAAATAATTTCCATATTGTTTGTCAACGGTCTCAGAGCGAAACGCATCCAGATCCCGATTCCGATTCCGATCCCTATTCCAAGCTCAACAACGACGACATTATCGCTGGCCGCTTTCCAACCGATTCGTATGCAGTCTGCATGCAAATGTTGCACTAGGGAAGGTGTGGGGGAAGGGAGGGGCAGCTGCAGCACACAGATATCGCCGCAGTAGCAGTTCAATCACATTGCACAAAAGTTCGAGGTCAGTTATAAAAATAAAATTATATATGTACACACGCACACATGCATACGCGTGTATGCATGTAGATATGCGACCGTGTGTGTGTGTGTGCCGTCAGCTCTCATTCGAATTTGTTTTGTATTAATTTTGCATGCGACAAAATGAGTTTCTTTGTCTTTAGCTGGCCACAGGATCGAGAGGCTGCGCTGCCCGCTGCTCATTGGCACAAAAGCCTTTGTTTCATGCCGGACGGGCGGGCCGTATACCCACTCCTATGCCCATTAATTCCATTCAAGTGGAAGTAGGCCACTGGAGTTCTGTGTAACGTGAGCGGCAGGGGCCAGAGGCGAGTCCGAGATGCACAGCTCCTGCCTGCCAGCCTGCAATTGTGTAATGCGAGACGGGGGCAATGACTCCAGCCTCAAGGATAATGGAAAGTTAACAGCGCAGTCGCTGCGCAGTCGCGTCAAGTCGCACAAGTCTGGCCAAGGCTCCAGACAACAGTGCTGCCAACTGCCGCTGCTAAAAGTAGCTAAAACCGAATTTATAGCCGAATTTGCTTTCTGAGCAGCAACTAGCAATAGACAGGGCTGTTAGCTATTGTTCTTCAGCCTGGTGTGGCCCCAGCTCCAGACAGCAGCGTTGCCAACTACCGCTGCAAAAAGCCGAATTAGCTTACTGAACAGAAAGTAGCAATAGACAGGGCTGTTAGCTTTTGTTATTCGGAATTGGTTCGCCACGGCTCCAGACGATAGTGTTGCCAACTGCCGCAGCAAAAAGTGGCTAAAAATAGCCGAATGAACTTTCTGAGCAGCAACTAGCAATAAACAGGGCTGTTTTTCATATGGAAAAAAGCTAATTCAATTTAAAATTGCAGTTCTTTTGGGCTTGGAGCTCTGAAAAGAGCTGGAAAACAGTCGAGTTCGCAGCACTGCTCCAGACGACAGGGAGGGGGCGGGGCAAGTCGCAGGAGCAGACTGAAAGAACGAAAGACCAGACCGGAATGCTGTTGAACTCAATTTTAAGTTTGCCGCCGCCGTCGACGTCGCAATGAAATGAAATTTCGATCATTTCCAGAGAATTCATGCCACAGATTTGGTTCTGGTTGCAGGCCGTTGCCAAAAGCCGAACCAAAGCCAAACTAGTTGGACGACTCGAGTTCAAGGATCCGCGACGTTAGCCGCGGCGGAGGCAACGGGTTCATTAACTTGTTTGCCTGCTTGGAGCTTGTTTTTTTCAGTTTTTTTTTTTTTTAGATGCCGCCAGCATCCGCGGCGAGACAATAATGATCTTCGCTGGAAATGCGCGCACCCCTCGAGCTGTTGTTGTTGTTGTTGTTGTCGTTGGCGGAGGCGACGATGCCGCCTGCTCTGCCGCTGCCGTTGCCGTTGCCGTTGCTGGTGGTGACTTAATTGCCGCACCCATCGCCTGGCCAGGGAGATTAACAAAGGAACATTTTGCCAGCCTGTCGCGGAATTGGTTTCAGAATTCAATAAATGAAAAATAGAACCATGGATATGTTTAAGATTCCGAAGGTCTAGCCTTAACTCAAAGGTAGCATCCTTTAGTCCATTTTGATACCCTGTAAACTTAAGTATATATACCATTCTTAATGGACAGAAAAGGGTATAGAGCAGGAGAAGGGACTCAGTATCAGTATCAGCAGTATCAGTTTTGTTTAAGTTGATCAATAACTGAGACTGCAATTATGAACTTCATAGTTAATGTAAAATTATCGATGATTGCCCTGGTTTGTCTAAAATCGATAAATATCGAGTAGAGTATCTCTTAGTCGTGTTGTCTTGCTTAGAGCCCTCTTCACTTGTTGCATAAAATGGGGTCGATTAATAGTTGGCTGATAGGGCAGCAACCTTGCACAAGGCAAAGTCGTTGTCGCTTGTGAATCACTTGGCCAGTGACTAATAAACATTGGATGACTAAACCCGAGTTCGATGGAGAGCGAAAGAGAGCGAGAGAGAAAGAAATAAAACTAACAAATTGAGAGAAATGATGTTTGTTTGTGCCCAATAAAGTAGATCGAAGAAACCGGGTTATAGACACTTGAGATCCTTTGACTCCGCGGCTTTGGATACACAGAGTTGGGTGGCCAGGCAGGTGGTGAGGCAATCGTAGCGGGTGCAGCGTCCGAGGATTGAGCGCACATCCTGGGTGAAACGCAGGGCGTCCAGAAAGGGCAGCATGCAGAGCAGCTCGTCGTCCTTGGTGCCGATGCGATAGCTCTTAATGTGGACGGCGTTGCCCACATTGAAGCTGTTCTCCATGTGGCAGTCATCGAGCAGCAGGACATTGGCCAGATCACTGTGCGCTATGGACACGAACTTGGCCCGAATGCCGCAGATGTTGATGCAATCCTGGCGATACATTCGCCGGTTCAGAATATTGCGACCCGCATCCAGAAAGTCCAAGACACGCGAGGCATATATCTCCGTGGCGGCGGTGAAAACGACCAGATTGTACCACTTGGAGACGCGATCGAGGAAGAAGTCCACATGGGGTCGCTTGTAGACGTAGACGCTGGCCCCGGACATGGGCAGATAGAAGGTGTAGTCGCATGGGAGCGTGGCCACCAGCATGGACTTCGCCTTCGACTTGCGATGGCAGGCAGCGGCACCTTTCTCCTGGTAGAGGATCACAGATGCTATTAGTGTCTCGTCCATGTCCAGGATGAGGGTCTTGCGGCGAACGAGCCGGAGGCGTCGCCTCGAGACGTGCGTCAAAATGTCATTCTTTAAATAGGTTATCGGCGTGTAGTTTATGGACCGGCAATGGAATTTGGCCAGCAGGATGCAGAGTTTGTGGCGCAGCACGGGCACCGCAAGAATAACCACCGTAAGGAGCATGCCCAACGTACCCACAAAGTAAAAGCTGTAAGATAATCAAAGGGCAAAGGGGGACAATTATAGATTGGCGGAGAGGTTACTCACTTCGTTATCAAGAAATTATCCTGGCTTTCCATTTTGCTTTAGGATTATTACAAAATATATTTATATATATGTATATATATTACGAATCGAGCCTGACTTGAGTTCCACAGTAAACTTGGCAAGTCAAGCTACCCGATTTGCCTTCATTCTAAAGGTATTCGGGATCGGAGCACTCCGCTCCCTGCCATGGGCCCAAAACGAATGCAACTTTCTAATGCTCGATTCCAAGCGGGGTAATCGAGACTTGTTATTTCTAAACGAAACATAATACCCTAGCTTTATTGGCGTTGTTCGTTAAAGCCCTAAATCCGAAGCCCAAATGAATCAGAGTGTGAATCGATCAAATCCATAATTACAATTAAAAATCAGTTTCGATATCCGAGCAGCTTGCCTTATTCGTGATACCGTCGTCTGTATGGGCGCAAAAAACAGCCTCGAGACTATCCGACTAGCAGACACCCTGTAGCCAGCTCCTCATTAACTAAGGATGGTATCAAAAATGCAAAATATTCGTAATCTAAAGTCTACTATTAAGACAAATTGTAATCAGCTCTTCAAATCGTCGAAATGCCCTAAAAACCTAGACTTACCGATAATAATCGATATTTATCAATTTCACAAAAACAGGGAAGGCTTTGATAGTTTTAAAATAGCCTTTATTTGTTAAAACCTAATGTATAATCGATAGTTATCGATCCCGCCAGAACAGGGGTGGTTTCGATCATTTTAAATTTATTTGTTATCTGGTTATCTGCTATTTAAGTATAAATTGCAGACAGGATAAACGGACAGACGGACATGGAATAGTCGGAGTTGTCTCCTGCTTCCAGTTACATGCAATGTACCCTGTTCTTCAGTCGCTTTCAATTAATACAGGGTATACTTTATACAGTCGTGCAGTCGTTTGTGCTGCCAGTCCATGCAATATATCCCTTTCTAAGTCGTTTACAGGGTATAAAAGAAAACACGGTCGTCAAGGCGAAAACTGAAACGCCAGCCATGAAATGCAGCGCCAGCTAAAATATGTACGTTCCCATTCCCGTTCACGTTTCCAGCTATCGGAATATGACGCACTGCCAGTGGGCCCAGGGGCGGGGGCAGAGGGGATGGAGTGGGTGGCTGCGGTGGCGGACTTGATGCGGATGGCGGAGACGCTGACGGAAGTCGGCGACTGACGACGAGAGGCGACGTTATACAGTGTAAAATATTGCACTGGCCTTGGAGCAGCACGCACGACGAGGCTGCCTGTCAAGACGATTAACAACTGCAACAACAACAACAACAACGGCAACAACTGCAACTGTGTCCCTGGCCTGTGTCGTCCGGCAGGAGTTAAAATTAATGCACCATATTGTGCGCATCTGTTCACATACAACAAAGTACACACACACATACAGGGTATATAGTGTATGAGTCTGGATATTGCATGTTCTCTGTGGCGTCTGCTGGTTGTCAACCGCAACCGCAGCTCTTGCAGCCCTTGCAGTAAGGCGACAGTGAGTCAGCTTGGGAAACGTTTTAACACCCGCATCTGGACACATGTTGCTGCCTCGTGCGACTTGCCACAGTTGCAAGTGTGGCATTAACTTGAGCCGGAAAGCACGCGAATTCCTTGCGGTTGTGTCATTTGACAGCCAGATGCCAAACGAATGAGAAGCACATAGAAAGGCCTTGCTTGCTAAATGTTTATTTAAGCTAAGGTCTCTCTTTCTCCCGTTCCGTCAATAGAGTTTTTCCCGTAGAATGAGAATTCCATAGAGAGGCTCGCCAGAGCACTGCTTGCTTAATGTCATTTGACAGCCGGATGACAAACGAATGAGAATTGAATAGAAAGGCTCGTCAGAGCACTGTTTGCTAAATGTTTATTTAAGCCAAGGTCTCTCTCGCTCCCCCTCCGTCAAAAGAGATTTCCCTGCAGCTAAGCTAAATATGATTCAGCGACAAGAATAATTCATTTAGATAACATCATAACTACCAAATCCCAAGCCAAGTTAGGCAAATGTCAAATGCAATTGCCAAATTAACTGTTTGAACTCATAAAATTACGTATACGTGTCGTTAGCCCGAACCTGTTACAGCTATTTTTTTGTTGTGCGCGTTAAGTTAAAATTAAACAATAAGTTGTTGTGTGGTGAATGTGAATGCAAAATAAATTGCGCATAAAGTTTAATCACTTTGACTTTGCACACACACACACACACAAAGAGAGAGAGAGAGAAAGAGAGCGGGAGAGAGAGAAAAAGAGAGCGAAATAAGCGGCCGCTATCAAACGACAGCGCCAAAAAATAAAAACGCATAACAAAAGATTCTACACAACACAACACAACACACACACACACACGCACACTTCCATATGCACGTATGTGTGTGTGTGTGGGCAGCGGGCAGTGCAAAAAACGCAATAACAACAACAACCGGCAGAGACAGAGTCAACAACCTCCAGTGCATTACTCACTTTTAAAGACCGTGTGTGTCCTTCAACAAAAACGTATCGCCATCTCGCTCGAACGCTCGCTGCCATGTTTTGCTTGACTATTTTCGCTTTTTCTACAATTTATAATTAAACAATTTTTGCTGGCCGTTGTTGTTGTTGTTGTTGTGGACTCTCCTTCTTTCCCTTCTCTCCTCCTGCAGTCCACATTGCCAACTCGAAAAGTAGCTAACCAAAAGTTTTGCTGTTGTCGTCGTCGTCTGAGCTTTGCACAAGTGTGCAGGAGCCGCTCTCTCGCTCTCGCTCTCGCTCTCCCTCTCTCTCTCTCTCTCTCTCGCTCGCTCCTTCCTATCATCATTCAATCCATTTATTTCAGACTTGCTGTCGATTTTGAAGCTGCTGCGCATTTTGGGCGAGATGAATAAACTTTAGCACGCCTGCGTGACCTGTTGTTGTTCTCTGGCTTTCCCCTCAACCCGTTGCTCTATCTCCTGCCCACGCACACAGGCGCAGCACATCCGCTGCCAAAACTTCTGTATGCATGCGTGTACACTTGTGTACATGTGTACATATGTATGCAAGTATTTGTGTGGAGAGCAATGTCATTGACTGCAATTTGTTAGCAAAATATTTCAAGTGATAAATAAATTCTACATGAAGCTACATTCGATGCCAATGAACTCAATGCAAACTCTTCACCCAAAAATTGATGTTCTCCGGTTTTGGGCTGCAATTTGGTTTTTTTATTATTTTTTTGTGGCTTTTGCAATTTGCGCCCCAATTGAAGCGTCAACAACTGACGGAGAAGTAGACAGAGACGGAGACAGAGACGTTGCCGGAGACTTCGCTCTTCTGATCGCTTATTCTACACAGGTTGGACACGCCGTAAACAAAGAATTTCTTTTGTTTGTTACTTTTTTTGTATGCATATACCCTGCACTTATAAGTGAGTAAAAAGGGTATAATAAAGCTGTGCAAATGCATGTAACAGGCAACAGGAGACATACATATGTATCTGACTCTAAAGAGGATGTAGTAAAAATAAAGCTAACGGCCAATTTTTTAATCCCTTTTCTCATAAATAAATTCTTATCAAATATATTGTCAGCAAGTTAAAACATACCTCAGCAGGACAAAAACATGTAAACGCTGGAGAGTTTTAACTCTACATAAATAAGCATGTGAGTAACGGCAGTTGGAAGCTATGTAGAGAATATCTTGCACTTGGGCAGTCTCGACTAGAGCTCTTTTGTTTTAAATTCGTATATTATTTTTATTTAAAAAGAAACAAGCGCAAAGTCGTTAAGTTCATTGCATTCGATCGCATGATAAAACAGGAACGACGACTGATATATGCATGGACATATGTATGTATGTATGTACATAAGCCTATATGAATATGTATTGTATGTATTGTATTTATTCATAACCAGCGCGTGCATAGAGAGTTCAAGTTGATTTATCAACTTTACTGTTGTCGTTTTGGGCACATTCACACAATGTACATAAATACATACATTTACATACATGCATTCGAAATACCAGCTGAAATATGTAATATCGATAATTATGGTTTGATAACAGAAGAGCAAAATGTCCCATTCGCTGCTTAAGCTGAACAGTTACATTGCCCAGCTTACCGTTAAACTGCCCGCCAGTGCTGGCATGTCATCTGGCGCCTCTCCGGTTGCTTATTCTCTCGGTTACTCGAAAAGGGCATTAAGTTTCATGTGCGCTCGGGTTACAGCAAAGTCGGTCAATAACTTGGGGACTGTTGCAAAACGCTTAAGTGACCACAACAAGAAAAACAGCAGGAAATTTGTTGTTGTTTATTCCTTGATGAACTGCTTTTCACTTAAGTTTCAGATGCTGCCTTATTTTAGCTGACCGGTTTAATGAGTCGAACTTAATTTGCGCCCTCAGAAAAAGGCAGACAACACCCATGCAAGGCAGAACAGCAAAAACAGCAACAGCAACAACACAAATACAAACACAAACACATCATACAATAAGCGGCAAGATAGAAAGAGAGAGGAGAGGCAGAAGCGACAACGACAACGACACGTCTGGCAATGGGGAGAGTGGGCGACGCAGGCTGCAGAAAGAACAGATATCAATGTGTGTGTGTGTAAAATCGGCCAAAAAACAACCAAGCAAAACAATTGCCCAAAAAGCGAAGAAAAAACCGCAACCGAAACAACACAAAACAAAATGATGCTCAAGTAACTCATATTCATGTGTGCGTGTGTGCAGCAGAAGCAACAGCAGCAGCAGCAGCAGCGCAGTCGCGATGTCGGCAGAGCCATCGCCATTGCCAATATAAACGACGATCGAAAGATGCAAAATGTTCATTCCGTCGTCGTTTCGTTTCTGTATGTACATATTTCGCTGGCCAAGAATTCGAATATAAAAAGTCAACAAAATAATAAAATGAAGCATACGAAAGCAGCGATCGCGCGCACACATTCACACGCACACAGACACATACACGCACGCGGAATTCAACTTTTTTTCTGCAACGCTGCGTGCGCCGCCGCCATTGGACGTCGACGCCGCTGGAGAGTATAAAAGCTTAAACTCGCTTCATACTCGAGTTTATTAAAACCAAAACTGTGCGAGTGTCAAGATCGTTCAAGTCGAGAGTTGATACAAATTCATATGAATGTGCACAACTACAAAATTCTTGTGAAATAAGGCGTCGCCCTTAAAAAAGTGATATATGCGAAAAAAAAAACATTTGAATTAAATTTGATTAAAATAAAGCTCAAGAAAAGAGAAAATACAATGCAGCAAAAAAAAAATTAGGCGCACGCCCCAGCAGACGCCACGCGACGCGCAACGTCACACAGAATAAAACAGAAAAAAAAAATCGAAAGTGTTCGTGCTCTACTGACATGGATTACTTCTGCCCCCAGCAACACATCAACAATGGCAACAGAGAGAAACTAGCGTTAGTTTCGTCTATGACGTATGAGCGAGCAGGTACAAGGTTGGGGGCACGGACGGGAGAGCCAACAAGAGAGCAGAGCAGAGCGACAACTTCGTGCCAGCAGCGCGAGCTGCCAAATAGAAAGCGACTAGAAGGCAGCGTCGGCGCCGCCGACAACGACCACAACGATCGGATCGGATCGATTCGCGTGTACGTGCACTTTGTCAGGGCGTTTGTGTGGGTGTGTGTGTTTTGGGCGACATCGCGAGAGCCAAACAAGAATTCTAATACGACGCAATCAGCGGGCGCAGCAGCAGCAGCGACAGTCGCATTGAACTTGAACTTTAAATGCACTCAGTCACAGTAACAGGCTGCATACATATGTATGTGTGCGCAGCATACATACACACACACACACTCACACACACACACGCATATACGTAACGTACATATGAATTTATTGCTGTTATTCTAGTTGGCGTTTGGGCCCAAATTTTACGCTCTTCTGAAGCCTCCCTCCTCGCTTTAAATCATTCGCGAATCGGCATTCGGTTGGCTCGCACGAAAAGTCGGCTGTTCAATTTATTTGTTTGCAATTAATTTGCTACTTGACGAAAATGCGAAAATTAAATGCGAGAAAAGTGAAAGTTTGCCAAGAGTAAAAAAGAGCTCGTTGGCCCGTGACTTTTTAAATATATATTAAGCAAAAAGAAGCAACGTACGTACGCAAAGCACGAAGCAAACGGCAGCAACAAGTTAATAAATTAAAACGCAAACGTAAATGAAACAAGAAGAAAGCGCCGGGGCGCAGCGGTAAATGATTTTGCACAGCTGCGCCCCCGCTTCATTTTCTTCAATATCCGCCTTTGAGCTTCGGTGAAAGAGACATGGAAAGCATAGAAAAAAAAGTGTTGCCACGTTATTTTTTTTGTATTGTTTTCAAGGGGCGGCGCCCGACAAATTTCCTTATAAATCTAGCCTCTACTAGGCTTTGTCTGTGCATTCAATACACGGTCAGACATAGCCTATGAGAGGTTAGGTGTACCAAGGGGTCAGGCAGCGAGGGCGTCGTCGGGGTCCATCAAAATGAACTGCCGATTACCGTAATAGCGAAACATGCTGCTGATAACTGTAACGACAGCGTCACGGAAAACGGAGAGGAGAAAGGAGGAGAGAAGGAAGAGATATAATGAAATGTGGATAAGCGTGTACAGCAACAATGTTTGTATATGTATATTCCGCTGGGTGTGTGCATGGCACTGATAAAGAACAGACAAACATGTCTATATGTATGTATGTATGTCTGCATGTATATTTCTATGTGTGTAGTGCATATCAAACATGGCGTTTGCTATAATCTTGTCTCCTACTTTTTTTTCGCAGTCAGATGTCGAAATTCGGAACTGGAAATTCGGCTCGGATGCTAGCTGTAATTGTTTACACACTAGAATAATTGTTTATTTGTTTATATGAAAAAAACTCTATGCAATAAAAACTCTTTACGATATTTGATTATTTCGCTGTTTTGATTTGGGAATAGGAGAGACCAAATGGTAGCTCAGCAATGGGCATCGGATTACCAGATAATTGTCGCCAGTCAAGCGGCAAAAGTTGAAGTACACACAAAAAGACGTATGTATCATTTCGGGCACAATTTGTTTTTTGTTGCGTGTGTAAAACTAGAAATGAAAACAGTTGTAGAACAGAAATTAGCGAGTTATATTGATTAATTTGGCAAAGATTTTGGTTGCTGAACAGCTGTATGTGCCAACGCTGTTATCAGGCTTGAATGTTCTCTGGAAATAAATTTGTTTTGATTACACAAAAGTTGTTGAAATAATTTTGAAATGGTAAAATATTTTTTAAATTTTAAACGATCATTTCGACGGTGTCGCAGCAACGAGAATTTTGAACTTGAATTTGAAACTTTAGATTTGCTAGCGCTGCCAACTTGATCAAAGGAGAAACACTGCTTGATGTGCGCTCAATTGCTCGCTGTTACGGCAGCGATCGACTGCAGACTGCTTTTGAACAAGCAGTGCAGAAATGTTGTTTTTCTTTTTCGTTTTTTCTTTTTTCCGCAACAAGCCACAAAAATGCAGTTAATTCAATTTCAACTTAGCCGCTTTTGTTGCCAATGCGAAGATGAACGAGCGAGCGTCTCGAACAAATTGCACGAAGCTGAAGCAACTCCCACAATGGCCAATTCGCAATGCCTTAAATTATTTGCAATCGCCGGCCATAAAAAACAGTCAATGGCCAATGCGTTTTGTCTGCGCCGAAGTTTTCTCACACATAAAGCCGAAATCGAAGACATTAGAAAAAATACGGATTGCAATTCCCATTAGAGCAGCAACAGCCGCGGAGATGCCTTCCCTAATGGCTGCGCACTCAAAGTTTAACTTTTTTTTTAACATTTCCAGCTGCATTTCTGCCCCTCTGCTGCCCATCCTCTGCCCGCCCTCTGCCCACGGGCTGCTGCTCAGTTATGCAATTCCTTCCTCATCTTTTAACTAACATTTAACCCACATGTTGGATTCCTGCTCGGTGCATGACCTTCGGCCGCTGGCTAATGATTACGGTTCAAGCAAACGTCGTAAAATGTGATTAAATTTGTGCTCAAATTGACGCCCACCTTCAAAATTGACCGCCTCCCCTCCAAAAAAACTGGCCTACAAAAGCTGAGCGCAGCAGCTGAGTGAAAAAAAATGCATTGCAGTAATAAATTGACCCACTTTCGAATCTGCAACCTGACCCAACTAGTAAAGCAAAGCCCAATGCTCAAAAAAAAAACAAAAAACAAAAAGACACCAAAACAAACTCGGCTGGAAAACGACAAGCGGCGGCAAACAACAACAAACAAGCCACAACAACAACAACGGCCACAAAAAGCCACAACAACAACACAAACACTTTAATGCAACAGTTTAGTGTCAGGCGAAACGAAAGACTTAAGAAACGAACGCGAGGCGACGACAGCGCGCACCCTCTCGCAAGGGAAGTGCAGGGGGAGGGTGGGGGGAGGGGTAACAAGGCGCATGTCCGCACGTGAGCTGATAGTGTACGACTCTGTATGCGTGTGCGCATGTGTATGTGTGTGTGTGTGTGTGTGTGTACATACATAATCAAAATTAGTCTTTAACTGGTTAATTTGAGTGTCGCGCAGTAGTCAAGCAGTAGTAAAGCAGTGCAGGGTGGTGGCGTGGGGCGGGGCGAGGCGGTAGACAGACAGTAAGCGACAGAGGGAAGCGGGGAGAGACTTCGTGTTCGGGCGGTGGCAGCTCCGATCACTCCACAAATGCAATTTAACTTCAACTTTAAACCGCAATTGGCTGCCGCAGTCGCCGCTGCCGCTGCATGCGAATTGAGTAATTGGTCGCTGCAGTTGCAGTTGTTGTTGATGTTGTTGTTGTTGTTGCAATTTCTTGCATTTGGCATTGTTTGTGCGCTGGCTATAAACAACAACAACTACAACAATGCAGCGCGAAGTGATTTTTGAAAGGTGTGCAGAGAATTGTAAAATTTTATATAAATAGAAAAAAGTGCAGAATTTCAAGTATATACATATATATACCAAAATATAATATATACATATCAAAAATATATACATATATGTATATTTAAGAACAAAATTCCTGTTACCAGAAATTCTTTAAAAAGAATCCCCAATTCCTCATAGTACTCAAAATATATATGTTGTTTTCTAAATCTTAAGATTTTCAAACATAAATAAAGTTCGGAAAATGTCCTTAATATTTTCTAAATATTTATATGTAGTTAAAATAAAATATGTATAAGAAAAGATTATTTTGGATACAATTTTCGGAATTTTAAGTTTTATGCATATTTTCTGGAATATCGGAAGCACTTTTTTGAGAATCACTTTTGTACTTTTGTTCAAAACGTTTGAGGATTCTTCTTCTATGCAAATTCAATTTCGAAATGAAATGTATTTCGAATATTATTATTAGATTATTGGATTATTGTAAGAAAGATAATGCAAGCTGTTGCTTTGTGTTCAACATATGTAAACAATTATAGATTAGCAAAGTTTGCGGGCATTAAAAGTCGATTATTGATTCAATATTTAGTTAAATACGTTCACCAGTTTAGCTAGTTAGTTAGCCCATACCCTGTATTCATACAAGTGAAAAGGGGTATATACCCTTATATAGATTTGACTATGAAATGGTAATAAATGTAAGCCCCTTTTAAATGCGAGCCAAACTTTAGCTGGCAGCCTGTCAGTTCAAGATCTCGAGTTTATATAGAACGGAATGCAGGGTATCTTGCGGTCTCGTAGCATTTTTTTGTTCTGCCTGAAATGTGCTTTGGCTTAGCCAATTGGTTTTTAGACTCAAATCGCTCTGCCAATCAACTTGGCCACTTGCCGCAAGTCCAGTTGAATTTCATGCTCTAGATACTAGCATGCAGTTAGTTTTTCAACAGGTGTATGTGTGTGTGTGTGTGTGTGTGCCTTGGCAACAGCTTCAAATACCTGCTGCATATAAAACTAGATATTTTATTGACTTTCCGATCGATTTGAGCGTAATATGTTTGTGTTATTTATTGATTTTTTGTTGTTTTGTTTCTGAATACATTTCAAATTGGTGCGCGCCCCAAAATGCCAATGCTATAAACAACTGCAGCGACAACAGCAACAAGTAAAAGTGCTCTAGTGCCGGGTGTGACCGACTAGCAGATACCCTGAACCCAGCGTCGAACTGCTGTCACAAACATTCCAGCTTGCTTCTATACATGCAAATATTTTTACATGTAAAACTGTTTGTCCTGACTGATTGATTGACTGACTGACTGATTGATTGACTGACTGACTGATTGATTGACTGACTGATTGGTAATCAACGTACAGCCCAAATAGGAAGAGTTAGGGAGCTTAAATTTTCACTAACCTTATGTGATGAAGGTGCACGTTAAGACAAGGTTTCAGGAAATTCCACCCGCATTTGTGGAAAGATCGCGAAAAACGTTTGTATGCAACTTTTATGTTTTCAATCCGATTGGCCTCAAGCTGGTTTTCATTTGAGGGATGCTTAACACTTTTGCAGAATCCATGCTTCCTCTGTGGAAATGCGATTTAAAGATTTGTTGGACGAAGTCTTAAGTTTGCAGTATGTCTGTTTGTACGAACATGTATGCATGTTTCTTTTGTATATATGCAAACATGCATGTATGCGTACATATATGAATACATGTCCGGATATATATGCATGCATACATACATACATAAATACATACACACATACATACATACATACATACATACATAAATACATACACACATACATACATACATACATACATACATACATACATACACATATACATGCATGCATACATACATACATACATACAGAAATACATACATACTTACTTACTTATATGCATACATACATACATACATACATACATACATACACACATACATACATACATACATACATAAAACCACAAAAAAAACACCAAGAAAATACCAAAAAAAAAAAAAGCACTACACTACTAGCTAAGCATGAAAAACTGCAGAGCCTACTTGAATTCTTGAGAATCGAGGAGGAGAGCACTTGGCAGAAATTCGTTTTATTTAAATTTGCAGCACAGCGACAAATAAGCTTGGTCTTCGTTTGATATTAGAAAAGAAACATGCGTGCATACACATATACACAAATGCGTACATACATACATGCATACACATGTCCACAAACACACACACACAGAAACACACACACACATATGTATCCTATATATACATAGGCTTCAATTTCCCAACCCCATAACTTGGTCAAAACTCATCAGATTATCACGAGGTTTGGCTGTTTCTTCATTGTTTGGCCTCTAAATGCATTTGGCATCTAAATCAGGCATCATTATTCTTGTTTTTTAGGTTTTGTCCGTATCAACGCCAAGGCCGGCGTATCTTCCTCTTTTAAATTTGGGAAATGGGAGTAGCTCGAAAAAAATGATTAACTCGTGCTGCGCAACAAGACTCTAGCTAGACAAACAGGCCTAGATCGACTACAAATTGAATATACATATATACTGTCTGAGGTCAGAGCTGCTTCGTGTTGCTTGTTACATATCTTCTCATCAAATCATTATACCCGCTGTTACACATTTCAAATGGTATATAACAGAAATAATATCAACAAAAGCAATTTCCATTGTTCGCAAGGTGTTAAAAATTTGTTGTATAATCAAGAGTTTTGGGGGAACAACTTAAAAATCGATTAACAAGCGCGTAATTATGGACATAATTTGTGTGTGCACAAGTGTTGCAACAACAACAACAACAACAATAACAAATATAACAATAACAAATCAGCTGATATATGAGCCAAATGAAAGTAAATGCCAAGAGATTCAAGCGAACAGCTCAAAATACCAATGACCAAAAATAAAGATGGCCTTGAACTTGAAACTTGGCCAGGAATAATTTAAGAACTGGCTAAGATAGAGGGGCGGGGGAGGGGGGGGGGAGACCCTCATGAGGCTTTCACTTTTGCTCGGGTATTTCAATTCTTGTGAAGGGCTCTTCGGCTCAGGCAAATGCAATTCGAAATTTTTGTAAGGTGAACCAGTACTACGCCCAGTTTGAGTCGCGCGTATGTGTGTGTGTGTGTGTGTGTGTCTCAGTGCGTGCCAGACAAGGTCAACACCTTTCCTTTTGAGAGGGAGAGAGACAGAGAGAGACACTTGAGTTAATTGAATAAGTGTAATAACAAGACAAGAGATTGCGCATACGCCTCGTTTGCTCGGCGCATGTTAATTAAAATGCGATATATTTATTTGATTTAATTATATAAGCAATTGTCGCAGCCAAATTACAATTTGAGCCAACAAAACGTTAATTCACTGCAGACAATCGGGCAATCAGGCAATCGGGCAATCGGGCAATCGGGCAATCCATCAATTGGCCAATCCATCATATAAGTTTATATCAATGGACTCCCCTTGATTAGATCTGGCTTCGCTTTCGATCGCAACACGTCTTAAGCTTAATTAATCCAGTTTTTATGGAGCGTCTTGTTTAAATTAGTTTGACATTTAAGTTTCGGCAGTTGGCTACTGCCATCGCAGCTGTTATTCATTTTTTCGCCCGTCTCGCCGTCATCTGTGGCCATAAATATTCGAATTTCTGGCTCATCATAAATTGCCTTTTAGTGCCAAACACACGCACACACACACACACAAAGAGCAAAGCGATGCCTTTGGCATTCAAATGAACAGATCTTATGGCTTAGAGATCCAACCAGTTGAGCGGGTGTTAGGGGCCAGTCCCCAAATCCAAGATCGAAAACCTACTGACGTGTTTGATGATGAACTTGATGTCGATTCAACCGTCAACAAGCAACATTTGGCCAAAAACCAAAAGTTGTTCTTATGTAAATTGCGGCTTTTGCTCGCATTTAATATTTAATTATGTTAATTAAACAAGCGTTGAATGCGGCAAATAAGGCTCAAAAAAAAAAAAAAACTGGTCAGCCAGCACGGCAACATAATACAAGTAGGTACGTCTATTTTCGGGCAGCTTTTTATCCAAATACCCCCACAAAAGATTTAATCTGTAGGAAGCAACTGAACAGCTAGGCAAATCAAACTCATGTTTCTTATGCATTTTAAGAAACTCATTTTTTGCTATGAATAATCAATATATATCTCACATTATCTTATCTGATACATGTTCATCGAGAGGATCCAGGTTGTTCACAATAATCAGTTTGAAGTTAGCCAGTCTTTGCTTTATAATCAAATCTACATTACATTAGGGGTTTAAAAACAGGTTCATGAAAAGAACCGAAATCCAGGGATTCGCTTCTAATTGTGAACCGAAGCAGAGACATTTTTAAGCTCTGCAGCCCTGGCAATGAATTATAAATATTCACTGTATTTATGTGTTCACCTAAGGAGATTCTAGCTTAAAAAAGTGCCTCAAATAAGCACATTTTCTTTTCACTTTAAGAACTGGGCCAGATTAAGGCAACCCTTGAACTGAGCACAAATTCCCGGACAGTTTCGGCAAGTGTACTTGTACACAAGTTCACAGCTCCGACTTTATGAATGAGATTTAAAAATTTGCGCTTGTTTTTTTTCTGTCTTTGCTCAACAATGAGTCGAGTTGGCAGCACCGTCTGCAGATTCATTCACTGCGCTTGCGCTCAACCTACCTCAATGTGCCAAGCATGTTTTGGCTCTTTGGGGCCAAAGCTGCAGATGGGAGGCTGAGTCGAATCTGAAACCGAATCCGAGTCCGAGTCGGAATCCGAGTCGGACTGCGCTCCGCTGAGCGTGCGTATAAAACCAATTTGAGCGACGGCCGAGGAACCAGTTGAGCGCAGACCTTGCCGCAATCGCAGTGCCAATTCGAGCCGAGACACAAATGCATTTGGCCAAAAGAAGTTCGTGTTAAAGAAACGCAGCAAGAAATTATAAATAAATTGGTTTTTTGTGGCTTTGTGAGTTTGATTTCTGTGTGTTTGCTGTGTTTGCAGCCAAAGTCAAAGCTAGAGTTAAATTTGGCGCTGCCGTCAAGTGTTTTGTTTGGCTTGGCTGGGCTTTTATTCGTGCGACGTGCGCCCCAGCGAACGGTTGTTGCTTTGTCTTTGTATCTTTGTATCTTTGTATCTGACGGATACGCGAGACCCGTGCGCGCGATACTCTCTGCGAATGTGTGTGTGTGAGTGTTAACTGCTGTGCGTGTGAAGAAAGAGCAATATTTATTACAAAAAAAAAATAGATATATAAAAAAAATGTTGTTGGTGGCGAAATAACGCCAACAACAATTGCCAATGAATTGCCCGCAGCAAGAGAAGAAATAGTTTTTCCAGTGCAAAAACCGAAAAGCTTATTACATAAAACGCAATTGTGTTAAATATCAGAGCAGATCGCACGCTGTTAAAGCCAAATGCAAATGCGTTGAATTTTGGCCAAAGTGCTTACACAGAAAGAGAGCGAGCGAGCGAGAGGGAGAGAGAGAGTCTCAGTTGGATAGCTTGGCCCTCAATGGTAGGTAAAATGTTCATCATCCTCTGCTCCAGTTGCATTTGCAGCTCCCAGCTCCAGCTCCAGTTTCAGCTCCAGTTTCGGCTCCAGTTTCGGCTCTTATACAATGCGTGCTCCACATTTGATGGCCTGTTATGCAATAATTGTCACGCTTAATGATGTATCGATGCTGGGCTGCCATTAACATTAACATATTCAATGCCTAATCGCGAATGGCAGAAGACGAGGCCAACATTTGGCCTTAATTTGACGACCAAATGGGCCTCTGTGTCAGCCACTTGCCAATTGGCCAAGATTGAGCAGCAGCTGAGCCAGACGGGACAGAAATAGCTGAGCCAAGCTCGACATGCGCGCAGCTTAGTCAACAGAATGTGTGCAGGGGATTTTTCTGATCGGGTTTCAAGTTTTTGGCTATTGCTACAGAAATGCCATTCCTGGAAGTGCTTAAATATTTAAGAGCTTAAATATATTTAAATTCTAGACTTAAGCCGCTTAAACAAGAAGCTTATTAGCACCAATATATGAGATTGAATTTCAGCAATAAATAAATACATTTAAATGAAGAAAATAAATGAATAACTGACAGATAGCTTGCAGAGGAGAATTATGAAGTCTATAGTTGATATGTGGAATATAATGAGGTGGTGGATTGAACTTGTAAATAAGAAGGTTTTTTTGGTGTCTAGACATAAAAAGGGGAGCAAGACAGCTTTAAGACTGAGCGACAAGCTTGCATATAAAAAGACAGACGCACAGCTCACCAGCTATAAAGACTGGGATTTTGTTACGGATTAATATATATTATATGTATATTAATTTACACATTCCATGGCAATAGATAATATATGTTAAATATGTCAATATATAACACCCCCAACCAGATTATATTGACGCATGCAGAGTTGCAAAATATGGCATATTTTCAGTCTTAGGAGTTGGGCTTAGGCACATGTCACGCTTGGAAGGGCTCAAAAGTGGTCTTAAAATAAATGAAAATAATTATGATTATATCTGTCTTTGGTCAGCTTAAATTGAAATCCATTAAATGCCATTATATCAGTTTCGAGATATTTTATTCATGAATACAAAGTTGCAATTGTGAACAGCGCGACGCTGCAATCGATAAATTTGAAAAGTGCCAGCGACAAAAACTTGTTGTCGTAAATGTTTAGCATGTGTGTGTGAGTGTGTTTGAGTGTGTGTGTGTATGTGTGTGTGAAAAGACACTTGACTAGCAGCGCAGAGCCACCCGCTCAGCTTGGCTTGGCAGCACATTCTTGGAAAATCTTTAAGCCAAGCCAAGCTCAGCTAGCTGAAATGCTCGCGAGTGTGCCAGTGTGTGTGTGTGTGTGTGTGTGAGTGTGTGTGAGTGTGTGTGGCTGCGATTGCTTGCACATCATTTGGCCCGCTGGCGTTGCGGGGTTTTACAATGTTGTGTGTAATTCATTTGCATTGTTTAACCGTGCACCGTTTTCTTCTTTAGCCGCAATAAAAAGAGAAATAGGAAAAAAAAAACACGGCTTGGAGCAAAAACGATTTACATAAAATTTATTGCTGCCACATTACAAAGCAGTTAGTTAGTTAATGTTGCAATTGTTGTTGCTGTTGCTGCTGCTGATGCTTAATTGTGTGAGAAGCCAGCGAAAAGCCAGCCATTTGGCCAACTGCCGGCACAACACGTATACGCCACGTGGCGAGCCTTGAACTCGGCTAGCATTTGAAACCGGGATGCCAGCCGGTTCCAAAATACACGTCTTGCTATGGTCAAGCGACAATAAGCAATCGATACTTGCATTAATTACGAGCGGATTTTCATTATTTATTATTTTTTTAATAAATTATTTAGTGTGGCAAAAGGCAAGGGAACGGCTGGAGGTATACTACGAAGACCTTCAAGCAAATTGGCTGGCAATTGCTTTTCTAAACTTCGAGAAGTTGCTTAGATCGTTATTTATCGATATCGGGAAAAGAGATAACTCATACGAGGGGCCGTTTCTTGAATTATATCAAGTTGAGATCCCCTCCCTTGCAGAAGCATATGCATATTTAAATGCTTTCATTTACAGGGTATCATAATTGCGTTAAATGTGCGATCATCTCTTGATCGGGCAGCCTTAACGCCACTTCAAAGGCACCAGAAATTCGCATGAGTTTTAGGTTTTTGATTTTGGGTTTGGTTTTATTTCTATTTTTATTTGATTTATTTTTGTTTTTTGTGATCTGTGGCAAAGGAGGCAGCCATCAAGGCGATCAATCAAAGCACCTTCAATGGGCTGTTACCGTAGCGAATTGTGCAAGGTAATGGTAATCAAAACTATCCACATATATATATATAATTTTATATATATTTGGTGTATTGTGATGAGCATCTGCCCAGATAACTGAACTTCTGCTCGTTGTTTGCTGCCCTTGTAACGAATATTCGAATATTTGAAACAGACACAAAAAGCTGGCCAGCTAGCCGATATGTTAATGTCGTATTGAAGCTTCCCCAGCTGCTGGTCAGCGGCAAATCGGAGGATTGTTTGGCATCGGTAGCCGGTTCGTCTTTTGGTTTGTCTTTGCCTTTTGTTGTCGAGCCGAGCTGAGCTGATGGCATTTAAGTCAATGAATCGATCGATGGATCGATCGTTGGATCGATTGATGCCTGATGGGGCTGCGTTTAATGGAATCTTAATGAATTATTAGTTTTGTGCGGCCTTTCAAGCTGACAAGCTCTAAATGTTAACAAAAAAGCAAGCGGGTTTTGAACAACAAATTAATAACAATAAAAATAAAAACCAGCGGAAGTGACATTTATTTGAGTCTTCAAAACGTGCCTCGATTTGTGGGCGGAGCTTTGTCCGATGCTGACAATCTATATGTTATTCCATGATATCCGTTTGTTATCGAAAGCCTTTTGTTTATATTTATTTAACTGCAATTAACTTGTTATTTCTCAACAACTTATTAGCCAAGGTTGAAGTTGCGCTGAGCTTTGTTTTCTTTTCGGTTGTCTTTTTTCTGGCGAATTTCTTTATTTGAAATTGAAATTTGCACATTTAATTTTTATTAATGATTTCATTAGGAAACTGAAACAAAAATTTTATGATATATTTTCGTACGGTTTTAATTTTATATTAATTGCCTGCGTCAACTTTGAAACAAATCTAACAATCAGTTAATTTTGTCACGCCAACAGAAAGATGCTCGGCGGGTTTCCAATTGGCAATATTCATTTTATTTATTTGTTCAAGATCTTGGCATATGTTGGTTTTTTTGTGTTTTTTTTTTTTTAAATTTATGTTTTATTAGCGCGCTTTGGTGTAGCTGTTTCATTTTAAATATACTTTTTACTGTCATCTAGTCTGACTTCGACTTGGAGCAGGTTTTTTTTTACTCTTGTTTTTGGGCGAGCGATCAACTTTTATATACCCTGAGGCCATTGAAAATGTGTAAAGAGGGTATCATGCTTTTTTCGCCAGGTGTGTGTTACAGGAAGAAGAAAGCAGCAAGTACATATATAATCTTGATCTTTAACTAAGTCGATCTAGCTTTGGCCTGTCTATCTGTCTGTTGATCTGTTATTGAGAAACTCTAGACTTGAAGTGTCAAATATTGATTCTCGTATACCATACGCAACCCAGTATATGTACCTATTTTTTCGATAATTCCATATATTTTCATAATATCTATAAAGCTTGATTTTGAGAAATGGTTTATTGAGCATAACAAACAAAAATGATAAGAGCTAGGTAAACCAAACTTGGCATGTAGGTTCTTTTATGGAATATTTTACTGAAAAATATTTTATACCTATATTTATACATATCTTCAGGAAACATTCCCCATTTCCCCCAAACTGGATCAAAATTGTTTATATTTAAACATAAAGCCTTCTAATTTAGCATATACAAAAAATTGAGTGTTTTTTTTAAGAAATTAGGATTTCATAAAGATCGCGCTATACGCACCGAAGTTAATCAAGAATACATTGCCTAGACAAAGTGAGGGAGCAAACAAGGGAAAAAGAAGCACAGCCGCAGCATAGTGTGTGTGTGTGTGTGAGTATGTGTATGTATAGAAGGAAATTCGAATGTTAGCATTGCCAGAGATTAGGGTATCTCCCAGTCTGGCCTGCTCGACTAAAGCACTGTTGATTATTTCCTTTTTTTTTGCGCGCGATCAACTTTTTTTTTCTCATTTAACTGATTTGCTGCCCGGTTCGAGTGTGTGTGTGTGCGTACGTGTGTGTGTTTTCGATATTGATTTTTCGTATTAAGCGCATTTCTGCGTACCGTTTTTCAAGGCCAATAATCGAGGGGGGGGGGGGGGGGGACAGGGGACAGTGTCGGGCTGGTCAAGCTGGTCGGCTAACAAGTTTTCTTGCTGTTGATCAATTAAATGAAATTTCAGCTGTTGTTGTTGTTGTTGTTGTCGCTTTAATAGCGTTGAAATATGTGTGCAAAAGTCCAAGTGTCAACTGCGTCGCCAGCTGCAGCGGCTCCAGCCCCATCTTTGGCCTAATCAATTGAGGGAGGGGAGGGAGTCTGGGAGTGAGATGATTAAGCCATGTTTGCACTTATGTAAGTGCTGTACGATAACGGGGCGGCGGCCATAAGTCGTCTCAAGTGTCGTCATCTGGCTTTTGCAACATTTTTCTTTCATTTTGCTTTTCATTTTTGTTTTTCACCTGTGCATTGTTGCCGGCGCGCAGTTCCGCCAATTAGCGACGCTTCCGCTGCGACAGACCAAAAACAAAAATTTCTCAGCTCTGGCTTTTCCTCTTAGTTTTTCTTGTTTGTTGTCGCCTGAGCCTAAGCCGACCGCCAGGCCATTTTCTTTGATGAACAACGAAATTCGAAATTAAGCATAAATTGTGGGATATGCTGTTGCAGTTGTTGTTGTTGTTGTTGTTGTGTTACGACAAATTAAATAATTTGCAATTTGCATAAATTATGGGGCCATCAAACATTGCGCCCTCGGTTATGCGTCAAAAGCTTACAAATTAGTGCGATGTTTCGCAAATCAACGCCGACAAACTTCCGAATTACCAGAAAAAACAAAAAATACAAAATACAAACAACAAAATCCAAAACAAACTTTCCAAAAATGTCGCGCATGCGCACGGAATGCAAAAAAACAAATACAGCAAGAAATAAACAAGGCCTTGCAGACAAACACACACACACACAGACACAACAAATGCCCAAGTGTGGCTCAGCTTGAGGTTTTGGGATTTTTAGTCGTAGTATATTATGTAAGTTGAGAACCGCGCAAAGCAAAGCAGCCAACCAGCCAACAAGCCAAGCAGCCAACAAGCCAAGCAAATTGATGGCCCAGTCATGGCTGGGTCGCCCCCCCCCTCCACCAAAGACCCCAAGCTAGACTCGGTTGCAGGTATTTTTTCCAAGCGCTTCTCACGCTTGTCAGAAAATGTCAAAAGTGATGCCGCTGCACATTAAAGACAAGCAACTACAACTAGAGAAAAGCCAAGTGCACCGCAGCCTGAATGCCCTATGAATAGAATTTGGAGAAGAGCGAATAAATAATCTAAGGTAATCTTCAGCTCTAATGGAAAGAAGAAAGGGAGCTAGATTGAGAGACAGACGGAGATAGTTTTTTATTTCTATACTTTATATAGCTTTTACTGTCTCTTAGATACCTTATAGGGTCCGAAATGCCTTGCCTATAACCTATGACCTCCATTTGCCCTAAGCCCCTTTACCTTTACCTTTCACCCCCTGCCTCCTGTGTCCAGTTTATTACTCCATCATGGTTTATATATGCCTGTTGCTTCAGTTACAAGCCGCATTATATATTCATGCAGCTCTTTCGAATACTCTACATTTAATAAGACGTGCGATTTTTTGCAGAAATTTCGACGCACGCTTAAAAGCTTTGCCTCTGACAATAGTTGCAGCAGGCAGGGGGGGCCATAATTGGGAGGGATAGAAGTGTGGGGGCAGGCAGGCAGTCAGGCAGTCAGGCGCCATGGTCAACGAAAAGGTGAAAGACAAAACAGCCAATGGACAGACACACATTGGCTCTGCTGTGTCATCTTGGAGGCGCCTCTTTGTTTGGCTGCCTGAAAATGAGTTTTTGGTTTTCCCCCCTGCCCATCCCTCGCCAGGCTGGGATAGTTGGCTCGTCTGCCTGGCCGGGCTGACCTTTAACGTCGCCTTCACTTCGGCGAGCGGCAGCCAAAGACAAATCTGCATATCATTCATTTTGTGGCAGGCAAAAGTCGGCTCTGGAGCTGGAGCTGGAACTGGGATTGTTCCCGCTGCCTTAAAATTAGTTGGAAATGCGCGGGAGGCGAGAAACAATTTACGATTATTTGTCTGCTGCAAGACTTAAGACGATGTTAATCGTCGTCGTTGCGTCGTTGTCCGGCGCAGCCGGCAGCCATAAATTTCAAGAAAATGTCAAGGATTTGCCAGAAGAGAAAGAGATGCCCGCACAATAAAATGCAATCAGCAATCTGCTAATCGCTCAACCGGGTCGACTCGGGGCTTGGAGGCCTTGTTGACACGTTAATTGGAGTTAGCCCAGACGAAAAAAAAAACAACAACAACAACAACAACGAAAAAATCGTGAGCAAGGTCGCCTTTTAAAATGGTTTCTTTCTTTTACGCGCCGGCTTGTCAGTCAAAAAAAAAAGTCAAATAAATAAAAATCAAAAAAAAAAGGCAACAAATCAATTTGCATAAATAAATTCTATTGCTGATTGGATCTGCCATTGAATTATTGTCTTTTAATGGCATTTCAAGCGTTTGCTTTGTTTTCTTTAAATCTTTTTTTCTTCTTCCTGCTCTTTGCTTGTGCTTGTGTTAATTTGACAGTCGCTGTCAAATGATTGATGTGAAGTTATGCGTATGAAATTGCTTTGCATGTGCCTTGCCTTAGAATTGCGCACACAAACTGGGTCAAGACAGCGTCTAGACATGGAGATATATAGAAAGAAGAACAAGATAATGGGAATATATAAGCCGATCTTGTGGGTATACAATTTCATTAGCTTCGGCTCGGCTTCCGGCGCGCATGACTCAGACCCAAAGCTCGCGCGGCTTCGGCTCGCCCATGTAAATGGAGGTCCACATATGGAGGCTGCGGCTGAAGATTTTGTAATTTAAGTTAATGAATCGCTGTATTTGGCGACAATTAAATGTTGTTTCCAGTTTAATTTTTTACTCTCTCGTTTTTCTCTTTTTAGCCATGTGCCTGCTGCCATAAAAAACAAAGCCGCGCTTCCTAATTGAAAAACTGCCAGCTAAATGGACGCGTAGCACGCGGCAAACTCTGTGCGTGTGAGAGAGAGAGAGAGAAAGCGTGTGTTACCAAGAAAGCAGCCAAAAACAAACGAGCTACCAAAACACTGGCCAAAATGTGCAGCTCCACAAAAATGGTTTACAGTTATAGAATTTTATGGCTTTCCGGCGTTTTTCTAGGTGAGTTGTGGCCCCAATAACAAAAGAGAGAGAGACGGCATATTTGAATGCCAAGTGCCAAGTCGATTAGACGTTAACTTTATGGCCGAATCGATGGCACGCGTGAGCCACATAATAAGTATTAAAATAAGAGCAAGAAAACGAAAGAAGGAGTTTATTGAGCCAGCCGAAGGCTGAATACCCTGCCAGACAAATGGCTGACGGAGTTTTAGATGTGTGAAGAGAATTTTGAAGTTCGTAATTGCGAAGAAATCAGGATAATTCGAAAAACAGCTAGACGCTAGAAGGTTTTTCTAATATGTGTGAAGTAAAGGGAATTGCTTTAACAAAATAAAAATAAATAAATTAAATAATAAATGCCAAGTTTGGTCAAGATATCAGTTTTATATCTAAAATAGCCTTTCATGCAAGAAACTAAGTTTTCGTCCGTTCCGATTTCCGATTCCTATTTCTGATTTTCCATCTCAAAGAAATGATACAATAATCCGAGTCACAAATATCGGAACAAAATGATAATACCTTTCGTATGTCTATAAAAAGAATTGAAGAGTAATTTAAGCTCAAAGCCAATTGAACTCAGACATAAACTTTTTTCTTTTTCCATACAAGAAGTTCGCGTCTGTAGGAATATGTATACCCTCTAATGTGTTCTATGAACTTACATTTTATTTCTATTATTATTATTATATATTATTAATAGTTATTTAATTGCAGCTCCGCTATTGCTGGTCGCCACCGATGCTCAGGAGCCAGCCAGTCCAGTATTTCAGAATCACAAGACGAAGGAATGGACGAATTTAGATAATATAACATTCTCATTCGATTGTAAAAGGCGTTCGGTGGGTTTCTATGCGGACATGGAGTACAATTGTCAGGTGAGCGGAGCGAAAGAGAAAGAGAGTCAGAGCTTGAAGGCTTTTACAAGCCCGCCTAAAAGTATGCAACAGAAAGAAAGAAACTGAAGAGCCGAGAGCCTGCAACCTATGAGAAAGCTATAAGATATAATAAGATACTATAAGATACAAATACGATATATAGATCATTAATCATTTCTTGATTTCAGATATTTCACATGTGCGACGAGGAGGGCAATCGAATACCGCATTTGTGCGCAAATGAGACGAGCTTTAATCAGGAGTACAGAATATGTGATTGGGACTACAATTTCAACTGCACAGAATCGCCGGTGGGTTAAAGTTCATGCTCAGCTTAAACAGAATAATGAAAATTATTCAAAATTCCTTCTGCCTTTAGAAATGGTTCTATCTGAACGAGCTGACGTATGCAACGGATCCGCCAGACGAAGACGACGAGGACTATTGAGTGCAAATAAATTAATATTTATTGTCTTTGAGCAGCGAAAACAACTAATTAAATTAAATTTGAGCAGGAGAACGAACGGCGAGAAATGGAGAGAAATTTCCATTGAATATGTAAACTAATTTAAGAGATTTGTTGACGATTTTGTTGAGTTTCGTTTTGTACAATTTTCAATGTAGCCTAATTTCGACGAATCGACGGCGATTCTGCTGTGTATCGCATGTAAATAATGTAAATAGAAGGCCGCCAAAAACTAACAGCATGCCGAGGCCGTAATGTAATTTACAAATAATTTCCTTGTTGTTTGTAAGCAAATGATAAAAACAAAAAAAAAAAACGAATATGAATCGAAATTAAAGTGCGCCCATGAAATGCTCGCAAATGAAATAATTGTGCCGAGCTGATGTGACAAAATGTTTTGAACCTATTAAACAAAATATCGAAATAACATTAGACCTTTTTTTTGCATTTGGGCAATTGGGAGTGGGAGTCACCGTCAGGCGACTCTCGAATGGGTAAACAACCCCCCGATGAGTCAAGTTCAATGACGAAACAAAAAGGGTATCGAGAAGAAAAGCTCAATGTGGAAAAACAGGCAGGTGACAGTGCGTGAAATTGCAGCTAGCCCGGGTTTAACATTTTATAAAATGGCAATGGGCCGAGTATTCCAGAGTTAGTCCAAAAGTTAAGCTCCAACTAGCCACAACCAATTGAATAACTAGGTTTTATTTGAATTCATATACGATGGCCCACAAATCCTGTTGCCTGCTGCTGCTGCTCAGCTGCCTGTTTATGGTAAGTTAAATAAATCTCCTTGAATTCATTTAAAAGTAACTTTACCCGACCTTACAGATGGCTGCCGCTCAGTATTACACCCAATACAATCCATATAACACGCCCAGCCCCACGTTTTCCAGCCTGAATGGTTATTATTATTCGACAACATCTCCCTACTATTATCCCACGGCTAGCACTTATTTAAATGATGTCCGGATACGCATTTGGCCCTATGTCATTGGACAGTATCTGTATCCGACGTACTACAACAACAACTACTACAATCCCTATGCCTCGTTGAGTACACCCAACTGGCAGAGCTACTATTCGAGTGTCTATCAAAATAACTGGGGTAAAAAGTAGTTTGTTAACTTATCAAATAGTTTTATGTTGTTCAATAAAGGTTAAATAGGTTTATGTTAATGTACTTTTTATTAGGTACCAGCCATTTATTAAGGAATAAATAAGAACCCTCTATTCGGGAGTCCAACAAGGAGAGCTTCTGAACCAGGCTGACGTTACAAACATTCTGGCTGCCTTCTATAAATATAGAATAAATAATATAAGTACAAAGATCATGCATCCAGCTGGGCTTCTCTCCTTTGTTTCACACAATGCATGGCAAATGAAATTAATGAGTTTTTTCGGAGTTTATAGTCCGATAATTAAGATATTTTCAGAGAATAATTACGCAGTTAAAAAGTGTGTGTATAGCACAGTGCATGTCTATACCCTCCACAATTTCTTATCTTTTCAATTCTGAGAGCAACATTCAATAGCCGAATTTCGTAATTTGTGTATATCTCACGTTTGGTGTAAAGTAAAGTAAACCCTCGCATTTTCTTTTTCTTCAAAACTTCGAATTTTATTTTTCCAAAAGCGGACAGTATTTGGCCGAGATATTCCAAAAAATGTTTATCTGATTGATTGCCAATCGGATGGATTACAAAAAATATTCATAAAGGTATAACATTGCAAAATCAATCAAGTTTCAAATGTCTCAAAATCTATTTGTATCAATGTAATAAAAATGGGAAGAGAAATCGAAAAACTGAAATGTTGTGGATATAGAATATGTATGTGAAATATTAAAGCTCTTGCTTTTGTAGTTTTCTGATCAGATGTAATAAAGGGCTCGTAGGTGCTTACCTCTGTCCGTTATATGCAATTTTACCCATTACCAAAGGCCATAAAAAATAGTATAGAAAATATATGTGTTATGTGATTTTCTAACAATGTAAGTTGAATGCCAAAGCCAAATCAGAAACTTTCCGGTCATTTGGTGCACTGTTACACGGGAAGAACATTCAAATGTAAATGATATAATCTAATGATGTCATTTTGATAACCAGCTAGGTAAAGCGACATGTCATAGGCGTGAAGACCGTTAGGAAATAGAGTCGAACAGGTAATTTTGACGGCTTTTGACACATTTCGGGCAGACAAGCAGCCGCACCAAGTCCCTTGGCATATGCGCAGACTTAGGCCCACAGACGATGTCGTTGACTTGGGCACACCGCTGGCCATGACATTAGGTCTGCCTGTGCGTCGAGATTGCCACATGTGCCTAACGGATTTCACACACTGCCGCCAAGTTGCCAGTTGCCAGTTGGGTTGCATTATGTAATAGAAAATGGCTAAGACAAATATTTGGGCTGCGCGACGAGCAATGAACTTGACATCCAAGTACAGCTGCACTTTGAGGTAATCAGCAGTCAGCCAGCCAGTTGCTTGACTTTTGACCCACATCTGTCGATGCCTTTGGAAAGGTAAAACTTCCAAGCTGCGCCCTAAGCCAAGTTCTAGATAACTGTAAGTTCTTATGAATGGGTATCAATGGGGAATTATGTTGCAGGCATAAAGAAAAAACAGATATGCTCTAGTATAAATAAGCTTATCAATACGCACTTTTATCATGCAAAGCAGCTGGTGGGAGAAGAGATCGAACCAAGTGAATGGGCTGCTCAATGGGAGGTAAATAGAGAGAGAGGGGGAGAGAGAGAGCGAGAGAGAGAGAGAGTCGGCTTGGAGAAGAAATGGGTCAGAACAAGCACAAAAGAGCGGTTAAAAGGCAGCCGGCAAATATGATAGGGTTACACACAAAACAAGAAATGCGCAAGAGAAACAGAAATAGAAAGTCGAACTTTTGATGCTCTTTTTAATATTAATTAATTTTAATATATGGATTGATAGCCCGGAGCAAGCACTGTCCAGGTCTCTTTAAAAACCTAGATATATATTATTTGTCTTTTTATTGCATGCAGCATATATGAGAAAGTCGGATAAATCGAACAACTACTTCATTTGCCTGCATTTGAATGGACGGCTGAAACCTAACCCAAGTCTAAGATAACGCAAGGGTAATTCAACCTCGGTTCGTTCTTGTAATATTTAAAATCAGTTTGAAGCATCTTCCATTTGACATTATAGTTTCTATACATCTTAATGTCATCATGGACAAAAGCAGATACTTAGTTATTATGCCCCATTCTGTTTGTTGCCACATGTTGCAATGTAAATACACGAAACGTGAGAGCAACGTCTCCTACTCGAGCAGCAGGGCAATGGGTTGCGACGTGTTGGGCTTTGGCTTGGCTCGGCTTGGCTTGGCTTTGGCTTTGGCGCTGGGTGGGTCAAACACGTCGATTCCCAATGCCTCGTCGCCGTCTGCCATCTGCTCGGCTGTTGTGACGTCAGTAGCGAGTTTTTGTCACGTTCGCAAAACCGTTTTTTTGTGCTCTGGGCCATGGCACGACTATTCGTAATAAAGTCGAACAAAAGCGGAGGAGCTGCGGAGCTGGAGACGGCATTGAGTCGGCATTTTTGGTGCGGGTCTCCGTTTATGGGAAAATTGTGAAGAAAGTGTTGAAAACGAAATTGTAACTGAGAGAAAGAGGAGAGAGAGAGAGAGAGAGAGAGAGCTGTAAAGCAGAAGCGCTGGCCACAGCCGAGACTGGTCTGGCGAGAGTAAATTCGCTTGGTCCAACTCCAAGTCCAAGTCCAAGTCCAGGTGCAGACCTTACCTGCTGGCTGAGATTGCGGCCAGGTGGCAGTCAACGGGCACATCTCAAGCGCTGCAGTCGCGTCAAGAAGCAAACAAAACCAAGATTGAATACAAATTGGAATCGCATCTCCCTGGCTTCTGCCTGTCTGTCTTAGCCAGAGTCAAGTCTTAACAATTTGCGTGTGTGCTGTGTGTTTTTGTTTGGCAGTTGTTGCGTGAAAGTCGTTGAAGCATTCAATTCGTTGCAGTTAGTTAATTCGCAGCCGGAGTTCAATGAAATAATTAAGGATACGTACAAAAAATATATAACAACAGCAAATTATTCAGAGAAACTGCAGACTCCATAATACCAGGCCAGGCAGCTGCTATCCAAAAGCTATCATCATGCTGGTAAGTAAACAAGATTTGAGCTCTATTCTCATGCCTGGCACGCGCTCTCCGTGGCCGCCTTACCTCAATTCCTGTGTGTGTTTTCCGCGCCAATGACAAAAGGGCCAACAATGTTGACAAAATGCTTTTAAATGGCGCACAATTCTGGCCATGTTTACAATAGGTTTTTTCTGTTGATTTTTGGCTTTGTTAACTTTCTATTGCCGGACAGCTTTAAGTATCTCAAGTGCTCGTTTTCGCTCGATTTTTTTTTGTGTCATGAACTGTGACTTTAACTGCCGCATTACATACTCCATTATTGCCATTAGATAATGCTCACTTGTAAATTTGTAATTACATTTACGTATCTGCCGTTGTCTCTGCCACGCGCCTTCATTGCATCAGCTGCTAACGATGTCAAAGCTGGTTTTATTATTAATTTTATTGTTATGGTCAATATTTTATGACCATTTGAGTTAGAGGGGATTTTTATATAATGTTATGCGACAGTTTTTTGGGGCGTGTGGCCGTCATAAATTCATAAGACTTTAGATAATGCTCAATAGTTTACAAGCCCACGCCAATATTCTAAGGCCCATAAACCAAAAAAGAAAGAAAATTTAATGAAGCTCATAAAAGGGGAAATTCGTGAAATTAAAAAGCCACACACATATATTTGCCCCGCCAAAAAAAAAAAAAATGTAATGAGTTTAATTTGTATTATTAAGACTTCATTAGGTTAATTTTTTTATTGTGTTCATTGTGTCACAGAACTGAACAAAATGATTCATGGAAATTTTAAATATGCCTATATATTAATTATAATTAAGTTTTGACAATTCCCATAGTTAGGCAAATTGTTGGCCGCATCAAATGTAAACAGAACAATTGAGTATTACACAAGACAACGCGAGGGATTCTTCAACACTTTCCATTTTAACAAGCTCTCGAAAGTGCTAAAATTTTGGGTAAATGTAAAAAAAATTTCAGCAAAAAAAAAAACCGAACCCAACGTAAATTGTTTAACACAAATTCAACGCGATGCTTCTGGCGAAATTTTGCGCCTGGCTAAATACATATTTATATACAATAATTTTTATTGTATATAAAAAAAACAAGTCAAATAAAATTTCACCTGGTCTCCTGTGATGTTTATTGATGAATTTTAATGTGGTTACATCGAATGACGAGATCAACCGAGAAGCGATGTAATTTAAATTATGCTGCAGCTATAAATTTGTCGTGTAGTCTGAAAAAGCGACACAAAGTGAAACTAAGCTGGAAAAACTACCTTCGCAGCAAATTAGTTCGTCTAAATAGATATGTAAATAAAGTTGTATTTGATTTGATGCGCCTTTTCCATATTGTTTATCGCGCGTGTTTATATTCAAATAGAAGCGCAAATTAAATTCCAATTTCTACGTCTCTTGCATCATAGTAAAAGCCTTTCTTCGGATTTTCTTTTTGTCTTAACAAGCTGTGACTTCAGTTATCTAAATATATTTGAGCTTAGCTTATATTAAATCAAGGCCAGCTGGCAGATTTCGCTTTACAGTTACAATAACTTGAAATTCATCTGCAAGAATTTGGCCGACAAAACTTGACCACGAAAAACAAATGAAACAAAAGAAAATAAACAATAACTGAAAACGTTTGAAATAAATCTTATTGTATAACACAAAGCGCTAACAAATTATGTTTAGCCAACGGATTCCACTTGACATGCGAATTCTTTCTGGGCCAAAACTAATTAAAATGTCTCAGAATCAGTTTTGATTAATTCTTTTAGCTTTTTTCTTCTTTTTAGATGGAATGAAGCCAACCGTTAGTTCCACATAATTTGCGCAGAACCAAACTATTTTTTGGCCACGCTCCAGGGAAATTTTTAGGGGCCAGCACAATTAGAAATCTCCAACAGATTTTCTATTTATGTGCAGGCAGCTTGCCAATAGCTATAATTGATTCTGAAAAACCTAAAAGGGAAAGCCTCTATGCTTTCAGTTCTTGGGAAGCAACCTGAACAACTAATTAGGCGTTGGCTGCGGGCCTTGCAGGGCTATTTAAATATCTCTTAAGTTTTCAATAGAAACTTTGGAAATATATAATGATAATTGTTCGGTTCTTATCTGATTACCTAATGCTGCGGCCAGTCGAATTTCACTTTTTGCAACACACCCAAAACTGAAACAATAATACGAAATATTTAGAGATTTATGTGGAATTTTTTTCCTTTTGCTAATTTGCATAGTGTAAATATTAACATACAAATTGCTGCCCACAACTTGGGCAAAAAAAAACACCTATTGCCACGAATGTGTTGACACAAATTTAAAAAAAAAAAAAACAAAAAACTAAGTTGCTTGACCGCAAGAGCATTACATAAAAGGCGCAAGACTTGCGGTTCGCGAGAGGCGTCAAAATGGGAATTGCTGCAAGCACAAAATATGGGTCGTAAAATATTTTATGGCACAGTCGGTGGTTTTCTTAAGTGCATTCTGGAAATCATTTCACAGCGTACACACCTGTTACAGTCTACAAAATGTGCTCTGTTACAAGGTACTTGAGAGCAGGTTCGCTGCCTAAGTCTTTCGTTTACGCAACTTCCGCATGGCGAATGCGTGTATGATGAAATGCGTTTTAAGCGCCTTTTCATGTCATTGCTGAACAATGCAGCCACACAACACACATATAAACATAAACACACTCTCTTAACAATTTCTCTAACACGCTTTGTACTTTCAGTTTCTCACAAAGAGTTCAAGTGCGCGACGCTCATTGCTGGCTTTGCTGTTGGCGTTGTGTTTTCTGAGCTGCGCGCTGGGCGCCAAAATAAGCAAGAAGGTCGAAAAGCCGCCGTCTAATGGCAATAGCAATGCAGACAAAGCCGAGCCAGCAGCAGCAGCAGTTGCCGAAGGCAACGCTGAGAAGAATGAAGATGAGGAAGCTGACGATGACGATGACGATGAGGAGGAGGAGGATGCTGATGATGAGGAGGAGGAGGCGGAGAAGCAGCCATCAGCAGATAAGGTTGATGCAGTAGCTGCCACAGCTACCGGCAACAAGAACGAATTGAAGCCGGCTGTTGACCCAACAGATCTCAGCGTTTGGGGCATGGTGCGCACACTTTGGAGCTGGCTGCGCAGCGATCTCAGTGAAAGTCTCTTCGGCGATGATGACGAAGATGAAAAGCCAGCTGCCGTGGGTGGTGAGTAATATGTGACTGATCCACATTTCCCACCAATTAGGGAGTCGTTGATTGCATTTACGCAATCGGGCGGCCCTTTCAATCATCGATGATTAGCGACTTCTCTAATCAACTTTGATTTACCAGAGCTCACTTTCGTTTTCAATGAAACCTGACAGCTAGAAGCAGCAGAAAAATAAAATAAAATAAAATAAAAAACAAACGAGACAAACAACAAAGATGCCTAAAAGGTGTTAACGCACGGCACACAGACATAATTTTGATTTTTATTTCTGAGCGTTCGCTTGACTTCGAGTTGATCTACGAGTCCGGGTTGTCCGAGTTGTCCGCGTTTCTCATAGCGAGACCCTGTTGTAATTTCACTTTCGGCACTCTTTTTTCTAGACTCGCGCGAATTATTATTATTTTTTTTCGAAAACAAGCGCACACGCATCTTTAAATGCTGGGAAAATATTTATTATTTTTGCGTTTCGGGCGCCTATTTTTATGGACTTTCGCATTGCTAAGCGTTCAGCTCTGTTTGTTGATGAAATGATCGTTATAAGCGGATAATAAAAATAAAAAAAGCCAAGATTAATTTGGCAGCAATGCCAATTCAATAAACATTTTTGAGGTTTTTCGGCACTTAAAACCCAAAGAGTTGGGCGCCGAAGCTCATTACAGCGCAGTTTTTCTCAATTAACAGGTGTTTACGGTATGCAAAAACAAAAGACTTAGGCAACGAACTTCATTGGAATGTAGATTCTTTCAACTCTTCTCATTTCTTTCCTTACAGAGGGCCGCACCTTTGGAAAGATTCGTCGTCTACAAATGGCTTTGGTGCCCATCATCTTTAAGTTCGGTGTATTGTCCGCCATGGTCGCGTTCCTGGTGGCCATTGGCATGAAGTCGCTCTTCCTGCTTAAGGTTTTGGTCGTAATGAATGCCCTTGCTATTCTGGGCAAATTCCTAACCTTGAAGACTAGCCTATTCGGGCAGTATGAGCACGCAGCGCCAAGCTTTAGCTATCCCGGTTGGAATCCACATGCCAAGGAATCGTGGGGACCCACAGGCCTGGGCGGTTCCCCATCGGGACCACATCATCCCAGCAAGGAGATTCATTTACACATACACGGCAATGCCCAGACCCAGGCACAGTTGGCCGGCCAGAGCTACAACTATGAGACGCAGGGCGGCTGGGCTAGCCGCAGCGATCCCTACGGCGCCTACCAGCCCACCGGACAGTATCAGGATCAGCACACAGCCGAGGTGCCCAACAATACGGATCCGATGTCGCTGCTGCCCACAAAGTATCCGGCGCGCAGCCTGATTCGCTGAGCGGCTCCGGAACTTCGGCCAACGACCACCGTGTAAAATTTTAGTCAGCGACTTTTCGGGTGCGCAGCTTTACATAAATTACTTTTAGAGGAACTAGTTGAAAGTACGAGGGAGAATTAAATAAGCTTGCTGTAACTAGGCTTAAGACAATTACTGATAAATTATTTAAATTATTTATGATAAAAGTAAAATTAATAATAAAAAAAAGTAGCCAAAAGAAGGCTGTTTCTTTACTTGGCTGAAATAATTAGCAACATTGCCTGACAGCTGCTGCGATTGTGATTGATGTGTGAAGAAAGTCGGCTTCCAGTTCGGGCGCAATTCGGCTCGTCTGCGGCTCCCAGTTCATGTGATTAATTGGGCATTTGACATGCTGCCACTGCTGCGATTTCATTTTCGGGGCCTAGCTCAACAATGGGCGTGTGCTGACTTCACGTTTTGCTGCCTAATCATCGACATTATCGCCAACATTGAAATGGAAGTCAAAGTCATGGCACTGCATGTGTGTACACACATTCGTGTGATTGTTTTTACGGTAGCCTCAGGTAAGTCCAAAAAGCCAACATGTGCGAACACAAAAACATTTCAAATTTGGCTACGTTCAGCTTTTGCGGGCCTGCGATTTGTAAGAGGCGCTTGTGCGGGCGGAGATGCATGAATAACTATTCAGATAATTTCAATTGAGCGGTCCATGGAAAAAAGTTTCTAATTGAATGCTTTTACAAGCTATACGATTGATTGGGATGGTTTATAAACGTTTACGAAGATCATTCAATTCAATCTGTAGGCTCAATTCCAATGCCTAGGCGAGTTAAATGTTGTGTATATAGCAAAGATCCCTTTTGGTATCTCTATATAGAAAACAGTTTGACATAGCTCAAAATTTCCCATCCCCATAACTCGGTCAAATCTTACCAGATTTTCACGAGGTTTAGCTATTTGTACAATTTGGCATCTAAATCATCAACATTATTGATACTCTAAATGCATGTGAAAATGGTACCCTCAAATATCCTATGTAGGCATAGGTGAAACTTTTATTAATTTATATTATACGTATAACGGGCAAGGCCGGGGAATACCCGCTAGTACAAAATATTTTAATATTTCAAAAATGTCAGACCTTCCAAAACTGTATTTCTTGGGCCAAAAGTATGCCATATTCGGTTGAGAGCCGCAATAAAAAACCTTTTACAATTGGCGCTTAAAAGTTTGCAACATTTTTCCAATGCATTCAATAAAATCAAGTTTGTGCCTTAAGTCTTTCGTTTTAAGTGTGTGCATTGGCTTAAAACACAGGGCGTATAAAATGGCAGTGCAATTTAGATTGTCAATGGCAAACGACAACTCTTCAGTAACTTAACATTCAACACTAATTAAGCATAATTAAAATATCTGTCCAGTGCGTGGCATGCGTTGTGTATAGAAAGCAACATAAATGTGGCAAGCGAGCCAGAAACAATTCATTTAGAAAAACTTAACTGACAAGTGTAACAAATTAATGACGCCGCATTTCGACTCGACCGATAAATATTTATCGACTTCAGTTACGCGCACAATTAAAGCTGGCCATGCTATGGCTCTGGCATGTCATGAGTCAAACCTGATCCAAGACGATCTGAGTGATATGAAGCCTGTCAACGCCGCCAACGCTACGGCAAGCGATCGGCTGGCCAAGCGGCCAGCAAGCGGGTTGCAACTGGCTCTTTGAAGTTGACTTGTCCTTGTCAGCGAGTGCAGGCAGCTGACGTTCGCTCCTCATCGAATGCTGGCCATCGATGCCTGTTGGTCGGTTACCTGATGTCTTTGTCTTTGGCTTCTGTTAATTAAAAACGTAAAATGCTCAGCAGTCTGGCCTTTTGCAGAGCTGCTGGCAAGCGCGCCAATTAATTAGTCGTAGTGATAAATAAAAAAAAATGGCGCTAGTAATAGTTACACCCTATAAACGGGGTAAGAGGGGTATAACTAGGTGTGCCACTCGACTATGTAACTTCTGCTGTTAGCCCTATCGAGCTATTTTAACTAATGATATCGGATATCGACAACGATAAGTTATCGAAAGGCACATTTTGAGTTCTTCTGGGTTCTCTCCCATATCGATAATCATACTGAAATCAATTCTTTATCTAAGATATCCTTATTATAAAACATGGAAGCTGGTTTTTATTATTAAACGCAGCCGCAAGGTTCGACAATCTTTACAAAAATAGAACGCTTGCTTATTGAAAAATCGAGACGTTCCTTTGGTTTATACCGATATATCAATCACATTTAACAGAGTTACAATTGCATATTTATCGATATTTGTTCTAAATTCAAATTCAAATTTTTGAAAATCTCACACTATTATTAATTGTCCGCCAGTTGGGCTCTTTCCCTTTATGATTAAAGTCAACCACAGGTATAAATTATCCATATCGATCAGCCAAAATATGACAGCTTTATGCACGGCAACTGCTACACAGTATTCGCATAGTGGACACAACTTGTACTGGATGCATTCTTTCGTGTTGCCAGTATGGAGAAGTGCGTGGCTATATATTACAAGTTGATGCAGCCAAATCTTAAAGACGCAGTTGGCTGATCACATAAATTTCACTGCTTTCTAACGCATCAGCAGGCATTGGCAATGCGATTATTGAAATGCGACAAAGGTTTTTCTTTTAGCCACTTGCCGTTTGCAGACAAATCAGCCGCTGCTGCGGCTGTGGCTGCGGCAGCTTTTGTTTTCTCAAAATGTGGATAATTGCAGCTGACAGGGGACGACAATGGCAATGGCAATGGACACAGCAATGGCAATGGCAATGGCAATGGCAATGTCTATGGTGACACTGGGACTGGGCCAGCTAGATTCGTCGGCTCTCACTCTCTTTGCAACATGATAATTGGACATGTGGCATGTGGACATAAGGGGATGTCTGGCAGCGTTTACCTTTGACAGATCGTCAGCAACATCTTGCGGGTGCCCTATTCCTTTTTAATTGGCTGCCGCATCTTGGCTTGAAAGTGAAATTGATAAACGTTGACTGCGCCACGTGCTTGGCCTGCTAATTTTATCAATTTCGGAATTTCGTAATCCACAAGCCAAATCGCCGGCGCCTCACCTGTTGTCAGCACACCCAATTTCAACGCAGACCCCTTCATAATTATTATTAATTTTAATTTTTTCGCAACTTTCATTTTGTCACCTTATCAACAAGTGACAGGTGTCTAAATTGCAGGAAATGTAAATAACTTCGCACTACAATTCGATGCTAACTGGACTGGGCCTAGGGCCTTGGCTGCGCCCACAACGCCGCATTTTTTTAAGGGGCTGGGCCAGACCCTACACACAAATCACATTAGTTTGCTAATTGTCGGGGTCAATACAAGAACAACAACAGCAACAACAACAACAACAATAATACGGCTTATTTTGTTGGGCAAACAGTTAGAAAGCTTTCATTTTCGATAGTGGAAATTTGTGGGCAACACAGAATTCGTTAATGATGCAACTCTTGGCATTGCGTAAATATCATGTTAATTTAATTAACAAATAATTTACGCAATGCGAACGTCGCCTAAACGGCTGCTAAGTGAAAATCTGACAAGGGCCAGTCTCTGTGAGCTGTAAAAGTTAATTTGGTGATTTGTGTACTTGTTGGAAATAAATGTGTGGAAGTTATTTTAGTTTAAGGTATTCCATATTCCAAATATGCAAATAGTATATTTCTTAGAGTTTGAACCGGCGACTTTTTGCTAGATTATTCGGCGCTCAGACACCTTTAGTCCATTATTGTCGTCATAGTATCATATCAATTTAAGAGAACTAAATTTCAGAAAATATACAAATAGAAGAATATTGCTACTGAATTTGAACCGACGACTTCTCGCCTGTTAGTCACACGCTCCGACACCTTTAGTCCCGTCCATCATCAATCAGAACAAACTCATTTACATATGTAGATAAAGTACATTTGTGAGTACGAATTTGAGCGGTCACAATTTCCTCAAGACTCTCCAAGTACGACCAAGTAGCTTTGGCTAAAATGTTTTCCACATCATTTAATGTGACGCTCGATATGCCATTAGGGGACAGCTTAATTAAGCCAATTGGCCAACATGGATGCCGCACATTGGCCACAATCCACAAGGCAAAACGGCCAAAAACCAACATGCAAACATTGCGGCTGCTCTTTTGGGCTCTTTCTTCAGCCGCAGCACGTTGCTCACTTTCCACAAAGAGCACGAACAGCTTTCACATTGCGCTCTTAGGCTGGAGACTTGTCGGAGTCGTTTGGTATAAAACTTCTTACGTATGCGCGTCATGGCTCAATCTTACCTTGAACTTGGTCGTGTTAAGATCGAATCGCAGAAGCCTAGCCAGAGAGTGTGTGTGTGAGGTGAATTCGATGCGCCGGCGCAGCTGAATATTTGAATATTTATAAGTGCGTTAATTGTGGCGATTTTGGTGACAACTTCTTCTTTCAAATCAGAAAATGGAACAAAGATCCGTTGTGCCTTTGCGTGTCGAGCAGTGTACATAAATCAGAACAGACTTTTGTAAACGATCTAACGGCAACTCCATCCGTATCTGTATCTGTAACTATCTATATATATATATATTGTCTCTGTATTTGTGAAATTTCATCGGCTGACGTGAGTTAGTTTCTAACCATAATGGACTCAGCGGGCTCAGCTGGGCTCTTGCTGCTGCTATGTTTGCCATTGCCATTTACACTCACGCATGCCTGGAGCCTGCCCCCCTCCGTCCCAGCTCCAGCTCCAGCTGCAGCTCCATTTGCAGCCTGGTCGCCAGTTGTGGCACCTGCTCCACGGCAACTAAATGGTAAGTTATGCCAAGTCACCTGGATGCACAAATTCATTCGGTTTGTTGCCAAGTTTTATTTTGGTGAATGACTCAGCTCTTGTCCAATTTCTTTTTGTATTTTGTAATGCGCAATGGGCCGCTGTTTAAAATGCAAAGCAAAACAAAACACAATCAAAAGCACTTTTTTTTTTTTTTATTGCAGTGAAATTTTTGGCTCATTAAGCTAAATGTGAGAGCGCACGAATTTTACTAGCCATTATATCATAGCTGAGCGCAGATGGATTTCTTAGACTGAATGCCAAATACGGCTCAGATAGATAGATGTCTGATGTGGCAAATGACAGAGTCGAGATTCGAGAGTCGAGAGGCAGACGACATCAATTCGAGTTGTCAAGTTTATGCCTAATTAACGCTGACTCTCATGGCCAGTGCAGCAGAACAGGAATATTGTTAGTAAAGGGTTTGCGTTTTCTGGAGCAGGTGACATGCTCGTTGCTCGCTGCTCGCATTTCGTTCGTCTCGGCTCGTCTCTGTTCTTCTTCAGGTGTGCAAAGCGAGCAATTAGCCGGGCGGCCTCCACTTGTGCCACAGGTGCCACAAAAAAATTAAAAACAAGCCCATTGCAAGCGCCTCGGCCATGTAATATGGGTCAGACTTTTAACTAAACTAGAACTAGTTGAGCGCTTAAAACACACCATTATTTACACGGTCCGACGCTTGAGCTGAGCTGTCAAAAGGGTGCACAGAATGTAAAGTCATAAAAAAGTACACGCAGCTAAACACATGACAAAAACATGCTCTTTTTTTTATAGAACGCACTTGAAATACTCTTGCAAAAAAGAAAATTTAGTGGGTTAAGTTTGAGAGTGTAGTAAATCAGACAGAGTATGTGAACTGTCGATTTATTGCAACAATTATTGTTTACAAATTCTCACTGAAATGAAAATCTGTCCAATTTACATTTATTTCGAAAGTTTTTAATCGAACAAAAAAGCTTTGTCTTTTGCTAAGGTTTATCTATCTATCTATCTATTATTCATCTATCTATCTATCTTTCTATCTATCTATCTGATTATGTCAATAATTTAATTACATTTTAAATAACTATTACTAATCTTTGTCTGAGACAGTACTAAACTCTAGTGTATAAATGGTATTTGAGCCCGCAACCTATCTGCTTAGCTGCCTTTAAGACTGACTCACTTTAACAATTTATTAAGGGAAGCCTCACATATTTCCAATTGAATTTTCTTAACTAACAAACAAGCCAATAATCGACTAGATATGCTTAAATTGTTACCAATTTTGCACAAAATGTTAGCTTTAAAACAAGTATTTGTTGAGCATAAACTGATCATCGATACGCTTCGCTCATGTGCAAGTTGTTATGCCCCACAACAAAAGAGAACAACAAGGCAATGTAAACAGAATACAGAAAACAGGCTGATATCTTAGTCAAGTCATGATATGTTGCCAGATTCGGTTGTCCACTACAAAAGACAATAAACTGAGGCCGGCTGAGAATCGAGGCGTTGTTGTTGGCGGGGAGCTGACACCAAAAACAACCAGAAAACTGCTCAGATTTGGGTTATAACCGTCAATTGAGATGGGTGTGTGTGCGTATGTGTAAGTGTGTGTGTGTGACTAGGTGTGTATAAATGTGGTTAAAGCTTGTCTTGTTTGGTCAGCTTGTTGCCACTGGAAAAACTGAAAACAAAACTGCGGCATTGACAGCATTTTTCCGCGAATAAAAAAATAAATAAAAATAAATGGCAAGAGCAAAAATTAAAAGTGTTGTCCACGGAATGAAATCAAATTTCATTTTTTAATTGCTGCCCGCCTGGCATCTCGCTCGCCAATTTGCCCATTTTGGCCAGACAACAATGGGCAGAGGCAACAGACTAGATACCCAGTTGCCTGCTCCCCTACTCCCCCCTCGATAGGATCTGTGATGTGCGTTTTAAGTGACATGGATGGAGAGCTGGAAATGTCTCAGATTTGCGTACATATTTCTCGTTTTACGCGTCTTCAATTCAAGCCAAATGCCGCAGATCGAAAACCAGTGAAAGTTTATTGAGCGCTTTGGCCGTGGTTGTGCCGTGATAGCCGGGCAGCCCCGGCTCACAACTCACACACATTTCTTGGCTAACGGTAATGCAAAGTGTGTTGTTGTTTGGCTTGGAGGGGGACAAGTTTCTATGGCGAAGAATTCTTTCTTTTATTCCACACAGGTTGTGTTCTAAAAAGTCTAAACTAGAAATTGATAGAGCCAAAAAAACTAACAGATTTTATTCGAATTGAATTGAAATTGGAGGGCTTTGTGTGTGATATGATAAATAATTCAGCAAAATGTGCTTAAAATAAGTTCAATGCTTCTTCTTATTCTCAATATTTAAAGGTTATTTAGAGGTATAAAATGTACTTTAATAGATGGTCTTAATTAATTGTTGTTGTGTGATATGATATAAAACTCAACAAATTGTGCTGGTCTGCCTAGAAAAAGTTTCTTAAAATAACTTAACTACTTCTACTTTTTCTCAATTTTAAAATGTACATGAAACTAACGACTTCATCTGGGCAGCCTAACAAACTGAACCCCATTAAATAAACGCATATTTCACTTTCAAATGCCACCCAAGGCGGGCCTTAAACTTTACAACTATATCTACAATATCTGTAGAATTTCTCGTGATTATGCTAATATTTTATGAGCTACTGTTATGGACAGCCAATGGCCATAGATAAATGAGATTTACAGCACAGTTATCTAGTTAGCCAGTTGATAGTTGGCCCAGTTGCCCAGCAGCCGGGCAGCGTTTACAGTTGGCCAGTGGCCAGTCAATGGGCCCAGGTGATTGTGGACATGCAAATAAACGCGTCACCCATCGACAAGTTCGGGCTCATTGGGCACGCCCCCGAATGCATGCGATTGCCAGCCAAAGTATAATAACCATGGGCCACGCATAAATTTCAATTGCAGTGAAAGTATAAAAATTAGCTCGAGCCCAGCGCATGGGCATTGTCTTGGGCTCTTGGTCATGGTCTGGCTGGGCAGGGAGAGTCGGGGGTAGCCAGCAAAAAGTGGCCAAGAGCAGGGTCTGGCTTAATGTGCCACATTTGTAAGCAGCCAAAACAAAGCGCTAGCAAATGTCAAACATGCAGACGCTCGCCAGGGAATCGCAACGGATGCCGCGTGGGTTGCAGACAGTACAAGGATTTTATCTGTTGGATGTCACCACGACGACAACCAGAGGGAAAACAAACAATTTCTCACAATGCCAGATCCTAGGCACACACGAGTAGCGGCAGTTCCCATTGATTTCAGCTTTCACTTGGCATTGGATGCTGCACAGAATGACATTATTGGCTGCCGTTTGGGTCAAAGTACAGCCTATTGAAAGTGAAGTATGCTAGGCTTCACGTGCTGCCATTTTCACTAATCACGACCTGGAGCTGTGGCAGCTGCAACCTGCAACTGGATGCGAAATACAGAAGAAGCAGAAGCAGCAGCAGCAGCCGCATCGCCTGATGTGGGGCAATTAAAAGGCAGCCAGGTGACAGCTTGTTGCATTGTGTGTAGCCTTAACAACCCCCTCCAGCACAATCATAATGAGAGATAAAAATAAGTAAGAGTTCATTCAACGGGTATGACCGACTAGAGACATGCTGTGAACCAAGGCTAGCTCCTGATTAAAATATATCCCGATTTAAATATATGTAAAACAACTTTGGCCGGAAAACCATAGGCAAATTAACTAAACGAGAGTCTATATGTTAAATATGATATACCTAGGCTTCAAAGCCTCTTAGATAAGCCTATTAAGTCAGAAGGAGCTCCGTTCGACAGACAGACATGCGGACATGTTTATATCGACTCGACTGTTAATGACTAGCAACAATATATATATAAATAGATAATTCCCGCTGCCTTTCTACAAAAACATTATACCCTTTTTACTCATTCCCAATGGCTGCAGGGTATTCGAATAATTGCTCAATTTAGAAGCAGCCTGCCACAGACAGCGCGTTGCAAGTGTGGCAAATGATGCCCGGCAGGTCAGCGCTGCTTTAATTATAATTTAAACAATCAACTTAATTGGTTGTCAATTGAATTCAAAGTCAAGTGCGGCAATTAAGTTGTGATTAATTGTGAGGCTTTGCACATTTTCACTTGGTTAGAAATCAGCAAACTAAGCATGTTTTAAACATGCGGCATGCGCCGAAGACAATGTTGTAGCTGCAGGTGGCATGGATGAGCGGCAGAGCCAACAATTGCCACACAAGGTGTTATCAGTGCTTCACTTGTTGTTGTTGTTGCTGGTCAGTGGCTGCGCGTACTTTCACTCAAATGTTTACAATTGGAAAAGCTGGCCATCGTAAACCATACGCCAACCAAATTAGATCAAATTCCAAAATTTCCAAAGCCAAATATGCTTAGGCCTTTTTTTTTTTAACAATTTTAGCAGAGAGTCGTCAATGTCAACTTGATTATTTGTTGCAGAAACATTAATCTTGGCTCTTTTTTGCATTTGCAGAGATCTCGCCGTACTTGGACCTGGCGCTGTGTCCCATACGCGCCGAGCCCTGGGGCTGTGCCCGGCAGAAGTCGGCTAGGATTCTGGATGTCTGGGACGATGAGCTCCATTTGCAGTGGCAAAAATTGAAAGGTGAGCGACGCGCTAATCGACCAGGTGAAAGAGGTGTTAATTAGGTTCAAGCGAGGCTTTTCCCAACATGTGATTTATGCGCTCAGGTGAAAATCAAAGCCAGTGAAACTTGCCAATTGACAAAGATTAGCCAGACCCAACTCATATAAAGGTTCGTCTGCTTGAGTAGCGGAAAATAATGGCAAGCTGTCGATCTTTACTCTTTACTCTGGACAACATTTAAATAAAAGCGCCCAAATGTGTGGCAATTAAAACGAAATATTTTCTATTTTCGGCACAGTCGAAGCGGATCGGCAGCTGAACGCGACGATCGAGAGACGCGGCTACAGCGCCTCGGAGCTGCCCATCAAAGAGAAGCCGTCGACTTTGCTCAAGAAAATCGAGATCGGCACCAAATACATGAAGGAGTATCTCGCCGAGACGATGGACGGGTGGGTAACTGGCCAACAAGCTGGCTGGGCCAACATTTTCCGGTTTCCTAACTCTTTTTCTTCTTCTCTTTCGTTTGCTCTCTTTTCTTTTTTTTGGGCGCAGTTTCCTTGGCCGCGAGTACGAGTATCTGCAGTCACCGAAAGCGGCGCCAGATGATAGTGAAAATGCGGATTACGATGATGAGGAGACGGATGCAGAGGAGACGGAATCGGCTGTCGAAAACAGCGGCGAGGATGAGACAGATGACGATGCCTCCAACAGTGGCGATCAGGAAACTAGCGACGCCGAGGAGGATGAAGCAGAGGCCGAAGCTGAGGCCGAGGCGGAGGACGAGCCAGAAAATGAAAGTGTACAAAGTCTGGCCGAGAGCAATGCCTTGCCGGCGAACGATGTGAAAAGCTCGGTGTTCAGCGACGATGGCACCTCGAGCACCGTGGAGTTCATAGAGCTCGAGGATGGCGCCGAAGATGCGGCGGGTGCAGTAAAGAAACCCGGCGGCGGCGGCGGCGGCAAACGCAAGAAGAACAAAACCAAGCGCAAGAAGAAGGGCCAACAACAACAGCCAGCCACATTGGTTGTGGTGCAGGCAGCGCCAGAGCAGCACGATGTGGATGACGGACACGACACGACAGTCAGCCACGGCGGAGGAGGAGGCGGCGGAGGGGGACATGGAGGTGGCGGCAGGCCCTTCAAGCGCAAGACCAAGCGCGGCAAGCGCAAGCGGAAGGGTCAACAGTCGCAGGTTGCCGTCCAGGAGGAGACAAGCGATCCCCTGGGCATCGGTCTGCTGGACGAGCTGGTCGATGCCGGCGTCGGAGGCGGCGGTGGAAAGCGCAAGCATAAGAACCCGATTAAATATGGTAGAAGTAACGGAGGTGTGTGTTGTTTGCTGCGTGTGGTTTTCAATGAATTTAGCGCACCATTTCCTAAGCACACTTTAGTGCCTATCTATCAATAGTATAAGCTGCTAAAAGCTAAGACTTTGGCATGCCAAAGATAAATACACTTGCAGAAAATTTAAAAAAAATCAGAAACGTGGGAAAACCAGAAGAAACTTCCCCACAAAAGATTAATGCTTAAAAAAATAGAAAAGACTTCTCCACAAAAATTAATAGTTAAAACAGATAGAAGAGACTTCTCCACAAAAGATTAATAGTAAAATAAAAAAGAAAACAATAAGATTTTCTGCAAGCGTATAAAATAACATGCATGCGCGTGTCATAGCAGGCAGACATGCACAACGCATGTGCACTGCTTGGCAAGCAGCACGCTTTGGTGTCGGTGCGTCCAAGTGTCATAGCATTCAGCTGTGCTTACAGCGCGTAAACTTTAAGCTACTTTTAAGCTGTCTTTTAACGGACAGATAATTTATGCTTTAATTCAAAATGAAAGGTGTTTAAAGAAAATGTAAGCTTATCTGCCAATATTTTTGCTTTCATTTGCATAAATTATTTTCTCGTGCATAGTATAAGTTCTTGTACATATTGCCTGCTTGCTTCGAATGCTTTTTGTGTTATCGTTATCGTTATCGTTGTGTTATCGTTATCGTTACCGTTAACGCACTTACGCGCACTGCAGTTCATACTAACAAACACCACCCTCCCAAGCGATAAATATCGTTAAATCGTTTTTATGTGCGTTATTTTCTTGGTCATAAGGTTGGTTTCCTAAATACAAATCGATTTTAATCGAACTATAACTTGATTCACAGTTACACGCGGCAAGAAGAAGAAGAAGAGGAAGGCATACGCTAAGCTGGTGCTGATTGGCTCCCTGCTAAAGGCCAAAATTGAATTGCTGCTGAAAATTCTGGGCGCCCATTTGCAAGTGAAGTTCTTTGCCATAGCCCTGATCGGATTGCTGATAAATATCGCCCGGTTTTGGATCGATGTCAAGAGAGGCGGAACTCCGTCCAAGGTAGGTTGAGAGGCTCCCGATGGGCTGATTGCAAATGTGTTCCGTTTTTGTTTTGTTCTGCATCGCACACACGAACATCTCGTTCCGGTTATGAGACCAAAATGTTTCCTGTTCTAAACGGATCTTCTGCACCCTTTTTTTGTGAAATTGTTAATCCTAATCTTAAGTATGAGCAAATGTTTTTGGCAAACGGCGCCTCCCACATTTGTCGACTCACTCTCTCTCTGTCTCTCTCTCACACTCTTTCTATCCCTTTCCCTGTATACTCTGAAAACATATTGTATATAGATATGGAATACTGCGTACACAGATCCAAGGCGTTTTAACTGTTTCACTCCAGCTGCGGTTTCTGTTTACAATTTTCTCCACAACAACAGTTCCAACAAAATTACAGACCTCAAAATGTTCCGTATGCTAACATATTCAGACCTCTTTGGTTTCAGATATGGTAAAATTTTTGGACAGCTACCACAATAATCAGTACATAAATTCAAAAGATTCCCATAACAAAACCAGTCAAAATATACAATAATATTTACGTAGCGTATCCAAAATGTTCCCCACAAATGTGTAAGTATGGGCGTGTCTCTCGCCCTCCCCTCATGTAACATGCCTTGAAAAGCAGCTGAAAGACAGCAAACCAAAGGTCCCCACACACACAAATACTCTTCCCCCCAATATGTATCTCCCCCCTCGCCCAATAAACAGTCCACAACGTCCGTCCATCCACACAGCTCTTACACTCTGGGCTCTTTGGTATTTCCTGTGGTGTTTCTCACTTCACGCCCAATTTGCATCATTTCTAACTAGGTTGTCTATGTCGAACATGCTCATCATCAGCACCATTACGAGGACCATGGCGAGGATTGGGGCAGCGAGCAGGGCGGCAGCTACTGGAAGCGTTCCCTGCAAACGGATCCATCCATAGAGGAGGTCGACTCCTCCACGGACAGCTACCAGGTCAGGCCGCAGTCGCAGTCGCAGCAGCTGCAGCAGACGCAGGATCCCCATTATCTGGCCTATCGCAATCAATATCAGTGGCAATGAATGTGACCCTGGAGCATTATTTATATAAACTATTTATTTGACTTACACATCGTATTGTGACGCTGATTATTAAATAATCCCTAGAGTCCTAGTTCGAAATTAATTTTAGCCCAAATGCCAGTAAACCAATTGTAGCTGTAACCCCGCCTTAGTAGAAATTTATTTGACTTTAGTGCAATGCCCTAACATGTAAATTTAATTTTAGTCTTACTTGAAAAACAAATGCAGAAAATATCCCTGCTTTAATATTAATATTTGTTGAACATTAAGCTCAAGCAATTAGCTTTAAGTAATTTATTCGAATTATTTATTTTACTCGTATGTTTTATGTTATGATCCATAATAAAAACTTTAATAATTGTAAAATGTTTGAAATCTTTGTTTAATGAAAATGGAAAGTTTATGAGGATGGGCAAAAGATAATTGTTCTCATTGCTTGGATGTGCCATTATCTATGAAAAACTGCGTGTTCTTCTTTTTGGGTTAGCTCGGAATGTTAAGTTTATACATTTTTGAGGCGAATGTGGGTGTAAAAATGTTGAATGGGGACATTTTGTTCAGGGCATGTCCTCAAGATTGGTTGTGCATTTAAGATGTCCCGGTCAAGTACGCTATTTACAAAATAGTTTTCTATCTTTATGCACATTATTTACATAAAAAAAATAGAAATGGGTGTTAACTTCCTGTGGTAATCGATACATAGATAATTTGCACACGAGCACACAGAATATGGGGCTAGAATGCGGTCAATTCTATGTGGAATTTTTTAGAAATTTCACCTGTGCGGCCGTGCGCCTGATTCTAATTTGTGGCCCAATTTAAGTACGGAGCACTGCTCCGTAATACCAAATAGGTGCGACGTGCTCCAGTAACTAGAGAAGACGACGGCGATCGATGGGTGTCCCCGTGTCTCGGAAATTTGCGCATGTGCGGTGCGTGCCTCAAATGCTGAGTACATAAAGTTTGGGGACTGGCAAAAAGTTTGCCAATTAAATTTGTGTTTGACAAACGTCAAACAAGTGTGCGAGGTTAGCCAATTTATGGCTAATAAATTGCCGACGCTAATTGATGTCCAGGCAACAATTGATTGACAGCGATTGACAGCGACCCCCTGTGGAAATAGAGGAGTCTCTCTCCCCCCAAAAAGAAAGTGAACAAAGGTTCAGTTTTTGTTGTTGTTGGGTTCACGCATTCTGACACGTCTGTTGCCAGCTATTGATATTGACCTTCTTTAAAGCGCGCAGACTTCGGACTCGGACTCGGACTCGGCCTGGGCGAGTGCACTAATTGAAAGAAAAGCTCGACTCGGGCATTAACATGCAACGCGGGGGCAGCGGGCCAGAAAGGCACGACACACATTGACATGCCGCAACATGCGCCTTATCTAGAGGCAGCCATCGGAGCCCAGCTGCTCGCTGGGTTCGTGCAAAGAAATGCTTATCATTAGCAAAATTAAAATCAATGAAATTGGCCATAAAAATTCGATTGCCCCCGCGTGGGAGCCATCGCATCGAAGGTGTCTGCAAACGTGTGCCACATAATTGATGTCGATCGGGGGCAAGACAAACATAAAGACAGACAGACGGACAGCTAGAAATAGTTTAGTTTTCAGCACTTTCTAAACTCGCGAGTGGGCGGTGGGTGTGGCCAGTGGACGCCATACATCATGCAGATACCATCGGTAATCTGTTCGTTTGGTTTGCCAAAAAATCCAAACTCAATTGAAATTCTTGGGGCAGAATGTTTGGCGAATCTGCTGCGGCTGTGGATGTCGGTGAAATAACGGTTAATCCTGGGGCAACGTGCGCGGTTTGCAGAAACCGAAACAAGACCCAAAACCCAGAACCTTTTTAGGAAGGAACCGCCCACCAGCCACGCCTCTTAGCGGGTCAGTTGTGCAAAATTTCTAAGCGCGTTTCGAGCTTTGCTCTACTAAACGACAGGCGAGCGCGACGTGTGGCTGTCAGTTTGTCAGTTGGTCATTTAATTAAATTTAAGTGCCGCACTAGAAAGTGCGACTGCATCACGTATACGACGCATTCTCCAAGGGCTGGCTGTGGGGTGGGGTGGGGTGGGGGAGAGAAGGGGGTGGGTCAGAGCAACGCCCACGTGTCGTTGAATTGATTTTAAAATTTGAAAAGTGCTCGTTGACATTTCCCTTGCACTTTGATTTGCATTTTAGAAAGTTACACGTGTTTCTCGTTGCATTAAGTAAAATCACAAAAAAAATACCAAAAGGAAAAGTCAAAGTCTGAAATTAAGCTGCCAATTTCTATGGATTTCAATAATGACCATGCCTGGCCCTGGCCTGAAACAGCCACGCCCCCTTGCCTGCCGCCGTCTGTCATTCTATTCATAATTTGATTATCATAATTCCAGTCATGCTTTTTCTGCCAGCCCCACACCTGACTTGATGTAGAATTTTTTGCCCGACACGTCGCCCTGTTGTCAACGGTTTTATCTCTGCACGTTTAAATGTCTGTCCCTCTGTCGAGGTCTGACTTTTTTGCTGGTTCTGCTTCCTTCTGCGAGCCAGCCAAAATGCATTTCAACCGATTTTGTTGCCAAGTGCGCAAATTTCATGTAGGCATTTTAATGCACATGCGCGAAGGGCTTACAACTATTTACCAGCCATTTAGCTAACCATCTACCAGCTTTGGCAGGCATATAAAGATATTGTATAGTTATAGCTATTAAAGAAAATAACTATGTTCAACACGTTGCTGCCTAACCCAATCATAGTCAGAAGTTTGTCGATTAGACGTAAAATATGGGAAATTAAAATTTATTATTATTTTATATCTTGAATGAATTGAAAATTAATAAAATGGTATGCAAAAGTATGTGTGAGGGAGCGAGGGTTTATATATTCTTGATCACGAAGAATAGCTGAATTCATATAGTCATGTCCGTCTATGAGAATACGTCGATCTCCGTATAGAAGTACCATACGCAGAATGAGTTAACCATTTTTAAAGCATGCATGCTAGAGCATATCACATTTAAGCCCTGAAAGTTTCATAAAGATCGGACTTCAGACACCGAAGTTAAGCAAGGAAATATTTCCTATAGACTGCTGACAAGAAAAGAATGCCTTATTTTGTGCATGTGTATAGAAAGAAGATTGAATGTTTGTAATGTTAGCTTGATGCTGGCTTCAGAGTATCTTCTAGTCGGGCATTTTAGACTTTGTTTAGGGAAATTCAACTGATTAAAGCTACTTTGGCACGCGCTGGGCTACAATTTAAGCACAGATTACATGATTTCTTACAGTGTAGGCACAGATTTACTCTTAGCTTATATAGAGAGGCAGTTTCTTCAGCTCAGGCTCTAGCCTGGAATGAAAGTCTCGACTTCTAGCCGAGGTTAAAAGAATCAAAATTTCTGCTACTGCCTGGAGTACGGGAACTTAATGTGCATGGTGGATAGCCTGATTACTTAGAAATGTTTATTCAAAAGTAATCACGCCTTGGTACTGGGTGCCCCTTGTCGGAGATTACACTCGAAAGATTGCCCAGAGAGCGACAAGACGACGTGAGATTGCAGTTTTATGTGTCCCAAGTGGGACTTTAGACGAACTGCGGGAACTACAGTCGGTTATCGATAAAGTCGCATTCGTTGGGGTTCAATGTCTTCCCAGTGGGAAGAGAGGCAAAGGATTATGCAACAAACGAAATATCATCATCGTGCTGTGCCCGTTGTACTTGTTGTGCTTTCACAGAGCCCAAAACAAGCGCGGCTTATTAAGGCGCATTAATAATTTAGAATTGTTTGCTACCATTTCGCATAGTTTGAGTTATGCCTTTGGCTACACGTACACGAGTATTACGCGTCAATTATGAATTTCTAATTTAACGAGTTTATTTTTTTTGTCATTTTACGCCCAGCGCCCCTTTGCCCTTTCCGTCTGTTCTATCGACATCACGTACAGTGCACGCACTCAGCAAAAAGCGAAAGCTGCTGAGGCCAATGGCATCGGAAACAGCGCGTTGCCATAAACAATTATCGGGTTAGTAATCATTTTATATTTCTTTTTAATTACCAACGATTCAATTGGCGTTTAATGAATCTGCCTGGCGCTAGCCAACACCCCCTCCAAATGCAGCTGGCGGGACTTCAAAGTGCGGCGGTGCGCTTTTTGCATCTTTCTGATGTCGTTCATCTTGTTAACGTGATTCCAGAAAGGCGCCTGGCATAATAATAAGCTAGCATCTGAGCCACTTAATGGGCACATTTAACACAGATCTCTGTGCCGAAACACGCCTTAGTTCGTCATGATAGATTATCACAGCTGATAGACAGCCCGCAGGACCTTAGGGATGCTTTATTCTAGTTACATTTGTTCTAGAATTTATTCCTGTATTTTAGGATTTAAAAATACACAGCTATACACGATAACAGCAACAACTTTGATTGTCCTTTACATATATGTAAAGCATATATTCGTATTTATTTAAATATATATTTCCTTAGGTGAAGCTGCCACCTCCTCCACATTAAGTGACGACTTACTTGAATTCTTGAACATCGCATAGTAGGGCATTTGTAACATGAACTTTTTTTTTGGAATTTGCAGCGCAGCTGGAGGTAAACTTTGCAAAATATATGCAAAATTCACCTACATATGCATACATACAGACATGTATGCATGCATACATATGTACATACATACATATATATATTGTATTTCCATATTGTAGCCTGACTCGTGTCTAAACGATTATCTCCCTGCTCCCAAAGCTGAGTTAATTCCCTAGAGAACACAAAAAAGAGACAAGAGACCACCTTATTGCAATAGTTGTCTCCTTTGAGAGGAGATGAACGAAACTCCGAGAGCTATGCTGAGGATTAGGCTTAACTATATATATTTAGCTATTCTATTGGTTCGTTTTAAGGTTCGTCTTAAAACAAATATTGTCATTCCATTTTGCAGCCTGCCTTGCGTCCAAACTAATCCCTCCCTCTTGCTGCTGTAGCTGAGTTAATTCCCTAGAGGATCAGTCTACCGATGACCATCTTATTGCTGGGTCTCTCATTCTATGCGACTCTCAGCTTTTAAATTGGATTCCACAACTTGCGTTCCACCGAGTTCCATGTCACGTTTGCGAAGCAGAAGCGACAACAATGTAATTGTCTTTGTCTTTGTAGTTGTTGTCGCCTACATTTCTTTGCCGCACGCACCTTGACGTGTGCAGGTGTGCGTGTTTGCGTGTGTGTTTGTGGTGTTTGTTGGGTTTTCTCTACCTTTTGCATTCTTAATAAATCAAAGCGAAGAATATATAAATTGGGCGTCGCATTCGAACGTCGGTCGCAGTTAGTATTTGGAAGCCAACGGTGCCTCACAGGTGTGCGAGTGCAAGCTTTGGTCTAAACAAATCGATCTGAGAAAGAGATCTGCTTACGCTTGGATACATCAATTGGATTAGACACAAACACACACACATACAACGAACCAGGAATACTATGTGCATGAAAGAGTCGCGACGAAGTTGAAATAAAGTGCATGCTGTTGTGATAAAAGTGATAAAGATACAGATACAGATATATATATATATATATAGAGAGAGAGATATATATAATTGAGTTTGTGCATCATGTGGAAGTTCGTCTGTCTAATGCTGCTCCTGGCCGCTGGCTGCAGCGCGGGACCGCTTGCCCAGCAAAAGGTGGGTTGGATTTGGGGCTGCAATTGCAATATACAGAGCCGCAGACGACTTCCGTTCTTAACGGATATCGAAACGGGCAACGGAAAACTGTTAATGAAATGTTCGCCTTGCCCAGGCATAGTCTGAAATTTTAATGGCACACACGAGCGAGCGTCCCGAACGTCCGTCAGGTTGAGTTAGTCATTCTCAGTCCATAGACCAAGTTTTCTGCAGACGCATTTGCATAAGACATTTCGCCGTTTGCTTAGTTGGTATGCCAAACGTCTAGCCTTTTAACGGCTAAATGCAGCAGATGAGTCGAACATGTATTTATAGACAGCTGCAGGTAGCATTCTTTTATGGCAAACAAACTATGATTGGCAACACTCGAGCTCAGGCAAATCCAAATAAATATATAGCAAGAATAATCAAATGTGTAATATGTTCAAATTTGGGAGAATATAAATAAGACAGATATTCCAGTAATTACAAAAGAATAAAGAGAAGGGAATTAAGACATAAAACAAATAGGTGTAATAGGTAAAGACAGTTAATAAATAAGAGAAGAAGAATAATAAAAATAAATAGATATTTCACAAATTCCAAAAGAATATAACGAAGGGAATAAAGACATAAAATAAATGTGTGTAATAGGTTTAGATTTGGCAGTAAATAAATAAGAGTGGGAGAATAAAAAAGGCAATAATTGGGTAGGCTTAAAATCTTCCAGAAACCTTATGGATGTATTTGCAACTGGTTTTGTATTTCGTAAGCCCCCCACCCCTTCACGCTACTTGACGACACCTGACTGAAAGCTCGTCAGGCTCATTGAAATGCGTGTCTGAATGAAACAAATAACCTATCAATATATGGTTAAAAATATGATGTGATAACATTCGGGCGAAGCATTCGAAAGTGGATTCAATTGCAGCGTTGACCACAAAAGGTTTTCCGCGCAGGTGCGAACGCATTTGGGAGGGTGGGGGTGGGGGTGGGGTTCAGTTCAGTTTTCACTTAACGCCAAAAACTAGAACACAAGTGAAATTTTTGTCAATAGCCATAGCCATAGCTATAGCCAAAGCTTAAGCTTTAGCTGCTGTCCGGCAATCATGTCACGTGCTTTGTTCATTTGGGATTTGCGCATGCGCAGCACGTAGTCCGTTAGCTGAATGGTCGCTCGGCTAATCGCAATGTCTTAGGGTATTAATGTCTTAACCCCGACTCTTCTGCAGAGAAAGAATATGCCTATTGTGGCACGCGAGGACAGTGCACCGGCTGTGCAGGAATCTGACATGGAGGCGGAGGCGGAGCCGGAAATGACGTCCAGCGCAGCGGAAGCAGCTCCTCTGACGGGCACATTGACGCTGCCGAGCAATGCCACCTCAATACGGGCGGACATAACGGACAACTTTTCGTGTGCCAACAAATCCTATGGCTACTATGCGGATGTGGAGAACGACTGCCAGATCTTTCACGTGTGCCTGCCGGTGACCTATGCGGACGGCAAGGAGAACACCTTCCGCTGGAGCTTCATTTGCCCCGAGGAGACGATCTTCAGTCAGGTAAGCTAGTCGCTAGCCCGTGCTACCAGATGAATGCTAAAGTCATTTTGCAGGAGTCCTTCACGTGCATGCGTCGCGAGGACATGACCATTGAGTGCGAGGATAGCTCCAGATACTACGAGCTGAACGGCAACTTTGGCCTGCCCGTCGAGGAGGAGAAGGAGAGCGCCAATAAGCCAGCAGCAGCAGCAGCGGCTGCCGAGAGTGAACAGCCCGAGCCTGAGGAGAGCGAAGTGGCTGCTCCTGCTGAGCCCGCTGCAGTCGTCGTGGTCCCCGCCCCCGAGCCAGCGAAACCCGTGAAGGTGCAAAAGCCCAAACCAAAGCCCAATCGCCGCAAGCCCGCCGTCACCTACAACAAGCCCGCCGTCGTATACAACAAGCCGCAAAGAAAGGCGCCCGTTGTCGCCACAGCAGCTCCGGTTGTTGAAGCCGTCGCGGAACCAGAACCCGAAGTCGTTCTCGTGCCTATTGTCCAGCAGGTGTCCAAGCCTCCGAAGCCGCAGCGTTTCAGCGTGCGGCCCAACAAAGATAAGCCCAAGCCGGCTGTGCCTGCAACTGCCGCGCCCGTGCGCAATGAGCTCTTCAATTCCATACGCAAGCGTCCGGCAATCTTCAACAAGAACAGCGTCTCCAGCACCGCAAAACCTGTGCAGGAGGCGGCAGAGCCAGCGGTCACCGAGGCAGTTGCCCAGGCGGAGCTGAGTGAGCCGCAGCCCACGCTCAAGCTGCAGACAATGTTTGTGGAGCCAGTTGCCCAGGCCTCCGAGCCAGTTGTGGCAATTGCACAGCCCGAAGCAGAGCCAGAGGTAAAGCCAGAGGCAGAGGCAGAGCCAGAGGCAGAGCCGGAGGCAGAGGCAGAGGTAAAGCCGGAGCCAGAACAAACCAAGCTAAAGGAACCTGTGGAGGAAGCTAGCCCAATGCCGGATCAAATTATTAAAATGAAGCCCATTGAAGCCATTCCAGAGATTCCAGCTGTGATCGTTGAGAGCTTGGCGGAAAAGCCACAAGAGATTGAGAAGACAGAAAGCCAGCCAGATAATGAGAAAGAACCCGCTATGGAGCCCGCGATTATGGAGCCCAGCGGCTCGAGTGAGGAATCTTTGAACAATATTGAAGCGCTGGAGGCGGCCAAGCCAGCGGATGCCCCCGTCAGCCTGCCAGCCACGCCAGAAATGGTCAAGCCCAATCCCCTCGTGGAGCAGATGCTGGACAACAACAGCGAGATACAGGAATCTCTTGGCGGCTTCAAGCCCGTTGATCCAGTTATGGCTGCGGAGGCGGAACAACTGATCACGGACTTTTTGAACACGCTGCGCAAGAACGAGCAGAAAACCGAGACTGAGCTGGCCAATGCGGCCATGGAAATGGCCGAAACCGTTGAGCAGCAGCAGCAGCCACAAATTCAAGAGACCGACTCAAAGCCTGCAATTGAGGAAACCGAAGCCGCAGCCGTTTCCATTGAGGAGGCCAAGCTGCCTGAGCCCGACACAGTCGATCCGATTGCATCCGTCGAGGAGCAGCTGCTGGAAACCGAGCCACAACAGAAAGAAAAACTGAAACAGAAACAGGACTCGCCCATCATCAATATCATGCAGCTAAATCATTTGCCCGCAGACTACCAAATACCCGTGCAGGTGATTGCCGCGCCCGAGCCAACGCCTGAAGCAGCTGAGGAATCGGCCAAGGAGACGGAAGTCCAAGAAGCAGAGTCCGTGGCAATCCAAGACGATGCCCAGGAGAGTCTGGCCTCAGCTGCCTATATGCCCGGCATCAGTATTGATGACATCGTGGAGCTGGTCAAGGAGCGTTTGGATCAGAATCCCAAGAATGAGCAGCTGACGCCCATGGAACTGGTGCTCACACCAGGTGCTGCTGCGCCCATGACACTGATCGAGAGCACGGCAGAGCAGAAGCCAGAGGCAGAGCAACCTGCTCCAGCTGCGCCTGCGCCCGCTGCTGCAGAGGAGGAGGAGGCACCTATTCTGCCCATTTACAAGCGCGTTTCTGTCGCAGATCCAGCAATGTCCGCGGCGCAAACCCAGCCGGTGACCGTTAGCAAAGTCGAGACTGAGGCCCAGCAGGCGGAGATTGAGGTGCGTGAGCCCAAGTCCCAGACAAGAATGGATGCACGCAAGCGTCGCTTTCTCTTTCGCGCCGATGCCAGCTAGGAGAAGTTGCTCGACTCCTCCTTTAAGCAACACCCGCCCCTAAAGCCGTAGCCCAGTGGAGCCCATTTGCAATCCATGTCCGGACTCCCGATGCTGTTCCCACTTATTTGCAGCTTTACAGACTATTTTTTGAATTTTCTAGTTTTATGGCCATTCTTTCGTACGAGAGTTGAAATTTAAGTTTAGCATTGTTAACAAAACAAAGAAGACAAACAAACAAAAAAAATTGAAAAACTTTAAATAAAAATATTATAAAATCAAAGACAGGTATGTATGCAATAATCAAGGAGAGGTGTGCAGATCTCTCGTAAGTTAGCTAGCTCCATCGTGCACAGGTTTGAGTGTTTAAGTTTTTCCTAGTGGCATTCAACCTTTGAACGGTAGAGATGGCCAACTGAAAAGCGACCTAAACTAATACGGGTTGGGGAAAGCCAAAAAACAATTGGGTGAGACTCGGCTTATAAATATATTTAAACATATTTCATTAATAACACATCATCTTTTTAAGCTTTGTTGGCTGATTCTTTACCCTGTTAATACTTTAAATTAAGGGTAATTGGTATTTTAAAACAGGTAGAGGAAGGTATTCCGACCCTATAGAGTATAAATAGCCAATTTAAGTATCAACTGGCGATCATAACTAGATCGACTCAGCTCGTAAATAGGGAAGAATGTTTCTGAAGATATAACCCCTGCCCAGGTCTAAGTTTCTCTACTATATATGCAAATATGAAAATATGTACTTACTCTAAGCCTGTACACACGCACACCTATTAGAAAATAGGAGACAGACTTTATTATAAACACATCACTTAAAATATAAAGGAAAGATTTGTTTATAGTAAGAAGAGTAGCAGCAGAGATTAAGTTTATTAATCTAACTAACTAACTCATTAAAATAGCATTCATAATCAATGTCTAAAGCTGGCAAGTCCTAATCGCATAGAAGAGAAATATTTTAAAATATAATATTAACTAAATCGCAGTGCAGCTACATGCACACATATACGCATCCATATATGCAAACACATACAAGCTATCTAATAGATTCCTATATATAGAGATCGGTCGAAATTTCCCATTCCCATATCTCGATCAAATCTCATCCAATTTCACGAGGTTTGGCCTTTTCTTTGTTCGAAAATAGACAGGTCAAAATTTCTAATTAGACACCTTGGCGTGCACTTACTTAAGACATGGCAACTACAGTAAAGGATTCCGAGTTGCGTTGACCAATCAATCAATCAATTAATTAATCAATCAATCAATCAATCAGTCAGATATATACCAAGATTATGAATGTATGCTGAGGTGATGCGCACAGAGTTTCTCCTGCTTGATCATGCTCTATTAGATAACTCCTATTTATAACTTATATAAACTTTTATTTATACAATCAGTTTATATAATAATATTTATTTTACGTAGAAAATCAATTGTTTACAGTTCGTTTATGCTTAGGCTTTGGGTAATTAGCTGTATGAGGCAACTACCTGGTGAGAGAAGTACAATAACAACAGCATCTGCATTAGCTGGACGATAAGTAACTAGGACAATCACAATTGACTCCGCGACTCCCGAACCCCGATAAAAATAATACACATATATATATATAAGACACAGACACACACACACATGCACACACATAAACACACACATAGGAGGTTTGTGCTATGCCTCCGTTTCCTGCTCCAGTTCGCCCGCTTGGATTTCTTCGGGTGTGCGCAGATCGATGGCGAACTTTTGCCGCGTGGGCGTTATGGCGTCGCTGGGCGTGGCATTGCCGTTGTCCTGGTCGTCGCCGGCGGACTCCTTGACCACCCGCGAGTAGTCCTGGAAAGCGGCGGACAGGGCAAAGGTCAGCTTGCGCGCCATAGCCCGACTGTCGCAGACAAAGGCGTGCACCTCGAACGGATGCGGACTCGACTCATCCTTGACCACGATCATAGCAAAGACCCGGGTGTAGACCAGATCCTGTACGCCGTACGATATCGTATCGATCGGATAGCTCCAGTTGTTGATGCTCGCCTTGGGCGAGATGATTTCCAGCTGGACACCGGCCGTGGACACCTTCAGCTCGCAGTTGGGCAGCACCTTGTTGGGCGGCAGATTCTTGGCCACGCCCACCATTAAATCAACCGGCCGGCGTGTGTACTTAATGCCCCACAGGCCGCGCGCAACCTCCGAGCCAATGTATTTGACCTGCAAGCGGCAAACAAAAACTGCGTATTACAACAAATGCTTTCAGCAGCTACTTCCGGGAACGGACGGAACGGAGACTGTCGCTTCATTTGCATCCGACCCGAACCGGATGTCAGCGCTGTCCACGGCACAGCCAAAATGCGCATGTGACTCTGGCTGCGCCCAGCCAAGCGAGACGAGTGCGTGTCTCGCTTTGTTTTGATACACAGCAAAAAAACAAATGTTGGCTCACATTAAAAACCATTTTGGGTTTGTTTTGATACACAGCAAAAAACAAATGTTGATTTAAATTGAAAACTTTTTCTGCGCTTGTGGGAGGGGAGGCGGATCTATAAAAGTTAAGAAGTTAACATCTGAAAAGGAAGTGTGAGCTATTTCCACTGTCAAAATTGATATTTGCACAATACGTATTTTGGTTTTCGTCCCGAGTCTTTTTCCACTGTCAACATTTCTTACATTTTTTTGCAAATGTGAAATATGTTGCCTGTACATTGAATTTTTGTAAATGTAATATATGTTGAGCACAGTGGAATCAGGCTTCAAGAGACAGCTAAGACAGCATAAGTAACGCGCTTTTAAGTCCAATTTTCGTTTTAGACCAACAATTTTTTTACTGTGTACCAAAATAAAGAGTGTAGATTGCGCCTGGCAATTGGAGGCTGGCGGGTAATCCACGGCGCGCTGAACTTGCATTTAAATGGTCGTTTTGCCGTGAAGTTTTTTGCGTGAAATGTTGCGCTCTGTTTGCGGTTGGAGTACGGCACGTACCTTGAAGGTTATGGGCAAATCCTCCACATTCACTTGGCAGTCCAGATCGCTGGCGCTTGCTCCGGCCATGCTGTTGCTGTTGTTGCTGTTGCTGCTGCTGATGTTTGAGTTTCAACTGCAATGAGAATACATTTTGTAGTCCTGCGAAAGAGTTACGCAAATCCTTGGCCCTGGCCTTTACCATATCTTCATATGGCAATTGTGGCCTTTACATTCTTCACGTTCGGCTGAGTTTTAAGTTCTCTGCCTCAGCTGCTGCTGCTGCTGTTGTTGCCGGCTATCAAATGCGACTGACGTCAACAGTCAGCAAGAGATTCAGAAGTTTTGTGTGTGCTGCGCGCGCGCGTTTGTGTATGTGTGTGTGTATCTGTGTGCTGTGTGTACAACTGAGCGGATCTGGAGGTGAGCTGCCCGTGAATATGTAGGTGGAGGTGCCCCGCGGCCAAGCCCATTGCGCATTGTCTGCTCGCTCTCCCTCTCCCGCTCTCTTTCTCTCTCTCCATCTCACTCTCTCTCTTTCTCCCTCTCTGCGCTCAGTGAAGCTCTATTACGACAACAAAAAAAAAAACAATGAACCTTATTTTTATGGGCCTTAAGCTTGACTATTAAGTGGGCCGAATAACTGGAACAATGTTGCGCTGATAAGGTTTTGGGCAACAAATCAAGATTAAAGATTGGCCAATTATCTAAATCGAAATATTGCTATGCTCAGCCATAAAACAAACAGGGTATCTCCTAGTCGGTCACTGCGAACTAGACAACTCTTATTTGTTTTCTGCTTAACAAACAAAATCAATTGTTGTCTTTGCTCTTGTTATTGTGATTAGTTGTTGTGGTAGTTGTTTAATATATTAAAAATGTATTATTAATACTTCCGTTCGCTGAGTGTAAGCTGTGAAAGGTGCGCAGCTGATAGCTACAGGTAGCCAAAACAACAACAACAAAAATAACAAGAGCAGAAACAACAATCAACAACAATGCAACAATTGCATGTGTAAAAGTTAATGAGCTTGGAGATAAAATAAAAATTTCAATAAAAGCAAAACTGTAACGAAACGAATTTGATTTCAGTCCCGACATGACGTCACAGCTGTAGTTATGTTTAAATGGTTTAAGGGCAGATATATATATACATATATCACATATATATATAGATATGTACAGGTGTGTGGCTCATATCAACAGTTTTATGGCCAACGACCTGGCGGACAGAGCGCGGCGGCGACTAATTGCAGCTCGGGGAATACGCATAGAAGAGTTCTCCTCAGGGTTTTCCACTTTTTTTCCACTTTTTTTTTTTGGATTGTGTAACGCTATTTACGAGCTGTTCTCTGCTTCTTCTTCTATTAACTATGTCCATTTGCCAGCGTAAACCGGCTGGGAACTGGCGCAACAGCGTGTTCTAGGTACACGCCTATAAATAGGTCTATTAGGTAGTCAAACTTTATACTGAGCAGTAAATCTTTACGGAGTACAGTGAAACCTGGCTAACGGGTAAAATAGCTCTAAGAGTCATATATTTTGCCGCGTTGAAAGGTTTAGAAAATGCTTTTCAGTTCTTAACTTGACAAACAATATTTCCAATTAAGTTGAGTTGAATTCAAAGCAAATTGAAAAGTTGGATTATTTTAAGACGAAGTAGAAAAGTCTTTAGATTTATATCAGTGTACCTTCTATGCTCTAATCTTTGATCCAAGTGAAAGACTAGGAAAGAAGGTTTTAGTTATAATACTAAAAAGCTTCTTTTTTGTGCTTTTTTTTTCTCGTTATATCCTCGTCTTATTTTTGAAGAAAACGAAAACTACAAGCATGCCAGTTCGCTTTAAAGAGTTTTTACTGTGCACCCTGGACCCGCCCCCGGCCCCCTCCCCTCTCCCCGATTAAATTTCAGGCGCGCACAAAAATGAATTTATTTCCGATTTGTATTCGTAATAATTTCTATGTTATTTGATGGGGCTGCTTTTATTATTGTTGTATTTATTGTTGTTGTTTTTGTTGTTGTTGTTGTTTTTGTTGTTGTTGCTGCTGTTGTTGTTGCTGCTGTTGTTGTTGTTGGTGCCGCTGCGCTTGGATTCCGCAAGCCGAATGTTTGGTTATTATGTTTATATTTCGCGCCGCCGGCCGCATCGGACTCTAAAGCGATTGATTGCCCCGCTTATAGACACACACACACACACACACACACACACATATACCTATGTAATTAGGCATTATATATACATATCTTTATACACATACGCATGACAAAAATATAAAACAACAACAACAACAAGATATAATCTAATTTATATAATTTTCCACTGGCACATTTCTGTTTAAACGTCTGTCAGAGCGGAAGCTGTTCATATGAGCATATCTCCTATTACATTTAAGTGTATATGATGTGCGTACAGTAAAAGCTCTGTATGGTGAACAGCAACAGTTCCTTTTTGGCTGGGAAGCCAAGAGTTTAGTACAAATAATCAAAAGATTTTCATTAGAAGGGGCTTCGCTCTAGAGCAAAGGGAATAAGGGTCTTCCCATCGCTCTAGAGCAAAGGGAATAAGGGTCTCCCTCGCTTAAGGCTGTTGTCCTTTAAAAAAGTTTTCACCGTACGGTGATGCGCATAGATCAACAGCTAAAGTAGATAATTGGCAGCGTGCTGGGATCGAACCCCACCTGAAGAGATACTTCAATTATTTGTAAATATAAGAAGGGAGAAGAAGGGAGCTGCTCGCTTAGGAGAGGTGCCTGATGTCCTGTAACAGAGGTTTCACTGTACCGTGATGCGCATAGATCAACTAGCTAGACTAAAGGGCAAGCGAATAGTTCATTGAGAAGATAATCTCCATATTATTTTCTTATTAGCAATGCATCTAAATTAGATAATAGATTATAGTCCTTTAACAGAGGTTTCACTGTACCAGAACTAGAGCAAGCGAAAAAATCCGATTAGATATCTTCCAGAGGGCAAAAGCTAATCGAGCTGTTTTTTTTGGATAAGTTTTAACTTCAGCACACGCTTAATTTGTGCGTGTAAATGATATCTAAATGATGTCCAGCCCATTGTTGTTGTCATTTCTTGCGTGAATGAATATTTACATCTCGATGCAGGTGACTAATGCCCCTCGCTAGGTCAAATTGAACTGTCTTCACAAATATGGCTGTTATCACAAACGTCGCGTTTCTGGGCTATCTTATCACACACACACACACAAGTGCACACATACACACACTGGTTGGCGCATTGCTTATATTTGCCTTTATTTTTATTTGCGCACTTTTCGTTTATTTATTTTCAGTTCTAATTTCGCCTATGCTGCATATTAAATAACTAACAATATTATTTAGTTATTTATCTATTTGCAAAACCCCCCTCCCATAAAGGTTACTGTTACCGTTACTTAACGCAGTGCGCTGCGTTCACCTGTTTCGTATGCGGCCGATCGCGCGACTGAAACGGGGCAGACGATAAAAAACCTTTTTGCAGGTGCTAGGCTAAGCGCGCCCTCTAGCGGCTGCGTGGCGCACTATTGTGTTGAATCGGTTTTTATAGCATACTTAGCTGCAGGCAGCTGGTCGGAATTTGGAGAGTTCTTGCTATACTTTTGGGCGTGAGCTAAAAATAGTTAGGCGCTATAAAATAAATGCTATAACTTGGGTGCTATAAATATGCCAAGTTTCAGTTGTGGAGTGGTTTGTATCTCTGCTATTTAGCTTTTATGTCATTTGCCTAAAATTATACTACATAAAAACAGTCTTAGCTGATACAAGAACCGTACAGAAGCAAATTATTGAGCTATTTACAGGGTAAATATGAGGAATTATACTCTAGCAGAGGATACCTTAACTTTCTCACGAAATGTGAAAAACTCAAAGGGAGAGCCTATAAGGTATATATATATATATATTCTTGATCAATTTTAACAGCAGATTCTTATTGCCCCTTTGTCTGTTTCTTTGCAAAGTAGACGGTTTTTGTAGAAACCTTGCAAAGATTTATCTGCTTGCCGGATCGGACTATTATATGTGCTATAAGCAGATCGTGAGAAAATTTAAAACATTTTCTTGTGTTTCATATATCTCAAATGGACTTTCTATATAAGAAACTACCATACCAAAAATCGTTCGATTTATGCTACTTTTGAAAAGCTTAAATCTTGTTAACAACGGAAAACTAACGATTTTAGGTATGAATATAGATATATATATATATCTATATTTCTGTCAAATTATTTTATTTATTACATAGCTTTTAAGGTCGCAGTTGCCTTATGCGCCAAAATATAAATTTGTAATCTTTACCTAGTATGAAGAGTATCTCACCTTCTTCTAATCTCTATTCTTTCATTTTCCTTGCCAATACCTAATTTGTTGGCTCACATTCAATGTGCGCCTTTGCCAATTAATGGCCAAAAGCATCCGTATAAGTGCAGCTTGCACCTGACTACCTGGCCCACTTATCCCGCCCCCGCCCCCTTGCCCCCTTCCACACTCCTGCCACCCACAAGACCTTAAACAATAATAAATAATCAGAAACTGAAGCGTTTTGGGCAGCCGAAAAACCATTTGACATTGGCCACAAGTGAGCTCAAAGTTGTCCCCCTTTAGACGCCGCCTCCTCCTCCTCCTCCTCCTCCTCGCACGTTCCTCTACTTTCAAGCCCTGCCCAAGTGTTGAGTGTGATTAATGAAATGGCCCCCGGGCGGTGTCGCAGGAGGGGAGAGGGAGGGGTCTTGTTTTGGGGTTAAATAGAGTTCAGGTCGAAAGTGTAGTTGATTTTGGTTTTGCCTGGTTTGGCGCTACACTTGATTAATTTCACTGCATGGCATATAATTAATTTGGTATTTACATAGGACGGGGAGGGGGAGGGAGGGGGGCTTGTACACCTGGTGGGGCCCTGGCTAGCCGAGACGACTAGGAAAGTCATTAGCTAAATTGTTGAAAATTTCACGGCGACAGGTGTTGTCACCCAACGTGTGAGCTGGGTTTTTGGCCAGCCGCTGGCAGCTTAAGGCGACACACGCCGAGCACGTTGGGGCAGGCTTCGCTTCGCTTGAATGCCAACTTGAGGCAGAGGCGGCGGCAGAGGCACAGCCAAAGGCGGAGGTAGAGGTACACAGTGGGTCATTTAAATTCATAACAAAACAAGGCACAAAGCTGCCAAAAAGGCGGCCGTTAATTGACCACAAAAGTGGCCACAGAGCGAAACAGCGACAGAGTTTTCCCCCGCATTTTTATTGCGACGTTTTCTGTGGTCGCCAAAATGTGGCTTAAAGTAATGGACCCGGCCCGGACCCGTAGACGGGGACGGAGACGGGCGACGCTTCCGTCAAATAGACGCCGGCGTGTGACATTGAAATCCTTTCACCGGCTACGACAATGCCTGGCACTTTCGACCTCGCCCAGAAAATGGGCCAAACAAGGTACACACAGATGGACAATAGTTGAGAGCTGCCCACCTGCCACGCCCACGGCGGACATGAGGCTGAGCACTTGCGTAAAGTGAATGTTATTGCCCACTCTCTCCCCCTTCTCCCCCCTCTCCGCGCCCCATGCCATGCTCTGCTGCGCATCGTTAGCCTCAGCTGCTGCCCCAAACCCAATTGAGTAATGCTCCTCCTCCTGCTGCTCCTCTTCCCCTACTCCTGCTGCTCCTCTTTCCCCTTCCCACCTTCCCTTTCCCTTGACATTTTGATCAACAACACAGCCATTTAATTAATAAAACAGTCTCTTCTCTTGTTCTAGAAAAGCTTATCGGGCTGTGGAAAACAGCTTCACAGTGAAATTCGCTTAGCAAGGTCAAGGATGCGTCTTTCAAGTAAACCAGACGCACTTTTCCTGAAATCTTAACATTTTGTTGTGGGGCAAAATGTATTGCTGAGAATGTAATACGTTTTCAATTTGTACCTGCTAGAAAATTTTATTAAATTTTACAATTCAACTCAACATTTAAATAATTTGGGGACTAAAAGGCGAAGCTGCTGCGGAGGCATAGAAGGAGATGCCAGCGAGATCATAAATTTCGCCCGTGGGAAATATGTAGGTAAATTACCTTCCGATCGGATTAAAACTCATTTTCAAAAATCTCGGACAGAATTTAATACGTGCAACGGACAAGGCCGGGATATACCCTTTAATATCCTATTCCCACCACCATAACTCGGCCAAAACTCAACCGATTTTCATGAGGCTTGGCTTTTTGTTCATGGTTTTCCCTCTTAAATAATCCGGCATTCAAATCTGAACACATATTTTTGGGTCGAAATTCATGTCAAAATCTTACCCCTAGGATTCGTATATAGACATGGGTCGAAATTTCCCACCTCCATAACTCGGCCAAAAATCAACCGATTTTCATGAGGCTTGGCTTTTTGTTCATGGTTTTCCCTCTTAAATAATCGTGCATTTAAATCTTAACACATATTTTTGGGTCGAAATTCATGTCAAAATCTTACCCCTAGGATTCGTATATATGTAGACATGGGTCGAAATTTCCCACCTCCATAACTCGGCCAAAAATCAACCGATTTTCATGAGGCTTGGCTTTTTGTTCATGGTTTTCCCTCCAAAATAATCGTGCATTTAAATCTTAACACAAATTTTTGGGTCGAAATTCATGTCAAAATCCTACCCGTAGGATTCGTATATAGACATGGGTCGAAATTTCCCACCTCCATAACTCGGCCAAAAATCAACCGATTTTCATGAGGCTTGGCTTTTTGTTCATGGTTTTCCCTCCAAAATAATCGTGCATTTAAATCTTAACACAAATTTTTGGGTCGAAATTCATGTCAAAATCCTACCCGTAGGATTCGTATATAGACATGGGTCGAAATTTCCCACCTCCATAACTCGGCCAAAAATCAACCGATTTTCATGAGGCTTGGCTTTTTGTTCATGGTTTTCCCTCTTAAATAATCGTGCATTTAAATCTTAACACATATTTTTGGGTCGAAATTCATGTCAAAATCTTACCCCTAGGATTCGTATATAGACATGGGTCAAAATTTCTCACCTCCATAACTCGGCCCAAAATCAACCGATTTTCATGAGGCTTGGCTTTTTGTTCATGGTTTTCCCTCTAAAATAATCGTGCATTTAAATCTTAACACATATTTTTGGGTCGAAATTCATGTCAAAATCCCACCCGTAGGATTCGTATATAGACATGGGTCAAAATTTCCCACCGCGATAACTCGGCCAAAAATCATCCGATTTTCATGAGGCTTGGCTTTTTGTTCATGGTTTTCCTCTAAAATAATCGTGCATTTAAATCTTAACACATATTTTTGGGTCGAAATTCATGTCAAAATCCTACCCGTAGGATTCGTATATAGACATGGGTCGAAATTTCCCACCTCCATAACTCGGCCAAAAGTCAACCGATTTTCATGAGGCTTGGCTTTTTGTTCATGGTTTTCCCTCTTAAATAATCGTGCATTTAAATCTTAACACATATTTTTGGGTCGAAATTCATGTCAAAATCTTACCCCTAGGATTCGTATATAGACATGGGTCGAAATTTCCCACCTCCATAACTCGGCCAAAAATCAACCGATTTTCATGAGGCTTGGCTTTTTGTTCATGGTTTTCCCTCCAAAATAATCGTGCATTTAAATCTTAACACAAATTTTTGGGTCGAAATTCATGTCAAAATCCTACCCGTAGGATTCGTATATAGACATGGGTCGAAATTTCCCACCTCCATAGCTCGGCCAAAAATCAACCGATTTTCATGAGGCTTGGCTTTTTGTTCATGGTTTTCCCTCCAAAATAATCGTGCATTTAAATCTTAACACAAATTTTTGGGTCGAAATTCATGTCAAAATCCTACCCGTAGGATTCGTATATAGACATGGGTCGAAATTTCCCACCTCCATAACTCGGCCAAAAATCAACAGATTTTCATGAGGCTTGGCTTTTTGTTCATGGTTTTCCCTCTAAAATAATCGTGCATTTAAATCTAAACACATATTTTTGGGTCGAAATTCATGTCAAAATCTTACCCCTAGGATTCGTATACAGACATGGGTCGAAATTTCCCACCTCCATAACTCGGCCAAAAATCAACCGATTTTCATGAGGCTTGGCTTTTTGTTCATGGTTTTCCCTCTTAAATAATCGTGCATTTAAATCTTAACACATATTTTTGGGTCGAAATTCATGTCAAAATCTTACCCCTAGGATTCGTATATAGACATGGGTCGAAATTTCCCACCTCCATAACTCGGCCAAAAATCAACCGATTTTCATGAGGCTTGGCTTTTTGTTCATGGTTTTCCCTCTTAAATAATCGTGCATTTAAATCTTAACACATATTTTTGGGTCGAAATTCATGTCAAAATCTTACCCCTAGGATTCGTATATAGACATGGGTCAAAATTTCTCACCTCCATAACTCGGCCCAAAATCAACCGATTTTCATGAGGCTTGGCTTTTTGTTCATGGTTTTCCCTCTAAAATAATCGTGCATTTAAATCTTAACACATATTTTTGGGTCGAAATTCATGTCAAAATCCTACCCGTAGGATTCGTATATAGACATGGGTCAAAATTTCCCAACGCGATAACTCGGCCAAAAATCATCCGATTTTCATGAGGCTTGGCTTTTTGTTCATGGTTTTCCTCTAAAATAATCGTGCATTTAAATCTTAACACATATTTTTGGGTCGAAATTCATGTCAAAATCCTACCCGTAGGATTCGTATATAGACATGGGTCGAAATTTCCCACCTCCATAACTCGGCCAAAAATCAACCGATTTTCATGAGGCTTGGCTTTTTGTTCATGGTTTTCCCTCCAAAATAATCGTGCATTTAAATCTTAACACAAATTTTTGGGTCGAAATTCATGTCAAAATCCTACCCGTAGGATTCGTATATAGACATGGGTCGAAATTTCCCACCTCCATAACTCGGCCAAAAATCAACCGATTTTCATGAGGCTTGGCTTTTTGTTCATGGTTTTCCCTCTAAAATAATCGTGCATTTAAATCTAAACACATATTTTTGGGTCGAAATTCATGTCAAAATCTTACCCCTAGGATTCGTATACAGACATGGGTCGAAATTTCCCACCTCCATAACTCGGCCAAAAATCAACCGATTTTCATGAGGCTTGGCTTTTTGTTCATGGTTTTCCCTCCAAAATAATCGTGCATTTAAATCTTAACACAAATTTTTGGGTCGAAATTCATGTCAAAATCCTACCCGTAGGATTCGTATATAGACATGGGTCGAAATTTCCCACCTCCATAACTCGGCCAAAAATCAACCGATTTTCATGAGGCTTGGCTTTTTGTTCATGGTTTTCCCTCCAAAATAATCGTGCATTTAAATCTTAACACAAATTTTTGGGTCGAAATTCATGTCAAAATCCTACCCGTAGGATTCGTATATGGACATAGGTCAAAATTGCCCAACCCCATATCTCGATTAAATCTCATCCAATTGTCACGAGCTTTGGCTTTTTCTTCATGGGTTTCCCTCTAGAATTATCCGGCATTCAAATCTGAATACATAATTTGTAGTTGAAATTCATGAGAATACCTTACCCCTAAGATTTGTATATAGAAATAGGATTCTCCGATCTTTGAGAGACGGGCAAGGCCGGGCTATGCCCGCTAGTTTGTATATATGTAAACTCTGCTTGCGTGGCATTTGTACGATTTGAAGGACAAATAGACATGTCTCCATGGATAAGCTTACGCGTGCTACTGTTCTCGGCCACAACTATGGAGGAGGAATCACAGCAAAGAACAAAACAAATCCGTATCAGAATCACATAAGCTTACATAACACACTCACACACACTCACACTCGCACACACACTTAATAATTTATCAGGCTGCCCGCGGCAGAGGCCGTGGAGCATCCATCTCCATCTCCATCTCCGGGTGTGGCCCGGGATGACGGATGAGCCGACGATTGGCGCTGTTGATGTGCCGCTGATAGGCGTCGGCGCTCATAAATCAAAAGCCATTGCCATAGCCAGAAATGGCCAGGGCGCGGAATCCGCGCTAGATCCGAGCCGAATCCTCCAGCTGCCGGCGCCAGGCGTCCCAGTCGTGGACGGGACCGTGCCAATGACAGCAAATGTTTGCGAATTTTATGCGAATTACGCCTAATTAGCATTTTTGCAATGCAAACCCTTTGGCCCCGGACTCCGAGTCGGTTCTGGCTGCCCGATTATGTGGGCGATTGCATATGCAAAGCACGGTGAAGGGGCGACGCTCTGGGCTCCGACTCTAGAGCAGACTCTGCCTCTGTCGCTGGCCCTGGCATATGCCCTCGCAGCGCCTACAAAAATGCATTGGGGACTCTCCCCATGAGGGACGACGGGGAACGACGCCGGGCATCGCGAGAACTGTTGATTCTGTTTGCTGTCGTCGTCGTCGGAGCCAATAAAATTATGCGAAATCGGAATGTGTTCGACCGAGTGCAGCAAATTGTATTTGCAACTGAGGCACGCAACGGCGCATGGCTAGGGGGGAGGAGGAGGAGCAGGAGTGGAAAGGGGGCGACACCCACAGGTCAATTGTAACATTAGGTTTGCCCCAGCCCCACGCGACGCAAGCCCAACCAAATGCAATGTGGTTGTGCGTGCTCTTGTTGTTGCTCTGGTATTTTTTGCGGCTCTATGAACTGGGGTACATTGGCTCGAAAGAAGGTTTTGAGCACTATAGAGAATGTCGAACAAATATATAAATATATATATATAAATTATCTAGTGCTCATTAAGAAAACTGATCCCTGACTGTTCACAATTAAATATTAGAAAAATAACCCAATTCTTATATTTCGGATATTGACATTTATTTCAAGGGGTCCTTCTATACTCCATTTAAACAATTCTCTATAAGGCCGAGGCATGGTATGAAGCTTTCCCCGTGGATATTTGTGTGTGCCTGTAAAGAAGTACGTTCCCTCTGTTTGTCTGTCTGTCTGTGTTCTACCAGCTGGTAGGGAATCGCTTAATGGGACACTCTCGTGTAGCTTATTCTATTGGATTCTTTTTTTAGTTTTGTGCGGTTTCACTTGACGCACCGAATTAGACTCAGTTGCATTTGGCATTTGGGGACTCCGGCCTGGGACGTGCTTGGGCGCAACAGTTGCATATTTGCCGGCCGCTCGCTAATTGCGGCTGGAGTCGGAGTTCGAGTCGGAGTAGGAGTTGGAGCTGGAGTAGGTTCCAGCGGGCATATCAAAGGCTGCAATTTGGCATTCAGCTGGGAATGGAGCTGCCTGCCTGCCTGCCTTTATCTGGCTCCGGCTGGGGATGTGGCTGCTTTGGTTGCCAGCCGAGCGTGGCTTCTATTAATGATTAATTAAAAAAACTGCATGCTGCGAATGTGGGGGATATGCACTGGGTAGTCCATGACATATGTGGCATTTAATTGGGCAAACAAAACAGTGGTCCCTGCCGGCATTTACCAGGCAGCAGGGGGCAGGGAGAGAGCCCCTGAGAGAGAGAGAGGGAGCGCGAGAGAGAAAGAGACGTTTTCCAATGTCACACATTTGGCGCCTTCCATGGGCAGAACCAGTTGCGCCCAGTTGCGAAACGAACGGGAATGAAACACAGGCGCTCTTAAGAGCTCAACAATGCTCTTTGGCCGTGTCCCAGGTCCGGGTCCCCAACCGGGTGCGAGCCCCCGCAGCCGAGCTGGCGACTCCGACTGCGATTGCGAGGCCCGATGCCGAGACAAATTTTTGGGGCCAAGTTGCCCCAACTTGCGGCATTGCGCTGCGTGGCACAGAATCAGTCGTCAGTTTGTCTTAAGCGGATTTGGTCGACACGTGTGTGTGAGTGAGTGTGTGTGGAAACTTCATCTTCTTCTTTTACCTGCTGAACGTAATCGAAGTCCTGTGGCATCCTCTGTGAGGCGACATTTCGCGTGAATTTAACGCTTGGCCTAGGTCACGTATCGCAACGTGTTGGACCCTCACGACAAGGCTCACGCTCCTCACGCTGCTCACGCGGCTCACGACACGGGTTTTTTGATCTGTGTGTGTGTGTGCCTGTGTGTGTGTATGTTGACATTCGATTTGCTTGATAAAAGCGCCGCATTCTTTTTGGCAGATCCACACACAGCTTAAGCGAGTGTGCGTGTGTGTGTGTGTGTGTGTTTCGCTTCGGTCGATATTTGCATAAATTAAAATTAAAAAAAATATATACAAAAGCGAGCGCATAAAAAAACCACATAGAAAAAACACTCGGAGTCTGCTTAATGAGTTTTTAATACGCTTTTACGTTTCCGTGTGTGTGTGTGTGTTTGTCTCTCTGTGTGTGTGCGTGTGTGTGGCTGGGTGTGTGTGTGGCACACGGAACTAAAAGTCATTGTCACTGGATTTGTGCCTGACGTCCCTGCTAATTTATTGAGCCCCAGCAACAGACTTTCGAACGTGGCCAAAGTGAGAAAAAACTAATTCAAAGTGAACTTCAGCCAAAAGGCAAAAAAAAAGCGACAAAAAAAGTTCTGGTAAGTGACCGAAAAAAAATGTGTTGTGGCTGCCAAAATGGACCAGAGTCGAGTGTACTTAAGCGAAATTTAGATAAGACTCTGGAAAACAAAAATTAGGTATTTTGCACTCAAGTCAAGCACAAGCCACGGGTGTAATTTCTTTAACTAAGAGCGAAAGTCTTTTTTCAAGCACTTTTTTTTGTGGGCCCAAAGTTCTTAAAGACAAGACACAAATTTGATACTCAAGTTGAGAGGTTTTCTATTTTCAGAGCAAACATTTTAAGCTGGCAAATTAGGGCAATAGGTAAAACAAATCTTAGCCTTGGCATGATTTATAACTTATTTGAGAATATTGAAGCACAAAATGTAGACAAAATTTAAAGTAAACAAGCAAGAGGTTCTAGTCGGGTGCTCCCAACTTTGGGATACCCTGAACCCTCTTCTTCCAACACCAAATGCAGATATATATACTATTCTAGAAGCTACATGTCAAGTTTGCTGACTCTAGCTCTTATTATTTACCAAAATTGCTCAAAAAACATAATTTCGATATCTATTTTTTTCCGATTACTTGGAAACGGGTCAAGTTATCGAATATCGGAAACAAACTGGATCTGCGCGGGCACCTACAGCTAAAATTGCAAGTCCCTCGCTCTTATAGGTCCTATGAGATCCTTGCCTTCATACATACGGACAGACGAACGGACAGACAGACGGACATGGCTAGATCGACTCGGCTGTTGATGCTGATCAAGAATATATATACAATATGGGGTCGGAGATGCTTCCTTCTGCCTGTTACATACATTTGCACGAAAACATTATACCCTTTTTACCCATTTTCAATGGGTTCAGGGTAAAAATATAGTAAGACTTTCCTTCCATTCCATGCCATTCAGCAGCTAGTTAATTAGGCACATTTTATTATTGCTAAATATATTATTTATGTTGATATTTACTGCGCATAATATGCAGTTGTTTGTGTGCTGTGAAGCAATTATTATTATTATTCTTAATTCGACGTTCCATATCAAATATTCAAAAGAGCTCGTAAGCCTGTATACAAAGGTCTTCCCTGGCAAATTGTGATATATATATAGGTATATATATAGTTCGAGTCTAGCGTTTACTGGGAATCGATTTATGCCGCAGGCTTTTACTGCAAATATTTGCAAAATTTGCATCGAGCTGAAACAAATTTGTCTTTTGATGTGCCACACAAAAATGCATTCGTAATTATTGAAATTCCGAATGTTAGACCGGATTTAACGTTAATTACCTGGTCACAGGTAAATAACACAGCACTTGAAATGGAATTATTAATGCAAATGATTAGTTTGCTTGGACTCGCAGACAGTCGGACGGACCAATATAGATACAAAAGTATCTGCAAGATGCACACACGCATGCATAATTACATATGCAAACAATGCGATTGGGCAGCTGCTGGATCTTATTAGACAGAATTGTAATTGAAATTTTAATTTTAATTAGAGCCTGCAAACATCGAATGTCAATTAAATTGGTATTAAATAACAACGAATGCTAAATAAATTTAATTTTTAATGCCCCTGCCCAGGCAACAAACAATTTCAATTAATTTCACCTTTATTTACATGCACATATTTATCTAAAACAAGAGCCTAGATAAATATGTAAAATGGTACAAAAAATCGCAAAATTTACGAAATCAAAAATTAATTCAAATTGTAATTAATTTGTTGCACTCGCAGTCGCAGTCGTATATATATTACAACATTTTTTGGCAATTACAACGGGCAACAAATTTAATCGAAAATCAAAACAAATAAAGGGACAACAACAAGAAAAAACAAACATATTTTATGTTGGATTTGCATTTGCATTTGGAAAATGCGATTAAGCAAATATGTCAAAAGCATTTCAGCTATTCAATATTTAAGTTAATTTTAATGTTGTTTGCTTAATGGCTTTTTTATGTGCGCCGGCAAATGCGGCAAACGCGGCGTATGCGTGATGCGGCCTTTCAAATGTGGCAAAGCGGCGTCTTTTTAGCCATATCCGATGCTCGACGGGCATTTCACATGCAATTTGCATGGACAGCAACAACAACAACAACAACCAGAACAACAACATCTCATTGCATGAAATTAAAAATAATTATTATCAATTTGCGATGACAACAATTTTCAATTTAAGTTTTATTTTATTTATTAAAAGCGCTCAATGCTATTTTTTTTTTGTTTTTTATACCCTGAACCCATTCAAAATGTGTAAAAAGGGTATAATGTATTTGTGCACATGAATGTAACAGGCAGAAGGAAGCATCTCCGACCCCATAAAGTATATATATTCTTGATCAGCATCAAAAGCCGAGTCGATCTAGCCATGTCCGTCTGTCTGTCTGTCTGTCCGTCCGTCTGTCTGTTCGTCTGTCCGTATGTATGAACGCAAGGATCTCAGAACCTATAAGAGCTAGAGAAATTGAAATTTTAGCTGTAGGTCCTCGTAGTGCCTGCGCAGATCGAGTTTGTTTCCGATATTTGATAACTTGACCCGTTCCCAAGTAATCGATAAAAATCGATATTGAAATCCTGTTTTTTGAGCAATTTTGGTAAATAATAAGAGCTGGAGCCACCAAACTTGAAATGTAGTATCTAGAATAGTATATAAAGATGAGGTATCCTTCAAGGAAAGAGATGGTTCAGGGGTTCCCCTAGTCGTGCACTCCCGCCTAGTGCATTCTTACTTGTTTAACTTGTCATCTGTATATATGTATGTGTGTGTGTAAGTGTGTGTGTCTCTAATATCGGGCGTTCGGTCAACTTCACATTGAGCTGTCTTCCTGGCGAATTGATTTTTATTGCAGCACAGCTTCCGTTGTGCTCGAGGCAAGCATAACTGGGAGCCAAGTCGAGATTGTGGCAGGAGAAGCCGCATCAATTGTTGTGGCAGGAAGCTGGCGACCAGTCGGATATCAATTGTTGCAGCAGCTAAATGCAACGAATGCCAATGCGAATAATGCCAAAGCATAAAAGTCAGCTCGAACTATCGAACTATCCCATCTGTATATAACTATGCATAGCAATTAAAACTGCCGGGCATTGATTGCTGCGATGCTGACGTGTGGCCGCGTCAGTTTTTAACGCCCTTTCATTTTGGCTGCACTTTTTGCCATTTCATTTAGTTTATTTGATTTTTGCGCAAATACTCTGCTGCGAGTCGGCAACAATAGCTGGGCCAGCAGGCAGGCAACATGTTTGAGAGAAACTAGCATATTATTAGATATCACAGCCTAAATAAATTCATACACAAGCATGGGATTCGAACCAGCAACCAACTAAAATATAATTCCCCTAAGTATCAAATACTTTTCCACGCAGCGTTTGACATTTGGCCAAATTTTCTAGCTGTAGTTGGGCTTGCTTAATTTTACAAACACTTCTTAAGTGTATCCTAAGTTCGGCATTGGTTAGGTTTGAAAATTGTGTTCTACCTGTTTGTCATGCATTTTGTGGCTGGCTGCAAAAATCCGTTGAATTCCAATTAAAATGACGCTGCAGTCAAAAGCGATGAAGATAACAGGCTTTGTTTTTCAGCTCATTGTCAGCTGTGAGCCCTTTACAGGGTATCTGCGGGAAGAGTTTGGTTGAAGCATAAATTTAAGGTAGAATCTTAATAAAATAACAAGCTTTCTTAGATTTAGAATAGCTGAGTCTTCTATTTAAGTTTCTTGATGCTAAGAAGAAGTTGTTGAAGTAAGAACTTCGAAAGAAAGAATGCGAAATATTTGTTAATTTTTTAAGATGGGCTTCGACTTTGAAAGGAAGCTTCAAATTAAATCACAATTTTAATATTTAGGTTATATTCAAGTCCAAATGTCTAGAGTAATAAATGAAACTTCGTTTTTAACTGGAGGGAAGGTAAGCACTGTGAAGCCTTCTCGGTCTGCCACACTAATCCTCCTTTTGCTGAGCTTTTAATAAACATAAGGGCTGCACTTTAAAAGGCTCGACTAAGAGTTCTCTTCGAGCTTTTGCTGCTGCCTTCATTCTGTAACCCAGATAAGTTGTCCGAGTATTCTAAAACAATATCCAATTGCTCACACTTTTGTTCAACAGCTCCATTAGCAACTTAATAACATGGTAAACAGTTGGGCATTCAGCTATTGTCAATTGTGAAAAAGTAAAGAAAGAAAGAAAAGTCAAGGGCCAGGCGGAATAGGTAAAGCCTGGCCGGGGGCAAAGGTCGGCTGGGCGGGATCTGGACCTGGCTACTTTTAATTGAGTTTTGAACGCAAATAAAATGCGTGTGAAAGGCGAAAAAGCGAAAATTAATGCGCTCGGTTGGCTTTTCCCCCCCCCCCTGACTTTTCCGGCGCCCTTGTCCGTGTCGAGTGTGTGTGTGTGTGTGTGTGTGTGTGTGTGCAACTTTGGTTTGTGATTGTGTCCCTTATTCGTTTGTGTCTGTGAGCTGTGAAAATATTTAAAATTCATTGGCTCTGCTTCAGCCTTACATTTGACTTGTGTGTGGCAGGAGCTTGAAGTTTACACCGAGTCCTGTGCCACATCCTTATGCAAATCGCATTTTAATAAACTTGCGTTGCGTCAATTTTCATTTACAGTTGGTCCGTTGGGAACTGCCCCCCTCCACTCCCCTCTCCCATCCAAACATCCATTCCCCCACAACAGGGAAAAAACAATACCCGAAAAAAAAGTCCTAATTAAATTTAAATTAACTTTAAGCATTTGGGCTTTGTTAGCTTTGCTTTTCAATCTCTGTATACCCTGTATGAAACTGTCACACAATGGGTTAGCTTAAATATTTAATTATTTGCGGGTGCACAGGGTATATTCTAGTCGAGCGAGCGCTCGCTTTTGTGTTTTTGTATTTTTTTGTTGCTTATTTCCTGTTGTGCATGTGGGCTTTCATTTTTCGTTTATTTATTTATTTTCTCGTTTTTGTTCGCCCTTTTGATGGCTCATTAAAATGTGAAATTTAATTTCTACGTACTTGTACACATGGCCATAAAAATTGTAAGCTACGAAATTGAATTGAATTTAATATTAGTTGCCTAATGGCACACACATGTGCTTAAAGCACACGACTTCCAGCCAGGGAATAGGCTGAGACCTTAGTGGGAGACGCGCCCAATAAATATGCAAAGCGTATACGAATGTATTTTGGTGGCGGGGGGAGGAGATAAAATGACATGGCCTCGAAATCAAGGCTAAACGCGTTAAGTGATATTTAAAGTACATTTAACAGCGTCAACCTGCCTGCCACGCCCACGCCCACGCCCCCAAATGCCTTTGGCTTTGTTGTGTGCTGATGCTGGCATATTTTTTTCAGGGGTCGTCTAAATTTTTGCTGCGTGCCTTTGCCAGGAGATCACAGAGAGAAATGCCAGGATAACACAAAGCGGAAGAGGATGCGGCGAGCACGTGTGTATTGACAAATGAGCTGGCAGCTGGCAAAGTCAGCCACAATAGCACACATAAGTATATGCACAGATAGATATAGATATATATATGTATATATATATGTTTGTTATTGCCTGTTTGGGCTGTTTGTCTCTAGGCGCTAGCCTTTGGCTGTTGATAGATGTCCTCGGGGGGTTAAACTCTGAACAAGTTGCCCGGGAATGTGGCTTTTGGGCGACAAATGTGCGGCAATTTGCTTTGGCTCGTCACATATATTTCCTTGTCGGGCTCGTCGGGCGTCAAATGATTAACGGCTGCAATGGGTTAAGCTAAATATTGCAGTCTGTCATACAGACAGGAAAAAGTTTTTTTCGAATGTTCAAATTGTCTTCAACTCAATCAAAAATGAATCGCCAAGTCTTAAAGCTATGATAGTTGGGAATTGTTTAACTTTAAATGCCAAAACTTCTTGCAATCTAAGATTTTTTCGCCTGCAGCTTGTCCGTCTTGGCTTTAAGCTGTTTAATGTTGCGCATACGCAGCGTTAGCCGGTCAAAGGCCGGTGGCTATAAATTAGCTGGCAAATACTTTGATTACATAATCAGCACACACACACACTTACACAAACACAGGGCTAAACGGGTTGGCAGCAGATGAAGCGAAACGAGCGCTTAAACGAGCTTTAAGTGTGCCCCTGAGTCAGCACGCACTCGGGAGGGGAGGTAGAGAGGGCGGGGCAAAGGGCAACTGCAACTGCAGCGAGTAGCAAATTTAATTGAAATTGAAAGCACTTTAGTGTCCCTCGCCTTGGCCTGGCCTGGGCCGTGTTGGATGCTGCTGCTGCTGCTGCTGCTGCTCGTTGCATGCAACTAATTTGTGCCACTAATGAATTTATTTGCCACTTGTATGCTGGCAGAGCGTGGGCGTGTGATAAAAACGTACAGCGCGAGTGTGCAAAAGGGCGCCAACTGTGGGGAATAAAGCAAAATAAATGAAACTAATATAAAAATGGCGCATTGTGGGAGTAGAGGGGGGGTAGAGAGGAGGGTCGCGTGTTTGTGACATTTTGCAGGCACAGCAAAGAAAGGCGCCTGGAAGGCTTCAACTTGCAACGCGGCTGCAGCTGCAAAAGCAAACGAAATCGTTTGAGAATTAATTTTTCCATTTCAGAAGCAAAAGGAATGCGCGTCCCGGCCTGAGCTCTCGCTTCCGCCCCCTGCCCCACGCCTCCTGTCGCTTGCAGCTCGTGTCGAATTACAATTTATTGGCTGCTAAGTGCCAGCGCCTTGGCACTTTTCACTTACCTCACACCGTTGCCGGGGTCATTAGCAGTGCGTCATCAGCTTTGGCCACGCAACGAGACAAATCGGCCAGATAAATAGGCTGCCGGGCAAAAGGATAGCCCGGAGAGCCTGGCTTACTAATTAACTCATATTATGGCTCAATTGATGTTGAAATAATTGAAAGAAAGTATTTTAATCTGCTTCAAGTGGGGGTCAATGTTAAAAAGGATAAACTGAGCATAAAGTTTAGAGATCGAAATCCCGTAAAGACAAGGCAGGAATAGATGTATTTTCTTTTAGACAAAGACTTTCTACTATTGCAACTATTCTAATGCTATATTTATATATGTATAATTTCATATCCATAAAATTATTTGAAAATCTTTCAAATAGGGTATTTAACATTCCACATTCATAAAAGTGTCGCCGTGGAAAGCTGCTGACAGCTACGGAAAATTCTTAACGACTGCAACAAATACAGGGAAAATGTGAAAAAAATATATAAATTGCGTTTATGCTGCACAATTGGAAATTGAACACGGCCAAAATGAAAAGTGCCAGCTCAAAGTGTAAACAGCAAAACGGCGTGACGGCGGCAGCTGCTTTAGTTTTTAATTAAACATTGGGGCAGGTAACAAATGTCTGTGGCACGTTGCACGAACTATGAAATGTTGCCAAACATCTCTCTCTCTCTTTTAGCCTTATAAAAGGGTATTATAATTTTGTCACGAAATGAAGAAGATATCTCCGCGTTCATAGAGGTTGAGCTGTAGACAAAAGTATAACATTTTTGTATTATAAAACTTAATAAATAATGTTAAGTAATGTTATGTTAATCCCATTATTGTAAGGCTAGAAGAGTATCAATAAATTAGCTAATAAAAAGGGAGAAAAGGAAGATGTCTCTACACAATTTTGGAGGTCGAGTCTTTAGGCTTTAGTTAAAACAAACATTGATGCCACTTTTGCAGCCTTCCAGTTTAAGATAATGAATGCTTGTGATGGGCTGCAGGGCATCTCCCAGTCGGATACACCCTACTTCCACCCTTCTTCTTCTTTTTTGCTGATTGCTGCGATTTTAGTTATGGCTTGGAACGTGCATTACATCTAATTGAATAGAGCTGCTAAACATAAAGCGTAATTAGGATGCATTTTCTAAGTTTGTGTGTTTGTGTGTGTATTCAGAGGAACAAAGGCAGCAATTGGGTCAGCGGGGTAGACGAGGAGGGGAGGGGGGGTATACGATGTATACGATGTTGCCTGTAAATGGGCACAGAGCAACTTCTTGTTATTATGCTGCAAGAGAACTGGCTCGGCGGCTCGTTGGCCAATTCATATATTTGACTGGCACTTGGCATAGGCACAGGACGAGTCAGGCAGGAGCCAAAGGACTAGCACCCGGTGAGATCAGGACTCAGGTCTCGGTCCGGGCCGAGCCGGGCCGGGGCCAGGGCCGGGTTCTGCGTGTTGTTTTTTGTGCAATTTCCATGAGTGGCACTCGGGCAAAATATACTATTTATTTCGCTACTCGCACAGTGGCCCAAATGAACCGCATTCCATTTTGACTGATGCTGGCCAACTTTTTGCGTATGAAAATAAAACACAGCCCATACACACACACACAAACACACATGCACACACTCAAACTGCGACAGAGATGAGAGGCAGCTGTGGCATTGTTGTTGCTGCACTTCTACACTTTGTTGCCGGTACGTAAAAGCTCGTTGAGTGAAAAACGTCGAGTTAAGTATGTGTGTTTTAAAAAGCGATATGATGCAGAGACACACACTAACACACACCAACACACACACACACACAGCTCGCAGTTTGCAGTGTGCAGCTCAGAACTGGCAGCTTCTCGAGTGGCACTCACCTTGCACAGGACGCAAGCTCAGGCCCGCACGGCAGGACGACAAGTTGCAGTTGCTGCACTTAGAAAAAATGGGGCCTACTTTTATAACTGATATGTTCTTTATTTCGTAGATAAGCTTCTAGCCCATTGAACTGCATGTTCTACTAATTACAGGAATATCTCCTTTTCTCCATACCTCAAGAAATTTCTGTAATCAGAAAATGTTTCTACTTGATTTAAGTATTTTCTTTGAGTGTAGTGTAACCAAAACTAGGAATGGGCAGCGAAGGCATTTTACCTAGCCCAAAAGTATGCTGCTAACATGCCACTATACGAGCTGCCTGCCTGCCCCTCTGTCTGTCCGTCTGTCTCTGTCCTGTATCTGTGTGTGCCTCCGTCTCTCTGTGTGTGTGTGTGTGTATGTGTGTGCATTTGGTTAGTTTTCGTATTCGTTTACGTTTTCGTGTCGTGCTGGCTGCTTTTGTGTGTTGTTTTTAGTTTTAATGAAATGTAAATGTTTAGTTATACACACATACAGAGAGAGAAGGGAAGAGGGGAAAGTGAGGGGGGGGGGGGGGGGGGCAGTAGGAGAAATTATGTATAGGTAGCCAACTCGTGGAAATTTATGTTAAGCTGCTTTTCCCGAGTTGTAATTTTCAGCAGTGAATGCAAATCAGCGACTAAAAAAAAGCACCCAAAACCGAAAAAAAAACCAACCGCTTTATGCATGTAAAATTCACAGTTTCTTTTTTTTAGCTATTTACCAAAAATGTGCAGCATCAAATATCTGCATTTTAGAGAGTAGCAGCTATTATTTGGCTTTTCTTTTTTTTTTTTAATTTTAGCTGCCAGTTTAAGGTGTCTGAGTGTCGGACTAATAAGAGGTTAAGGGTTCAAATCCAGACGTTTTCAATTGTATTCGCTTGCATTTAAACAACTCAACATCACAAATCAGACTCTCGATAATTTCTTATTACAAGTAATCTACATGTGTCTTATACTTCTATCTTATACTCCTTACTTATACTAATCTCCACCTGTCTTTTGACACAGCTCATAAGAAAAATGTTGATCGGACAAAAGTAAAATTTTTAACCCACATTCTTCGATTTTTCTGCGAGGCGAAGATTTTGAATGCACTGCAAAATAGGCGACTTCTGGGGAAACTATAGTTTCTAGCTCTTGCGTTTTGGAATGTTCGATTGATCGATAGTCAGTCAGTCAGTCAGTCAGTCAGTCAGTCAGTCAGTCAGTCAGTCAGTTACACAGGTGAGTTTAAATTCATTTGCTTGAAATTGTATCTCTTTTCCTGCCGCCAATTGCAATTTTAATTTTCAGTTTTATTAGCTGCAGATTTTGAGTTCTTGCCTGGAGGAGGGTCGAATTACATTTGGCTCATTGTGTTGTGCGCCAGAGTTGCAATTGCAATAAGCCAAAGTGCGTTTTGTGGTCAGCGCTGCATATTTATTAAAAATGTTGATATTAAAACGAACATTTGTGCCGGCCAAAAGAGCCGAACGGCCCACAAACAAACAAATACACAAATAAACAAATAAGCCAACAGGCAGCCAAACAAACATTGCGCAATTTGTAAACACTGACAAAGTGGCTGGGGGAAGGGGTGGCAGCAGAGGGGGGAAGGGGCGGCCCAACGCGGCTTAACACGCTTGTCAACGCTGGCCAAATGACCCCGCCGAGAATGGCAGCGAGGGAGGGGGCGGGGGCGGGGGGTTAACCTGGAGTTGGGCGACAAAATGGCATTTCCTTTTGGCTCTTTGGCTATTTGGCTGCTCGTAAGCGTCGCTTGTTCGCATTTTCCGCCGGATTTTGTTTACAAGCCGCGCCGCAGTGCCGCGAAAACAAATTGAAAATGCGCAGCAGCAGCAAAAAAACAACAACAGTAGCTGCTGCTGTAAATGGTGACAACTCTGGTCGGCGGCATTGTTGCATTTGTTTGCCTTTGTGCGGCATTGTTGTCAAATTTATTAAGTTACTCATACGCCACGTTGCAGCATGCGACCCGCCCGCGCCCCTCCATTGTCCCACGCTGTTCCCGCCGCCACAAACAAGTGACAAGCGGGGCGTGTGGGCGTGGCAAGCGCTCCCTGGCGGCTCCCACATGTTTGGCATATCAAATGTTGTTTTCGTTTGTCAAAATGACAAACCCAAAACGAAATAAAACGAGCAAGAAAAAATTCCACTAGCTGACAGGAACAGCCTCTTCAGCTGAAGGCACACTGGTTCCATATTCAAAGTTGGGCGCATGAAGAGATATATGATAAACGATCGATATACGAGCAAAGTTCTATTTAAGCACGCTCTTCGGCCTAATTAAGGTCGCAGATCAAAATAACTTCGTCAGCCAGGATCTTGGCTGATCCCATCAGAGAGCGAGAGAGAGAGAGAGACACTTTCAAAGTTAACATCCCTACGACCTATCTACGAGGCGAATCATCTAAACACGCTTCAATCCTCCTTCATTGACAATATCCCACTAATGAAAATAGCCCTTAATTTTAATACCATTTAAGCTAACAAACATTGTTACTATACTTTATATCAGTCTTTCGCTTGGCAGAGATCAGAAGATTCTGATGGTTTAATGGATTAGACCTGTTGGACGCAGTTTAAAGTACGATTTTTTTCTTTTTTATATAAAGTAGACTCATTTATCATATCTTCTGCCAGTGTATAAAAATATTTAAACAAAAGCCTGTCATCTCCTTCAACCGCTTACTTCTATCAATTTATCTTTCATAAGCATCTCATTTAAAGGTCTCTGATGACAGTTTTCATTCTGCTCCAATTCGTAGCTCAATTTTCAATTCGGTTTGTAATAAGCTAAAATGAATTTTTGTTTCATTTATTCTGTGTCTGTTTACTTTTTCTTCTTGCTCCACTGTGTGGCCGAGTTATGTAACATGCGAGCTGCTGCTGCTGCTTGTCGTGCCTGGACTGGACAGTGGGACATGGGACTGGGGGGCATGGTCTGCGCTCTGTAAGTAGATCCCATTTTGGCAGTCACAGGCTTGGCTGCCGTTTTGGGTCGCTCAGTGTCAATTCTGTCGGTTGCTGCTGTTGTTGTTGTTGCTGTTGCTGCCGTCAATAAACAGCAGACAGTTGGCAAGTGGAAGTGGTCGATCCGCTCATGTTTGGGCTTGTTTGCTGCCGCCTCCACACACACACACAGTCGCATATATTGTTGGACATAAATGTGCAGCTGTATCTGTAACTATAGCTGTAGCTGTATCTGTAAATGTATCTGTATCTGTATCCATGTGCTTGCCAACAAGTCGCGCCGAGTGTCGGATTCTTCGTCGTCGCCATTGGCCATAAATAATCGCCTAAATATGCTGGCCAGCTGCCCAGCGACTGCCTAAGGCCAAAATCAGTCTTAATATGCTCTCAACTGTTGGCTGTATCTGTGTGGGTGTGTGTGTGTGCGTGGGCGTGGGCTTGGGTGTGTGTGCGTGGGTTTGTGTTACTTACCGTTTGCCTGTGTTGTTGGGATTTATGTTTGGCCAACTTGTGTTGTTCTTTATGTTGAACTTAAAGACGTTCTAAGTACGTTTTGTGCACTTTGTGCCAGTTTTTTTGCGCTGCCCCTACCCTACCCCTCGTCTGTTGTTGTTGATAGCCCCCTTGAAGTCTGCTTCTGTGAGCGCTTCAGGACGTTCAACTTGGTCTTCGTTGTTGTTGTTGTTGTTCTTGGCAACTGTTTTGTTTGTATTTTATGGTCATTTCTAATGTGCTTCGTTGCGTATGTATGTGCCTGTGTATGTGGGCGTGTGTTTGTGTGTACCCAAGTACTTAGTGTTAATAAACTTTTATAAATATTCTCTTTGACACTTTTAGCACGAAATAAAACTGACAAATAAATCTGATTAATCATTGCACGTTGTGCTTTGTGCTTTCTAATAGAATTCCCTTGCACGTGTAAATGCCAAGCTTTACACCTGTAGAAGAAATCAGGTAATTTCCTCTCGACTGTTGCTGCTTGCGAAATGTTTTAATCCGCATCATAAGTACGTTAGCTTTTGATGGGGGAGTTTTCCTTAATGCTGTAAATGTATAGAGTGCACCGAGAGGAGAAACTGAAAAGCCGCTTATACATTCATATTAAGGATACAGTTTTCGTGTGGGAGCTGTTTTTGCTGGACCGAAAACAATTTCGCCAACATCAACAGTTACCATATTTTTAGTGGCTGCGCCTCAAATTGGATTACATGCCATTGCTTATGGGCGTGGCGATGGGCGCAACATCAATTTTGGTACAGCCGAGCGGCTTTATTACATGCCGGTCAGTTAGGCCTTTTGCCCAGAAAAACCGAAAACCGAAACGTTTGATAACTAAAAACGTTTCGCAGTGCCAAGCGGGACGCACTCATCAAATCCAATGAAAAAATCAAAGTGCCCCAAAGGCCAATTGGCGCTGCATCCTGCCACACACACACTCGCACACACACATGCCACATCCTTCACATCCACAATGCTAGGCAAATACAATTTTGAACGCATCACAACACGCAAACACAATCACCGATGGGCCAGCAACTGGAGCACCGTTCAAGGGGATGGGAGGTGGGGTGCGGGGTCAGCCCTTTGGCCGCCCGCAACTGCAAATGGAGTGTCGGAGCGGCACTTGGCAAATGTGTGCGAATGTCCGTCCACAGGCATTGATATGCGCGTTGGATTGTATACGCTTTCGTTATTTTTGCGCTGACCCACCTCCTCCCCTCCCCCGGTTCACAGCCACGCGAAGAGGTCACACTTAATTTCCGCTTGAAGTTCGCACAATACACACACCACACAGCAACAACATCAACAACAAGTCGCAGTCGGCTGTAAGCGACTGACGCATACTTCACACGGAGTGCAATAAGAGGTACAAACTCTTGCTGTAAAGCTAGAAGAACTCTCTTAGGATTTTCCTGATTGTCGGGGTGGAAATATAATTCTTTACTTTTTATTAGGGCTTACCGTAGACTACCTGACAATTTTGTTCGGGTAAGCTTAGGATATTGTGTTAGACGAGGACAGTTCCACCTTCCGGTTTTCTAGAGACCAAAGTAACGATAGAATAGGTGCTCAACACCAACCCCAGGATCAGTTCTTAACTACGTTTCACGATATATCGACATAGCACTAGAAGAAGAATCGAGTTTAAGCTTGAGAGTCCATTTGAAATATTGCTCTTTGTTTACTTCAATATTGGAATATGTAAAATAAATACAAATAAATAAAGAAATAAATAGCTATTATATACTGAAATATCAAGAACTAAAAGAACTCAAGTGCTTATGAAATCCATTAAATGGCCATCCCAACATTTATACGAACAAGACGAGTTTCTTTAAATAAAATATAAAGAACTAAAGGAAGTGCCTATGAAATCCATCCCTATATTTATACGAACAAGACGATATATCCGATAAACCAATGCACTCGCTTCCATTTGTTAAGCAGGGTATACAAACAGCAGCCACGGCAGTCAGCGTAGCATACTTTTTGGGGCAGACGCTGACGATGTTGCCTCCTCTGCTGCTGCTGCTGCTGCTGCTGTCATTGTTGACGCTGGCGACCTCGGCCTGGTCCAGGCCAGGCAACTGTCAGTGGCGCTGAACTTTCAACTTCCGCTTTTCATTTACGCGCACACACTCGCAGTGAAATGCACACACACAGAGCGCGTGAGATAGGCCGTTTTTCGTCGTGCAGCGTGCTGCTTGTTGTTGTTTGCAACATCTGTTGATTATTTTGGCGTTGCTTGTTTTTTGCACTTCACTTTGCTGCACAATGCTACCTATTGCGTGTGTATATGTGAGTGTGTGTGTGCGTGTGTGTGGTTTGTTTATTGCACTCACACACAGCGCACATGACGCAAGGTGGCCAACGTTTTTGTGTTCCTCCATGTGCCGCGCACGCTTCTTTTATTTCTAGCCCCTTGTGCATCCGAGAGTAACACACACACACACACTCGCACACTCGCACACACACACACTCACACACTCGGCGAGTTACATGTCAGCGGCAAAATTGATTATGAAATGATTTATTGGCCTCAAAAACTGTTTCAATATTGATTAAAGTTGCTGCCTTTCGCTGCGTTTCCTTTTTATTTCTGTCCCTTATTCTTTTTTTCTGCGTTCAGCCCATTTCCTGCGATTGTAGCACACGGCGTTTGCGGAACATTGGCCCGTTTACACGGATTTTTGTTTGTTTTTTTTTTTTGTTCAAGTTGACCATTTAAATGCATTTTTGTTGGCTAGCAAATATCCGCTGCGCTGTTTTTGACAATACCCGGTTATTTATTGAAAACAACAACGAGAGCTAATAAAAAAATATTTGCAGACAGTTGTGAGTGCTGTGCGCTTTGCAATTGTTGTTAGGTTAGTATAACAAAAAAAAATATGGAAATATTTGCGTACAAAAATAAGTAACCTATCTGGTCGCGGGACGGGCAAATTGGCTGAGTCATAATATTTGACTTGGCCACAAAAAAAAAAAACCATAACCATTTGACATTTGTATAAAAATACGCTTAGTATAATAAACATGTCGCTCAAACTGAAAGTGAAATGCTTAAAAAAGATTCTGTATCAGCATAAGGCAAATTAAGTTTGTGTAAAGCTCAACTATTACGACAAATATTTGCTCACGATATATAAAAATATATATATTCCCTTGGAAGGGTATTATTATTTTCAGATGAAATGTGCAGCGCAAGGAAGAAGGCATCTGCCTTGTCGTAAGGTGCATATATTCTTGATTGGTATCAGCAGCTGAGTCGACGTCTATCCCTCTATCTGACCGTCTGCTTCTACGCAAACTAGTCCATAAGCTTAGGGATCTTTATTTCCCTTGTAGCTAATACATATGTTGGAACTGACCCAATCGGATCACCATATCATATAACTCCTATATATAACATATGTGGAGTGAGGGATCCTCTACAATTAAGTTCGGCATTGGGAAGTTTCACTCTCCTCCTCTCGAATTGGAGCCAAATCTTATTCGAACTGACCGAACACGATCTCTTTATCATAAATTTCTCATAGGATTTGTATTGGAAAATCTAGGATTTTTTAAAGATATTACGAGCTTCATAATTCTTCTTATTCCCCTGTCTACAAGGGCATTTAAACTTCGGCATGCCTTTTATTCTTTTTGTTTTTTTTTTTTGTTATACTTTTGCCTTGTGGCACATTTTCGTTCATTTTTTGCAGCAGCTTGTTTTGGCTGTCGGCACTTGTCAACGCCGAATGTTGCCCTGATCCCATACTATCTGTTTCTGTTTCTGTTTCTGTGTAACTTTGGGGCGTGTTTGGAAATGTTTTTCGAGTGGGCTGTTGTGTGAAAGTTTTGTGGACTGCATTTGGAGCGTTAAATCATTCATGTTGATTTAATTATTTTGCGTTGTTGATGCAATAATTTTATTTTTTATTTGATTTATTTATTTATTTACACGTTTGCAGGCTTGCAGCTCAGGCTTAATGTTATTATTTCGAGTATTTTATGCGTCGTTTTAAGTGACATCATCAATCAATCAATCAATCACTTCATTTGTGACAGCGGCAAATGCATTGAAAAGAAACGCCCTACAATAATATTGTGAGAAAATCTATAATAAAACCAGGGCGACGCAGGATCGGGGAATGCAAACAATATTAATAAATAAATTACATTTAAATCTGCTTTAATTAAGGTAAAACATGTGCGTAGAATCGGTTAAATAAATAACGGCATTGTTATATGTTATTTAATCGCCTTTGAACCGAAAACAGCGAAGATTACATTTAAAACAAACTACAAGTGCGACGTGCACAAATCTGTAAAATAAAAAATTATGCTCACGCCTGATAAAACCTTGATAGAGATTCAATAAAGAGGATAAATCAGGAAATGCCACGATACATCATACAAATTGTTGGGCTGTTTTCCAAAGGGATGAAAGTTTAAAGCTTTGCGAAGGCATTAACTAGGAACTTGGCCATATTGTAAGATAATTTCCTATCAGGACTTTGAACAGAACATCTAAGAATTGTTTGTTGAAATGGGGCAGTCATTAATACATTTCGAGTGTAGAATCGATTAAATGTGAAGTCATGACAGAACACTGGCTGCCTTATTGGCTAAGATTTGTTTCTGAAAAGTTCCTAATCAATTTCGAGTGTAGAGTCGATTAAATATGACATCATGATGAGAAAGTATATATATATATTAAGGCTGCGTTGTTGGAAAAACTCTGTCACAGTATTTCGGGCAGAACATCTAAGAATTGTTTATGGGTTTGTAATTAAATGTAAAGTCATGAAGTCATGTTCAGAAAGCACACTTTTATAGCTGCGTTGTTGTAAGAAGTTTTCTGCAAGTCTTAGAACAGAACATCTAAGAATTGTTTTTGAAAAGTGCCTTATTTCGAGTATAGCATCGATTAAATATGAGGTTAGGATATCACAATCAGAAAGAACACTTTCTTGTTGAGGTTTGGCTTACAAACTGCGATTATCTATTTCGTTTACTAAGAGCTCTTTCAATAGAAGCTAAAGTAAAAATTTCAGCTCTTAAGTTTTGAGCTATCAGCGAAAATCGATAGAGTTTATAATTAAATTGTTTAGCTAAAGAGTTTTAAAATGTTTTTATTTTATTTTATTTTGTGGATTTAAATCATTTTACGCTTCTCTTCTGTCCCTCTCCACCCTTTGTTTTCTCATTTAGCTAGTGCATTTTTATGAAAAATTTTTTTTCCAACTCTCTATAGGAAAACGGGGCCAAAAAGTTTTGTCGGAAAATTGAAATTCAATATAGCATGGCGGAAAAAACTTTGTACCCTAGCGCAGAAAAATACGCTACGCTTTTGGCAATGGGAATAATGCCCAAAAATTGTGCCGGCTGATTAAAAGTGTGCAGGGCGTGAAATGCAGCGCACAATAAATTTAAACGATTTCGTTCATGCAAAACCAAATGGCACTTGGATTTGCGCTTTTCGCATTGTTGTTGTTGCCCGAGTAGTTTTGTGGCCCATTGCCGGGAGCGCTTTTTAGGAATTATTATTATGATTTGAAAGTGCATAAACCACTCGAGGGCGACTCGTGCATTTCGTGCTCCATAATTGGCACAATCAGCCAAAGGCTGGCGATAAAATCTCGAGACGCGCGCAGAAGCCCTAAAAAGCGATGCCACTACAGACCACTTCGCTTTTCCATTTATTTATCACGCCCCCAGAGCTGGTCGCAGCCATAAAGAGGCGCTTCAACTTGAAGTTCTATTGCAAGCTGCGCTCGTGTTGATATTTCAACGTTTTAATTAAATGACAGCCCGGGCAGCGCTGGGCAGGGCAACAAGTGCCCAGTCTCACATTATAATGACGGCAAATCGGGCGTAGAGAGTCGACAAATAAACAAACAAACAAATCGCTGCCAAGCAGACCTGTCTGAAGGGACAGACACACTGATTGAAAGAAGTCTGCGCACACGTGTCCTGGAGCTGGAGCTGGAGCTGGAGCTGGAGCAGGTGGCGCGTCCGCTCATTAAAATGCAACTGTGTGCGCGGCTCTGGCCAAAGGAATTGTGCAATAAAAACCAGCTACGTCAGCGTCAGCAGCCTGGAAATACATTTCGCTTTATGCAAATGCATAAAAAAATACCACAGTAGAGGGAGAAAAAAAAACGTGGCTGCGAAAATAAAACAGCTCTAAAAAAATGAAGCAGCCCCAGAAAAAAAGATACTCCTGCTCAAATCTTTCTAGCTATCCGCCTGCTGCTCCAAAGTGAGCTGTGTGTCTGATGTGAATGGCATAAAACTGGGGTGTTATGTTAAACCCCGCATTGAAAATGTGTGGGAAGGGAAATACTGAAATGAAAGTAACAGCTAGAAGAAGGCAACTTCTACTTCTAAGTAAAGGCTTCAATATCTTATAATCATAGACTACAGAGCTTTGAGATAAGTTCACCTTAAACTTCGATAAGCCTTGATCCAGTCTAGTTGTATTCTTCTTCTCATATATGATAAGTTATTTAAGGATAGGAAGAATCCTGTCTAGCATAGTCTGAGCAGATCAAGAATATTTCACTTTACAAATAAAATATAAATATATTATGTGGAGGAGGCAAAGCTGCTTCTTAAAGTAACCCCCTTGTGTTTGTTGCGGCTTTTACAGGGTATATCCCAGTCGATTACTTTTAAGTGAAGCATTTTAACTTGCTTTCTACCACAAACCATTTACTTTTAACGCCAAGCAAATGGGTTTTGAACACTTTAAAAAACCTAAAGCATCGTTTGAGCAGCTTTAAAGTCGTGGCCTTGGGCGACCGCATAATCCCCGAAAAAATTGTGCATACGCCGTGTTGGTTAATTATCGAAAGAGCTGCTGCTCCTGCTGCTGGCGCTGGCAGCTTTGACAACCAGTTTCTATTGGGAGGTGTGAGCCAGTAATTAGCTTTTGTTTCGCGTCAATTTCTTTCCAACCAGAAAGCCGTTGAGATCTAGGCCCAAAGCGCCCAAAGCAATGGCAATATCTGCGCGTCTTTTTTATACCCTGAACCGATTAAGCGTGGGTAGAAAGGGTATACTTTGTGCGTGGTATAGGCAGTAGAAGGCGTCTCCGAACACATAAACTTAAATTGTTAATACTTATTGCTCTTGCCCCATGCTCCTGAGAAATTAAAAAAATAATAAGATAAGGATAGGTTTAGGGTATCTGCCAGTCGGGCACTCCCGGCCAGCGCACTCTTAGTTCGTTTTTTTCTCTTTCAAATTTCGCGCTTCAGCGCCGAGTGACACAAACAAGAAAGCCGAGCAAAGGCATAGGCAAAAGCAAAAGCCAAACGAATAGCAGAAAGCAAGTCCTGCAAAGGGAATCGCCTTTATTTCAACATGACTTGACAAAGTCGAATGAGTTCTCGAGCTTTATTTAGTAAATTAAAGTCTTAAAGTCATAACCTAAAGGAGAGATGAAAGGGAAAAAGGAAAATGGGAACAGCTTCGATTGAGCTGCTGTTTATGGGCCTGGTACTTGGGGGCTAATCAGCGTAGCATCTGGCGATTGGCAGAGCGCTTTCAGCTTCAGCTTCAGCTTCAGCTGTCTCGCTGGGTCAGACAAACATCAATAAATTAGAAAATGAATAAATAAATAAGCTGTGAGCAGCATAACAGTCTGATGGACGGACACGCACACGCACAAGCTCAAGGACCTAAACCCAAGCCCAAACCAATGTATATATAACTACAGGGGAAAATAAGTAATAGACGGGGAGAATAAATCACCACAATAAATCTTTGGGGGTCGCAGTTGCGAACCGAACCCACTTCGTACGCTTCTGGCACATTTTTCTGCTTTGGCATAAATATCCAACTATAAATACTTGTATATTTATGCATGCATGACATACGCTTTGCTCTGCATAAACATCCCAGCAAATGGATGAGCTTCTGCGACATGCAACATGCAACATGCGAGGCGCCCAAAGCAATGCTGCCGCAGCAGCCCAACTGCAAATCTGGCAAACTTTGAGCATCTTGAAAGGCAGCCGCAAAACTGCCAAACGTCAATAGATTTTGTCGAAGCGGAGTTCATGAGGCGACATGGGACAATGCATAGCTCAGGCCTCGTACTTGGCCAAAATCGCATTAATTTCACAAATTTGACTGGCAAAAGTTTTGCCAGCGTGAGGCACTTGAAGTTAAACGCCACTTAAAAACAAAGGATACACTCAAAGCTCTGCCCTCAGCTGAAGCAGTAAACGCGTCTGCCAAAGCGATAAAAACCATGGAAAGGACTCGATAGCTGCCAATGCAGTTATACGAGCTTTACTCGAATGATAGTCTTTAAACATTTGGATAACACTTACTCGAAAAAATGATAATAAATAGAAATAAAAGTCAACTGGAGCCCTTTTTGGAATATTAAGCAGATTTACAATATATATTCCCACACACGACAATGCTTTCATTTTTTGATTCCATAAGAACTAGAAGCTTTGCTGGGTATAATTTAAATATCTTAGAGCTCCGCTTTTAACCGATTGTTTCTATGACTAGGCCATATATTTATACTCCTGCCACAAAAACTGGGACTTTTAAAGAGTTTATTTAAGATATCATTAAAGCTAACAGTCTAGTTTGTGTAGAAAGAAACAAATTGACATAAAAATCTATATTTGTCCTCCTGATTGGAAGATGACTTCTTAAATGCGTGATAAATTTCGTGATAACATAAATAAAACAACCTCTGCAAGGTTATAAATAGCAATACATTTCTCAGCGACAATTGAGCCGCAATGACAAATTTCTTCTTGCTGTTATGAATTAAATATATTTCAAGGAAATTGTTGATGTTTTTGGTTTAATAAGGGTCTGCATTTGCTATACATATATTATCATTGATATATTAATAAATATATATAGATAAATTTGCACTTACCCAAAACTCCAAATACATGCATGCGTATATATCACACAACTGAAAGAATAAAAAACGAAGGAAGATAATTATTATAAATGCATGGCAAAGAATGAGAAAGAGAGAGAGAAAGAGTTTGCCAACACAATTATTTAAATAGTACTTATAATTAAATAATTAAAATAATATTTAAAAGCTGTTTGTCTTACTTGCATTCATGAGAATCGCATGGAAAGGCAAAGTTAACCACTAAGGACTTTTGTTTTGTGCAACACAGTGTTGGCAGTTATCAAAAATTCAAGTAAGCTTCGTTTGCGCTTGACGTTTTATACTTCTTAAATAAGCTTTGCACCCATTTCCTGTAAAACAATTTAAATTATCCCCTACCCACTTTGCCCAAAGTTTATTAGATTGCCATCGCAACTAATATCAACAATCAAAATATGAAAGCTTGAATTCATGAGAATCGCATAGAAAGGTAATGTTAAATAATATGTTTTTCTTTCCTGTAAAAGATATTTAAATTATCCCCTTTGCCAAAAGTTTCTTATTTTTCACGAATATCACCCATCAATTAGTCAGGAAGTCTTTTCTTTACACAGATTAACTTTTTGATATTGCTCTGGACAACTCAATCATGCCTCTTCTTGTTTTGTGATTGCGATCATTGCGCAATTGATGTATTATGCTGCTTAATATTGTATATGAGTTATTTAAATGGGCATTCGTCTCGGCAAATAAGTTATATGACAGTGCGCATTTGTTAAGGCGCTGGGCACACAAAATTAGCCAAATTAATCATACGCAATGTGGGCCGTAGGCAGTGATGAGGCGTGGCAACAGCGGCAGCGGCAGAGGGAAATTTACATTTATTTGCCATAGCTACTCGTAGAATATGCACTCAATTGGAATTTATGTGATTTGTGTGCTCGAGGACCCGTTTGGGTTATCAACAACACGGCAGGCTCCGCTTTTGGCTATGGGCTAGGTTTCTGTCTGCGATTCCTGCCCATGACTTTGCACTTTTGGCTTTTATATGTATTTATAGAGAGAACAGCAGAGAGTTTTAGGTCTTTTAATTAGCACTCGCTCGCTTGTGTGTGTGGGTGCGTGTGTGTGCCTTTGGCAAAGTTTTTGGGGCGCATTTTAATATTGTCATCATCATAATAATTGAAATGAAGCAGTCGCTACTTTGGCTATATCCTTTAGCCAGGCCAGAGGCGTGACCCAACTGTTTTAACTTTGTTTTTTTTTTTGTCGGTATTTATGAATTTCGTGTGCTACTTTTTCACTTTGCTGCACAACTTGTTGGGTTATTTTTTTGTGCCATGCCACTTTGTGTGTTAGTTTTGGCCCAAAAAGTGTTTTGGCCAGCGTTTACCTTTATAAGCGGCTTTGGACAATTTGCGGCCGCAGGGAGTCGGCGGGGGCACTCAGCACGATGTGTGTGTGTGTGTGTGTGTGGGTGTGTGCGTGCCCACGTGGTTGTGGGTTGCGGTGGCCTCCACGCGTAGCCTGCTTTCACCTTTCTCGACGGGAATTGTCGGCGCCCGATGCGAGGTAAAGCGGTTTATGCGGTTGCTTGTTATCATTTATGGCTTACACATTTGCGTATTTCTTCTTGTTTTTGTTGTTGCCTTTGCTATTAGCTGGCGTAATGAAGTTTTTAATTATTTTCAGTCCCTCGGGCTTGGGCTTTAAATAGCTACAAAAACATGATTTTTAAATTAACCGAAATAAAACTCTTTAAGCAAAATAAAAGCCAAATTGTTCTAATAACTCGCAAGCAGCAGCAATGAATTTTAATTTCGAGAAACGATTATTTAAACGTTTAATGCATTGGCACAAAATTCCAAAATTTTGCGATTCGAGCCGCAAAAAGCGGCAGCCAAGCGAAAAATGTGCGGCCGGCGCAAAGTTTGAACGCGCCAAAAACAACCAAATTTAAATTTGCATAATACACACACACAGGCAGTTACACGGGGTGGTGGGAGGGTAGGGGGGAGAGAGGGGGAGGGGCGTGGCATGTGAATTTAATAGCTGCAACGACAAAACTCAAACTGCGGTTGTTTAGAAAACTGCGCGAATGCGGAGCATTTCATGTGCTTTATGCGCAAGCAATGAACTTTTAATACACAGCAACAGCGGCAACTAAAAGTGGACAATATATCACAGCTAAGCACTCAGGCTCACACACACAAACACACACACACACACACAGTCGCACACACATGGACAGACATACAGTGCGATAAGAGCCACACGCCCACATTTAAACACAGACAGAGCGAGAGACAAAGGGCGGGCGGGGAGGAAACAAATACATAAACCCACTTGTTCGTACGTTTTTTTTTTTGGTAACAATTCGCGCATTGTATTTATGGGGCAAGGAAATAGGTCCGGGAATTGGCAGGGAACGACTAAGAGTTACCCTGTAGACTTACAGTGCAATTTATGCTACAGCTTAGCTGCACACTATGAAAAATACAGACTGGAATAAATAGCTTTTACAGTCCGATCTTTGTGAAATTTCTAGGGCACAAATATGTCAACCTATGTGTATGTCAAAGCGCAAGGCTCTACCTGTAAAAATAAGTGTAATTTTGCACTTTTGGGGAAATGGGTGATGTTTTCAAAATGTGAAATATAATTAAGACCGAGCCTGATCAAGATTATATATACTTAATATGTTCAGTTACAAACATCATGATACCCTTTCAATGAGTTCCAAGTACGAACAGTCTATAATCGTATAATACTTAATGGAACCGTACACTTTCCAGATTGCCGTTTATAATTCTCTGGATAAGCAATAGTGCTTGGAATAAAACATTCTACATCAGGTGAAGACTTTTTGACAATGTCTGCACTTTTTTCTCTGAGTGCATTCAAATACACCTTTATACGTGTGCATAATAGCTCCGTGCAAGGACGAACAACGTGTCCCAGTTAAAACTGACTTGATATAATTTAAACATGATATTTTCCGAATTAATTTGTGAGCCATAGTCGACAGTGCGACATTATAATTTCTAGTCTAGAGCAGTTTGTTTTCCCTGTCCACAAGAATCGCATGCCACAGCCCAGCTTTCTGCTTCCTGCTTTCATCTTCTGCTTTCTGGCCACATGTGTGTCTCACACAGTCTCTTGTTCGGCTGTGCCTTGGCTCTGTGTGTGTGCGTGTGTGTGGGCGACTAATTAATTGCCGCCACGTTGAAAATATTATTTTTAATTGTGTGTTTATGGGCGGGGCCAGCAGCAGGAGGCGCACAGCTTCGAGTACTTACCAAAAACCGAGCCTGTTCTCAGCTGCTGCTGTTGGCAGCAAACAAGCCTCAGATACACAGAACGATATCCGTGCTAACACAAACTCAAACACACACAAACACACACAAACACACACACACACACACACTTATATATACACACTCAGTTGGCAGCATTTGGTTTTTTGCCTCATGCCTGCCGTCGCAACTCTAATATTTATGAAAATTATCCTTTCGCTGTGGCTTTTTAAGATGCTCATAATTTATATTTAAGTTAAGTATAGTATGTCGCCATGCGAGCAGCCAGCAACAACAACAACAGCAACAACAACAAGAACTGCGGCTTGTTTATGAAGGCGCCTGAGTTATGAGCCAACAAAAAATATGCGTTCATGTTTAATGGCGGAAGCTGTTTAGTGTCGCGGCATCCAACATAAATCTCATCCACGTGTCAAAGGGTGTTGAATGAGGTGTTCGAGGCTGTGTTGGGGGCTGCTGTTAACGCTTTTAATTGGCAGCCAAAGGCGAGCAAATAAACCTGGCCATTTCCCACTTTCCACTTTCCACACTTTCCAACTCGGCGTCAAATATTTGCCCATCGACAGTGACTTTGAGCAGTTAGCTGACCAGCCAAGTCAACGCCAGGCGCGGCCATTAAATAAACGCAGCTCGCGCAGCGTTTCAAGTGGTTTTCCAAAGTAATTTGCACTTTGAGCCAGCGAAACGGCAACGTTTGCATCTTTAGTCAGGCATAGAGAAAAGGGCTGGCTGGTTGCTGTTGGGGGCTGGGGGGCGGGGCCAGCCAAGTGAGGACCTTGGCTCTTGCACGCCAGGCAGGATATGAGCATTCAAATTTATGGTAGTTGTCGTGTGAAGCACTTCGACGTTTCTACGGCTTTCATTGCCTGTGTGTGTGTACATAAATTAAGCTCGCCATATGCCCGCAGTTCTTGGGCATCAAAGCAGACCAAATAATTGAGTGCTGCGATGTACTTGCGGTGTTGGCAAAGGGAGGGGAGTGGAGGGGGTTTGTAACCTCAACTAATGTCGGCTATAACTGCAACTGCGGTTACAAATAGTTCATAGGAAAAGCCAAACGTAGACTTAGAGAAAAGGATGTCATACATAAAAGCATTTAAATTATTAATAGTACAATTATGTTTGCTCTTCGAAGCTGTGCTGACAAGGGGGCAATTAGGGAAGGTATCCAAAAATTGATTTGCTTTTAATTTGTATATACTTATGTAGAAGTAGATGTAGATTAAGATGTGGAGTAGCAGCTGCATACGAAGTTTGATCTATCTAGTTCTTATGTTTGGGATATGCTTAATACGTCATTCTCAAAATTGATATCGATAAATATCGATCGAAAGTAAAAACTTCCTAAAGCGCAGGCCTCTTACTTTAAGGCTTGGCCTGAATCAGATATATAACAGATATGGCTTTATATAAACAGAAAAAAAGCGAGTTGGAATTTAACGTTTACCATTTAACAAAAGTTTTAATAAATATTTCAAATACACAAAATGCTGATCTAAGCTCTCTGGCATATAATCGAAGACCTTTCTGAAGCACATAATACTTCAGAGCTGCGGACACATCAAACAAAACCACAAACAACAACAACAATAGAAACAAACAAATCCTGGTATATTTTTGTTTCAAGTGAAATTCAAGCAATCAACTCTAAGCGGATCAATTCGTGAGTGTGTGTGTGTGTGTGTGAATAGGTAAAGGGTATCGAGTGAATATTCATGTTGTGTTTAGCTGCCCTTTTTGCTTGTTGTCTTTAAATTGCATTGCACAAAAGTTTTCCTATAATGAAATAAGCAAAGCAATCGATGCGATTGTTGTTGTTTTTTTTTCCGACTTGAACTAAGCACTTTTCTTTGCTCGTTTTTGTTCAACGTGTTGGTGCCTCCACTTCCCCACCGAGCCCCCTTAATCAACTACGCCCCAGCTCACATTATGGCCTGTTGTGTATTTGTTCAAGTGTCGTATCGGTTGCGGCTGTGGCTGAGCCCCTGTGTGCGAGTGTGTGTGTGAGTGCTGTGGTTAAAAAACGGCAATTCAATTAATTTCCGCTGCTGTTTAAAGCCGTAATGAGCATTTAAATTGCTTTTGAATGGGGCTTTTGCGGTGCCGACAATTGAACAAAAGGCATTGCAAATGCCGCGTTCCAGCTCTGTACTTTAATCATTAAGTGTATTGAATGCTATTAACAAATGAACTTGAGGTATCAGCGGTTGCCATGGCACATAATCAATCTGTAACTGTATACAAAGTTCGAGATATATAAAAATATTACCATGGCTAACAATTTAATCCAGGGACTAGCCCTAAGTCTAGGCATTTTAGTCTGCTTTTTCATTTAGAGGAGCCCAGGTTGAGGATCGATAATTGACTTGTTTCAGTTAAAATTAATTAAAAAATTTTAAATTTGTATACATTAATTAAGAACTTGGCTAAATACAAATATGATGTACTATGCGTATCAATTCTCAAGCAGGTGTAGAGTAGGTTATAGGAAATAAAAGTTAACCCTGGCATAATTCAATTTTATTTCTCTCTTACAACCAACTATAATTGTCCCAAGGCAAACTGTTGATCAGCGTAAACCCAGTCTGGGACAACATTAAAGGTAAGGCAGGGAAAAAGGACACCTGTCAATGTCCGGCAGATAGACATAAAAGTTTTGCTGGCCGAAGATTTATGGGCGTCAATGTGAATTCCATTAAGTCAAAAGCGGCAGGACGTTGCGTACATAACCTTTTAACATTTATTGAAGTTTATTGAGGGCCGGGACGACGAATGCAGGTCTCTTCAGCTTCAGTTCCAGATCCTGCGGCTATATTTGGTACGCGTCGCCATTATTCAATAGTCAAAGAGGCGAACAGATAAACACAGTTCGTGTGTGTGTTTGTGTGTGTGTGTGTTTGCCTGTGTGTATTGTCAACAAATTAATCAATGTTTATTTGCTAAGTAAGTTTGCCCTCAAGGCTGGCATCTATCCAGGGAGACAGTCAGACAGCCGGCGCGTCGGGGCTAATGTTTTGTTTCCTTTTACCATTTCCTGGTTCCGGTACTGTGTGTGTGCGAGTGTGAGTGTGTGCGAGTGTGAGCGTGCTTTGTGCCTTTGAATTTGTGTAACTAATCGTGTTAATAGAGTGGATAATACGCCTCAGGTATGCGAGTCGCCGCTCAGATTTTGAATGCCGTTGGCAAGCACACAAGCAAAGCTAACCGATTGCAAGTGTTTGACAAGCAGGTGAAAGGGTGTGCGTGTGTGTGTGTGTGTGTGTTTGTGCGTTTCTGATTAGTCGCTTCTTACAGACACAGTTATTTGATTGAGGGGCGGACCAGCTGGTCAAGGCTTTAAGTGTCCCTCGATATGTTGACGGTGCGTATGCGTAATATTCAATTTAGACAAATTACAGAGCACGCAAAACAATTCCCATTTGTTTTTTTTATCGAGTTGCGTTGAAAGGTAATTGCATGCGATTAACACAATTGATTGCTATCGATTGGCTGTGCCCCCTTTTTAGTCTGACGGCGACCACAAACTGGGTCAGGAAAAAGGAATTTAATAATAGCCCTTTGGATAATTGAGTTATAAACGAAGGCAATAGGCAGCGCTAGTTGGCAAGTTAGTTTGTGAATTGTTTGTAGATTGGGTTTAGCAGAAGTCGTCACCTAATTCTTAAACCTCTTTAATACCTTTTTTCTCTGCGTTCGGGCAGCGTGGCAAATGGGCATCAAATGACGCAGCAACATTGTCAAAGCAATCGTAACAAATGAAGTCAACAGCAGCGACGACGGCGACATCAATGTCGATATCTTTCCTTTCCCCCTTTTCCTTTACCACCTTCCCCGTCTCCCATGGGTCTCTGTTTTGTTGGCCATTTTATGCAAGTTTCCATTGCAACTCGCCCACGCTCACGCCCAGCAGCCATGTCCATGTCATGGAGACTGCCTGTGTTTTTTCCACCTTTGCAGAGGGTATCATGCATTCTTAGCAAATATTGGCAAATATTGTATTTTTATGGTTTTTTATTTTTTTTTTAAATGTAGCACAACAATTGGGGAAAAAACAAGAATATTTTCTAAATTAAGAAAAAGTTAAAACCTTTTGCAGCCGGCACATATTTCGGATTCGGCTAGTTGGCATCTACGATAAAGCTACATTTAGCCTTTTTACGGCTGAGTAAAAGAGAAGCCAGGGTATTTATCAACAGAAGAAGGCCAATGCTACTTTTCAGAACATTTTTCATAGTTTTCATAGAGAATAGAAGAAAAAATTGTATTTTTAAGGAGATTTTATTAAATGCAGGACAATTCTTTGGAAAACAAGAATATTTTCCAAATACATAAACGTTGAACCTTTTGCAGGCCGCTTATATGTCGGATTCAGCTAGTTTGTGCCTATGATAAAGCCACATTTAGCCTTTTAACGGCTGAGTATAAGAGATGCCAGGGTATTTAAGCCTTGCCAACTCGAAGTTAGCTCTGCCTTCTTGTTGCTGTTGTCATTGCCGCATTATTAATATGAAGCGTGGGCGATTGCGTGGGCTCCTTTTACGCAGCCTGATATTGGTTTTTGCTGCTGTTGCGGCTCCCGCTGACACATGCTACACATGCTGCACATGGTGACTGGGTGTCCGACTGCGAGTGGCGTTTTATGGCTAGGCTGTGGCTCCAGTTGCCTTCAAGTGGCCTGGCATGTGAATTTATGGCAAACACGGAAATGCGAGCCGGCTGCCGGCTGCCAGGGACGCCTTTGATGCAAGCGCTGATTATGAAATGCGCCTCATTAAAAAAGAAAAAAAAAAAAAAAACAACCCCCAGCTGCAGCTGGGGCCACAGTCGATGGCTGAAACTGTGACCTAATTCGCTGCGGCTGTCCGTCCGTCCGTCTGTCTGTCTAAAAAGTTTGTCGCATGCTATTTTCAGGCTGCGGTAAAAACATCATCAACACTCGCAATTTGTCCCAATCTCCAAGTGGGCGACTGTCACACGCCTCACAAATATTTTGATATGCAGCTGTCGCTGTCGCTGCCGCTGCCGTTGGCCAAAACCAAACCAAACCAAAAACACACACACACACACACACACAAATTGGCAGCACACAATTTTTGCCACAATATTTTTACAGCTGTGCCGTAGACTCTAAATATTTGGTTGGCCCACATATAATTGGAAGCCGTGCGGCAACAACTTATTTAGGGCCGAAAGGCGTAGATTTTCCGCAGCACATAAATTGGCTGAATTTCGAAATGCGCTTGAATGAAATTCACAAAATGAAGAATGACAATTGTGACCTTCTAGTATAAATAACAATATTGAGCTGGAACTCAATTTAGCTTGTTATTATATAAATAATATAGCCAAGAAATAAGAGAAAATATTGCTTTGGTAGCCTTGCCTTGTAGCATATTTTGCTATCGACTCTTATTATCTTTTCGTAGCTTTAACTTGTTGAGTTGTTGTTGCAACATAAATAAACACTATTTAAAGATAAAATACGTTGTTTAGAATTGTTTTGCATCAGATTAAGGAATCGACATATTCTAGCGCCAAGCTGGTAGCTAAACGCTTGCAGGCCAATTTTGACCCGATTCTGTCATCAAAATATCAAAAGGCATACAACATAGTCAGATAAGTGAGTGTGCGGCACCTTCTTGCCAGCAGCAGAAGCAGTCACAGGGCCAAGGGTTAAGCGTTAAGGGCCAAAAGGACCAGGGGCCACTCGCATGGCAGCACATGGCACATGGCACGTCTTCCGTTTCCCTCTCTCCCTCTTCCCTCTGTGGCTTTTTAACACTTTCATATTTCGTCGTCAGGTTGTTTGCCGCCTCGGGGCAGACTTTTACTTTGCTTCTTACTACACACACACACACACACATATATATATATAAATGTATGTGTGTATAGTTACCTGGCTGTAGCCGCGCGCTTATAAATTTTGTCTGCCGGCGTCTGGCAAAGCCGCTGCCATATTTGTGACTCCCCTGGCGACCATTTTGGGCTTGACAGCGGCACGGTTAGGGGTTTGCAACAGGGAGCAGCAGTCGCAGCAGGAGCTGTAGCGCGCTTTCAACTATACCCATTAAAAGTAAGCTAAAAACGAGGATAGCTTGCAGTTGGGCAAATGTATGCAACTTTCAAGCAATTAAAGAACTGATTTTGCTTTGAAGGACTTTTGAAGTCATGAAAGAGAAGGGAACTTCAAGAATTGATGGCCATCTCTTAATAATTATATGGAAGCGTTTACCTCAGAGGACAAATTTTGCCTATAAAGTTATCGAGTTTCATGTATAGCTAAATTTTGTTTCATATTGAAATAATCATATTGTTGCCAAAAGGTTTACAAATACTGTTAACAATAGCTCTAGAGGGTATCTGCTAGTCGGACCCCATGGACTGGCTCACTTTTACTTGTTTCGACTTTGGAACGTGGCAAACAATTTATCAAACAAAATATGCACTTGAAATACACGTAACTACAAGTACAACATTGCGCCCGGCACATTGCACGCTGAGTGCATTTTTATTCAATTTTTAGAGAACTTACGCTCACCCTCCCCTCCCCCCCTCCACTTCAACCCCTCTCAAGTGATAAAGTACGGCAGTGAAATGAATTCGTAAGTGTCAGAAACTTGGAATGTGGCCCAGTTGCGTCAACGAATTTAGTGGCAGCGATATTTAAAGGGATTTAGTTAAGGCATTTGGATATTCGCAGATATTGCAGTAAGCCCCAATCGAACCACGTGCAAAGCCCCGTAAAGTCGGGGCAAGCAACAAGAGGTGAAGTGGGGAGGTGGGCGTGGCACATATATTTTAAAAGATAAATATTCAATTTAAAGTTGATGTGCTTGCAGCTTATCGTATATTTAGTCGCACATATTTTTAGTTTAATTAACAATTTTTAGCATGCATTTTGTTTTATAAAATGCAGTTTGTTGACATAGTTTACCTTTGGGCGGGGCGGGGCGGCGCCGGGCGGGGAAGGTGGTAAATGGGAAGCGGGTGCGGTACTTTCTGCAAAAATATGTTTTCCATGTTTGCAACAAAAGCGTCAACTTTCAGCTCAACGCCAATTAAAAGTTAAATTATTCTAAGTATTTTGATTTTGTCAAATGGCCGCTTGACATGCGATGCGCCCCCTGTCGGGCGATGTGAACATTTTCATTTTTCACGCTGCGTATACTTAATTTATAATGCCTGCGCTTAAAGTACAGCACAGCTCAGCCGCCAGATACATTTGTATCTTTAAGATACAAACGCTGCGCTCAATTTGCGTGCACACATTAATCCTGGTCCACACACACACACCCGCACACACACACTCTTGTTTTATTGATTTCCGCTGCGCTAATGCAAACCAATAAATCTGCCGAATGAGTCGATTTGTAGGTTCGTCTCGTCGAGTGCCCGCAATTTTCGGGCCTAATATCGAGGGGTCAGACAATAACAATGAACTGTTGCCATTGTTTGTTATTAGTTTTTATGTGGCCCTTTGGTGGCCAGCTACGAATTGTAATTTGTCTCCATTTTTATCATTAAAATAACAATTAAAGCTTTTGTGTATTGTCTGTGTAAATGTGTGCTGCATTTGCGGTCTATATATCATTATGGCTGTGTGTGCATGTGTGCATGTGTGTATGTGTGCATGTGTGTGTGTGCATGCCATTTGTTTTGCTAGTTTTATTGCTTGTAAACATTTATCCTTATTGTTAGCCATTTACACAGATACACAGCCAAAGCGAACGACATGTTTTGTACAAATGTAGCGCGTGTTAAAACCTTGCCCAGCAGGCAAATTGTGTCACAGTCGCTATAGTCAATCAATACGTTACTTAATTCATGTGTTTATGGCACCCCGAATTATGCTAATTACATTAACGCTAATGAATCGAGTGTGAGCGAGAGCTAAAACTGAAACTTAATGACACCCCAGAGGCACATTTAATTACCCGGGGGCCGCACATTACCAATCTCGGAGGCCTCTTCTTCCAAAGTTTGCATGTTCGAAATGCATAAAACTGTCTCTGGGTACATAACTAAACATATGTGAACAAGCGTACGTAGTTGAACAATGCTTTTCGGCAACATGAAAATGCTTTATAGCTATTAAAAACGACAATATATAAATTGTGATCTCCGTGAGCACATAACAAAAGTGGAAAAATAGATTAAAAAAAACAAGAAAGAATGCTCTATTCGGGAGTGCACGACTAGGAGATACCCTTCTTTGGAGGACCTAGAGCTAGACAAATTTCAAGTCTCTAGCTCTTATAGGTTCTGAGATCCTTGCGTCAGGCGACAGGAGGACGGACGGACAGACGGACAGACAGACGGACATGGCTAAATCGACTCGGCTGTTGATGCTGATCAAGATTAGATATACTTTATGGGGTCGGAGATGCTTCCTTCTGCCTGTTACATACATTTGCACAAATACATTATACCCATTTTACCCATTTTTTATGGATCAGGGTATAAAATTAACCCACAGCATGTTTTCGAAATTTTATATATATTGAGATATGCATTTTTATTTTTTTCTTTCAAAGAGACAAAACAATTTAAAATGGCAATTGATAAGTGGCCAATCCGAAAATCGATTTCGCCCGAAAACTGCGAGACAGACAAAACCAATCGACATCAGTTTCGCAGCTCAAACAAAACTGAATAGAGAAAGTTTTGGGCGAACTTTGGATTTGTGTATTTAACAACTTGAACTAGTTATATTTAACAAAAGTTTTGTACAGCTCGATGAAATTGAGCAGAAAACGCAGCGTGGAATGATTTTGTGCGTGTGTGTGTGTGTGTATTAGCTGCCATTTTGTGTGTAGCACAAATTGTCAATTTGTAGGTAAAGGCAATTGGAATTAAATGTCAAACAAACACACACAAATTTGTGAGAAAGAGGGGAGGGCGGGGTACATTCGCTAGACGACAGTTAAATGCCGTAAATATCCCATGCACTTACATATGCAAAAGTATTTGTGTAATGCCCACGATAAGCTCGTGTATTGATCCACTCGCATGTGCTTGTTACTATTAGGAGGGGGTTAGCTGAAGGGTGTGTGGGGGGAAATGGTGTTTACTATACCTCTGCACCCCCGAGCGCCCCTCTCTAGTGATTTTGGTGAACTTTTAGTGAGCTGCGCGACGCCATTTTGGAAAATTTTCATAGACCATTGGACAGAGTCTAAACAAACGAGTGTGCGAATCTCTCTCTCTCTGTGTGTGTGTGTGTTGTACAAATACAAATGCGCCTCAGTGCCAATAATGTAGACAGAAGCCAGGGGAGCAGAGGGGAAAACGTGCTACTTGACAGCTGCAAACACGGCAACAATTGTATGTGAAATACTTTGCATAATTTGACTAACAATTAAGCTCAAGTGCACACACACAGAACAGCACGTACCGAGCATATACAAACACACTCACACATACATACAGACACCAATACACAAACAAGACTGAGAGGCGACATCAACGAGCTGCGAGTTAATGAAGCACTGCAAGTTTGTTAATTTCTGTTGCCTACTTTCGGGCGCAGCAAGAGTAAGCGCAAGCGACTTTCCATTTGGTAATTTGATAGCCTCATTAAAGCCTTGCGCAAACATTGCGCAAAATCAACAAGAAAATTGCAAATATTTTGCAGCATTTTATTAGAACTTTATAGTTGTTTTATTGAATAAATTCCTTGTACTTAAATCGTATTAAATAACTACATATAAATATATATATTTTTGTTGCAGATTTTTCTGGAGAGAGCAGCCGATAAAAACAGGTAAATAACTTGTGTATCTAGCTCAACTTTTGCCATACCAAATATTGTAGAAATTTACTTTAAATATCCTTTGTTCATTTAGAAAGGGGTAACAGAGGGTATATGTAATTCTGGGAAGAAATTTGGGATATAATTTATTTATCGATAAATATCGCTTTTGCTTCTCTCGTACATTCACAGAACCCTTCACTTATATCCCTCCTACTTCTATATATACTGAGTATAGGGTATATGTTATTCTAGGCACCAAGGGCAAGCTTTGATGGTATATTCTATGGAAACTAATTTACTTATCAATAAATATCGCTTTTGCTTCTCTCGTACATTTACACAACCCTTAACCTCTATTCCTATATCTTCTATAAATACTTACTATAGGTTAAAATAGGGTATATGTAATTCTAGGCACCAATTTGGGCTAAAAGTGTTTGTATATTCTATGGAAACTAATTTATTTATCGATAAATATCGTTTATGTTTGTCCCGTATATTCACAGAACCCTTAACCCATATCCCCCTTATTTCTATCTAAACTGAGTACAGGGTAACTGTTTGTGCTGCACTCTCAGCTCGTGCACACTCACTTATTTTATTTTAAAATATTTTCTTTGGTTTTTGTGCGGCCAATTCTTTGACAAAACTCGTATTACACAGCTGCCTGCAGCCAGCTGCTGGCTGCTTTCTGCACCCTGCTGGTTGCAATTTGCCAAGAGTATTTTCAAATATGCATTTCATATTCAATAAATCGCACTCAAATGAAGCCTTTTTGTTTTTACATGTTTGCGCAGAGAAATGTTTGCAGCCTCCATGAAAAGTGGTAGCCAGTTTGCCTCTTGCCGCCCGCAGTTGCAATTGATTTTACAAATTGCAAATACATTGCACTATACAAGTGCAAACAAAGCACTAAATTGCTGTCTGTCTATCGGCATCAAAAGATTTTTAATAAATATTTTTCATATTTATTGATATGTCTATCCCAATGAAGCCCACATGCAAATTAATTGAAATTCAAAATTCGTTTGCCTTTCACAAGCTCCTAAGAGCTTTCTGCAAATTGCCAGCTTTGTGTAAGAAATTGTTGCCTATTAAAAAGTGTTTTTCTAGAGAAATTTTTGCCCCTTTTTTTTGTTAATTAGCCAGCTTACAAGCCCAATATTCGTGGGCGTGGCATTAGATTTTGTATGCCAATAAAAGCAACAAAAAAAAATAAAGGTAAAGCTCGCATCGTTTGCTTTGTAATGCAAATCGTACGCAAATGTTGCCCGGTGCTGCTCAGAGAAAATAAGAAATAAAGTCATCCCGGCCCGGACTCCCGCCCCTACATCCGGCCCCGCCCGCAATCCAGACTCTCAGCTTTGAGCGGGGTTTGCATGCACAGAAAGGGGTTATGCAAAGTCAAGCAACCTGAAAAAGACACATTTGTGATGCAAATTTGCGAGACTCTCGAGGCTGGCACCCAACATTGGTTAGACTGACTTTCTATGGCAACGTGTAAATCAGGCTAAGTACGTGGCCTTTTTGGTCTTTTAGCTGCCATCGCAGTGCTTTGTAGTTGCGCTTGCTATTGCCGTTGTCCTCCTTGCCGTTGTTGTTGTTTTTGTGGTGGTGGCTGTCTTTCAGCTCAAAAAAAAACAAGAAAGAGGGATCTGGTAGTAAGTAACAGACTAGGAGATACCCTAAGCCCAGCGACGAGCTGCCTTTACATACGTTCTAGCTTCCGTCTATACATGAATGTATAGGAAATGAATCCTATAAAAAATGCGATAATATGACATAAACATATTTGTATATAACAAAGCGTCAGGTTCAGGATTTTCCATATTTGAAGGAACTGTGGGACGGTATCCAAGTGAAGTATTTCTTATCTGTATAAACTATATGAGAATCTGCCTACCAAAGTTGTTGTAATTGGTTCTTATTATTTTTGAGCTTTGTTTAAAAACCATGTCGTCAAAAACATATTCAGCAATATTATGAAAATGGGAGTAGATATTCGAAAATTTTTTTAGACTTCTTCTGCGTAAATTATGGGAGAATAAATATTTCGAATTTGTAAGTTTTAAGCTTTCGACTGACTTTCATACAGACTAACAGACAGACAGGCGTGGCCCACTCGACTCAGCTCTTCCTCCTGATCAAGAATATATATACAACAATAATTATTAGTTTAACTTTATAGAGCCAGAGTCTTTTCCTCCGGCCTGTTACATACATGTGCACAAAACCAATATACCCCATTCGATCCATTTGCAGTGTATACAAAAATATGCAACAATTTTTGCGTTCGCACCAGTGTTTGCCCAACTTTGCAAACGGGTTTTTAATATGTGCCTTGGCAAGCAGCAGCAGCAGGTGAATCGCAGTCAAAGCTTGTTTACACGGCGCAAACATTTGGCTCTGACATATGCTCTGCGAATCGCTTTGCTGGCCATGGAATAATTACATATGCATGACATGACAGTCAAAGCCAAAGCCAAAGCCAAAGCGTGGGCGTTACCAATATCCACTGAATACAACGATATAGTCTATATGTATTTCTATATATAAGTATATATATATATATGTAAATATGTGTGCGGGAGAACAATTTTGCAAGCTATTGAAATTGCGCATACGCCACGTTGCGGCCACGTCGAGCGTGGGGGGGGGGAGGGGCGGGCACGCCAGCCAATTGTTGTTTTAAATTAATTAATTTCGTTTTCATTAGCAGCAACAGCAAAAGATAACAACAACAACAACAACCTGAAAAAAGGAACAACAAACAGCTTTTGTTTTTAATTTTATGCTTTCACATTTGCCATTATTTTTACGCTATTTGGCAATTTGGCGCCGTTGTTGCATTTAAACGCGATTTTCGCACCACTAATTATTATTTAAATTTTGATATGCACCCAGAGCGAACAAATGGGATTATTTTAATAAATAAATGCATGTGCGAAAATCAAGAAGTTAGCAATGCACATCCAAAAAAAACATTGCGCCCAATTAACGGCTTACAATGGCGCCACATTTATTTATGCAACAGCCAATCGGGTAACTTAAATACTAGAATCATTTCGTAACAGGCCAAAAGTAGTGCGGAAATATGAACTTGTTGTTTAAGTCAGCTGAAGGTTTGTGAAAATGTCAAGAGTCTGGGATGTTGTACTTAAATTGAGTACAAAATACCAAATCTGATCTTTATTCAAAGTTTCATAAGCTGAGAATAGATTTCCTTCAATTTTTATCAGTTTGCGCTCGAAAGGCGAATGTATTGTTGATATGATGGGAACCTTGAGCCAGCCAAACAAATAATATGGAAAGGTCGCCATATCCAACAATATATATAAAATAGATATAAATATTTTATGCTCTTAGAATTTGAAGTTAATCGAGCAAATTCTAATTTCATTTTGAAGTCATATTATTAAAGCCTTTGCAAAGTTAGGTTTGAAGCAAAACCTGGCTTCCAGGCTATGTAAAACCGTGTTCAGCAACCGAACCGTTTTTAGGGTTCGCAACTCTGCTAAAGGCAGCTCTCAAAACTAGAACATTTTTCTTGCTTTTCACAATCTATTGGCATATTGAATGGCATTTATTTTAGGGTAGCTTTGTTTCGGCTTTGCTGCAGCTAACATTGAAAAAATTGGCAACATTTTTTGCAGCGCCACAGTCAATAGCAATTATTTTTTTTTTTTATCTCTTTGGCAATTGGCGTTGTCTGCCTCGCATTGTTTATAAACTCATTTCGCACTGTAATCCGCCCAATTGTGACTCCCCCCAACCGTCCCCTTCCCCACATTTGTCCGGATTGCTAGCATTACAATGTAATTACAGTAAATGCAACTTTGTCTGTGCTGCAAACTGCATGGAAAATTGCAGCCAAAAATGTGGCAGAGAGAGCAGGAGGGAGGGGGAGGGAGAATTTTCCTGCTGCGTAGGCGAAAATTTGCGCTCCGCACTTTACGCATCGAGAGCTGCGAGAGTTGCCGCTCGCCAGTTTTGTTGGCAGATATTTTAAAGCGGGCAACAACAAAGTGAAATTTTAATGCAAACTAATGCAAAATCTTTCGATATAAAACTCAACAACACAGCAGAAAAGGCCCGCAACAACAAAATAAATTGAAAAGCAAAGTGCGCGCCGCGCCGCGCCGCGCATCCTGTTCGCAGCCAAGACAAATGAGTCTGCATCAATCTTAATTAATTATTTAAACGCAGCGGGCATGGAAATGCCTGCCACGGCATTAAAGTAGTGTCTACAGCTCGGCAGCTCGGCAGCTCGCCAACTCTTGTCTCTGGCTCTGACTTGGAAGCCGCAGCTTTTGACTGCTGCCTCGGCCTTTTGGCTGTTGCCTTTTTCCATTTGGTGTTGTGCTGTGCTTTTGTGTGTTGCGCGTAATTAAAACGAAAGCCTTTTGATATTTAAATTATTTTTTATAAATTGCATTGCAGCAGCTAAAGCAACAGCAACGATAGCTGCAGGAAGCAACAGGAATAAAATGCAGGCCAGATTGAACCGAATGTACCCTTACTTAATAGCCCTTTAATGATTACACTTTCATTATTGGGCTGTAAAAGCAAGAGAAAGTAAAAGGTGGAATCGATCCTTGTAGTAACTAAACTTTGTTTTCCACATCCATGAACCCAGGCTTAGGCTCACAGCCTGACTTACATTCTTTTCTATGTAAAGATTCAGCTTACAGCCTTGGCTTTGGCTTTATTGGCCCAAAATAAATTTGAAGATGGACTCGATAATCACAGTTCGCAAACTGTATTTTCCACTTGCAAGAACCTAGGCTTAGACTCAAAACCTCCATCATATTCTATTCTATGTAAAGATTCCGCTTAGAGCCTTGCTTTACATTTGAAGTAGATACAGATACATTTGTATCTTAAGCTTCTTTCACAGTATTCTTGCGCATATGCTCCAGCAAAAAAAAGTGATAATCACAGCTCCTAAACTTTCTTACGCTTATCTATAAACCCAGCCTTGAGCTCAAAGTCTGAGCCTTGCTCCGCTGACAGCCTTGCATTACATATGAAGTAGTTACAGATACATTTGTATCTTAAGCTTCCTTCAGAGCATTTCTGCGCATATGCTCCACCAAAAAAAAGTGTATCAAAAGCCTCGTCATTCAGTTGGCTTCAAGTTCAGTTGACGTTGTTTGCTTCATTTTAATTCAGCAGCGTGATCTCAGGACCAACATTAGTTTAATTTGCTGTGGCTCGCGTTTAAATTAACTCTCTTTTGCACTAGAGCTGGGGTCAACGGCGCACACATGAGGCAAGTGTCAATTTGTGGCAGTTGCTGCTTTTGACCCCACACAAGTTCCACAGTCAAGTTAAGCTGTCACAAAAATGCACAGCATGAAAGTCTACTTCTAAAATCTACTTTTCCCGCCGCCTGCTGTTTGATAATTATGATTAATCTCATTTAAATTAAATGGCTTAATTGTGTGGCGCGCGCGTCTTGTCATTAAATGATTTTTATCAGCACCACGAAAATGGAATTTGCCTTTGTCTCTTTGGATTTGGGCCCACCTGCCCCTTTGTTTTGTGATCCAATCTCATTTACAGTATTTTGAGTCCAACTAATGAATACAGTTTTTGGAGGCGTGTCCCGGACAGTCAAGTTACAACTGTTGCTCAGATTCAAAATGACATTTCTAGAGATTAAATTCATGCTTTTAGCGCTTAAGCCTTTAATCACTGGTCAACAAAAGGGGCTGGCAGCACAGCCGAGAGCACGGCTGGTGCCACAATAGCTGTTGTTTTTATACCCTGTAAAATACTGGAGGCGCAAAGGGATATATTGCCAAATAGCAAAGATCTGTGAAAGGCAGTTGAAAGCATCTGTCTCCATAGTCCAAGTCGAAATAGCTTTGTGAAAATGATTAATAACTAACCCCATTTCCGAAAATCGTTAATAATCGATATATTAAATAAATTAGGAATATTTCAGCCACAACCTGGATTGTTGATATATATACACATTTGAATGCAATATTGAACTGAGACTGAGCACAAGAGTTATTAAAGAATAAGTTTTTCATAGGGGAAGAAGCACAGACCAAAGTTCTTGCGGCAAGTTCTAGTTTTAAGTTTGTCTATGCCTGTCTACAGGGTATCCCACAGTCAAACACTCTCGACTATAAAACTCTTGATTCCTCTAGTTGCTGTTGCTGCAACGTATAAAGCCGCATGAAGCGCATGCTAGCACGCCGCACGATGCCGAATAAGTAAATCCGATTTGCAGTGCTCGCGAGTTTACACTAAAACGTGCATTGTCATTGCCCGAGCTGCTCAGCTCCTTGTTGCTCTTCCTCATCCTGTTGCTATTGTTGGTGAAATGAAGCCATTAGCATGGCAAATATTATTTTATCAAAATTAAAATGCAAAAGTTTGCTGCGGTGCGTCACGTAGCCGCAGCGTGGCACGCTTTGCCAAATCTGTTGCATATTTTCAGGGGCAGCCGCTGCCCTTTGGCCTGTTAATACAGCAATTTGCTTATGCATACATTAAATGTGTCACGCCACGCCTCGATTTTATGCGCTTCATTTAATGCAATTGTGAGACAGTGACAAAAAAAGAATGTATACCCTACTCGGGATTGACCAACAGAGCAGATACCTATTATTCTATTACATAAGTTTTCTTCAAACTATCATACCCCATTTTGCCCTTTGGCTTCAGGGTATTAAAAAACAACAAATTGGAATCGCTGAACATGTCAGAAAAAGTGTTGGCTGCCCAAAAATAAAGGCTGCCAGCCACATAATAATTTATGCGAAGAGCGAACACTCTGGCTATGGACAAGCTATTATTAGAGAACATAATTTGAATAATTTACACGCATTAATTAACCCCAGCTTGGCTGGAAATGTATTTCTTGGCGCCCAGTTTCAGTCAACATATTGCCATATATTTCTACTATGATTGCGATCACAATAGAAATTCGTTTGTCTGGCTACCTACGACGTCTAGACCCTATTGATGATGATGTCTGAGCTGCATTTACACACACACACACACACACACACACACACAGACCGCACGCTACAATTTATGACGCGACGCAAATCTGCTCGAAATACTCGTAATTGTACACACAATGGGAGGAGGAGGGGCTTGAGGGGGGCTCTGCGGCACACGAATTGGGATTCGGACTAACCACTTGGCTGAGTCGACCAACAAAAGTGGATAATATGTGGATATTTTTGGTCACGTTTGAATTTATTTGATTGCCAGCACTTTTAGCATTGTTGTAGCTGACGTTTTATTTAATGCCCTGCCAACAGCAGCGACAACAACTGCGGGGGAAGAGGAGGAGCAGCAGGGAGAGGAGTCGGTTGGGGTGCATGGAAATAGCTCAGGAAACGTACAATTTATTTGAGTTCATTTCTTTTTGCCACCATTTGGCGGCCCCGCCCACAATTGATGTTGATGTTGCCTACTTTCGATTTTGGCATGTCGCGCCGCTCACGTTCCGCAATTGTCCGTGTCCATGTCCATGTCCATGTCGTAGTCCATGTTTGCCTTGGCTGCCATTTGGCGGTCGTCGTCCTCGGCATAATTTGAACAGCTCCCACAAAAACAAAAAGAAAAATAGCTGAACAAAAGTAAAAACAACAGAATAGAACACGCAGACAGACACAAGTTGCCAAGTTATCAGCCAGACAGCGACAACGATCCACCTGGCAAAGGGAAAACTGAAGCCAAAACAAGCCATTTGATGTTTTCATTTGGTTGGCCCCATCAACTTTGTGGTCGGTCGCTCAACGACCAGACCCAAAACGACCCCCCACTGCTCGCAGGACCCTTTTATTTTTTCGTTGTTGCCAAATAGCTGCCAAAAGACTAGAAATAAGGGTGCAGCCAAGCACACCGAAGGGTAGGTGCTCTACTAAGTAAGAAGCAAATGATGTTATTAACACGCTTTAGCTGAAAGAATTTCTTGACTCCGGCAACAAATTAAAGACATTTTTAAATTTATCAAGTATGAGCTGTGACAATGCAGCCTGGGTCGAAATTAACTTAGCTGCAATTAAAACATATTTTTCTCAAAAACTCTCAATATCACAATATACATTGTCAATTCATTCCGAATTGAATAATATTCAAAATCAAAATATACTTATATAGAATAACTGACTAAACGCAATACCCTGTACTTAGTTTCAATCCAGCTTTTTATCCACTTTCTAATTTCCACTTTCTATCAAAGTTATTTTTATATTTTTTAGCATAGTGTCATACGGTCTACTTCTCCCCAGGGTATCTAAGCTAGCCAATATTATGTTTGTTAATAATTTTCGACTAGTCTTCGAGTCGCTGCACCCCATGGCTGGCTTTTCAGTTCTTTCTCAGTTCTTTCACTCCCACACGTATCTTTGGGACGGACTCTCGTTCGTGACAAAACGAAATAAATTGCAGCGTTATTTGCATAAAAATGCGGGCTGTCGTGGTGCGAGTGACAATGAAATTTAAATATTTATGCTATACGCTTAATATTATTAGAGTTGCTCGAAAACTTTTATTTTTGGTAGGGGGCGGGGGTTGACAGCAGAGTTTTGTCTGAGTTGCCTGACGGCAGTTTGCGCTAACCAAAAACTTATATTAAAAAGCATATTTCACGGATTTTTGCGCTGTGCGTGACGGGGCTGGCTTTCGACAATGGCATACGACAAGCATAAAAATAGCAAGAAATTGAGTCATAATTTGGCTGGGGATGTTGCGAATGCAACTTTAAAGCCGAATTGAGTGCGACGTGTCCGTTTAATGAGCAGCAGCAACAAGGACGAAGCGACAAGCAACAAATTCACTGAAAACGAAAGCAAAAACTGGCACGCAACTTGGACAGACACCAGGTCTTGTGCGCTACACAGGACGCACATACACAGAGAGAGAGAGAGAGAGAGAGAGAGAGAGAGGGGGGGGAGAGAGGGAGATAGAACTAAGCGCATAAAAGTCAAAGCGTCAAAGCAATGAATCACCAGCTAGTCGGGCAGTCGGGCAGCCCACTTGGCCCCACAGCAAACAAATTCAAGTTGAAGTGAACTCGACTTCGAGTTGACTTTTGACCGTCAAACAAGCGCGCTGAAACTCTGGCGGAGCTTCGGCCACGCTCTGGCGGTAAGTGGAAAGTGTGCAAAGTGCATGCAAGCGAAAGTCGAGTTGCAGCAAGACGCCAACTGACCTACAGTTTGATACCTAAGCTACCCTCAACTCTGACCTCGCCGACCCTCAACTGAATCGCGTCATTTTAGTTTAGTTTTGCAGCAAAAAGTTACGAAAAGTATTTTCCAGCGGGAAACTGATAGCCGACGGTTAATAAATGCACTCTGCTCTACGAAAGTGGGCGAAAAGAGTGTGCGTGGCACACACACGCACACCTGCTGCAAGGACAGAGGGGAAAATGAAATGTAATCTGTGGGCTGCCTATGATTGCCTTAGGTTTGATTGAGAGCTGGCTTGCATGGAACTGGCCAAAAGCGAACACACGAAAGATGTTTGCATTCTGATGAAGCTGAGACAGAGAGCCAAAAAAAAGAAGCAGAAAAACGAGAAAAAATTGAAAAAAATTGAAGATAGACTCGTGTTGTCTCATGCGTTCCGAAAATGTTCATCAATTAATTTTTGGCTACTAATTGGTTGCAATTGCCAGGGATTTCACAGCAAGAAAAAGAAGTCTGCAGCAACAGAAATCAATCCAATTTTCATTTTTCTTACATGACCCATTTTTGGGCAGTTGTTGAAATTGTCAAGAGCTTAAACTTTTTAAACTACACCAGAAGAAACTACCAGGCGTTGCTCGGATCGACTTGCAAGTGTTGTAAAAGTTATAAAATATAATTTGATTTTTGAAGATTTGAAGATATTGTTTGCGTACTTCGCGGCAAGTTTAGAGAAATATCAAAATTATCTCAGGGCAACCACTAGAATAAAATGATGACAAATTAAATAGCTGGATTTGAACCGGCAACTTCTTGCATGTTAGTTCAAAGTTTAGACATCTAAACCACAATGGCTTTAAGCACGTCAGGTCTTATTCTCACTTCCAACCAAAAGAAAGTTTCTGTACAAATTTCAATTACTTAGCTTTTGCTTTTAAGTCTATGCGTTGCTTACCAGTCAGTCGGTCAGTCAGTCAGTCAGTCAGTCATTCAATCAGTCAGTCAATCAGTCATTCAATCAGTCAGTCAGTCAAGATTAGCTCTCTAATATATATAGATATATAGAGCATAGTTTTATGGTCTTTAAAAGTTTATCAAATTAAATGTAGAATAGCATATGGAATAATTTATAGAAGATATTTAGATATGCAATTATTAACTAATTGAATAATTGTGCAATTGCCAAATATTAGCTGGAATAATGATCTAATTAAAATTGAAGCCGCATAACCAATACGTCTCCAACCCGGGCTCACATTTCTGCGGTTACCTCAAAAACCCAAAACTCGCGCCATTTTGCGGTTGGGTTCTATTGTTCATGGTTTCCAGGCGCGACCGCAGTGTGCTCAATTAATTAAAAAAACAAGTGCTCATGTGCAATTATGCTTCATAGCAATTAATTCTGATCACATGAAATATTAACACTATAAAAATATTTAACATTTCTGCTAATAATAACAAGGTTTTTGCCACGAACACGGGCTGTTAATGTACCTCGTCAGCAGGTTTTTTTTTATTCCGACTAGATTTCATAATTAATATGAAAATAAATAGCTATTAAACGGTTTAAATAACTGCGAGTAGCGAGTAATTAAAACAAAAATAAACAGAGAGCACAAAAAATAATTACACAAAAAAAAAAGAAAGAGAAAAATGGAAAGCGTTTAGGAAAAGGAAAATTTGTAAAAGCTAAAAAAAAAAGGAGGTTGGTGCTGCAGCAGCTGCAAAATAGCTGCCTGAACTTTGAGAGGGCAAACCATTCACATTCGCACTTACACACTTACACACACACACACATGCACACCCACAAATGCAAGCCGCAAAAGTCACTCACACAACATAAAAATGCTTTTAAAATGTCAAAGCGCGTAAAAGAAAGCCAAAAGTGCGACCGAGACAGGCTGTTGGCAGCGTGTGGGCGGCGAGAATATGAGTTGGGAGGGGGCGCAGCTAACGTCAGGCAAAGGATTGATGGCGCAGCGCTTAAATGCGCCAAGCTCAGGGCAAAGTTCGCATTGCGTATACGCCGCATGGGCCAAAGTCAAACGCGAAACGCGCCGCAGAGGCAGCGCCTAATCAAAAATGCTTTGCGTGCCGTTTGAAGTTGCATACAACACAGCCCAATAAGCACACACACACACACACTCGCACACTCGCACACTCGCACACTCGCACACTCGCACACACGCACACACACACACAGTTGGAAGCACGTGCATATCAAGTATACGCCACTTTGTGCGACGCTTTGACTGCATTTTATTAATGCCAAACCGTTTGCAGTGTAAAAATCAACGATGAGTTAACTAACCCATTGATGAACTCTCCTCAACTTCGGTGAACAAAGTTTCAGTTCAGTTCGTAATGTCCCCGACAGAGTTTATGACGGAGAAGAAGAAGAAGAAAGATTTCCTTGCATATGCTTTATAGTTCGCAACTTACTTTCGCCCGGGACTGTCAGAAAAACGCGCAAAAAATTATTTATACAATGTGAACGCGGCGCTGACGTAGCTGCCATCAGCTCATCAACCCATTATGTCAACACCCCGCACCCTGCCCCTCCCCTCTCCGCCCCACGCCTATTCCCTCATTGCCAGCGCCGCGTTGTGAATAATTTGGGTCACTTGGCGGCAGTTAGTCAGTCAGCTGCATTGTTGCTTCTCCTACTGCTACTGCTTCTTCTTTTACTGCTACTGCTGTTGCCTCTCCTACTGCTACTGCGGTCGCGTTTTTCATTGTCGGCATGCGGCAATGGCATTTTTCAAGAGCCCTGCCCGCTTAAACGCCTTTAAACCGAAAGACGACATAATTAATTAAGCAACGCGGCCTGACTGATGTCCTGCGTTTCGCATCCTTGCGCTCTCCTGCATTGTTATGCGTGCCGCGAAAGGGTCGCAAATTTAGCGGGGTGGACCTCGTCTCAAAATGTGCGAATGGTCAGTGTCGCAGTCAATACACTCAGAGAAATTCTAGTAAGCTATACACAGACTTAAGACTATATTGAACTTAAGATTTTAAAAGTACTTTTGGTTCGTTTAACTTACTACTTTTCTTTTAAATATTTTGATTTTGTTATTATCATCAGCATATTGAGGTCTTATACAATATTTTGTACTAATATTCGCCGGTTCTTAGCTGCTATTGTCGAAGATAGTATAAGAGCTTAGTTAAATAATTTGTGTTAGTTGATTTCCCTACTTTATAGGTCAGCAGATAGCTGACAAGTTAAGTGTAAGAAATGTCTTAAAAATTATACTTATTTTGAGCCTAAAATTTTGTTTATTTAGGAATTTTGATTTTAAAGAAAGGTCTTGAGATGGACTTAACTGTTCAGCTTAAGAAATTTCTGAACAATTTTATATATATATAGAGATAAATTATTATGTTCAGCCCAAAATATTATGATTTTTTCTGCCAGTGAGAACTGACCCCAAAGAGCGACTCGGCCGGCTCATTTACAGTCGAGAGTTCATAGCAATGAAATTTATGCAGCCCAGCAGGCCAAACTGAAGACGGCTTATGGCAAAGGCCCCCTCCACACAGTGCCAGTGCTGCGAGTGTGTAATAATTTAATAAAACGCTCTAACAGCAGCACTGGATGTAAATGTGAAAAGTTTTCAAATGTTTGCCCAGCCGGCAGCCAAAAAAAGAGAGAGGAAAAAAATGAGCTGCAGCTACAAAAAAAACCAGGCCGGAAGTGCTTCCAGCGCTCGCTGTGATTGCCAACATGTTGTTGCTCTTCATTTCTATACATCCCCCTATGTGTGTGTGAGTGTGTGTGTGTGTGTGTGTTCGGTGTGTGTGCAAGTGTTGCTCTTGTTGTGTGTTAATTTTTAAAAACTGCCCAACAGCCAAAAACGGCAAACTTTGCACTGCAAATGAAATAACACAAAAGCCATTGCTGTGATTACTTTGCCAGCTGCTGGAGCTGAAAGCGCCCAAAATTTTGTAGCTGCCAGCGATTCTACAAAATAAAAACTGGACACGAGCTGTTTGCAATTTTAATGCATTTCTCGGCTACTTAGCTTTTATATGCTGTAGGTGCAATGAACCCTCAAAGGAACTGCACAACAGTTTAGCATATAAAATGACTGCGGCATCAGATAACATACTTGGCCCTAGAGACCAATAGTTGGTATTATTTAATTATCATTTTTGGAATTTCATATTTTCGAATGCCTAACAATAAATTTAACAATTATGAATGCCAATTTACTTTATTCGAAACCATGCACTCGACTCTAGAGAGAAAAATATGTTAATTTGTATTTATCAGTTGTGGAATATCTTGAATGCTTAACAATATATTTCCATTTAACTTAAAGTTAATTTTTTTTTACACTTTTATTTTATTCAAAAACATGCCCTATACTGTGAAAAACCATACAAAATATACAAACATTTTCACATATAAATGACTTTCCTAGACTTCAATAAATTTGCCGAAACTTAACCGATTATAATTTGAATTTTGGCCATAATCTATCTAGTACTTAAAATTAAATTGAATTTTGCAAAAATTAAATGTTTTCAATTCTTTTCCCCCCAAAAATCCCAAGAATGTAAGGCCTTGTTCGCTTGCTGTGAATACATTTGCAAGCACTGTAAACGATATTAACAGTTGAAATTTATGTAAATGACAAAGTTATTTAACAGGCATGCAGCTGCCCCTTTGTGTGGCATCTTTTGTTTGCCGACTGTCACCGCAGCCTCAACTTGAAGTGTCAGGCCAACTGGTTAACATAACAGTCAATAAGAAGTTTAATTGTATTTATTTAATGCGCACTCGTTTCCACTATTGTTGTTGTCGTTGTTGTTGTTGTTCCTGGTGCTGTCAGCGGCAATTCGAGTGCTGCTGTTGGCCTGGTCAATGCGATTACAACTCTGTTTGCATTGATTGCGCTGACAGCCGCTCTCCTTCACTTTTTTCACTTGACAGTCGATAGTCGATTTTCGGTTTTCGGTTTTGTGTATATATTTATTTTGAGTTGATAATGTGCTGACAGCTCAAAGAGAGAGAGAGACAATGCACTGATATGGTTAAGTGTAAATTAATTGCATAAATTAAGAAAATGAAATGGCGAGTGGCGCATGCGGCGTATGCGTAATGTAATGCCAGTTGCCAGCTGTGACGGGCCAACAAATGCAAGCAGCTCCTTGTAAATGTGCAAATAATTATCTAAATAATTGAAAAGGGATACCCTAAAAGGGCAGCAAGCGAAGCACAAACGCAAACAAGCCATCATCGAGACGGGACGGGACACGAAGGGACATGGCGGTTCAAGTCGCCTGCTTAAAAGTCTTGAACGTAATGCTAATGCGCCACTTTGGTCCTTTGCTGCCCTTCTCTGTGCTCTGCTCTGTCAGTCCTTGCCAGCGAGTCCTGCTGTTGTTTCCTTTTTAATTATATACAACAACAGGTCGCGAACGGCAACTGGACGAGCCCTTGAAGGATCTTTGTGCCAGTTGTTGTTTTTGGCTGCTCTTTTTTATGCATTTTTATACTCTATAGCAAATAGGCAAAAGGGGTATATTGATTTTGTGTGAATGCATGTAACAGGCAGAAGAAGGCAGCTTCGACTGTGCAAAGTGTGTATATTCCTGATTCGTGAGTCGATCTAGCTATATACCACGTATATTATACTCATCGTGAGTTCATTTTTCTTAGTGTCATATTAAATCTGTGAAAATTCAATTGAGATCGGACTATAAATACCGAAGGCGAATTAAGAACACATTTCCCATAAAGAAGTGTGTGTGCATGCATAGAGGAAAGATATCTTGTTTGTCAAAAGCTTCTTTCTATTGCACGCTTAAGTCAGGGTATCACCTAGTCGGTCACTCCCAACTCAAGCACTCTTGTTATTTCTTATGGTTTTCCTCACACCTCTTTGATTTCTTTAGCGTGTGATCTCTGGCTGCCAAGGATGCGGCAAAGTTTAAGGTGAAAGCGGCTTTTAAGTTCCTTGTGCCTTGTCTTACCTTGCACGCTTTTCGGTTCGCGCCGTCGGCTTTTAATGGCTGCTTTAGGTTCTGTAAGCCAATTAGTTCTTAATTTGCAATTTGTTTTGCTGCAGTTACCGAAAAAAACAAACACGAAATAAAATAAAATGCGCAGAAAAATCGCCAGCACCAAAGGAGTTAAAGGCAAAGCCAACGAGCAGACGAGCATATTTAAAAACTTTTTCTTTCTTCAAACTTTGCAACTCTCTGTGTTTTTTTTTTTATCCATTGTTGTTTCAATTTTTGTTTGGCTGCTTTTTATTTTGTTTTTATTTTTTAGCCGCCCCCATTTTCTCTCAGTTTTAATGCGAAACTTTTAACTGAATTAATTCCTTTGGGCTGGGCTCTTGCTTATCTCCAGCGAAAAAAAGAGCAGCGAGCCGTTTCGTTTAATCTTTTCCATTTTGTTGTTGTTGCTGCTGTTTAGAAGGGGAAGCGGCCTGATTGTGCAGCATGATAAATACCTCTTCAATCAATATATAATATGTTTGCTTTAAAATTTGATATTTTGATGCCAGTTGGGCCATAAATCATGCAGGGCAACACGCGGCGTATGCGCAATAAAATAGCAAATTAATATTTCAGTGGGTTTTCACGCTTGCATTAGAAAAAGGGGGAAAAAACACAAATATCTGCCATAAAAGTAAATGTCATAAAAAAACGCGTGGAAGCCAGCACGGGAATGTATCAAAGGCAAAGGGGCGTGGCAGATGAGGGGACGGGGGGGTAGCGAGAGAGCGAGAGGTTTATCAGCGCGCCAGGAAAAGTGTCAGTGTAAGTGAAATATTTCCAAACAAATAAAAAGGAAAATGCGCCACAAACGCAAACGTACAGAAAAAGGGAGGCGGAGGCAAACAAAAGGCAAAAGTGAAATAAAGCACAGAAAAAAAAAAAACAGAAGAAAAAGGAAAACAGAAGAAAAAGAAAAGAAAAGGCAACATGACATAAACATGACATTTGACTTTTGTTTTGCGCCTTGCTGCCTGCAGCCTGCCTTGACTCGGATAGCTCTGACAGGCCTGGGATGTAGCCCAGGCCAAAGACGGAGCAGGAGCTGGAGCTGGAGCCGGAGCTGGAGCCGGAGCCGGAGCTGGAGCTGGGTGGCACGTGACTGGCCGCGCTTAGCGGCTAAAAGCTGTGCAAATTATATGCACCTTTGTCAAGAAATTATAAGCCCGTCACCGCCAACTTGGCACGCAAATCAAAAATGCACGAAACGCATACACTTACTTTTCAATGGGGTATATCTGACTAACCATTAATGTTGCTGTCACAGCAGAAAGTGGTTGTCGTATAAGGAAATCATGACTTTACAAATGCAAACCCACCTAAAGTGCATCTAGAATTCGACCATGCCTCAATTTCAAAGATATTTATTAATTTAAAAGACCTAAGTCAACAAAAAGGAAAAAGCAAGTCGTCATTTTGCTGTGGGCTGTAAACGACTGCAAAATACTCTATTTAAAGAGAAATAACAGCTTTAGATAGTCTGCTCTCCTATTTAATTGGTTAATTGGTGACTCTAAAACTAAGGCAGTGTCTTTAAAACTGTGATTTATCGATAGTTTAAGTTTATGGCCTGTTAGAAGGCATTATTTGCTTCATTTATAGACGGGTCTACTTGGTGACTTTTAGCTCGGAGCATATTTACGACTATACATAAACATTAAGCCGATGCTTGACGTTTCTTGAGTGAAGCCAATATTCCACTTTTCACATTTGGAACAGAGTATAAACAAGACCGAAAGGATATCTTCAGCATGCAGGAGATACAATACCTAGGTAGATGTGGAATAGGAATAGGAATAGAAATAGGAATAGGAATAGGAATAGGAGTAGAAAAATATTTGTAAAGATCGTTAAGTGAATATAAGTTGAAAATCAGAAAATGAAAAAAGTCAGTTTTTGACGGATTTAACCCAATATAATTACCCCAATATTGATAAGATTTTACTGGCAACTTTGGTTAAAATATCTTGAAGATCAAATAATGTTTTTCATATAAAAACTTTTTGTTTGATTATTCCCTTAAGATATATGCAATATTTTGATGTGCTCGCAAATCGCGTTACACATTTCATAAACAAATTTAAAACCCTCGACAAGAGTATAGAGAAAATAAATAAATATAGCCTGGGTAATTTGGCAAATTGTTAGCGCTAAAACAAAATGTTATGGCCGCGACATGCGGCTCGGATATTTATGTACTCGACAACAAGAGGGGGCCCCTCGACCCACTAAGGAAATGAGCCGGCGAGCCAATATATGGCTAAGCATAACAATAAGCGTAGAGCCAGAAAAACAAAAGCGGGAGAAGTAAAAGCCAATCAAATGGGCAAGTGGAAGCCCTCGAAAGCAATGCCCATTCAAGTTGAATGCATTTCGATAAGCAACAAAAACCGCACGCTGAAATCCCAACAGCCCAGTTCCCAGTTCCCAGTCGAAGTCTTCGTCTCAAACTGTCTGAAACTGTCGACATTTGGCAATCGACAGTTGCCATAATAATTTGCCACATCATTAACAGCTCAGTGCATAAAAAGCGATGGCAATGGCAATGGCTGGTCGAAATTCCCCAGTGGACAGGGCCAAGATCAAAGCGGGCAGCGACTTTATTAAGCCAGCCAAGAAGTTCAAGTTTTTGAGAGTACAAATTAAAATGGCATAAAATGTTAAGAGTCGGAGCCGGCAGATAGTGAAAAGTGAAAGCCGTGGACGCTAGAGACATTAGCATTTTTAATTTCCAATAAAAATGCAAAAAATAGCCGCCAAGTAGGCGATAAAAAATTAATAAAGCTGCGATTATATAGAGAATAGATAGAGAGAGAGAGAGAGAGAGAGCCAGCTCAAGGGGCGTGGCGCGCAACTAGAGAGCTGAGAGCTGAGAGAGCTGTGAAAATAATTTGAAATTCAATTTTCGACAATGGCACACAAAGGAATCGCCGCCGCGAATTCCAGGAGATGAGAAACAAGTCGAGCCGCGCCACGGCTCGTTAGAAAAGTGGCAAACAGGCAGCCAGGAGAATGAGGCACCTGTGGCAACCGAGGAGGAGGAGAAGGAGGAGGAGCAGGAGCAGGAGACAGAGGCTAGCATTTTTGCAAGCGCTTGTTGAATGGCCAACAATTGCAGTGCCCGCGGCTTGAAGGTAGGGGAGAGGAGGAGAGAGGGGGAAGAGGAGGGGTTGAGTAAAGGAAAAGCCAGCGCATTCACTTGTAACATGGCACGGAAAATTTACGATTTTATTACTCAATAAATGCAAAAAACTCGCCACTCGTAAAAAGCGTTTGCCGCTGCTGCACTTGCTCCGGGGCAGGAGAAGACGGGGAAGAGGAGGGGGTAAGAGGGGTGTTTTGCGCTTGGCAGCATTTGCCTTTGGCGCTATCTTTAAGTTTCGAATTTCTACGAATTTAATTCGCGCAAAGACTCAAACTCAATCCAGTACCCATTCCTCCACTTCCCACCCCTCCTCTATTTCACCCTCCCCCTAACGACCCCGGGTTAATGTTGGCAGGTGAAAATTTCGAAATCCCTGGTGGTTAGCGAGCTCAACCGTCGCTCCACTTGCTCTTGGTCATGCATAATTTAAAATTAATTTCAGTTTGGGTTTTCCTGCTGCTGCTGCTGGGCGTGGCACCTAGAAACAATGCCATTGCCGTGAAATATTATACATATATATATATACTATATATATTTTGCGAACAAAACGTGGCCATTGTGTGTTATTAATAGGCAAGAAATTGAAATTTTATGGCAATGCTTGGGCCGCATTCTTGGCTGGGGCGGCAAACTGTTTGATTTTTGATTTTGGCCCATCAAAATGGTATGTGCAGTCTTTGTGGCCATTCATTCATCAAATGCCAAGTGGCAAATACCAAAATGCCAAAGTGCACAGGTCACAGGTCGAATTATTAAGGCTGGCAGCTTGAGGCCGAATGGAGGTGTCTCCCAGGACGCCAAGCTGAGCCGCAATGCGCGCAAATATTTGCACAAAGCAGCCAAGTTAAGAGCAGGGTGTTTGCCACGCCCCCAGCCTCTGGCCCGCCGCCTCTGCCTTGGCAAACACACATATGCAGGAAATAATTATGAAGTTTGCCCAAAAAGTTTGCCTCGAAAAATTGCGGATCTGCTGCTGCAGCTCGTAAGTTTTGTTTTCCATTACTTTTCTTCTTTTTCCTCTTTTGGCATCGGAGCCAATGAAATTTTGCGACTTGCTGGCAAGTGTAATACGAGCCCGGCCAGAAATTCGAACAGCCGACAGTGTCAAGACTTTTAATTGCAACAAAATAATTATGGCGCCCCTTGGCAAATTGCAACTCGCAAGTTGCAAATGGCAAAGTCGGCGATGCTAAACAGACGCTCGATGTTGCACTTAAAAACTTGCAAAAGCAAAATTAAAAGCAAATAAAACAATAGAACTATAACAAAAGCCGGCAAAGGGCCGCTATAAAGGCAACGACTGCCTAATACCCTTGAAGTAAGTGCTTAGGCAGCCTTCACAATTTGCCAAAAGAAAAAAACTTAACAATTTGCCCAACTAAAAGTGCTAAAAGAATTTTTATAACTCGAACCCATTGCAAATGGTTAACAAAGGGTTTAATAGTTATGTGCGCATGCAGGCATGTCCGACTAGGTAGGGAATATATAAGACTGAAAAGGATAAGATGATGGACTATCAATTATAATCTGTATCTCTTAAGGAACGTTTCCAAATGCAATCTGACAAACCCGACTGGAACTCTCTTTAGTCTTTCATTATTTCAGTTTGAACTCAGCTACCCCTAGAGCTGTCACTGTACAGGGTATGTGCAGCGAGGACGGCAAACAATGGCCCAAATGTGGCGAAAAAAGGGTCGCACAATCAATAGTTGGTTGGCCTTTGTGTGTGCTTAAGCACAAGCCAAGCCATTTTGAACAGCTTGGCGAGCGAGAGAGAGAGAGAGAGAGCGAGGGAGATCTTAAAGCAAACTCAAGGCCAGGCAATTTATTGGCCAAAAGTGTGGGCCAACTCGAGCTCAAATGTTGCGTACGAAAATTTAGTAATTTTTAGTGCGCAACGTCCAAAGACTGCGAGCAGGGCAAACCATTTTGCAGTTAGTTTGCTTTCAGTTTTTTTTTTACAGTTGTTGCTTATTTTATGTTATGGCTGCGATATAGTTTGCTTTTTTTATGACTGCGCAAAGTGTGGCCAAAGTTTGCACTTGCCTTGAATTTTTAAGACACTTCTGTTTTGGGGTCTAAAACAATGGACGCCCTTTCAGTCCTGCTCCCCCCGCTCCCCCTGCTCTATTCCATTTGTGCGTGACGCATGTTGCCATCTGGCATGCACTTCAAAGTTACCCGATTCCAAGTAGTTGTCTATCTGGCCAAAACTGCCAAGTGTTGTATAAAGTTTCAGCTTCACTTTGTTGACTTGCCAGGCCAAAATGTGTGCTTAACAGTTGTCTCCCACACACACACACACACACAGAAAACTATTCTAGCCGAGATTCGTGCATTGTGTTCGGCACTAAGTTGCACAAAGTTAAATAATTTTACAATTTACAAGCGGCAACAAATAATTACACTATGCAACAAATCTAGCCTTTATTTCTGCGGTTGAGCTGCAGCCGAACTTTGTTAGATTGGAGCCTAATGAAAAAACTAAATGTTTTTGTTTTCTGTTGTAAACATTTTTTTAAACAATTTTTAGAGTTATGCTAACATAACTAAATAAAAGTTTACCATGGAAAAAACATCCTATCTGTATACAAATTAGAATTGGCAACAAATTTTGTTGACGTATCGAGATACTCTTTCGCAAATAAGGCTCATTCCGCAGGTGTAAACATACAAGAGTAGGCTTTTGGCTGGTTTGGTCGCCATTTCTTTACTTATAATTCTCAAGTGGTTACAGCTTCGAGCTGAAAATAGGCTTTGTGAAAATAGAACCCAGAAGTTCGTGAAATACCTGCATGTATACATACGTTTTTGTTGCTCTTTATGACAATCATTTGAGCTTGAGCCAGACAGCTTAAAATACAGAGAAAACAAGCATATATTTTTTTCATTTAAGAGCCCTAAACTGTCATCACAGGGAAGTTGTGGCTGTGTCAAAATATTATCAAAATAGCAGCTATAGCCCGTCTATGCCCGGCCAATGTAATTTTTGTTGCTATTCTTTCCATTTTGCTATTCATCATTTTTCATTTTTAAGCCGTACTCATTCATTCAAAAACCACCAAAGAGTATTTAGAAATATTATTTAAAATAAAGTTGATGTCAAGAACAAGTTAATAAATATTCATTAATTTTACAAAAGCCAACTTGCAGTCTACTTTTACAACTCAACTAAGAAGAGTTCTGCCTCCCAGTTATAACGACTTGAGTCACAGTCATTTAGTTAATCAGTCGGATCAAACTGTTGTCTATATGTAGATTACGTACACGAAACTATAATCATAAGAAATGGCAACGCTTAGCATCTACATGCCTGGCCCCATTTCTTATTAAACATACTTTTAATGCTGTGTATATACTTTCATAAAGCGCTCAAATGAAATAAATTACGTGATCTTATTAACTGGAGCTGGAGCAGGAGCATAGAGACACGCACTTCGCACTGCGGCGCAGTTAGCCAAATATAAGTTTATTTGGCCTGACTAATCGTAACTAAGATTAACTGTTGCGCGGCATAGAAATGCTGCACCTTTTTCGGCTAGTCGAACTTTTCACGTGTGTCTCTCTCTATGCTAAAAGTCAGCAGAAGGAAATTAAGTGCCCGTCCGGCAAGCAGCTCGAAATTTATATCAAAAAGTTAACGCGAACAGGCCCAAAAATTGAGGTAAACGAGGACCGAGCCACATACAGTGAGAACTACTTTTGACGAACAGCGATTTTTGTTTTTGATTTGAATATAGTTTAAAGTTTTTCTTTCAAAAAGCCTATATTATAGAATTTTTAATCAACGCATTTCTATATAAATGTGCCTAACACGAACTTTCGTAAGCAGATAAATTTCTTATCCGTGTTATTATTATATCTTTTGAGATAAGTTTCTTTCGCAACAGGTACAATCTATGTTAAGTTTATTCCCTGTTTATCATTTATTTAGAGAAATCCGCAGCATAATTTATGGTGTTAAAACTACAACTTGATTCCTCGCATTCTGTTATAAGAGGCATACTTCAAGGCAGTCCGTCGAAGAGGGTTGAATTTGTTTGGCTTAAGGAAGGCAGCCGTCTAATTGGATTGTCCGTTAGTGGAGTTTTCACTGTACTCAACTCACCCCAATGTCCGCAGACACACAGCTCTCAGCTGAGCTGCTTTGTTCTATGCGCAGTTGTAGTCCATTTGAAAGTTGCCCAGAAACAGAAACAGAAACAGGAGCTTCCGTTACGACGCCTTCTGCTGGCTACGGCTCTAGCCCTGGCACCGGCTACGGCTCCGGTTCTGGTTGTGGCTGTGGCTCGGGGCGCGTGTATAAATCTTGTGCCGGTTTTATTTGGCTTAATGACCAGACGTGCACGGCTCCATAATTTACGGGGCGGCATGTAGATGAGCGCCAGACAAAGTAGGCGATGTCTATGTCTGAGCCCCGGTTTGCCCATTTGCTCCCTGTGTGTGTGCGTGTATGTGTGTATGCCGCGCTACTTGAGGCAACATGTTGCGCTTTTACTGCCACTGCCACAGCCACAGCCGGAGTCGCGTTGCGTTGGGGCAGAGGGTTGGACTACTTTGTCTTACTTTGCGGTACTTTGTTGCGGCTTTTAATAGAAATCCTTTGCCCAGTTTTGCTCACCTGAACGCGGGCGCACGCACTCTGATTATCTCACACAGACACAATTACCCAGCTGGCAGAAGCGGGTCGCATCCTGCGCTGGGACTTATTCAAAACAACAACAGCAAAAAAAAATTCTAAGAGATGCGTCTCGTTGGGTTGAGTTGATCTCATAATTTATTTAATTGTATTTTAGTATGTTCAATAAATTTCTATTAGTGTCCGTGTCACCAACTGCCCGAGTACCAGCTACCAGCTCGCAATCCCTCCCAGTCGCAATCCCGGCTTAAGTCCGAGTGACCCGCATATGGCAGGCGGGCCGCAAACCGCAGGCAAACCCGAACAAGGGGTGTTAAAAGGGGGGAGGCAGCAACAGACTCGAAATGAGGACACCAAGCGTAACAATATAATAAAGGCGACTCGGGCTGCGGGGGAGGGGTGTGTGTTCCGGCCAAGTGCATGTGCGAGTGCGAACAATGACTGACCAAATATTGACATAAATGTCAAACTCAAATTAGAGCTCAGGGTCAAGGGTCGGCCCCGACCGGCCAGCAGAGCAACCACCAATTTTTTCTTTTACTTCAACTTGAATTCAGAACTCAGGTTTTTTTGCGCAGGGGTTGCACATCCAACCCGACACAGCCACAACCAAAAGGCAAACATGCGAGTTAAAGTTGGACGGCGCTGCTCTAATCCTAAACAAACAGAGCCCACACGCACTCCGCCCAGACACTTGAGCCATTATGCAATAAAACAATGAAAGAGCTAAACAGATACCCATTGAGAGAGGATGAGGGAAGAGTGAGGGAGGGGGGGAGCTAGAGATTATGCGGCGGGTGAGAGCGAGATTATGCAGGGAAAGCATATTGAAATTGTTTGAAAAATAAGTGCAACGCGGCCACGCAAAAGAACAGACAACGCGCGCATAGGATTAATGCTACACTAAGAGAAAACACTAGGTAGTATGGAGATGGAATGCTAGAAAATTTATAAAATAAAGCCTTGATAATTTAGGGTAAATCTTCAAATCATAGATTGTGTAGACAAATCGAATACTGCTATGAATCATATTGCGGATATGAACTACAATTTTAGTCAAGCAAAAGACCAGAAAGCGCGCGCATATGATTAATGCTGCACTGAGAGAAAATACTAGATAATATAATGAAGATAAATTAAATACAAGAAAGGGGAGACTTCTAGTTGGGAATAAGTAAATAAATAAATAAAATGCAATATAACTTAAGCATAGGTATTTTTTCTCAGTGTAAGTATGCGTGCATGTTGGCAGCACTGTTTCCACTCAGTGGTGGCTGCCGATGGGTGGATGGGTGTGGCCGTAAACTAGCTGCCTGCAAATGAGCAAATTGTACACTAATGCGGGGCATTATTCTAGCAGCGGATCGGTTTGAGTATTGCTTGGCTTTGCCGAGTGAATGTCGGATAGCGGGTGGTTTAGTGGGTGGGTTGGGTGGTTTGAGTGCTGTGCACTGCGCTATTTCACCTTTAATCCGCACTTAGTCCAAGCAGCCACACACAGCTGGCAGCAACAACAACCACCCTCCACCCGACAACAACAACAAGAGAATGCATTCAATATGCGTGGCATTGAGTTCGCGTTAAGTCGATTTCATTGCCACATGGCCCTAAACATTTGCTGTGGATTGTGGAATTATGTGCAACTGCCGCGCATCCGGAATCTTGGCGAAAACACACTCCTCCACATTCACGTAATCAACTTATTATTTATGGCATTATATTTCCGAATCGATTTAGTTTCTAATTAATATTTAGCCAGGGATAAATTCGTTTAGAATATGCGAACGAGTTTGTACTAAATACCCTGTATCCATTCGATATGTTATTGTGCAAATGTATGTGTCTGGCGGGAGGAAGTGTAAGATATCTATATAAACTTGATTAGGACGACGAACTTTTATCCTATATAGACATAGGTAAAAATTTACCAACCCCATAACTCAGTCAAAACTCGATCGATTTACATAAGATTTGGATCTTTATGCGTGAATTGGCTTCTTGATTCTGGCATTCAAATCTGACCTCATAATTTTTAGTCGAAATTCATGTCAAAATCTTACCCCTAGGATTCGTATATAGACATGGGTCGAAATTTCCCACCTCCATAACTCGGCCAAAAATCAACCGATTTTCATGAGGCTTGGCTTTTTGTTCATGGTTTTCCCTCTAAAATAATCGTGCATTTAAATCTTAACACATATTTTTGGGTCGATATTCATGTCAAAATCTTACCCCTAGGATTCGTATATAGACATGGGTCGAAATTTCCCACCTCCATAACTCGGCCAAAAATCAACCGATTTTCATGAGGCTTGGCTTTTTGTTCATGGTTTTCCCTCTAAAATAATCGTGCATTTAAATCTTAACACATATTTTTGGGTCGAAATTCATGTCAAAATCTTACCCCTAGGATTCGTATATAGATATGGGTCGAAATTTCCCACCCCCATAACTCGGCCAAAAATCAACCGATTTTCATGAGGCTTGGCTTTTTGTTCATGGTTTTCCCTCTAAAATAATCGTGCATTTAAATCTTAACACATATTTTTGGGTCGAAATTCATGTCAAAATCTTACCCCTAGGATTCGTATATAGACATGGGTCGAAATTTCCCACCTCCATAACTCGGCCAAAAATCAACCGATTTTCATGAGCCTTGGCTTTTTGTTCATGGTTCTCCCTCTAAAATAATCGTGCATTTAAATCTTAACACATATTTTTGGGTCGAAATTCATGCCAAAATCTTACCCCTAGGATTCGTATACAGACATGGGTCGAAATTTCCCACCTCCATAACTCGGCCAAAAATCAACCGATTTTCATGAGGCTTGGCTTTTTGTTCATGGTTTTCCCTCTAAAATAATCGTGCATTTAAATCTTAACACATATTTTTGGGTCGAAATTCATGTCAAAATCTTACCCCTAGGATTCGTATATAGATATGGGTCGAAATTTCCCACCCCCATAACTCGGCCAAAAATCAACCGATTTTCATGAGGCTTGGCTTTTTGTTCATGGTTTTCCCTCTAAAATAATCGTGCATTTAAATCTTAACACATATTTTTGGGTCGAAATTCATGTTAAAATCTTACCCCTAGGATTCGTATATAGACATGGGTCGAAATTTCCCACATCCATAACTCGGCCAAAAATCAACCGATTTTCATGAGGCTTGGCTTTTTGTTCATGGTTTTCCCTCTAAAATAATCGTGCATTTAAATCTTAACACATATTTTTGGGTCGATATTCATGTCAAAATCTTACCCCTAGGATTCGTATATAGACATGGGTCGAAATTTCCCACCTCCATAACTCGGCCAAAAATCAACCGATTTTCATGAGGCTTGGCTTTTTGTTCATGGTTTTCCCTCTAAAATAATCGTGCATTTAAATCTTAACACATATTTTTGGGTCGAAATTCATGTCAAAATCTTACCCCTAGGATTCGTATATAGATATGGGTCGAAATTTCCCACCCCCATAACTCGGCCAAAAATCAACCGATTTTCATGAGGCTTGGCTTTTTGTTCATGGTTTTCCCTCTAAAATAATCGTGCATTTAAATCTTAACACATATTTTTGGGTCGAAATTCATGTCAAAATCTTACCCCTAGGATTCGTATATAGACATGGGTCGAAATTTCCCACATCCATAACTCGGCCAAAAATCAACCGATTTTCATGAGGCTTGGCTTTTTGTTCATGGTTTTCCCTCTAAAATAATCGTGCATTTAAATCTTAACACATATTTTTGGGTCGATATTCATGTCAAAATCTCACCCCTAGGATTCGTATATAGACATGGGTCGAAATTTCCCACCTCCATAACTCGGCCAAAAATCAACCGATTTTCATGAGGCTTGGCTTTTTGTTCATGGTTTTCCCTCTAAAATAATCGTGCATTTAAGTCTTAACACATATTTTTGGGTCGAAATTCATGTCAAAATCTTACCCCTAGGATTCGTATATAGATATGGGTCGAAATTTCCCACCCCCATAACTCGGCCAAAAATCAACCGATTTTCATGAGGCTTGGCTTTTTGTTCATGGTTTTCCCTCTAAAATAATCGTGCATTTAAATCTTAACACATATTTTTGGGTCGAAATTCATGTCAAAATCTTACCCCTAGGATTCGTATATACGTGGGTCGAAATTTCCCACCTCCATAACTCGGCCAAAAATCAACCGATTTTCATGAGGCTTGGCTTTTTGTTCATGGTTCTCCCTCTTAAATAATCGTGCATTTAAATCTTAACACAAATTTTTGGGTCGAAATTCATGTCAAAATCTTACCCCTAGGATTCGTATATAGACATGGGTCGAAATTTCCCACATCCATAACTCGGCCAAAAATCAACCGATTTTCATGAGGCTTGGCTTTTTGTTCATGGTTTTCCCTCTAAAATAATCGTGCATTTAAATCTTAACACAAATTTTTGGGTCGATATTCATGTCAAAATCTTACCCCTAGGATTCGTATATAGACATGGGTCGAAATTTCCCACCTCCATAACTCGGCCAAAAATCAACCGATTTTCATGAGGCTTGGCTTTTTGTTCATGGTTTTCCCTCTAAAATAATCGTGCATTTAAATCTTAACACTTTTTTTTGGGTCGAAATTCATGTCAAAATCTTACCCCTAGGATTCGTATATAGACATGGGTCGAAATTTCCCACCTCCATAACTCGGCCAAAAATCAACCGATTTTCATGAGGCTTGGCTTTTTGTTCATGGTTTTCCCTCTAAAATAATCGTGCATTTAAATCTTAACACATATTTTTGGGTCGAAATTCATGTCAAAATCTTACCCCTAGGATTCGTATATAGACATGGGTCGAAATTTCCCACCTCCATAACTCGGCCAAAAATCAACCGATTTTCATGAGGCTTGGCTTTTTGTTCATGGTTTTCCCTCTAAAATAATCGTGCATTTAAATCTTAACACATATTTTTGGGTCGAAATTCATGTCAAAATCTTACCCCTAGGATTCGTATATAGATATGGGTCGAAATTTCCCACCCCCATAACTCGGCCAAAAATCAACCGATTTTCATGAGGCTTGGCTTTTTGTTCATGGTTTTCCCTCTAAAATAATCGTGCATTTAAATCTTAACACATATTTTTGGGTCGAAATTCATGTCAAAATCTTACCCCTAGGATTCGTATATAGACATGGGTCGAAATTTCCCACCTCCATAACTCGGCCAAAAATCAACCGATTTTCATGAGGCTTGGCTTTTTGTTCATGGTTTTCCCTCTAAAATAATCGTGCATTTAAATCTTAACACATATTTTTGGGTCGAAATTCATGTCAAAATCTTACCCCTAGGATTCGTATATAGACATGGGTCGAAATTTCCCACCGCCATAACTCGGCCAAAAATCAACCGATTTTCATGAGGCTTGGCTTTTTGTTCATGGTTTTCCCTCTAAAATAATCGTGCATTTAAATCTTAACACATATTTTTGGGTCGAAATTCATGTCAAAATCTTACCCCTAGGATTCGTATATACATGGGTCGAAATTTCCCACCTCCATAACTCGGCCAAAAATCAACCGATTTTCATGAGGCTTGGCTTTTTGTTCATGGTTTTCCCTCTTAAATAATCTGGCATTCAAATCTGAACACATATTTTTGGGTCGAAATTCATGTCAAAATCTTACCCCTAGGATTCGTATATACATGGGTCGAAATTTCCCACCTCCATAACTCGGCCAAAAATCAACCGATTTTCATGAGGCTTGGCTTTTTGTTCATGGTTTTCCCTCTTAAATAATCTGGCATTCAAATCTGAACACATATTTTTGGGTCGAAATTCATGTCAAAATCTTACCCCTAGGATTCGTATATAGACATGGGTCGAAATTTCCCACCTCCATAACTCGGCCAAAAATCAACCGATTTTCATGAGGCTTGGCTTTTTGTTCATGGTTTTCCCTCTAAAATAATCATGCATTTAAATCTTAACACATATTTTTGGGTCGAAATTCATGTCAAAATCTTACCCCTAGGATTCGTATATAGACATGTGTCAAAATTTCCCACCCCTATAACTCGGTCAAATCTTATCCGATTTTCATAAAGTTTGGCTTTTTATGCATGGTTTGTCATCTTAATCTAGCAACTTGGTGGAAATTCATGTTAAAAGTGTACCCCCAAAAAGCCTATATAGACATACATATGTATGTCGAAATCTCTTTTTTTATTTTTAGTACTATATATGTACATAAAGATGTCTATATATCTGTCTGGTTGAACAAGAACATATCATACATACATTCTAGTATACAGACATTACTTTTTCGATAGTCAGAAATGGATAATATAAATTTATAATAGCTCTCTCCTAGTCGGACCCGCCCGACTAGCGCACACTTGCCTTAAATGTTTAATTGTTAATGCAATTGACGCAGCAAGTCTTCGGGCAAGTCAATTGCACTAAATAACTGAAGCGGGCAGACTTAATTTTGGCCGGCACTGATTGAAATTGAATAAACCTCAAGGTAACCTTAAGCTAGTTTGTCAGTCTTCGACAGACTGACAGACAGACAGACAGACGGACAGGCTGTTGAGCTGTGGCAGAGCTGCTTCAACATGCTCGTAATCACAATTGGGCATAGCAAATTAATTGAGTTGCATTGTGTGAGCTTCTCGTAATATACATAACGCAAAACCCCAAGTAGCAGTAATGACAGCAACAACAACAACAAAAACAAAAGTCGTTAAGTGAAACCCAAAATATTTTACAGTCCAAAATGCCCAAATGCAATAATACAATTGCGCCAGTGGCTACCAAACAGATACAGATAAACACACACACACACACACACACACACACACACACACACACAAACGCACACACACACACACACACACACACACATAGATGCAGCTGCAGATACAAATACTCCAATTCAGATACAGATACACATCAACATGCTAAATATTGCAAACATGTGAGCATTGTGTCCATGTGCCATATAATTATGGCATTAATATTCCTATGCAAATATATGCACATTGCATTGTTACACTTCCCCTAACCCCTCCCCTAACCCCTCCCCCTTTCATCAACAGCATGTGTGTGTGTGTGTGTGTGTGTGCCTGCTTGGTTCATTAATATAATTATAGTCCTAGCGGACGGCGCTTACTTCCCTTTAATTCTTATTCATTTAGATAAGTTCCTGTTATTAATGTGCACAAAAATTAAGTCCGGGTGTTACCCTGTGAATACCCTAGCGGTGGGTATTATGGGTATTATGATTTTGTCACGAAAGTTAAAGTAAAGTAAATATATACATATTCTTGCTCAGTACTAACTGTTCAGCCGCTATAGTCATCAACTGTCTGTCAATTTGAAAGCCAAAAGGATGAAGTTTGGCAGAAATCCGTCCTTTAGCTTAGGGCAGAGTAAAGTCGGAATCGTTCGAATTTGACCGCAATATAAAATTGCTCCCATCAGTTGAATGGGTTCAACTCATCTTAACTATACTGGGAGTTTATAAATTCTAGCATGCTCCTTAGCTATGAGCAAATTCTTATCAAAATCATACTCATATATCATAAAGCACTTTCGGAAACTTCGGAAATGCGTTGCAAGTAAATAAAAATCGTTCACTTTTGTACATACCTCAGAAACTGCGCGCCGCAGCTCCAATAAAAAATGTTGGGTGGAATATATAAAGTCAAACTATTATTACATTTTTAGTATAGCTTAAATTGGTTCAAGATAAAGATTGCCAATAAAGGCGCTTCCAAACCACATGTTTAATTCTACCTAGCGAAATCTAAATGCGCCTTACATGTGAGCTCAATCTTAAGGAAATATTGCTGGGAAATTTAGCTGCAAACATCTTTGTATGGCTTGCTATTGAAATATAAGTATCTTAAAGCAGCTAAAAGGTATATCAATAGGATTTTCCTAACTAAGATATTACACTGCGTCCATAATTATTTATCGATATTCAATAGATTGTTCTAAGACGGCTCAAACATAAATAATTTTAATGCTCCTTCAACGTTCTTGTTACTCTCCGAACTTGCTATTAAAATCAGAGTTCGACTGTGCAAGCCTAAAGTACATTTTAAATCGCTTATCGAATCGTATCTCATTCTTCTGCCCTGTTTGCCTTTGTCTACGTTTTCGATTGGGTATTTTACCGGCTGCATACCAAAAATTTGTGAATCGTAGCCAACATAATTTCGGCATCGAATCACTTTTGAGCAGGGCTCGAGTGCTGATTGAATGCAATGCTAGCCAGAAATGAAAGCTGCCCACGCTTAAATATTGGTTTGCAGCTTAGCTTGGGCTTGGGCACGGTTACCTCTGCTTCCCTTCCCCTCTCTCACTCTCTTTGTATCTGACTACCTTCCCGTTCAGGTGCACAAACAGTTGCAGCTGCAGCTGGCGAATTCTATGCAAAATGCGAGCTGGTGAGCACCCGCCCATTATATTTCGTGCTGTAATTAACCATGTGTCCGTTGCTGTGGTCGTTGCCAAACAATTAGTAATAGATATTTGGCAAGTTAACAATGCATTGCAGCAGCAACTCATGGAGATGAGGCTTCTTCTTCTTCTTCCACTGCCTGAAGCGCGCTTTGGTTATGGATATGGGTATACGAGTATTATGTGCCGGCTCGAAGGGCCGCACTAATAGGACTTGGCTGGGCTGCAGCTGCCGCTGTTATTCCTCTTGTTGTTGTTGTTGTTTTTGCTCTGGCATATAGTAAAATTAGTTGCCTGCGGTAGCTGATGGGCTTTAATTGGAATACAAATACGCCAACGAAAATGCATTCTGCAGTTTGCATTTTACAAAAAACCGGGCCGACGCCCAATTAGAAGCCTATTAGTCAGGCCTGCCTCGCTTCCCCCCTTCTATTAACTGTTGCTGCTGCTGCAATTGTAATTGGGCCTGCGAACGGCGCTAATTTCGCTGGCCTGGCCCAAAGCGAGGCAGCAAATTATTGCGCCGACTAATGAATAAATATCTACATAAGCCGCTGCGAGCTGCACCTAATTAAATGCATTTTTGTTGCCTGCCAAACCCTGTCGGCAACTTTTCCACAGCAAGCACGGCCTGTTATCTGGAGGATACTCTATTATTATTATGCTCTGTTCGTGATAGGAAACAAGGGTATATTGGTTCTGCGTACTGTCTTTTTCAACCGGAGACTGTTAACTGCAGAATTAGAGCTTCATTGGCTGGTGAGATCAGGCTCTATTTGAGAGGTTGATTTGTTGTTGATTTTCCATAGAAATCAAGCTACGCCACGCCCACAATTTGCAAAATTCGATTTTGAGCAGGCACAGTTTGAAAGACACTGCGGCAGTTTGTCAGCCACTATCCCAATAATCTTAAGTATTTCTTAAAGAACGGCTTTTAACTGCATTATTGAATTGTGAACAGAGAATTGTTCCTTTATGAGAAGGCACAGTTTTAAAGGAACTACGACAGTTTGACAGCCACTATCACTACAATCATAAGCAAGTGCAAATAGAGTATTGCGCAGTCGCTGACACTCAACTGCAGCGCTCTTACTAGTTCTATCAGGCACTCGTCTGTGTATTAGGTTCGATATATCTCGATATTAAATTAAGTTTTCCTCTCGTGTTGCGCTCCACTCTTGTTGCTGCTGCTGTTGCTGCTATTTTTGCGGTGTTGCTGGCGTTGAAGCTGCACTAATAAGAATGAACACACATACACTCGCCGAATTTATAGCAAAGAGTGGGTGTGGCTATAGTTTGAGGCATGCCACATAAACTTGCCTCTGTTATTGCAGTTGCTGTTGCTGCTGTTGGCTGATATTTAAGCATTGCGCAGTTGCGTTTGTCTGCTGACTGCGATATTTAAATCCATGTCGATGTCGTGTGGGTGAGTTTGATGATACGCTGAATAAGAGCTGGCAGCGATGGGAGTGCCATATGGGCAAGGGGTTGGGGGAGGGGGAACTGCGCTGTTGGCTTTTGTGTGCGCATTAATGCAACGACTCTCATGTTTATTCACACACAAATTTGCAGCAAATGCAACGCACACTAACTGCGGGCGATAGTAAGCGGATGCGGATGCGGATACATTTGCAGTCAGTTACAAACAGAAACACTCGCACACACACACACACCCGCGCACACACACATTGACAAGCTGCTCTCGCCCCTGTCGCTGGATTTCTGCTTCTGTGCTGAGCTTCAGCTGGAAATGCGCTTTACATTTTGCACACGCTAATACAATTTAATGGTCGCATTAATTTGGCGCATCTGTTGCATTTTAAAATACACACACACACCCTCACTCTATCACACACACAGACAGCGGGCAACCGCAACTCCGGGCAGGTCGCCTTGTCGTAGGGTTTGCCAACTGCAAATAAAGTTAAATGCATTGAAAAATACAACTAAATATTAATTCCGAGTACAATCCACACACCACGCACACACTCTAATGGCATGGGCGTGGCTGCCCCGCCCCCAATCCTGCAGCAGCTACAAATTGTTTTGCTAATAGCTGCCGTTTGACCATCACAGAAATGGGACTTACTTTATTCGTATTTATTGTATTCGCTTCTAGTTTAAGAAACTTTCTCGAATTTTTGCTTGATCTGCAAGCTGTTTGTTATGATTGAAAGACTGACTCACTGATTGATCAACCCACGGATAAAACTTTGATTGATATACTTGATATACAAGCCCGAGGTGGAAAATTAGGAACTAGGTTTGCCAGGTCAAAAGTTCTTACCCGCTTTTCTAATGGAAATTTTCTTTCTTTGTATATTCTGAAAAACCTAATAAAAATAAACTCAATTTTTCTCTTCTCTAATTAAAAATTGAAATATCTATCTTCGATTTGGGCCCACCCGGCTTTGTATCAGTTAAAAGCTATATAGTCTTAAAACTGTCTTAATGTCTAAATTAATGAAAAATACGCGTTGCTTTTAAAGCTCAAATGTCAGACGGATTTAAGTAAAATTTTCATTTGGTATTCAAACATATCGCGCGACAAATACACGTGCATGGACGGACACGTATAATTTAGCTAGAAAATTATAATTCAGATTGTGAATGCTGCCAATTAGGCTGCATTTGGATTTTTGTGTGTTTTGGTAATGTTTGCATATTACTTCCGCCCAATTGGGCGTTGATGCAACATTTCGGCGGGAATGATCTGCAGCTTTAGCCAGCGGCAGCTCTCTCTCTCTCTCTCTCTCTGCTGCTGCCTCGCCTTCTGCTGTGTTGTAATGCGCAGTAAATGTCAAAATTAAAATATTAAAAGTGGCAGGCAACAGGCAACGAACTCGAGGCTGCCCTTCTCGCCGCCAATCTCCTAGCTTGCCAGCCCGGCAGCTGCTGTCCGCTGCCATGTTGCATGCCAGGCGTTGCACTAAGCGGATAAGCGCTTGTTAAATTTTTAATGCGTTGCATAATTTTTAGTTTTACGCGCATATTTGCCACAAAATATTTTAATACAAATTTGCGTCGTTATTGTTGCAATTGTGTGTGTGTGTGTGTGCGTGTGTGTGTGTGTGTGTGTGTGTGTGTGTGTGTGTGTGTGTGGCATATGCAAAGCGCAGCTGCTTTCTGAAATAAGCTTCATGCATGCCACATGGCATGCCACACAAACTTGCAACACCACCTGCTTAAATCCGCAATGAAGCATTTATTTGCTGACGGATAGCGTTCGAATAAGAACCGGAAATTTTAATATTAATTTAATTCTGCATACCCTGTATTGAAAATTGATCAAAAAAAGGTGTATATTGCATAGAAAGCAGAAATCGATCGAATTAACATATGTCTCGATCGAAGTTTTGATATGGTATGATATGATATATGATATGAAGGAATATACCTCTTTTAATTTCAACAAATGACTACAACGAAAAGCCTTTTAAGATGGTTTCTTTTTGGTATATATTCACATTCTACTTGAAGAGTAAGAGCACATTTTAAACATACTTTATTTTGTATGAAAGTTTGAACCCCGTTGGGTGCTGGGTATCCCGAAGTCAGACACTCGCAAGTTGTTCGAGTCCCTGTTGCTGTCTTTGTTGTGCATTCTGCATTTTAATCGCAAAGTTCTTGATAAACATTTTTCAATTAATTTTTATTTGCTGCTGACGACATATCTCAGTGCGCGTCGCACCCATACACACACACACACACACACACACACACATACACACAGACGGATTTCCACTTGTCTCGCTTTTTGAGAAAACTTGTCGAGCTGACGTACGCATTGTCAAGCACATTCACACACAAACACACAAGCTGTGCCATATAAACAGACACGCATAAATATATTTGACCCAAAAAAGAAAAGCTGCATAATTAAGTAGCTTTAAGAAATTGCCTCACACTTGCATACCCTGAACAAAAAATATTTGAAAATAAATTCGGGTATTTTTGTGAATAAAATATGTTTTTCTTTTCTATTTGGCTTTTGATGTGCAATTTGTCTGATATTTTTCGCTGAGTGTATTTCTTATTCATATGTTAAACCTACACACTCTCACACACCCCCACACACACACGCACACACACACGCACACACATTTAACATTTTAATGCCTTAAACAACAGGTCGCCAATGCCGTCGCGAGGTCCTTGCATTATTCTGCGGCTCCTGTTGCTGCTGCTCCGTCTGCTTCTTCGATGCTGTAACTGACGCTGAGTGGCACTCAGGCACACACACGCATGCACACACGGACACACACGCACACACATGCAAATTGAATTTAATGTCTTGTGCCGTTGAACGAGGCAGCCAAACGAAATGGAGAAAACGTCGCACGGCTGAAGAAATGCGAAGCACAAATAAATGCACAAGTACATAAATTTAAATTATTTTTCGTGGTTTCATTTGGCCGCCTGCTTTATTTTTTTATATTATTTATGCTTTTTATTTTATTATTATGCCCCTGATCCGTATGCTCCTCCCCATGCAGGCAAAGACAGCGCATTTTCTCAGCCCGTATCTGCAGCACTGTATCTGCAACTGTAACAGTAGCTGTAGCTGTCGCTTCATTTGTATCTGTATCTGTAGCTGTGTATCTGCGGCTGTCTCTTAGCCAACTATGCGACCGCAGCTACTAACACACACACACACTCGCACACACACGCACACTATGAGCCTCTTGCTCGTCCTCTGCATAAAGCATGTTAACTGGGATTTGACAGCTCGTAAATAATATTTCGCTTGTTTGTTGCGCTGTTCTTCGAGAGCAACGACTTGCACAAGGACAGCTGCGAACAGTGGAACCAAATCGGATTTGCTACAAATATTTTAAGATACATAAAGAAACTAGCCAGGACAACTCGGCTTTGTCCGGCCGAAGTGTCATCATTTAAATAGAGCCTACTTTTACGTCCATATTTAGTGGACAAACTTGAATTTAGCCTACTTTCTGGAGCCTTCCAGCTTGAACAGTTGTGATCAATCATCAATCAGTCAGTCGATCAGTCATTTAATCAGTCAGTTAATTAATTAGTTAGTCAAACAGTCAGCCAATCAGCCAGGTCAATCAGTTTTTGTATCATGCCCAAGTTATACCCTTTCCTCACAGAATTTTCCTAGGCGAATGTAATTAAAAATTTTGCTCAAGAATCTTCACGATTTTCCCACTGTGCGCCTGCCCCCACACCTGAAACTCGAAAGCATGAAACGCATTTCATTTTTAAGTTTGTTTTTTTTTCTTCGTGCTTGGTTCTTGTTTAAGAATCTTTTTACATGACACATGTGAGCTCCGTGTGGATGGAGGCTGCCGCTGCCGCTGTCGTTGTGGATGTGAATGTCTTGACATGTGCCTGGTGCCTGGCCTGCGAGTCTCATCATCGGCAGTTGTGGAGCTGGAGCTGGAGCCACCCACGCATCCACTTCGAGTTCCTATAATGGTGTGCTGCTTATTAAATTTTCATGAGGATGTCGCGTGGGTATCTCATTTGGTCGTTCTGCGTCTTGCGGAAGTGGATTAAAATAAAAGAGCAGGGCGGCAACTTCAAACGGCTGGCGTTTAATTGGAGCCCGAACGAAATGGCATGAAAACTGGCCAGAAATTCGATTGCCAAACTGAATTAAAACGCGGCCAGGACAAAGCACACAAAAACCTAAAACAAAATACGGCTCAAATGGAAAATGTGAAACCACAAAAGAGAGAATCTCGCTGCCAGACCAGACGTCAGCCCAAAAAACACGCAGACGCGCTCAACTGGAACAAGACGACGGTGGAGACGATGGCGATGGCGATGGCGATGTGGAGATATCGAGGAGGACCGTCTCGGGAGTTACAGGGCGTGGGCGTGGCCGCTGGCAATCAGACATAAGGCAGCTGGCAGCCAGCCTGTGCAGCGTGAACGTGAACGAGACGTGAACGATAAAAATAATACGAGAGGCAATTTCGATTTATTGACAGGTGCTCGAGCTTTATTGAAACGTTTAACTTGAAAGCCCAAACAGAGGCGTAGCCACGCCCAATCCGGAGCATATGCAAAAATTTGTGCAAAAGAATAAAAATTATGCGAATCTGTTCGGATTTATCAATGTAAGGTTGCTCTGTAAATTTGATGGCTTGTTTGCGCCTGACTAAGCAGGAAATGGGCAGAGGCAGGGCAAGGCAGGGTTTTCCTTTTGGTTAAATTTAATTACAATTTTCCTGTTCATCCTGTTCACTTGAAGGACACGCACTATTTGCGGCACGTGCCACAGCCAGAGGCCTGGCTATAGTTGTTGAATTGCTCTTATCAATTCCCAGGCATTATTTAATAATCAAAATTGAATAGTCCTAATTCGAAGCGATGACAGTGGAAGCGACAGCGGCAGCAGGTGAGCATTCACATATGCGAGCGACACGTGTCGCCCATGTACACACTCACGCACACACACACACACATACCGGAGCCACAAATATATGGACTCCTCATCACACACAATTGTGGTTTTCCTTTTGTCGCTTCCGTTTCCGCATAATTTTTGCAAACGGAAGACTTGAGAGCGTCGCGCTAACAAAACATTTGTTAAAACGGAAGACGACAAACGGAGACAAAAGTACAACCTAAGCGACAGAGAGAAAAAACAGAGAACACTTAGACCGTACACTCAGAGAAAAACGATGCTCCAAGTCGAAGCATGATCTGCATTAATGAATACATCATATTTGATGTACATTAGGAGATAATCAGGTTTGAATTAACAAACTAAATAAATTAAATTTTCTGTTTGAACCGACAACCTTTCGCTTGCTAGTCCGACGCTCAGACAGCTTCGCCTTTAAGGCATACAAAATAGCCAAAATACAATTGCATTAAGTTTTTTATCAGTCTCATTTTAAGAAACTTCTCAAATTGCAGCCCTGGCCGAAAGACCACTTTATTTTACTATGAAGTTTCTGGTTTTTCTGCAAGTGTAGTTGCCCACTTGGAGCGCACTAATTCCGCTTTTAAGCTTACATAATTTTGTAGCTTGGGCCAGCTCATGGCCCGCACCTGTCCAATGCGGGCACGTACGAGCACCAAAAATGTGAGCCTCGCTTCCCTTTCTCCTTTCGGGCAGCTGGAGGAGAAAAGGTTGCATGTGATTTGTGTCAGTTGGGCCAGGTCGGGCTGTGGGCTGCTAGGATGTGGCACAGACTATATATTATGCTGTCAGGCGACAGTTACAACAATAAAACATTACGGATGTCTTGTCGCGCTCGTCTTGAGGCCAGCGTCGAGCCCGAGCCAGAGCCGGGCCGGGTAATAAAGGATGCCAGGCATTTTCTTGTTATTTTTTCATGGCGGTCGCGCGGAATTATCCTTATAGTTAATGCGATTCGGCCGTCGCATCATTTTACAAGCCTTTTACACAGGCAACGCACGCACGCACCGTGACACCAGCCCCATTTGCATGGCATGAAATGGATGTTGGGTGTGCTTTTTGTGAAGACCTTGCAATTTGTGCACTGTGCGCGGCTGGTTGGCATCCTGCTTGTTGGGCAACCGCACACAAAGATAAGTAATGCCTTTTGTCCCAGGCCCAGCTCGTCGTCGGTTGACTTGCAAATATTGCGTTACGCATACGCAGCGTACGCCACGTGGAAGTGACAATGACAATGGCATTTAAAATTCATTAATTGAGCGCATTTTCATCAGGACAAAGATCTGCCCTGCAAGTATGGCCAAAGCGAAATTGCAGCTCAATTTTCGGGCTTTAAAACTAGGATCGAAACTTTACTTCCCGCTACATAAATTAATTAAGTGCTCGAACAAGAGGCTGTCTGCGCCGTCGTCTAGCCGTGACTTGAGGAACTATCAGAAACTTATGTGTGCCACATGGCTGACCCGAGCTGGGTCTAATGCATTTTTCATGGTGCAATCTCTCGTGGAGAAGTGCGTCGTCGTCTCACTGCTGCAATCGAATTAAAATTTATGACAAAACCATTAACAAAGTTGCCGCCACGACGACATTGGCAGCCAGTCAACCAAGCCATTTGCCAGCCTGATAGAGCTGCCCCCGGGGCCGAACGAGGTCACATGCAAAACTTTTGCCCTCTTTATGGCAACTGTAACCGAGTCGCGGGGGCGACTGCAAATGCAGTTCAACTTTTTAAATAAATCGATGAACGCAACGTTTTAAATGTCGACTGCAATTAGCTTGGGCAAAGTAGGTGCTTGCCTCCGGCTTGTTATACCCTGTGCTTGGATAGAGGGTATATTGCAGCAGCTGAGCGCGAGTTTGAAATTGGCAGTGGCAGAGGCAGGTCAAAGTTGAGCCCATCAAGCTGCTTGCTCGCTAATGCCATTTGCGTATATTTATAGAAGGAAGGCTAGATTGTATTATAAGGCATTGTCACGCTGATTACATGGTATTTTTTAGTTGAGCACTCTGAACTCTAAATAGTTAGATGCTTGCAATTGGATGCAACAAAGTTGGTTTCTCGGAAAATAGAGCCAGAGATAGAATTGAGAGCTGGATAGGAAATCAATCGCCTCCCGATCATGGGCTAGATTTAGAAGGAGGTTGCCAGGAAGATGTCGCGAGGATATTCTTTAAAAATGGACTGTTTTTTAATGGCATAAAAACAAGTTAATATGTTTGTATTTATAGAAGGAAACAAGAAAGTATTTTTAGGCATTTCGAAGCTGACTAAAGGGTATTTCCTAGACATAAACTCTGGACTCCAAATTCAGCCATAGTTGGAAACGAGAACTTAACACGATATCAATCGGCTCTTGATCATGGGTTAGATTTTTAAGGGGGCTGTCAGAAAGATGTCTCACGGATTGCTTTGACTGTTTTTTAATGTTTGCTGCTCGATTTGTAAGTGTCTAGCCGAGTGCGAGTGGCGACCAGGTCCAAGGCCAAAGCAAACTTGGTCGCGTGCGCAGGCATCTCAGACATCTGCGAGGCTGCGGCTGGAGGCTAAAGGTTGGAACTCGTGGAGGAGGGCGCTCGAAGGCTCGTCTGGCAATTGCGATAAAATGCTTCAATGTTCTCGCTCTTATTGGCTGAGCGTGAGGAATTTTTATATTAATTTATGGCTGCGACTCTAGAGAACGTGCTGCGTACGGCGCGGGGCGGGGGGTGTGGTCGGTGCGGGGCAATCGGTTCTGGCTTTTAAATTATGAATAGAATTGGCAGCAAAAACTTGGCCTGGCCAGGTTCGTCGTTGCAAAAGCGCTGGGCATTTTTTTTTATTATAATACTTTTGTTGTTGCTGTGCCTTTTTTTTATTGCGTTTGTCGGATTCGGTTTTAATGGCTTTTTAAATGCCAGCCGATAAATGGCCGGAGCTGCATGACAAATGAAATATCCGCTGTAAAAAGTTTTGGCACAGCGCATTTCTTGATGCTCGGATTATTTACTTGTATGCAGCTCATTAATAATTTTGCTCAAATTGAAATGCCTGCGGCGAGCATGAAATGCTTGGTAAATGTGTGTGCGTGAATCGAACGGGAGTAGGACATTCCTGGCATAAATATGCCCAGGTGTGTTTGTGGGGCATAATAGTTTGCCACATGCTAGGCCTAACAAGCTGCCGATATTGCGCATACGCCTGGTGGCCCGGGCCCATTCCCAGCGGTGGCCCAAACGCTTTTTGGCATCAAAATTAAATGGCATTCGTTTCGGGCCCGGCGGCAAACTAAACAACCAGCCAGCCAGGAGGACATACGACAATGCCATTCAGTTAGATGCCTTTCGGTCCCAGAGGCTTTGGCCGGCGCTCGAGTTGCCTTTGGCGTCGCCTTGACGTCAAATTCTTGCAAGACAGTCAGACAGTCGGACAGCAGGATGTAGACAGACTGAACTTTTCGCGTAATTTCACGTATTTTGTGCAAATACACTCAAATATGCCACAACAAGAGCAACAACAACAACAGCTTTAGGCAAACAAAACAAGCAATTTTTTGCGCATTTGCCCGACAACTTGATATTGTTGTTGCTGCTGCACTGAGAGAAAAACGGGGCGAGTTAGTGACACAAATTTTTGTACGGGCATTCAAGATAGGTTTATACAACAAATTGTGCTTCATTAGAGACCATATTTTAATGATGAAATTGAGTTGAGAACAAACCTTGTCTCAAGTTTTTTCGTATTTAAAAAGTTGTATTTAAAATAATATCGATTTTTTCTCTTAGTGTACTCTTTTTGTTGCTGACGTTGTGGGCCGTAGTTGACTCTAGTTGTTGTCCCCAGTCTGTCGCACACTCGCACACTCACACACACACACACACACACATACACACTCGTTGAGCTGTCTGGGGACTGTTTGTTTGTTTGTCAGTTTTTACGTAAAATTAAATTTTATTTATTCATACATTATTTTATTTTATTAATGCGTCGTCTGCTGGGCAATTTGCAAATCAAGCGTATCATAGCACAAAGCGAATTTATACGCATATTCAGGACTTTTAGCCCCAGACAAAAGGCTTATGAGTTATTAGAGCCTTTTGTAAGACATGCTAAGAGTCTTGTACAAGCATTGTTTAAATATTTGTACAAATAATATTGATTGCTTCAGACAGTGACAGAGAGAGCGAGAGAGAGAGAGTGGAAGAGCGGGGGAGTGGGGGAGCACGCGTGAGCTTTTAAACTAATTGGGTCAGTTCGGGCTGACTCACGCTGGCAGGACAATCACATCCTTCCGTTTGCCTTGGCTCAAAGCAAACAACAAATGTCTTCGATATGGCAAAAAGCGCAACTTCATGCGTATTTGTTTGGTTCTTAGCATTGTCCTTCAAAGGCGAACGCTTGGCTTTGAGCAGCACCAACAATGACACTGCACTTTCCTGTCGCAGACAACAGGGCAACACACACACACACACACATACACATGCACAGAGAGTGTGTCCTGATTCAATATTGATAACTCAAAAAGGACACTTTAATGAACTATGCTGCACTGTTATTGAAATGCCAGATATTAAAAAGCGCACGTGATCTTTTGCCAGAAGTACAGAAGCACATGAGCTCGTCTCAATCGATATATATTCCCATAAATACTATGTCTGCGCTGCAATAAACATATAGGAGAGCTCAGCTAGCGGCAGTAACCGACTAGGACATACCCTAAGCATAGCTACAGGCTGCAGTTGCAAGCATTCTGGATATTTTCCACACATACACACACAAAGGAGGCACACAGACAATGTGCTCTTTCTGTCCTTTGCCCCTAAAGTTATATATTTATTAAATAATTACAGAGCTATAACTTAATGTTAAGTGAATATCAGCATTGGCTGCCAGGGCCTTCAGCTAGAAAATAAAAGGAAGAAGCATTAACACTTCATCACTTTTAAACATTGTATTGTTTAGGTATGGGGATGTTGGTTACCCCAAAAGTTAAATATTTTTAATCGTTTTGTGTCCGAGGATAATCTACATACTAATATTAATGTATCTAGTTCTTACAATCATCGAATAATGCTTAAAAAAAATAAATGGAAGGAGATATCGACAAAAAATTATTATTTCCTTCTGCGTATGATATAGGGCATATATATCTATTAAACTTTCAGTCTCAAGCTCTTGTCAAATCCGAGCTCAACGTGTTACACAGTCGGGCAGATAAACCGACTTGTTTTGACCGCCTCATCTCAACATTCTAGTCAAAAACAAAATACACTACATAAGTTGGCAGATACCTTCTTCTGCTTCTCTTAAATACATTTGCTCAAAAACAATTTTACCTCTTGACCGATTGTCAAATGAGTTTTGAGTCTTAAATGAGTTGCGTTCTGGTCTAAACCTAAAGTCGCATTGCTTTGGGAAAGATTGTGAAAGAGTTTCAATTACGGTTTTCGGGCTGGCATTGTATTGCTGTTGGATTGACTCTAAGCTGAAAGTGATTTGCCGTAACGATTGTGGCTCTCAATTTACTCGTAAAATCGTTGACAGCCGACCAAGAAGAAAAACAAAAGGAAAACTATATGGCCAGAAGGGGGAAAAAACTGTAGCATAAATCCAGGCGCTGCGGCGCACGCTTAAACTGATTTTATGCACGCAGCAAAGCAGGGCAGAGCCAGGGCTAGGCAGGACAACAATAGTTCGTAAAGAAGGGGCAAATTGTCTATTTAGAAAAAAAGAAAAGGGATACAAGGTCAGCGCACGTCCTGCGGGCAGACAGGACACAGGACGCAGGGACAAACAAACAGCTTCGACTTAACGACCCTCAACATTTTATAGTCTATAGACAAACTCTGAATAATTTATGCGCCATAAAAACGAAATCGAATTGCCGGGCGCCTTTTCTCTAAAGAAGTCATCAGGAGGCAATTTATTGCGAGCTGACCGCTCCTAGAGGGAGGAGGGGGGAGGGAGGGGGGACATACATATGTGCACAGGTAAAAGCAGGTAAACAAAATGCGCAGCAGCTCATTTTATGCAAATTAGTTTTAAATGACAACAACGAGCAAGGTAAAAGTTGTTACATAAATTTTGTCACTGTTGAAATGGAAATTAAATTAAATTAGGTTGAAAACTGGTGCGCGATAAATTTCATTATTGGTCGCATGACCCAAAAAATATTTGTGTTTATTGCCGCCAAAATGTATGCAAAATAGCTTAAAATGATACGCGACCAACCCAAAAAAAAAAAAAATTGCATTGAAAATATTTACACTGCAATTTCGTAATCAAATTAGGACGGCAAGTGTTAACAAAGCTCTCTTTGATTATTATATTTAGCAAAAGTGCCGCCCTTTGCGGCGAGAACAAGCAAAATAAATGTATATGCGACTGATTGAAATGGAATTTAATTGAAAGATAGTTTTCCGATACGCAAGCCGCATCAAATTGCAAAAATCTCGCGGCGCATTACGTGATCTCGTTTCGCAATGCGTTTTCCAACATTGTCTTGTTGCGGGTCTGGGCGTGGTCTTGACTTCACATGTTCGCCGTCGCAGTCGCAGTCGCAGCCAAAGGTGACGTGACTCGAGTTGAACGTGCGCCCCATTAGTGACATCTAGCGAGTATTTTTGGCGGTGCAGGAGGGCAAGTGCCAGGGGGCAGGGGGGCAGGGCACAACGTAAACATGATCATCATGCATGCCGGAGCGCGCGCGCGCTTTTCACGTTGCCGCACGAAAGTGGAAAATCGGGTTAACAGTGCCAAAAACTCAGACAATGGCAGCAGCAGCAGCAGCTCCGTCGATAAATCAGCAACAAAACATGCCCCCCCACTAAACCCACCTTCATCCCTTGGCTGGCTGCGTGGCATGCCACAGAACGCAGCGCGCAGGTCGTTTCGCCGGAATAGATTTTAAATTTATAAATTATGAGCATTTGTTGCGGCAAATTGAAATGTTACGCTCGCAGCGTGCTGATAGTTCGCCATTCAGCTTTAAAATAATATCATAGCTGGGTTTAAGTCTGTGCAACTGACAGCAAGTTTTTTAATACCCTGTAAAAAGGGTAAGAAGGAAGCATCTCCGACCCCATAAATATATATATTTGATCAGCATCTACAGTCGATTCGATCTAACCATGTCCGTCCGTCAGTCTGTCCGTATGTATGAACGCAAGGATCTCAGAACCTATAAGAGCTAGAGACTTTAATTTTAGCTGTAGGTCCTCCTAGTGCCTGTGGAGATCGAGTTTGTTTCAGATATTCGATAGCTTGCCCCGTTTCCAAGTAATCGATAAAAATCAATATCGAAATCCTATTTTTTGAGCAATTTTGGTAAATAATTAGAGCTAGAGCCACCAAACTTCTATAATAGTATATACAGATAAGGTATATTTCAAGACAAGAGATGGTTCAGGGTATCCCCTCGTCGTTTACTCCCGACTACTTGTTTAATAATAGTTTAATCAAATCAGCCAGGCACAGCAGGAGGTATATAAAAATTAAAACTAAATAGTCAAACCTCAGCCCTAGTCGTTTACTCCCGACTAGAGCATTCTTACTAGTTTAATAATAGTTCAATCAAATCAACCTAGCACAGCAGGAGGTATATAAAAATTAAAACTTAATACTCAAACCTCAGCCAAGCTCACAGCCTAAAGCCTGGCCTGTAATCTTTTGTCAGGCATATGCAAATACCAGAGAACACGTTTGTTGTCAAGTCTCGGCGCAGGCTGCGCTGCTTTTACATACATTATCCTGTCCGAAAGCCGAACGAAAGTCCCAGCGGCACAAATGAATATGCCATGGACATAGGTAAACGCTTTCTAGGCAATATTTTTCATTTTTATGTTGCCTTCTTTTGTTTGGGGTGGAAAATTCTTGAGATGCCTTCAAGGCAGCGCTGCCTCAGCCTGGCCGGCGCTTAACTTTACTTAAAGTTTGCAACACGGCACGTGTTATGCTCGGGGAGGCGGGCGCCACGCCCCCTCTATTGCGTTGCAGGCAGCAGGTGTCGCACACACACACCAAATATTTCAATAGAGCTGCGAAAGTTTCATTGACTTGACAGGTGTGTGTGTGTGTGTGTTTGTGTTTGTGTAGGTGTTTCACAATAGCTTGGCCCAAGTGTAATTGTTACCGTTTAAATTTCCATTAAAGGCGGCGGCATAGGCAAATAAACCGGGGAGGGCCCGCAGGCCGGCCAGGAAGTCGAAGCCGCTACACAAAATATGTCACAACATTTAAGCTGCGTTTTAGACAACCAACAACAGCAACAACAACAACAATAAAAGCAATGGAAACAATGGCGAGAATACAACAAAAGCGAGCGCTTTGAAAAGGCCGCCCGCTATTAACAAACCATAAAGTAATTTCTTGCTTTCCTGCACGGAAATTAGACATTTTGTCAAGGGAGCACTCATCTTTCTGCGCCGACGTCGACGTCGACGCTGGCAGCGACAGCGACGCCAGCTCCGGGGATAACAGGAACAATAACAAGCGGAGCAGGAGCCGGACACTTGCTGCCAAGTTAAAAGTGAAAATATTATAATGAAGTATGTTGTTAGCTGTTCGAGATTTTCAAATGTATCCATCAGATACGAAGGAGGGGATCGTTCGGTCGAAAAACAACATTTTATAAGTAAACAAGCGGCGGCAAGAAAAGTTTGTCTATTTAAAAAGTTTTGCGCTTCATGCGCAAAAGTTATAAAACATGAAAATATTTCTTAATTATTTTTATAAACAACGGCAGCTACATCTTTGCCACTAAGTTCGGCTCTGGGCCCTGCTCGCTTCTCGCTGCTCGATTCGGCCTTGGGGTGGCCAGCAGCAGCCAGCCCTTGCCACGCCCTTGTCTGGATTTGTAGGCGGCGCGGGTCGATTTGTGTCTTCAAGTTGTTTATCTTACTGATTTTTGAGCATATTTTGCCTGAGGTCAGGATTCTGTTTGATTAACATAAATACGAGACTACAGAAAGAGGGAAATTTCCCAGCTTCAGTTGTTTCTACCCTCAAAATGGGTAAAAAGGGTATATTGGCATTGTGCAAACGTATGTTGCAGGCAACAAGCTAACGACTTGACTTCTATATAATATGCATTTTGCTTATAATTTTTGGTTGATTTCTTCTTCTATTTGCATAATATCGCATACTGAGCAAAGCTCGAGAACTATAGAAGCTAGATGTACCAAACTTGGGATGTAAATGTTATAAGTATTTATATTCTTGCCCTGAAATATTCATAAGGATCAGACTATTAGTTCCGAAGTTCATAGAGAATGAAGCCTACATATTGTGCGGTAAGATGAGAGAAGCATAGCTGTAGCTTACTTTATGTTTCGCTGAGTCAGATATACAGAGAGATATAGATATTATACTTAGATATATATAATTATATATTTTTTAGGATATCTTCTAGCCGAGCACCGACTAGAGCACCTAATTGTTATTTTAGGTTCTTTCTTTTTTATCAGAATATTAAGAAAAATTAATTAGTAGGCAACAGACAAAAATACAAACTCTGAGTTGGATTTTCCTGGAAAAGCTTTGGCACTCACCTGCAAAGAAAAGAGAATGCGAATTAATCTTGAGATATTTTCTTAATTAATGTACCAATATTTGCATGCAAATATTGAAATATGTATTTATTTCGAATGCCACGCCCACAACACACCGTCCACACGGTGTACAGTAATTTTGATTGCCGTTATCTGCATTTTATGATGCTTTTGCCACCGCAGAGGGAAAGCCAAAGCGTCGGCATTTCCAAATGGTTTTTGATATACGACAGTTGTTGGCCACGGCCATAAAATGTGCCAAATGGCGGTTGAATTTGTATTTTGAATTGCAATATTCGAGTTAAACCGAATTGCCGGCACTATGATTTATGTGCGTGCGGAGAAAGCCAAAAAATTTAAACAGCAAATGGAAGCGTTAGCCAAATTAAAGTCGACGTCCAGTTAAACAGGCTGCAGCCAATTGGCAATCCTTGACTGGAACAAGAAAGATTAAGTGTTTTTTGGGTAACTGAAGACTTAATACCCTACGAAGTGTTGGGTGTGGGGTGTGAGCAGCATAGCCTTGTAGAAATATTGCTTGGAAATGATTCTATAGGAAATCTTTATTTCCAACCCTCTAAATAAATCTGTAGATACTTTTATACAACAGATATATCTATATAGTAGGTCTTTTAGTATCTCCATGTAGATACTTATATATCTGAAATGTATCTGTAGATAGTCCAAGATAGATAGTCCAAGTGCATCTGCATATGTGTTTTGTACCCTATAAACGTAACTATAGATCTATCATAAGATACATATATGTTTCAAATACATCCATGTATAATTAAACTCTCCTGTATATGTACAGGTAGTTACATTTACAGTCCAAATGTATCTATATATGTTTTTATGCACCTTTATGCACCTTTAAAGCCCTTATGTATTAGTATTCGACCAAATGGAAAAGCTATAAACGAGCAGACTGATTTGTGCAAAGTTCTGTATTGATTGTTTTAAAATTGAGAGAGTAAGATTTAAAATCAAAATACCCTGTAAAGCTGTAGGAAACACATGTTTTCATTTTGTGTTGTATATTTAAGTAGGGTTTAGTTTGGGCTTTTACACAGCTGAACAATTTACTTGCAAACAAATATATATACAGATGTATATTTTTGTAGAATATGATAAAAAAAAAATGGGATATTTCTGTGGGACGGCTTATTAACCCGCCATCATCTGCGGGCCGTGCGACCCGCCTCCTCAATTACGCCCAACCAATTCCTTTGTTTATATGTATTTCGATTTATTTTTTTCTATCTTTCGCTTGTTGTCTGCGAATGTTTGTGGCCTGCATATTTCGCCTTTTACGGCTAACTATACGACTTTTTGCATTGCCATTTTTCGCACACACACATTTTTTGTTGTTTGCCTCGTAAAGGCATTTTCCGGGGCCTAATGCAGACCTCTTTACCCTCTGTGCGCTTGCTTATTGTTTGTTTGTTTGTGTGTTTGTTTGTTTGTGTGTTTGCATTTGTCCTCCTTTGGCAGCTTTGCACCCGCAACAACAGAAGCAACAACTGGGACAACGTTCGCCAGAGAAACTAATTTCTTGCCGTTTTCTCCCTTTTTGTGTTTCGTGTTTAGCTCGCGGCTGTTAAGTTTTCCTCAATGTTGTTGTTGTTGTTGTTGCAGTTGTTGATGTTGCTGCTGTTTGGGGTTTTTCTGCAGTTTTGCGATGGCACGCATTTTGCTGTTCCTGCGAGTTGTTCGAATACCCTGTACGCATTGAAAGCGATTAGAAAGGGCTATATCGCAATTGTGATAAAGTATGTAGAGCACAGAATCTATACAGATTAAGAATTCGTAGAGCCTTAACCTTGATTTTTAGTTCATTTTTAAATCCCAAAAAAAAGCATACTCAATTTTTAATAGGCTAGGGTTCCAGTCTAAAAGATCTCGCATGCTCTCGCAGCTCAAAGCCTTTTACAGGGTATCACCGAGTCGATCACGATAGTCTAGAGCACAGTTACTTGTGGTTATTATTGTTGCTGGCTTGTTAGCATGCAGTAGCTGAAATGGCATTTCCTGTTGTTGCTCGGTTTTGCCAGGGCAAAGTCCGCCGGGAAAGATATTTAAATTATTATACGGCGTAGACAGAGTGAATTTTGATTGGGGGAAGCTAAGTAAATGTACCCTCAGGGATTTCACGTGTCTGCCCCATGCATAGCCTGGCCTTTGTTTTGTTGCTCACCTGACAGAGGTCGCCAGCTCGAGGGTGAGAGAAAGAAGACATGCCACCTGGTTTGCATTTGGCTGTGGGCCTCGGCCCCCAAAAATTGATGTTGCATCCAATTTTCGAGTGAATTTCTTCTGTTAATTAGTTGGGATCTGTTTATGCTGCGTAATTTATGGCATCTGTTGTTGCCCCAATCGACGCCGTCAACGTCATTAAAGCGTAAAGTTCACAGCGGCATGCAACATGGCCCTGACCGGGCTCTGGGTCGGGGTCGGGGTCTCCAACTGCAACTGGAACTGTGTCCTGGCTATGGCTCTGTGAATCTGTTATGAATGTTCAATATAATTCACATTCAATTGCCACACAAGCAACTTGTGGCTGCGGCCTCGGGGGGGAGCGCCACATGTGCGCTGCATCCCAGGCATAAAACTCTGATGGACAGCGGGACGGGGCTGCGGCAGTCGAGCAACCCCTTGTCAGCGACGCGGCCGTAAACAAAACATTCATCAAAATTTTATACACTCAACATGTGCCCCGCTGCACTCCCTTCCCCCCCACAAGCCCTGACACTCGCACCGCCTCGGGCCGCGTTTATTTGTTTGCGTGTGTATTTCAAATCCCCGTCCGCCCCGCCCCGGGCCTTCGATTTCGAATGTTCTTTGAAAAATCACAACTTAACTTTGCCTATGGCTCCAAAAAAATTATGACGGATCCGTGGATACGGGCGGAATAGCTGGAAAAACTGATGCTGCCAGCCAGATGTGTTGCATTGTTGCAAGCGCAGCGTTTGCCTCGACTATAAATAGAGAACATTTTCCCGAAAAACAGTTTCCGGTCTTCGCTAATGTGTTGTTTATGGCCACGCGAAAGCGGCGATTGCGCTAAATGAGGCCCAACCGAATGTGCATCTGCCACAAACTCAGGTCAAAGATAGCAAACTAACCCAAAGAAACTCAAGTGTCAGTGTGAGGCATAACTGAAAGCTGAAAGCGTAAATTCTGAGAAGAAAGTAAAAATGATTTCAAATGGATTTTAGTTGAAAGTAATTGTAAATTTGTCAGAGGAAAGTGTGGCAAAATTAACCCATATGCCAAGTAAGTTGTGACAAAACTAAAATTCATAGAAAACAACAAAGATTTTTGATAAAATCAAATATTTGTATAAGCGAACAAGAAGGGCTTTAATACTCTCGAAAATAGTTAATGTCGAGTATGCTTAGGATATCAAGAATATAGATACTTTATGGAGTCGGAGATGTCTTCTTCTATGCGTTACACATTTCGAGACAAAACTATAATAAACTCTGCAAGGCTATAACAACTTTTATCATTGAGTGAAAAATTAAACTCAGGCCATGGTCAAATTGAAGCTCTCTAAAGCTTTAATATCCTGATGGATGAGAATAATTTTTCAATAAGCAACACACATGCATATTTCAAGTAGATCAGATTTCTATTTGAGTCGTGTTTTGTATTAAATTCAAATTAAATTTTCTAACTACACATTTTAAGGACGTAAAATTGAGCCAAATCCTTGGTTCGGCTCTGGTAATATTCATATCAGATGTGGTTTGTTTATATTTAAAAAAATATGTAATAAATATACAGCATTTTTTTCAGTATCTGTATAGTCAACAAATGAATTTTAAACATATTTTGGAATTGTTTTAAACAATTAACCAAATGTTTTCCAACTTTTAACTGCTTTGCTTATATTTTAAAAAATATGTAACATTTTTTTTAAATTTTTGTACAGTCCGTAAGTGAATTTAAAACATATTTTGAATTTGTTTTATACAAACCCCCAAATACTTTCTTTTTTTTATATTGTTTTTGTATCTTTAAGCTGAACCCTTGTTTGGTCGACAACAGACGCCCGCAGGGTTAAAAAAATGTAACTTGAAATTTGCTTTGTGCCTTGCACATTTTTTGTTAACAACACTTTTGGCCTGCAGCTAATGTTCGGCCAAGACAAAAGAAAATTATTGGCCCGGCTCACGGATTTTTAGTAGCTGGCATCTTAATTGAAATATACGTATTTATTTGCAGCCAAGCTGCAAGCATAAGTTGGCGAAGTTTTGTCGTAATTGCAACAACTCGAATGGCAAAGTTCATAAAAAAAACTGAGTAATTTTTGCATTTGCCGTCTGCGGCTGTTGATTGTTTCCCGGCGTCTGTCCCATTCCTCTTCCCATTCCCACTCCCATTCCTATTGTTCCAACGGCGTCCAAGTTCGCGCGGGAATGTCGATGAGCGAGTAAATTCTGAAGAAACTTTTCATCATCAACAGTGACAGGATCTGGCTCTGCCCTCGGCTGGAGGCAGGTGATGCTGCTGCATACACAATGAAAGTATTTATTAAAACAAACTTCGCTCTGTCTCCGTCGTAACTCTCGTTTTCTCTTTCCCTCTCTCTCTCCCTTACTTTCTCACTCTCTCAGTTAGATTGCTTGACTGCGTCTGCAATTGCATTGCACTATGGCATAGTTTGGCCATTGCAATGTTAAAATGTTACCATAACATAACACATTTAACATAAAGCTGTTAGGCACCGCAGTGGAGACCGAGTAAGTTTTTGTACTAAACTTCTCAAAACTAAGTTCCGAAATAGTTTGTGTTTTATAACCCGCTGATTTTGAACCGGCGACCTGCGCTTTAGCTAGTTTGACGCTTGGAAAGCCAGGCCACGACGAGGATCAAAATTATGCGGCTGCGTTAGTTTATGATTTTATAATTTTACAACCTTTGACTATAATTTTGCCCCCATTTGGAAATTAAACACTTAAAGGAAAGCTTCGGGGCGCTTACAACTTGAGCTGCGCATTGATCACCTGTCTGTCAATCAGTCCCGATTGAAAAATATTCAAAAGTTATTGGGAGCTCCCATTTTTTATCTCTAAAACTTGGCCAACTTGCCCATGGTGGATTTTGGTTGGCAAAGTTTGGCGCAGTTTGAAGCGGTTTGTGATGCCTGCTGCTGATGCGGCTGCCGCCCAGGCGCATAAATGTCACTTAGGCGCCGCTTGAAGCACGCCATGCGGCAAGACGCAAGCGCCATTGTTCGCAAAAGGCGGCCACATTGCACCCGCTCGGCAAATTGCGAAAGTGACAATTTCGACAGCCTCACGCAGATAGTCTTCCCGTCTTTCCCCCTCTCTCTCTCCCCATCTCTCAGCGTCTGGGCAAAGTGTAAGTGCAAATTCAGTTTGGTTTAATTTCGACAGTCTGTGGTCGTCGTTGCAGGCATTGACCAAACGCTGTCCTCTGCCCCATCCTGACGTCGACGTCGACGGCGACGTCAGCTGCGATCTTTATTAAGTTTTCGCTTACTTTTCGCCGAGTGCGACAAAAAGTTTTGCCTGCCCAAGTTTTGCGTTCAAACAATTTTCCCTTGTTTTTCTACATTTCGGCTTTTGTTTTCTGGTAAAGATTTCACTTGCTGTTTTGGCAACACTTCTTCACACCAGACACACCCGCACACACCCGCACACTCGCACACAGTTAGACACTGCGACAGACAGTCGGAATCTGTGGGAACTTTCGTTTTACCAAGAGTCCTCAGCAGAATTTGTTGTCTATAGATTTTTTTTCTACAAATATTTCTGTGCCACCGCGCACACTGAACTGAAAGCTATTTGCCTAAAGTTTTGCCAAAAGCCGTAAAGATTTTAAGTTCAAGATTAAAAATACCATAGATGCTCCCCTAAGCAAGCTAAGGATTATGTTTGCTTAAACCATTTGCCGAATTTATTTTATATTATCGCCTTGTACCCTGACATGAACCGAAACGTAAGACAGGTTAGTTAAAAAAGAACCTAAACTTGCACCAGAGGCTATCCCAAAAAAGTTTGTTCCAAGAGTTTCAAAGAGAAGACTTTGGTTCAAGTGAAAAACCACCTTCGCTTACCAAAACTTACAGCGAGTCACTGGTTCAAACCATGAGACGAGCCACCGAAAAGTTCTGTTTAGTTCGCAAGCTTGATATTTATACATTTTAATATATATAAGTCTGATTTTTACAGTCTTTAAGGTTAGAAACGTTGGTAATGCACTTCAGGGATAAATTTTGTATCAAAAAACGACTTCCACATGTGCTTAAAATATGGGAAAAGTTATATCTGGAGACTAAGCTAATCTGGAGAGCTTGCTTGAGGCATATCAAATATCTATGTTTTTGTTAGTTTTCGTATGTCTGGCTTCACTGTACCATATTTGTATATCTCCAGCTGTTGTTGTTGTTGTTGTTGTTGTGGATACCGGTAACTGGGTTTATTTGTTCTCTGCAGCAAATATGCTCGATTGCATTTGAGTTATTGTTCGTGGCGCAGTTGACAGGCTCCTTCCAGGGTAGAGCCCGGATGCTGGACGCTCGCTGGCGTCTCCATGGCTCCCTTCCCCCTCTCTCTTTCTCTCTGACCCCCCTCTCTAGCCATGTCTTAGACTTGTCTCCCTTTGGCTGGCTGTGCATATTCAATATTTTGGTATTTATCTTGTCAGACAATAAAATAAAGCAAAGTACGCACATTGCACAAAGCTATTGGACATGGAGACCACACACACACACACACACACAGCTCGATTCTGATGCAGTCTAGAAATAGGTCACTGGTGCCAGAGTTCTTGTCGGTGTCGGTGTCGGGTGCTGGGTTCCCTGCATACCAATGCAAGCCACCGGAATTTGCATGTTTGAATTTTCCTTAAGCGCCCATAAGCCGCCGGCCATTGCCATTGCTTACACTCGGACAAAAAACTCCTGGTCTAAGTTCATTCAAATCCATATTTGTTTGCTTTGTTCTTAGCATGTAAAGAATACTTATGCAGGTATCAAGGTATCAAAGTGGTTCTCCCGATTGACTGACCACCTGCCTGATTGGTGATCATTGAAAGGCCCAAATTAGAGCTGGGTGATGAAATTTTAACAGGGAGTTAATTTGGGTCCTTTAAGTATATAAGTGAGCCTTCAACGCAAGCGCTTCAATATTATTTTTCAATTTGAGCTGGGCTTTTTTCTGAGTGTATGGAGTTGGCGGCCTCTAAGCAGGCGTATGCTGCAGCTATCTTTGCCTCTGCCTGGCAACCAGGCAGGCGTAGCCCAAATCTCAATTCGCAGTTGTGCTCTCTCAGCTGATCTATATTTTATAAGACAAGTGTGTATATATTTTGTATGAAAGATGAGCATGCAGGAGGAATGCAAGCTAATCGTGGGCCAGCTGATGCCGCAGCTGATGAAACTATTGCTGGAAACCGACGAGGAGGATGACAACTACGTCTACTGCCTGGAGTACGCAGTGGCCCGGCTGGAGAGCTACGCGAAGCCCTTGAACAGCGCCGAGCGTGTCTGGAACAATTTGGCCGACTTTGTGGATCGGTATCTGTGCGAGCAGCTGCCCATGCTGGCCGACACCATCAAGACGCTGGCCAATGTGATAATCGATGACAAGAGCATCACAGAAGACCTAAAAGTGGCGCTGCTCGACTTTCTGCTATCGGTTAACTTTAAGGCTTTCCGCTCGGCTCGCATTCATTATGAGCACTGCATGACCCGCCGCAGGGAAATACTCGACGCGTTGGCGGCGGCCCAGACCCAGGCCAGCCCGGATACACCGCGCGAATTCAATTTGGCCACATTTAGGCAAACGCTGGACAGCAAACTGTCGAGCTGTCGCGATGCGGCGCCCAAGCCAGAGCAGGCCGAGGCCGCCACCTCGAGAACGCTCAGTGCCCAAACATTGCAGACGCGCCGCATGAACGAGCTGGTGCCGACCAAAAACTATACCAGCATGGTAACCCGTGCCAATGCTGCCTACGCCCAGCAGCCGGCGGAGCCGCGACCCGGACCGGTGGACTGCAATACGTTGGCCCGTTGCAGCGAGGTGGGCGCAAAATGTCGCTTTGCCGTGGCCTACGGCAGCTATTTGCGGCGCAGGTTCAACAATGTGGACGAGAACTTGCAGCTGTTCGGCGAGGAGGGTTTTGTGATGCGCGAAATACTGGGCATGTTTTTCCTGCCCGGCGACTGTCACAACTTTAAGGTGGTCAATCATTTGCTGCAGCTGCGGCCGAATCAAATTGGCGACACGGCCAGCGCGCAGCTGGTTCTGGAGAAGTTCGTCAAGCCCATGCAGTACATGCAAATGCTGCACCTGTACATCAACAGCTGCGAGACGCCCTACACGAACGGTGAGCGTCTTTTGATATTGAACAGCCTGACGGGAGCACTGCGTCGGCTGGTCAAGCCCGTGGTGGAATCGCTGACGCAATTCGCACGCAGCCTGGACACGGACGAGGGCAAGCAGCTGGGCTTGCGCGACTTTCGACGTGCCACCAAGTGCAGCTTTATGCGCTTGGAGCTGCTGTGGAGCCTGGCCGCGGCCACCTACATCTCCTATCCGGAGGAGTTTGGCCAGGAGCCGCACTCGCGCAGCCAGCACATATTCTGCAGCCTGGTCGAGCTGGCCGCCCAAACGTCCACGGCCGAGGAGCAGGAACGGCGCGCATACTCTGCGGCCCTGCTGCTGCACGTGCTGCACGTGCTCTGTCGCTTCCTAGACAACTGGTGGCAGCTGGGCGAATTCAACGACTGGCACGAGGAGTTTCCGGTGCAGCGACTGGAGCACGATGGACGCACGGAATATGTGATGCGCAGCTTCGACAACGGGCAGCCCTATGCGAAGATCTGTCCCGTCTATCAGCTGATCGAGCGGCATATTGCAACCGCGGGCGGAGCACTCGCTTCGCTGTACGATTCGAAGCGTTTGCCGGACTTTGTGAGCGCGCACGAAAATCTGCTGGGGCAGAGTCTGCACCACGCGCTGGTCAAGTCCGTGCACGGACAGTTGCAGTACTACCAGAAACTGTCGGCGAGCAGCTGCAGCGATGCGGTGCCCGACATATTCTGGCAGCTTAATTCGACGGAGGACGAGCAGCTGCGCTGCCTCTACTATGTGTACTACCAGGAGACGCATCTGGATGAGACGCAGCCGGGTTGCTGCAGCATCGATGAGCTGCTGAGCAGCTGCCAGAGCTGCGTCGTTTACGCACCGCTGGACGAGCTCATCTGCCAGACGCTGGAACGGCATTTAGAGCGGCGGGCCACGCTGCTCAACAGCTATCTGGGCCATCTGATCAGGGATCAGCTGCAGCTGGTCCAGCTGCTGCAGCAGCTGCGCGCGGTCTATCTGCTGCTCCACTTCGAGCCGTACGCACAGCAATATGAGCTGGCCGTTGGCAGCCTGGAGCGCGGCCTTAGCGCCGAGGCAGCCGAGCAGCTGCAGTGCATCCTTAACGTGCAGAATCTACGGCCGAACTATCCGTTTTATGTGCAGGTGCCCGGCGCCAAGGTGGAGCAGCTAACGCTGCACTACAACTACGACATGGCGCTGACCAGCATCATCACGGAGCCGCAGCTGAGGTGCTACAATGCCGCCTTCCGGCTACGACTGCAGCTGCATGTCGCTGTGCACCGTCTGCAGCAGCTGCCCCCGTTGCCGGACGACGATCAGAAGGTCAGCGAATCTCTGGAGCAGCTGCAGCAATCGGTGCTGCAGGCGCTGCACCAGCAATTCCGGTTGCCGCAGCTGCAGCGGGCCGCCGAGCTCTGCGACGAGCGGCTTCAGCGGCGCGAGAGGCTCTCCTATATGCAGGCGACGCACGAGGCCTTTGTGCAGACCATGTCGGCCAGCGTGCAGCTAGGCGAAGCCAGCTCCGCCGGAGAGGAGATGTGCGAGCTTCTGGCCATGGCACGCATTGTTGTCTGCCTTTGGCGACGCGTCGCCCACACGCTGGTCCACAATGTGATAAAGGGGGACCTGGGCAAATTTGAGTCCTATTATCAGAGACGCAATGTGGGCTATTTGGGCAGTGTTAACAAATTCTCGGAGGCAATGCGTCATCTAACTTTGTTGCCGCACTTCAACTAAACACAACACAATCAAGCTCAAAAGCAAGCTCTAAAATCGTTTTAAATTTTGTTTCTCAGTCGAAATAGCTGTAAGTTTTTATCAATTTTCAGTGTGCGTCGCTCTGTGACAAAAACCGCAAATTAAATCGTTTTTGGTGCCGCGGCACAATTTATTTGTTGCCGCAAACGACACGCCCACACACGCACAGCAGCCGCCCCCGATTTCGAACTGGAAACTATATAAAAATAAAATCGCACGCTGTCCACGCAAAAATTAGAGCTGGCAGCGTGCAAAGCTCTGCATATACCAAATCACATGCAGCAACCAAAATTATTCAACGGATTTTGCGGCCGCAGCGGTTACTGAAAATACACACCCGCACACACACACATACACACAGACACACCCGCACACACGCTTTCAATCTGGCCGGCATCGCTCACACTTTTGGCCATAAATTGCCAAGCGCCTTGTTGGCCAATAAATACAATAAAAAAAGAATTTCATTGAATGGCGCCAAGTGCCATAAATTGCCAACTCACTAGGCTAGGCCCGGGGATTGTTTTGGGTTTTGGACTATAATTAAAGTTGTAATTAAAAATTTGTAATTTGTGTACAATATAAAAGACTCGCACACATTTATATTTTAGCTGTGTGCGTATGTGTGCGTGTCTGGCTGTGATTCGTAGTCGGGCATTTTGAACTTATGACAAGTTTAACGTCTCGTAGATGGCCTGCTTTATACCCTGTACTCTGTGAGAAACAGAAGTATGCTTCTCAGAGCCCATAAGGTATACAAATTCTTGATCAGCCTCAATTTAAGATTCGACTAAGCCATATTCATCTGTTTGCCTGTCCGTCTATATTTGTGAAGGCGTCGATCTCTAGAACTACAAGAACTAGGGACTTGAAAATTAAATGCAGCTGCTTCCATTTCCCAAGCAATCGATAGCTTGTCTCGTTTACATAAAACCGATCCAAAATTGATGAAAAATCGGTCACAAAATCCTGTTTCTTTCAGCGTCTCTCGAGAATTCTAAGAGCTGGATACAAGTTTTGTATTTCTGCTCTTCTATAGTATAAACAGATCCAGAATATTTCATGTAAGCCTAGAAGGAGCTGAACTTCCAGATAACCTCATTGCAGGGTATTTCCTAGTCGAGCACCCCCCACTAGCACACACGTGCTGTTTTATGCGTCTGCCTGGCAGACAGACAAACAGCGACAAGGTCGTAAAAACCGCCGGAGTGTATTGTGTTGGGGGGGTGTAACTTGGGTCTCCGTCAGGTTTATGTGTCGGAACTAGACGTCGTTTTATGCGTATGCATTTTTCTCATTAACTCGCGACCATCCAGCAAATAGATAAGCGTCCCGTAGCGCTCGTTAAATATCAGGAATAAAGCTGTCTTTTCAAGTGCCAACAAACTGGGCTGAAGCTTTAAAGCCAACAACTGAGATTGCAGCAAATTTTTATGTGCATTTCTGGAATCTCTTTTAAGCAGGATTCAGCTTTGATTTCAGGACTTGGCATATCTCAATTTGCTTAGATTAAGTACGAAACACCTATTTCCAGAAAATGCAGACTTACAATAAACGTGAAGCTCTCTCTAATGTTGCCAGATTTAGATGCCAAGTATATAAAGAGGGAAAAACAGGTACGAAAAGCGAATCCTCCTAAAAATCGGTTGAGTTTTGGCCGTGTTATGGTGATGGGAAATTTTGACCCATGTCTATATACGAATCCTAGGGGTAAGATTTTGACATGAATTTCAATCAAATATATGTGTTCAGATTTAAATGCCAGATTATTTAAGAGGGAAAACCATGAACAAAGCGCCAAGCCTCATGAAAATCGGTTGAGTTTTGGCCGAGTTATGGAGGTGGGAAATTTCGACCCATGTCTATATACGAATCCTAGGGGTAAGATTTTGACATGAATTTCGACCCAAAAATATGTGTTCAGATTTAAATGCCAGATTATTTTAGAGGAAAAACCATGAACAAAAAGCCAAGCCTTATGCAAATCGGTTGATTTTTGGCCGAGTTATGGGGGTGGGAAATTTCGACCCATGTCTATATACGAATCCTAGGGGTAAGATTTTGACATGAATTTCGACCCAAAAATATGTGTTAAGATTTAAATGCACGATTATTTTAGAGGGAAAACCATGAACAAAAAGCCAAGCCTCATGAAAATCGGTTGATTTTTGGCCGAGTTATGGAGGTGGGAAATTTCGACCCATGTCTATATACGAATCCTAGGGGTAAGATTTTGACATGAATTTCGACCCAAAAATATGTGTTAAGATTTAAATGCACGATTATTTTAGAGGGAAAACCATGAACAAAAAGCCAAGCCTCATGAAAATCGGTTGATTTTTGGCCGAGTTATGGAGGTGGGAAATTTCGACCCATGTCTATATACGAATACTAGGGGTAAGATTTTGACATGAATTTCGACCCAAAAATATGTGTTAAGATTTAAATGCACGATTATTTTAGAGGGAAAACCATGAACAAAATGCCAAGCCTCATGAAAATCGGTTGATTTTTGGCCGAGTTATGGAGGTGGGAAATTTCGACCCATGTCTATATACGAATCCTACGGGTAAGATTTTGACATGAATTTCGACCCAAAAATATGTGTTCAGATTTAAATGCACGATTATTTTAGAGGGAAAACCATGAACAAAAAGCCAAGTCTCATGAAAATCGGTTGATTTTTGGCCGAGTTATGGAGGTGGGAAATTTCGACCCATGTCTATATACGAATCCTAGGGGTAAGATTTTGACATGAATTTCGACCCAAAAATATGTGTTTAGATTTAAATGCACGATTATTTTAGAGGGAAAACCATGAACAAAAAGCCAAGCCTCATGAAAATCGGTTGATTTTTGGCCGAGTTATGGAGATGGGAAATTTTGACCCATGTCTATATACGAATCCTAGGGGTAAGATTTTGACATGAATTTCGACCCAAAAATATGTGTTTAGATTTAAATGCACGATTATTTTAGAGGGAAAACCATGAACAAAAAGCCAAGCCTCATGAAAATCGGTTGATTTTTGGCCGAGTTATGGAGGTGGGAAATTTCGACCCATGTCTATATACGAATCCTAGGGGTAAGATTTTGACATGAATTTCGACCCAAAAATATGTGTTAAGATTTAAATGCACGATTATTTTAGAGGGAAAACCATGAACAAAAAGCCAAGCCTCATGAAAATCGGTTGAGTTTTGGCCGAGTTATGGAGGTGGGAAATTTCGACCCATGTCTATATACGAATCCTAGGGGTAGGATTTTGACATGAATTTCGACCCAAAAAGAACTGTTAAGATTTAAATGCACGATTATTTTAGAGGGAAAACCATGAACAAAATGCCAAGCCTCATGAAAATCGGTTGATTTTTGGCCGAGTTATGGAGGTGGGAAATTTCGACCCATGTCTATATACGAATCCTAGGGGTAAGATTTTGACATGAATTTCGACCCAAAAATATGTGTTCAGATTTGAATGCCAGACTATTTAAGAGAGAAAACCATGAACAAAAAGCCAAGCCTCATGAAAATCGGTTGATTTTTGGCCGAGTTATGGAGGTGGGAAATTTCGACCCATGTCTATATACGAATCCTAGGGGTAGGATTTTGACATGAATTTCGACCCAAAAATATGTGTTCAGATTTAAATGCACGATTATTTTAGAGGGAAAACCATGAACAAAAGCCAAGCCTCATGAAAATCGGTTGATTTTTGGCCGAGTTATGGAGGTGGGAAATTTCGACCCATGTCTATATACGAATCCTAGGGGTAAGATTTTGACATGAATTTCGACCCAAAAATATGTGTTCAGATTTAAATGCACGATTATTTTAGAGGGAAAACCATGAACAAAAAGCCAAGCCTCATGAAAATCGGTTGATTTTTGGCCGAGTTATGGAGGTGGGAAATTTCGACCCATGTCTATATACGAATCCTAGGGGTAGGATTTTGACATGAATTTCGACCCAAAAATATGTGTTCAGATTTAAATGCACGATTATTTTAGAGGGAAAACCATGAACAAAAAGCCAAGCCTCATGAAAATCGGTTGATTTTTGGCCGAGTTATGGAGGTGGGAAATTTCGACCCATGTCTATATACGAATCCTAGGGGTAGGATTTTGACATGAATTTCGACCCAAAAATATGTGTTCAGATTTAAATGCACGATTATTTTAGAGGGAAAACCATGAACAAAAAGCCAAGCCTTATGCAAATCGATTGATTTTTGACCGAGTTATGGAGGTGGGAAATTTCGACCCATGAATAGACATCCTAGGGGTAAGATTTTGACATGCATTTCGACCCAAAAATATGTGTTAAGATTTAAATGCACGATTATTTAAGACGGAAAACCATGAACAAAAAGCCAAGCCTCATGAAAATCGGTTGATTTTTGGCCGAGTTATGGAGGTGGGAAATTTCGACCCATGTCTATATACGAATCCTACGGGTAGGATTTTGACATGAATTTCGACCCAAAAATATGTGTTCAGATTTAAATGCACGATTATTTTAGAGGGAAAACCATGAACAAAAAGCCAAGTCTCATGAAAATCGGTTGATTTTTGGCCGAGTTATGGAGGTGGGAAATTTCGACCCATGTCTATATACGAATCCTAGGGGTAAGATTTTGACATGAATTTCGACCCAAAAATATGTGTTCAGATTTAAATGCACGACTATTTTAGACGGAAAACCATGAACAAAAAGCCAAGCCTCATGAAAATCGGTTGAGTTTTGGCCGAGTTATGGAGGTGGGAAATTTCGACCCATGTCTGTATACGAATCCTAGGGGTAAGATTTTGACATGTATTTCGACCCAAAAATATCTGTTAAGATTTAAATGCACGATTATTTAAGACGGGCGAAATTTCGCAACTCGCTTAAAGACTCATTCATTAAATTCTCACGTAGAGCTTCTAAAATAAGTTCGAAGCAAATCGGGAAAAAAACATATAAAACAATTTAAACCTCTTATCGGACTCTTTAACACCTTTTAAATATTATTTTTAATGCATAATAGAACTATTTATCGAGGAATTTAACACTGTTTTTTTTTTGAATGTTTGTTTTTTTTTATGCCATAATCGAAATATTTCAACCATATTAAACAAATCTTTTTCATCTGATCTGTAACCCAAATTCGTTGCCTTTTTTTATTGTGGCCATTTTAACTTATTTGAATAAATAATCTATTTGATATCCCATCCTATAAAAAAAATGCCGTCCGATGCGTAAAAATATTTGCATTTACTTTGTGCCCACATTTCAACCGCTGCAACCACATTTGCAAACATTTTAAATACCTTTTTGCGTTTTTGCCATTAGTTTTCATTTGATTGTAGTCCCATTTTTTGTTCGCAACATTTTTTCGTGCGTGTTTTGTGTGGAGAACTTAGCAGAGATTTCGTTTGTCTAGATTTATTTGATTTCATTTGGCGAGAACTTTTCCAATTTTGCAGCCGCTTCATCTCCAGCTCTATATCCAAAAATTTCAATTTAGTTTATTTCCCCATTTTTATACCCTGAACCCATCGAAAATGGGTAAAAGGGGTATAGTGTTTTCGTGCAAATGTATGTAACGCGCAGAAGGAAGCATCTCCGACTCCATAAAGTATATACATATATTCTTGATCAGCATCAATAGCCAAGTCGATCTAGCCATGTCCGTCTGTCCGTCTGTTCGTATGTAGGAACGCAAGGATCTCAGAACCTATAAGAGCTAGAGACTTAAAAATTTAGATGTAGGTCCTCCGATATTCGATAACTTGCCCCGTTTCCTAGTAATCGATAAAAATCGATATCGAAATCCTGTTTTTGAGCAATTTAGGTATATAATAAGAGCTAGAGCCATCAAACTTGACATGTAGCTTCTAGAATAGCATATACAGATGAGGCATCTTTCAAGGAAGAAGATGGTTCAGGGTATCCCCTAGTCGTGCACTCCCGCCTTGAGCATTCTTACTTGTTCTGTTTGTAGTTTTCGGCTATGTCTCTGTGCGGCGGCATTTTATTAAATAATAAAAATTCTAATTAAATTTTTTTATTGCTTGGTCTGTGCGAAAAAAAACTTGCGGTTGCATTGATTCAACCTGCGTGTGGGCGTGGCGCGAATGATAAATGCCCGTTTTCCGCCGCTTGATTTAATGATTTTCTCAGAGCGCACGCAAAAGTAAATAGCCAATGTTTACTTTAAACATGCTGCTCGGGCACCTCCGCGCGCGTGGCTCGTGCTGCATTTCAATAAAACAATCAGCTGTCAAAAAAATATAAACAGAAGAGGACGGGACGGGACGGGACGGGACGGGACGAGCGGGAGTTTGAGCTCGGTTTGGCTGCGGGGCCACCCAAAGTTGATTTGCATGTCATTAACAAGGCAGCCGTCGAATGGGAATCGAGCCGCAACGAACTGCAGGCAACTAAAAATAAATTCCCAGCCCGGACGCGCCTCGCGCCTCGCCGTGGTGGTTTTTCCTGCGGTTCGTTCGTTCGGTAAACAAGCTGCCACTAAAAATATCACATGTCCTACGGCAAATGCAATCGCTGCACAACTAATTAGTCCCCGAGAGCATGATAGCATTTGGATCCATTCTCAATATTCAATTCATCAAAAAAAAAAAAAAAAAAGATTGTGTGTGGGAAGCGCTGTAAATATTTCGGGCCACGCCTCATAAAGGGGGGGAAGGGGCAAGAAAAATGTTTCTGCTGGTTGCATTTTAATTTGGTTTGTTTTGATTTTCCCATGAAATCGTAGCTGGGCTTAATTGTGTATGGCATTGTCATTGGTTTGTTTTTGTGTGGAAAAACAATGCACACAAATTATAAACAAAAATATCTATTCAAAATGAAAATTAATAACAAAAACAGTATTTATGACTTAAATTTGTATGCTTATTAATTTAAGGCGACAAATAATGTGAAGAAAATCTCATTAATCTACAAATTTGGTTTGGTTTAGGGGAAGTGTGGGGAGACTGAAGTCTAGAAAGCGTCTTGGCTGAGAAAGTTAACTATTCAAAATTTAAAAGAGTGTAGTGTTGGTTAAGGAAAGGTATCCTTAAAGTAAAATATTCTAAGATCCAGAATGTATACACAACTGTGGATACTCTAAAATTTCCCCAATGTGAAATGTAGAGTCTCCAGCTCTTTAAAGTTCAGAGATATGCTCAAAGTTAAGTCGATTTCGAGAGGAAATAAATGCAAGGAATTCTTGAAGCTATATTCAAAATACAATGCCTGGGTTTTAAAAGTCCAGTAGGGTCATGGAAGCTATTTGGAATATTTCTTGGAAAATATGGAATTAAAACCTGCCCAAGAGCTAGCTTTGAATTTCTCAATAAGCCGAACTACCAGATTGTATCTATGAAAAATCAAAGCTCCTGGTTTTCGCAAATGTAAAGAAAGCGGCAACTGCTGAAAGTCGGCCCCTCCTGGAGGGGCGAGTCGTTCCAAGAGCAAGTGTAACCAAGGATTACTCGTACTCGGATACGTATTTGGGGTATGCAGATGCATCCGTGTATCTGCAGTAGATGTTGATGCTGGCTGCAGCAGCAGCAGCAGCAGTTGGCGGCAGCTGCAACTCAACTGCAAGTTGTTGCGGTTGCACCCGGGCTCAAATCCCAACAAAATTATTAATATGACTTTAGGTGCCGAGTTCAGGCGCGGCTCCTCCCACTGTTGCTGTTGCTGCTGCTGCTGCCAGGGTTGCCAAGTTAACCGACAATGCAGCCGACAGACCTCAATGTATGTCTGCTGGATGCATCCCCCCCCCCCCCTCTCTCTCTCTCCCAACTTATGCCTGTGCCAGCTTCTGGCCAAATGATGTCTAAGCTCTGAATGCAGCCCCGCCCCCTTGCTCCTTGGCTCTTTTAAATAACTGTGTGTGTGAGTGTATGTGATTGTGGGTGTGTGTGTGTGTGAGTGTGGGTATGTGTTGCTCGACGAAAAATTATCTTAGCAGGCTGCCATTGCCATGTGCATTTGCTGCCTGTTGTCGGCTTTCTGCTAGATACATACACTCAGAGAAAAAAGAAGCTGTTCCTAATTACAGAACGGAGCTATAAAAAGAAGATATAGTACATAGATACTTGATATATATTATATATTCCAGAAACCACATATCAAGTCTGGTGACGCTAAAACTTGCGAGATTTGCTCGAAAAACACGATTTTTTATCGATTGCTTAAAGCGGGACATGTTATCGAATATCGGAAGCAAGCTCGTACTGCGTGGGCATTAGGAGGACCTCATTTCCAGATTTCCTTTAGCTTTAGCTCTTATAGGTTCTGAGATTGACGCGTTTATACATACAGGCGGACAGACAGACAGACAGACGGACATGGGGCTAGATCGACTCTGTTTTTGAAGCTGATCAAGAATATATACAAATGCCTTCTTCCTCCTGTTACGTACATTTGCACAAATACATTATTATATACAATATTTTCTCTCATTTTGGACGTCGTATATATGCTTCCCCTTGCCATACATTTTGAGTTTATGCACCTGCTTAACTTTTTCGTTGAGTGTATACAGTGCATCGGATTCAAACACTAAATTTTGTGCACATTATTTAGTTGTTAGGGCAGTCGGCGTCTTTGTCTGTGCAACGATTTGGTTATCTTCTGTGGCTGTGCTCTTGGATTAGGCCAACAAAAACACAAACAAAATGCATACACAAGCAGAGCGCCAGGTACCCGGCCACGCCCACAATACCCTGACCAACTGTGTGTGTGTGTGTGTCGGTTCGGTTCGCCTAGGTACACGGCATCCTATCTGCTGTGTGCTTCCCCATTTCTCCGCCACTTCTCCCCCATTTCTCTCCTATTTCTCCCCCACTTCTCGCATTTCTCCGTTCTATAACCAGGTTACGCATTGTGCTGCGAATTTCTTTTTTTTTTTTTAGCGTTCTTCGCCCTCAACAAGTTTATCGCAGAGTCAACTCCAACTCTAATTTACATAACCACGCAAATTAGTTTTGCGTCTGCTGCAGTTTTTATCAGCAACAACAACTGCCACCCCTCTACCCCCCTCCCCTAACTTTGTCACGGCTGTTGGCTGCTGCCCCACCCCCTCCCCTTGATTCTACTCCCCACCCAACTTAAATTTAGTTGCCAAAGTTATTTAAACTTTTTTTTAACCGCCACAATTTTTTTTTTAGTTTTATTTTATTATTTCTCTACCTTATTTTGCACTTTTCCAAAAATGAATTTCACTAACTTTTTGGCCAGCGCTCTTGCCAGCATCTGTATAGAGACACACACACACACACACACACACACACACACACACACACTCAAGCCCTGCTTGTCTAGCAGTTAAGACAACAATTCATTTAACATTGAAGCGCAATTTGTGATTTTTTTTTACCATCTTTTTTTTGTAACAAAGTTTTTGCTAATGGCTCATGTGCACAGTGGAAAACATTATTACAGAGCGCAACTTCTATGCAAATAATGCCTAAAATAATCATCGAAAAATAAACCAAACGTGGGCTGAGATGTCTTTAAGTGAGGCAAGCAGTCAGACAATTGAGGAGTGATCTGGCTAGCGTATAGATTTAGGAGATGGGTTGATAGCTTTTAAGGATTCCTATTTATCCCATTCCTATTGCTACTTATGTACTATACGAGAGCCTGCATCCTCAAGTTATGCTTAACAACAGCAAGTCTTTTAACAAAAACGTATCAATATCTTGAAAATGCGGGAAGAAATCGAAAGAAAAACCTGATAAACGCGTTCTGTGTATGATATGGAAGAAAATAAGAAGTATCCAGGGTACAAAAAGTCTATTCCGGAACTGTCTATACCATAAGAGAGCTTATGCAGCAACTCAGAAATATTTTGTCGCCATTTATCGGCAAATCAAAACCTTAGCTAAATTTGAAGATATATCACGTATATTATTTAGATTTAAAGCTAAGGCCTGGCAATTCTGCCAGTCAGGGTACGTGAGAACCGACGCCATCTCTGCCTAACAAAAGTCGCAGATCAAATGAACTTCTTCAGCATCCGAATGCCAGGCTGACCCTATTAGAGAGAGGCGCCTACCCAGCGACCTATCTATTAGGCGAATCATTTAAATACTTCCCCTACATTGTAAATGTCCCTCTATCTTAATAACATATAAGTTACATACTTGTAACTATACCGTTTTCCCTCATTCATTCGCTTGGTTGTGATCAGAAGATACTGATCAATTCCAAAAACCAAAATGAAACCATTTTAATTGGAAAAAACTTTGCTGGGATAGCGATATCGATGAGAGCCTAAAATGTTACACGGCTGTTAATTAACAGAAGGAATGTTAACAGAAGAGTTGTTAACAGGAGCAGACGATATATAAGCTGAGAGTTGGGTTCGAGCTTCTCTAGCCGCGACACGTGTGTGTGATCCCATTTACTACTGTAAAAACAGTATGTCCCAAAATGTTTCCAAATTGCTCAAGTAAATGAAAGCTAATATATTCAGATAGCATGATAACTCCACAAAATGGACCCCTAGACATATATATATATATTTATATATATGCCAGCATGTTAGCGAACTAGATCCAAAGATGCCAGTAGATGGATTCCTCTAATCAAGTTTTTAAATTGTGAGGCGACTTTAAACTAAAGACACACAAATGGCGCATATGCCAAAAGCGACCTTAACAAATAAACAAATTTCTAAAATAAGGGTTTCCTCTTTCTTCACAATAAGCTAGCAATAAATATGTTTGCGATGACGCCTAATAATAGATAATTGAACCACTGTGCTTTTGGGGCTAACCATTGTTTTAATGTTTGCCAAGTTTTATGTGGGTTTATTAAAGGCTTCCCTTAACTGGCTGACGGACTGGCTGACTGGCTGGTTGGCTGGGAGACCGTACGAGTAGCTGCTGTAGAACTGGCCGTGGCCCGGCTGATTGGCAGCTGAGAAAGTTTATTTTGTTAATGGGGACGGCGGCGGCAACAAACTATTGGCCATGCTGGGGCTTCTGTTTTGGACAGCGTGGCTAATTGAATTTTTTATATAAATTATACAAGCATAAACAGATACAGCTACAGACAGCGCAGGCAGGGGCTGGCACTACAGATACCCATTGATTTTAGCGAGTGCTTTGTCGCTTAACCTTAACCGAGTTCTTGTTTTCTCTGTAACTTTGTTGGTCGCTGGCAACTTTAAATGCAATCGCTTCCTGCAATTTCGCAGGCGAGTTGACTAAGGCGGAAAAAAATCAGCCAGCGACGGTCGGAAGTTATTTTTGGCTACGTGCAACGTGCAACAGCAAATGTTGCAAATTGAAAGAAAAGCTCGACTCGAGTCGCGAGTTGGGCATTGCGGTGGGCCCTGCCCCGACCTGCCCCTGCCCCAACTGACGCCCATATGCTTTTGTTCGGGGCTTTTCCAAAATTTTTCCCTTCTTTTTGCGCACATTTTTTTCTTTCTGGTTTTTATTATTTCTCTTCTTTTTTTCTTTGTGGCGCGCTGCATTCTAAGCGATTTTCTGCGATTCGCTGCAAGTTTTTGCCGCTTGCACATGTGTGTGCGTGTGTAAGTGTGTGTGTTTGGGTGTGTGTGTGTGTGTGTGTGTGGCGGGGCTTGTACTTAAAGTTGTCTATTTGCTAGTTGTTGTTAGTGTCCTGATTCTGATTCCGATTCTGATTCTCTTTCTGCAGCTGCCCCCTCACCCCACCCCCTCCCCCTCACCCTCACCCCAACCCCCTCCTTCGCTCTGTTTGTGTGCCAAGAGCTGCATTGAAAATGAAAATGTTCGCACAGTTTTCCGCACAGTTGCATTTTCACTATGCAGCTCGGCGCGGCTCAGTTACTTGATACACTTTCTGCTCGAAGCTTGCCCAGCCCCCACCTGGGGGCGGGGCCCCCTTCCTCACCCTTCTAGCATGTTTTTTAGCTTTTTGTGTGTCGCCTTTTGGCCATGTTTTTTTATTTGTGCCATTCATGTTGCTGCTGCTGTTGTTGTTGTTGTTGTTGTTGTTGTTGTTTGTCTCATCTAGTCAGTCGTGCGCTTTTGTGCTTTCTACTTATTTTAAATGCGTTATCTGATTTTTTGTTCGCCTCGCCTCATGCAGCATTAAAAAGCACGAGGCAAAGAGTTAAAAGTTGAGATTTTAGATTTTTCATCGGTTTTTGGTTTTGTGGGACGTTATCAAGGATAACAGCTGAACTCTTGAAAGAGAGCTCCAGCGACCTTTAGGAATAATTATGACTAACCGAATAGCATTAACGAGCAATGCAATAAGTACTTTTCATAGAGGGAAACTCCCCTCCACTCCCCCTTCAACTCAATTTACCCCCACATCCCTCGCTCGTCTCTGGCTAAGCACGCAATTAGCTCACAAACATGAAGCTGCATCAATCACACAAAGCAGCCTTTCCGGAAGCTGCAATGGCATCTGAAGAGAAGAAAAAAAAATACAAATACACAAACTAACATTGATGGCCATGCCACGCCCCCCCCCCCCTCTCCGCCCACTTTGCGCCACCCTGTTAATCCGGCAAGCGCATTTGCCAGCGTCATTCATGCAGCTAATTTGATTTTTTCCCTCTTCAGACAGAGTCTGGCGCCTGCTTCGAGGAAAATATTTTCATTAGACATTTTGTAAATATGAGCAGCTTTTACTGTGCGCAGATTGCCAGCGCTCGGGCAATGAGAAATCAAGCCAAGGATGCCTGGATCTAAGCAAGCTGTCCATTGATGTTGACTTGACGATGAGACGATGACAAGACATTGACTAGACTCGACTCTGAAATGACAGTCGAATGACTTCATGTTTCACTCCAGCAGCAGCAGCAACATCAAACGATAAAATAAACATGCAGAAACTTGAATGCTCTCATTATGTTGACTTTCTATCCAAAGCTTTATTTTTGCATTTCTATTAAACTCTTTTTAAGTATAAGTTTAAAATTCGCAGCATATCGAATGGAAAATGAAAATCGCATAATAAATAGTTTTCCTCCAGTTTCCCAACAGGTGGAAATTTAGCAAAACTCCATCTAGATCTTTACATCAGGCCAAAAGGCAGCTTCCACAAAAAATGTAACCTCTTATGGTGTTTGCTGTATGCGTATCATCAAGCAATCAGTCAGCCAATCAGCGAAAATAGGCTAAGATTTATCTTATGAATCAGTTAGTCAATCAAATGTTTGTCAATAAAATGTTTAACTATTAGAACAAAGACTTTCAAAAATATGTCTGATTTGTGATGTGCATTGTCCATCAATCAGTCAGTCAATCAATCAGCACGAATATCTCCATATTTATTTAGAAATTAATACAAGATTTCCAGCTTGTGCTATGCGTTGAGCATCAATCATTCACCAAAAATCTTCGAATATATATTGTTTTTGTAGCTCTTATTAATAAGCAACTTTATTCATATTTATCTACCAATCAATCAGTCAGTCAATCGTCACTAACTGTGGTATATATCAAAATAGGTTACCAATCAATCAGTTAATCAATCAGAGTAAATTGTAGAATATATAAAAATGGGATACCAATCTGTTGTTCATTTGGTTCAAGTTATAAACAACTTTATTCACATTTCTATATCAATCAACCAGTCAATCAATTAGCACAAATTGTAGAATATATGAATACAAATCTTTTGTTTATTTAGCTCTAATTAATAAGCAATTTTATGTATCCTTATACATTGCAAATTGAATAAGCTATTCGAAGCATCCTCATAGACTTAAAATCCTTGCACAAGTGCGGCAATCTAATTGAAGTACATCAATGTTTTTTCATTGCAGCTCTAACGACACCCAGGCGAGTGTGTGTCGAAAAAAAAAAGGGGTAAGTCTCTGGTTTAAAGATGCACAGTTGTGCTTATAGTTAAGGTTGGAAGTGCTTATCGGGGGCTCTGCCACACACTTTTGGCCAGTTTGTCGGAGAACTGAGAACAACTGTTGCCTTTGCTTTTAATTAGCACGTGGAAGGCTGTCAAATAATCAACTTGGCAGCTGAGTTTGTGAGTTTCTGAGTTTCGGCTAGGTATTTTCATAATTAAATGAAAATTTTCCTGTAATTTTTCGAGCGTAAATACAAAAGGCAATCCTTACGCTCGCCATGTTTAACAGGGGTGTGTGTGTGTGTGTGTGTGTGTGTGTGTGTGGGAATATTTTTGAGATTTCGCACGTGTTTTGCGCTTTGCCGTTGTTCTTACGAGTTCGTAAATATTCATTACATTTGTGTATTGTTCCAAGGTTTTTCATTTTGATTCGTTTATTCTCGTTTTTTCGCTTTTTCATTTTAATTCAAATTTCTGTTCGCTACGCACTTGAAGATATTTGCATAAGGCTGGCAGGGAACGATTCAGGGAAGTGCGAGTACAATAACTTGATTTTCTGCATTGTTTACTTTTTAAACGGCGGCTGTTGCATTTTTAATTAGACAACGATTGACCTTCGGGGCATGAACTCAATGGCTGGGGGTACTTCCTGCCGTCGGCTTATGGATCATGCATGAACCACATCCTCCCACTTCCCCTCCCACTTCCCCTCCCAAATCCTCCCAATCCCCGTCTCCATTCTGTAGCTGGGAATACAGCAGCTGCTTTGGCGCCTCAACTATTGACTCAGCCGCTCAGCTCAAATCTCAGAGCTCAGCGCTGGTGCTCTTTGAAACAAAGTCCCATTGAAAGCAGGCATTACAGACACTTGGCCAAAGGGAGAAGCGAGCAAATGAAGAAGCTGCTAACGCTCTCGGACTCTCAACCATGGACTTTGTACGCCACGCTCATCAATGATATTAAGCGAACTTAATCCTTTTACATGCTCCAGCTGGGCGCTTTTTACTACACTCAACGGCGACGGCGATGTGGCCACCACCATTACCAAAGTCAGTTGGCAGCACTCGCACATACACTGAGCGAAAATATCTAAGCTTACCAAAAGGCGAGGTCTAAGAAGTTGATCTATTTTGAATGAAGCTTTTTTGTGGGTCAACATTTATTGTGCTTAGTTAAGGGCATGAGCCTGTGTAGCTTAGGTTTTTGAGCGTCGAACTAACGAACGGAAGGTCGCCAGTTCGAATCTGGCAGTAATTTAATATTTTTATAAATATTTATTCAATTTGTAATTGTGCACAGAGGATAAAGCAAATATAACTGATAAAGATATGAAAAAAGGAAAAGAAAATATGGAAAATCAATTGGTTTTTATTCAAGTACGGAAATTCTTAAAGTAGGTATTTGGCAATTTATCGAATATTTTTTCTTATTTCTGTTAGGATGATAATCAATAGCGATATCAAGAAAAACTCCTACTTCATTTAAGAATTTACTTTAAATTTGAAGAACAAACTTTTGTGACTTCTAACCCGTACCCTTATTAATTAAGCCAGGCGCTTTTCTCTAAGTGCAGCACTTCGCTTTGTTTGGGCTTGCAATGGAGCCGCGACAAGCTTATATATTCTTTTGAATATGCGAGTGTGTGTGTGTGCGAGAGTGTGTATGAGTGTGTGTGTGTGTGTGTGTGCATGATCCACAGCCACTCATAACTTTTTCCAGCGTCGCCATCGTTGCCGCCTTTGGTGACTGGCGAATGCGCTTGAAAAACTTTGTACAACTTTAAGCCGCTTACAAGCTTTGCGCTCTTAGCACGCGTCACGCCCTCAGGCCCCTGCCCGAGTCCCTGCCTTAGGCCACGCCCCTGCCCCCTGTCGCCCACCCACCCACATGCCTACTCGTTTACAGCTAGTGGCATGCATCTTGGCCCGGCCTTTGCCTCACACGTTGCATTGGTCAAATTCTTACTCATAGATTTCCGACGCTTGCCTCGCACTGAATGTGTGTGTTTGAGTGTGTGTGTGTGTGTGTGCGCGCGTGAGTGTGTGCTTTTCCATTAATTTTATTGAATTGTGAGTGCGCAGTTCTCTTTATTTTCATATCCTTTTTTTGGTTTATGCACGTGACCGTGGACGCGACATAAAGAAATGTGCAAAAAATTCAATTAACCAACTCGTTCAGCAGACCACAAACAAAAAACGTTCGCTTTAGTCTCTTAGCTTTAATTGAAATATTTGTAAACAGCGCCAAATTAAGAAGTGAATCTAAAGTGAATCTTATGCATAGACAAATTTGGTTTGACCAAAGTAAAGATCACAGATCAGAGAATTTAGCTGATAATTTATTGGACAGGTGGTTAACAGGAAAATCCAGGAGAGCTTAGTTTTAAATCATTCTGTCTGAAGACAGACTTTTTGCCAGAGTTCTTTATTAAATATTGCTGAGAAAACTTCATTTAATTATAGTCGAAAATGAATCAGGCCGATTTATATAGCCGGGCACAGTTATGTACTCGAAAATACTTCTGGGCTATATCATATTTGTCAGAAAATGAATGTCTCTTAAATTTTAAAGCCTACTTTACAACTTGTTTAATTGTTTTCGAATGACACTTAAAAGCAAACACAGACTGAGACTCAAACTCAATATTTTTCACACTCGCAAATGTGCCCCAAGAGCGCATAACTCTTTCAACGTGCCTGTGTGTGTGTGTGGTTGTGTGTGTGGGAGTCTGTGTGTGTGTGTGTGTGCGTGTGGTCCAAAAGCAAATTCTACACATGCCGCACATTGTTCGGCAGCCTTTTTTCCGCTTTGATTTATTGGCATCCTTAGGCCAACCGCCTTAAATATTTTGCCCAAACCCGCCGAGCCAAGGCGCAAAACTGACTGACTGGGAAGGGAGTGAGGGGGGGAAGGGTCGAGGGTTAGGGGTTTGTTTGCTGTTGACCGGTTGCCTTGGTCGGGTCGTATCGGTTGGCTGTCCAAATCACGCTTATTGAATTTCGTTTTAGATTTTCCCTTTATTATTAATAGCCTCACACTTCAAGCCACGCACTTAAAACCAGCCAGAGAGAGAGAGAGAGAGAGAGAGAGAGAGAGGGAGAGAAAAAGAGAGAGATAGTGGGAAAGAAAGAGAGAGAGAGAGAGGGAGCTTCTATAAATGCTGGCGCACTCATTTGGGGGCCCCGAAAAATATTCGGTAAGTGGCCAAAACATTTTGCGTCGCTGTCAAAAGAAATATTTTAAATCATTTTCAGTTTTTTTTGGCCCATTTCAACTCTCGCAAATCCCGCTGTGGCCCATATATAATAATATTCCTTCTGTGCCTGCTTAGCGGGATTGGTGGGCGGAGGGTGAAGGGGGCGTGGTTTTTTTCTGCGGGGCGGCGTTCCTGGTGTGCCAACCCGGGGCAGATGGTTTTTATTAAACATTTTATGATAAGCACACACAAACGTAAAAAACACACACAGACACACGTGTGCGTTTTTATACCCTGTAAGCATTGGAAATAGGTAGGCAGGGTAGGGTGGCTTTGAGCAGACGTATGTAACAGGCAGAAGGTAGATTCTACGAGCCAAATGTCTGTGACTCTGTCTATCTTTTTGTCCGTTATGCCCTTTCTTTTCAATCGATAAGAATCGTTATCGATCTATATCGTATCGCTATGTATGTAAGTATCTGAGAGAAGAAGGCTTTTTCGAGTTCAATCTAGCCATGTCTGTCTATCTGTCTGACTTTCTATCCTTCAATGCGTAAGTTTTATAATTTCTTTTACAATCGATAATAATTGATATCGATATCCCATTTTTTGACCATATCTCGGAGGTAAATAGAGCTAGAGCTAGAGCTTTGATATTCATACTCATGTATGATATAACTGGATCTAAAAGAAGAAGAAGGAGGCTTAAAAGGACCTACCATACAGGCCGAAGTTATTCAAGAGCATTTTCCTTAGAGTGGAGCGGGCAAAAGAAGAAGCACAGCTAATGCATCCAGTGTGTAGTATATTTCTTCGACTGCATCTTGTCGCTGAGTTCAGGGTATCGTCTAGTCAAGCACTCCCCACCAGAGCACTTTTGCTTGTTTTCCTTTGTTGCCGCCGTGTGGCTTGTCCATTGATTTGGATGCCAGCCGCAGTTGCCGCATAAGAAGCGATTTATTTTATGTTTTTCTTGTTTATTTTCGGGGGCAGATAGCCGGGCGCATTGCTTTGAAGTTGTCTTGGCTCCCGAAATTTGAGCTTTAGTTATGAGCACTCAGTTACTTAGCACGGCCCAGCTAGCCAGGAGCTAAGCCGCAACCTTGTGGGCTGTGGCATTAGCTGACGGCAGATGGTTTTCCCTCCCCGGCTTCATTTAAGCACTTAAATTCAGTCAGCAACAGACGCCGCGAAATGCATGCTACTTGTTTTCCAATTAAACATCAGCAACAGGTGAGTCCCGCCCCTTTTTGGGGGCGCGTTTCGCCTTTTCGCTGGCTGCGAAAATGCAATTTAATGCAATAAGCGAAAAACCAAAAAAGCCTCAAGAAAATGTCGGCGCACGCACACAACGTTGAAAAGTCATTAAGTACAAATGACGTTGTCGAATGGAGCAAGAAGGCCGCTATTGGGCAGTGCACAACTAGAAGATACCCTGGATTCTGAGCTGAGCTGACGTTAGAAACATGCATACATATACACACATACATAGACACTTGCTTCCTCTGCCCATTGCCCCTACATTGCTTATGAGAAATGCCTTCTTGATTAACTTCGGTGCTTATTGTCGAATCTCTATGAAATTTTCCCAAGAAGCAAGGCTCCATCTTTAAGATCTTTATCTCTTATATTTTATATTTTGGGAAATGGAAGAAGCATCCTAATGGGAAATTGCATAATCTGTACCCTCTGTTCATCGTTCAGATCAAGAATCAATATAACATGACATATTTCTATGACCAGGCTAGCCTGGCTCTGCCTGTTACATTCATAAACATAATACCCTTTTAACCCATACACAATGTGTGCAGGGTATATAAAGCAAAGGCGACAGGCGCAGGCCCAAGCCCAGGCAAGACAGGCAGCTACATCGACGCAGTTTGCAGTAATTGCACCACGTTTGAGCGCAGCTAACTGCATATTGAGACACATCTACCCCCTCCCCGTTCTACGTGTGTGTGTGTGTGCGGAGTTGTGGGCGCATTGGTTGGATGCCTGTAGAGCGCTCAGTTTGCATTATTTATGACAAAGTGAGCCCGATTAATCCGCACTCAATGGCGAAGGCGGTTGCCAATGGCGGCACACAAAAACCCATCCAAAAGCCAGTTGCTGTTTTTAGGAGTGGTTCACTTGCCAGGATGGGGAACAAGTTCGAAGCAGGGCCGGAAGCGGGCAGAGAGCAGAGAATACCTTAAAAGGTTTACCTCATCAGTTGAATGTGGTTTTGTGCTCTGCTCTCAAAGGCAGCCCCTTCGTTGAGTTTACAGCTCGACTCTGATCTGTTTCTTCCATTAGTCAACTAATTCAAAACAGTTTCGAGCAGAGTCAAAATCAAATTGTTTGTGCATCGGTTTATGGTTGGTATCAGTACGTACGATATCTTCTGTAGAATGATTTTGATAAAAACTGCCTATAAGGTGGAAGATAAGGGTGGAATATGAATAGATGTGCCCTAGACTTCGTCTTTTAGTTAGACAACTAATGGGGTTAGGTCTTACAGAAGAAAAATTTTAAAGAAGGAAAGATAAGCTTCGACAAGCCAGTGCTTTAAAGCCCTTGGGATTTTGCCCCACAAATAATCTTATGTAAAAGCTTTATGTTCGAAGGATTATTGATATAGAAGCTTTATAGTATAGTACTCTGATTCGAAACAGCTTTTGCAAGAATCCATGGACAACGAATATAGTTAGAGATGCGCTGAGAACAAGCGATGTCTGATTCTCAATCGAATGTTACCTATAATAAACACTTTCTGCTGTTATTTGAACAATAAACTTATTTGTAATAAGCTTTAAATATAAAACCCAACATGAATGCCAACTTTGCTCAAGATATCTTCTTAAGCAAAAAAATTGTTTGATATAGTGATACGATCTGGTCAGCTCTGAGACACGAGCAGGGAGACGAGCTTAAGCAAAGTTTCATGTAAAAAGGGGCGACTAGTTTGTATGGAAAGAGACTGAAGGTCCGTGGGACATATATTCACGAAGCTCTTCATGCTCTTCATTCATCAAGAATATATATTCATATATATAGTTTATGGTCTCGCAGAAGTCCCCTTCTCTGGCTTACACCTTCCATGACCCTCTCATAATATCTGGCAGGCTTCTTGCTTCTAGCTTATTCTACTTTTATGGTGGTTCCATTAACAGCTGCTCTTCAGCCCTGGGAGAAAATGTAAGCTCTCGCAGTCATAGGCACAAGGCATCACAGTGTCTACGTGTGTGTGTCTGTGTGTGCGTGTGTGTGTGTGTGTTGATGTGTGTACTTTGCTTTTATTCACTTCATGCAATTTAATATTATACGAGCTTCTCCTCTTCGTTATCGTTATCGTCTCCGTTGTCGTCGATGTGCTGTGCACTTCACTGAAGGCATAAATAATCTGGCACCAACTGCATGTGTGTGTGCATGTGTGTGCATGTGTGTGCATGCCGCCAATTGCTTGATGATAAACCATGCATAATTAATTTAAATTTAAGCAACACGAGCGATAATTTCTTAATGAAAATTTATACGCAAATTGTGGCCCCTCTCCCACACCACCCTCCCCCCCTCCGGCGACGCAGAGGTTGGCCTAAAACGCGTCGGACATTGGCTGCCCGAATCAATTAGGCACCTTTAATGTTAATCGCTTCATATATCACGGCCAAAAAGCAACAGTCGACAACAAAAGACAGCCCGAAAAGGGTCGATGACAGGCCGCAAGTGAAAATGGAAATGGAAATGAGAATGGAAGAAAAAAAAAAAGAAAGAAAAGCCGCACGCGACGTTTTTCGCGCTAATGAAGAACGCGCCACAGTGCAACAAAAGGCGTTGAAAGCCAGCCAAAAAGCTAAGCCGCAGTGTTAGAAAGCGATAAAAAGATTAAAGTGCACACATGCAAAAGGGGGAGGGGCTGGGCAAAAGGGCGTTAATTCACACACACACATGGCTGGGATTCACCCAGCACAGCATGTGGGCCCAGCCAATTGGTAATAGAAAATCGGATCAGATTAGATTTAATGCGGCGACTGCTAATTTTTCGGGCTGATTTTTCATGGCCATAGAAAAGTTGTGCGCCTTGGCGCCATCGACATGGCCATCTCCAACGCTAGGCCTCCGGCTCCAGGCCAACGAGCTGTCAGCGGCAATACGCCGGCAATGACAGCTAAACAAATGACAGACACGACGTCGGGCACAGGGGGGGAGGGGCAGGGGCAATGGGTTGGCAGGCGGTACAAAAAGAAAGAAAGGGAATTGGGATGCGGATTGAGATTGGGAATGAAACTGACAGCGGGCGCGGCTGAAGCTGCAGGCTCTCAACAAGCACACACACACATAGAAAAGAAGCCAGTGAGAGGCCCAAATGCTCGACTACGAGATACCCTACAGCCAGCAGCTGGTTGACACTGCAAACATTCGACCTTCTTCTATATGTATACACTTAAATTCCTATCCAAGAGCTTACGCACTTTACGCTACAGTCGTGCTTCTTCTTCTCTTTATGCATGCATTTTTTGATTAACTCGGTAATCAGAGTCCGATCTTTATGGAAATATAAAGGCAGGCCTGCGAAAGTGAGTATGCACAAAGCTTCTAGATAGAAATCTGAATTGTTATTGATTTTGGAGAGAAGCGAAATTTTTTCATAATTTCATATTTTATTATTTTGTGGTGCAAGAATAATATTTTTTATTTGTTTATTAACGGTCGCCAAAGTCTATATATAATACACACAACAATTTTGGGCTCTTAAAATGTTCATGTTATGCTTCACCATATCTTAAGGTATATTTTTTTCGGAACTATGAAAATGGGAAGACAGATTGAGAGAAAACTATACTCTTGCTGAGGACAAGACATATTCAAAACTCGTGCTGAGAGAACATAAAGTCGAAGAAGCCTTCTTTTCCCTGTTACATACAAGTTGACAAAAACATTATACCCTTTTGCCCATTTTCAATGGGTGCAGGGTATAAAAAACACCCATACTCATGAGACTATATGCAGAGAAAAATTCGCGAGCTTCGCACTCAAATCAAGTACAAAAGTTAACATAATCCAGCTAAAGTCGCAACTTTTTAGTCTGCCAAAGAAATTCGTAATTGCAGACCTTTTTCTCTTGAGTCCCAAAATTCTCAATTTAAAGAGCTTTTACTGAGAAAGTCTTACGCTTATTTCAAGTACTCAAATTTTTGTTAAAAGTATTTTCTTCCTCATCTTTTTCTTCTTTCTCTTCTTTCCTTATTTGATGAGCTTCCTTTATTTCTCTCAGTGCACGGCTAGATACACGCGCATTTATATGAGTGGGCGCACGGCGTCATCTACATTTCCGCTTCCGGCTGTTTATGCTAAAAGTATGGCGGATGCGTTGATGCCAGGCAGCTGACAACAACCTACCACCCTCCCCTTCCTCATTCGCCTCCCCTCTCTTTCTCAATTCAAAGCGACCCCCATCGCGCAGCTTTGGTCGAGGGATGCCTCTGCGTCCCGCAGCGATGTCAGACGCCTTGGCTGGCACTTTTTGTGATGGGCATTTATTTTGTTCTGCTCCAAGGTTGGGTATTTGGGCACTGACATGTTATCGATAATACTGATTAATCGGATATGTAAGTGTTGCAAAACACAATAGTATAAGTGGAAGTCCCAGGGAATGCCGCGAAGAGGCGCCTAATAAGTGTAGCTTGTTGTATATGCGCCTAGATCCTGTGAATACATTTTGTAGCCTGGCATATCCTTGCAGTGGGCATCAGGTAATGTGTTACGGACATTGAGAATATATATTCCTGATCAGTATTTAAATTTGCTTGGATATTCCTTTGTTTGTCTATGTGAGTGTTGACTAGTCTCGTAGTTTAAACTTGCCTGAGATTCGGCTGAGAGAGAGAGAGAGAGAGAGAGAGAGAGAGAGAGAGAGAGAGAGAGAGAGAGAGAGAGAGAGAGAGAGAGAGAGAGAGAGAGAGAGAGAGAGAGAGAGATTGAAAGATTGAAAGATGAATCTTTCATTGGCAATTATGTATGGCAATAGCAAACACTTAATCCATACGCTTGCCTAAGATTTGAACCAGCGCCCTCCCTTTTCAATTGATCAAATTACTGCGTCTTATATATTTTTCATACAGATATTTCATCAAATTGAAAATAAAATAAACATTAGAATACAATTTTTATAAAGTTCCTCCAGGAATCCATCAAAATTAAGTGCTTTTATATCGGCAAGGGTATTCAAGCTTCAGCTTCTCCTAGAAAACAGTGTTCTTTCTTGTTTTCCTAACTCACACACACACACACACACAACCACACACACACTTTAATACATATATGTATATCCTAATTATGCCTGAGACGCCCCGTTACGCACGTCATGCTGCGTTTCGGGCAAAATTTCGTCGTCGTCGTCGTCGCGTCTCGTCTTGGTTTCATTTACATGATGATGACATACAACATAAATAATTACACACACGCACAAAGTAGAAGAAGAATTTGTTGTTGCTGTTGTTGTTCGTTTGCTTTCGCATATTTTTGATATTTAATTTTCATGTTTTTGTTATCAACCTACCCATCGGAGACCAAAATAATGTGCTGTAAGTCGAGATGAGGTGGGTTTCCTTGGGATATAGAAGCTGGCTGCGCTGTCAAAGCTTCGCTTTCCTTTTGAGTGGGTTTTATTATGCTTTTTGGCAAAATCTTTACATATTTATGAGTCCGGGATACACGGGAATTGCAAAGGGACTTCTGGCTCTTGCCACACCTGTTCAGCTAATTGAAAACTATAATGTCAATGGCAATCACATCACGGCGCCTTCTTCTTCCCCCCCTGCCCATCAGTTACATGTTCTATCTGCGCCAGAAAAATCTGTGAAAAGAACTTGGCTGGACACATGGCATAACCCGAGTGCATAATTCAATGCACAGATAGAAAATACGAAGAGCGGACTTTGGACATACTATAAAACGGCTTTGGATTCCGAGCATGAATTGTATCGCCAACAAATGGAGCAAAAGAAATGTTAGGACAAGAATAAGGGTAAGGGCCGCGGGAGAACCTTTCATCCCGTTTCAATGTGCCATTGCTTTGCCCAGTTGATCCTAATGTGCTGCTGTCAGAGCCTGTCGACGTCATGCGGACTCTTAAAGCGGCTATTTCGGGGATTAATGTCAATGTGAAAGGATTTCTCTAGTTTTTTATATGGATGGAGATACCCTGTTCTCCCTTACAAGGGTATATTGCGGTTGTGTGTCTGTATGTAACAGACAGAGGAAGGCATCTTTGAGTCTATTTAAAATTTAATTAGTACACCATATGCGGACTAAGCTCTCGATGGTTTCTCCGTTAAGGAAATCAATAAATATCGATTAGATTATCTTCAAACTGAGCTGATATTTGGATATAGTATGATATACTCTCTTGATAATTCCCCCCTGTTTACGAAATCGATAAATATCGATTTCTCAACCCAATTTGCTAAATCATATCTCGGAGCTCCGAGAAATCTTTAATGTGGGTATATTATGGTATACTCCCTCGATAACTCCCCCATTCTCACAAAATCGATAAATATCGATATTCAGCCACGCTACTTAGAGCATAATTCGAACCTTTCAGGAACTGGGGAGCAATATGTCAGGCATTTCACAGCAAAATTCAAGAAAATCAAGAATGAATATTCCATGAAGTGTGTTTGTATTCCGAGCAAAGGATATCTCCTAGTCGTTGACATTCTCTCGTTTCTTCTACTTTTCCGCTCTTGCTTTTTGCATGCATCGACGCCAAATGAACTTCTAGCCTAGCCTAACCCACACACTCACACACACTCACACACTCTCAATAGTACACTGAGAGAAAAAAGATAACAGGCAAAAAGTAAACAAACAGAAGGCGCAACCATGAAGAAAGACGATGCCATTATGGATGGGCCGAAGCGCATGCAGAACGAGCTGAAACAGATGCTGGAGCACAAGCAGCTCAGCCAGCTGCAGCTGCTGGAGCCCGAGAAGGACAACATCTACAAATGGACTGCACTGGTGATGCCGAATACGCCGCCGTACGATAAGGGCGCCTTCAAGCTGGAGATCGACTTCCCCAAGGAGTATCCCTTTCGGCCGCCCACCCTGCACATCAACACGAAGATCTATCATCCGAATATCAATGAGCGCGGCCAGGTCTGCCTGCCCATACTGGAGCCGGAGCACTGGAAGCCCACGTCGCGCATCGAGCACGTGCTGCAGGTGCTCATCGCAACGATAAACGATCCCCAACCCGACAATCCCTACAACGTGGAGATAGCCGGTCAGTTTGTCAACGATCCGAAGAAGTTCTATCGTATGGCCGAGGCCTGGGTCGATCGCTACAGCGAACGTCGTCCCACGGAGCAGGAGCTGGCGCGCATTGCCCGGCGCAAGAAGAAGGCGGCAATGCGTTAAATAAATAAATGCCTACTTTCCCTCAGTGTATCCACTGAAATCGCAGCTTCAATTGATTTCAACTTACGAAGCGTGCCTCGCGGCAGCCTTTCGACACGGCTAATTGGCGAGCTCCATCTCAGCAAATAGGCCGCATTAAATAAGCCAAGTTGCAGTCCACGAGCCAAGTCTTAAGTCCAATATCCAATTGCCCAAGCTGCAGTCTAGCTGCGGGATAAATCATTTGACTCAAAACGGCATCACGCCGCGCGCAGCGGCCGTAGGCAGGAGTGGGGAAAAGGGGGTTGGGGGGAGGATAAGCTTCATCGTCATTGTCATTGTCAGCGGCATCATCAGCATCCACATCCACATCCGCATCAGCATCCTCATTGGCATCAGCAGCAGCAAAAGCAGCCGTAGTCAGCTGTAGTTAGTTTTAGTTGTTTTCATACCCTGTACCTCTTGAAAATGTTTCAGTAAGGGTATATCGCATGGTACAATGGTCTACAGGGTATTCGTGCGTCGTGCACAGTCTCATGGATCTCTATCTCTCTGCTCAGTCCGGCTTAGCTAAAGCTCAGTAAAAGTTATCCATTATATGACGACTCTTGTCTGACTACAGGGTATTCGTGCGTGATGCACACTCGCCTGGTCGCACTTTAACTTGTTTTATAGTTGCGCTTAGGCGACGCAGCCTTAGCGCAGAAGCCGCCGTTGGACGCACGCGTCAGGGCCATATAAATTTTGCTGCCATGAATGAATCAACTTTACGAACTTGGACACATGCGGATCTGGTTTATGGGCCCACCCACAGACCAATCTCTGCGTGTGTTTTATGGTGGTTACTAATGTGCCTCTGTGTGTGCGAGTGTGTGTGTGTGTGTGTGTTGGGTGTATGTGTGTGTGTGTGTTGATATGTGCGACTGAGTGACTGGCCCAACTTGAGCTTGTCAACGACATGTCCTGTGATGCCACCATAATTATCCTAAAGGCCACACACACACACCCACCCACACACACACACAGAGAGAGAGAGGGAGTCACAGTGAGCGCTAAAGATATTTGTATCTAGTTTCTTTGCTGGCTTTAGTGTCTGGCTTAATGCTGGTGTCCAGAGCAACCATTGTCCAGGCAGGAGATGGATTACCATGGTGCCGCCCACCAGCTGGTCAGGGTTGTGTGTGAGAAGAGGGGGTGGTGAAGGGGGGAGGGGGAGGGGCTGGTTTGTTTGGGAGGCGTGTGTCTTGTTAGAAATGCCTGCTGTCTGATTATTATCACCTTGCTGAGCTACTGAGAGGGAGAGCGAGAGAGGGGAAGGGACAGGGGGAGAGAGAGGGTGGAATGCAGTCATTGACACCAGTGTCACGCCCCCTTCCCCGCCTGCCCCTGACAGACAGACCGCCGCCCCAATTCAAAAGCGAGCAAATTAATCGCACTTTTTGATTAGCCAAACTGCAGCTGCAACTCATCCGAGTCGGCAGTTTTTTTTTTTCCTAACTCCAACTGGGTTTGAGCCTGAATAGAAACCGGGCCCGGCAAACCTGTGGCCGTTGCCTTGGTTATCCCACAGCCCAGCCCGGCACGGCCTGGCCTGGCCTGATTTCGGGGGCATAACTCATTAGCGCCTAATTACAGTCGGCGGCTGGTTTTAAATTAGTTTCGCGCTGTGAAACTAAAAATCTTTGCCAATTTTACTGATTAGATTTCGGAGTTTTTTAAGTGCTTGCGATTTGGTCAGCTTTTTAATTCCTGCCAAACTAAAACTGGGAATTTAATATATATTTTTATTTCAATAAATAAATAAATATATGTGAGGCTGGATACTTTTATAGAACATTTTTGTATTGTTGGTAAATAAATTTACAAATATATACTTTACTTTACATACGCGAGATATCCGTGAAAATACCTTGGATTTCATACTATATGCAGGAAAATTTAACATTATATGGAGAAGTTACTCCTGGAAATTGGGAATCCAAGTTTATGTGAACAAACAGGCAAAAATATGTTTGTAATAGTCTTTTGTTTTTTTTTATCGTTTTTTTATTCTCGAGCACATTCAAACACATCCGTCTCTCTTCGCTCTGCTCCGAAAAGTGATTCTACCCCTTTTTCTCAACACTGTCAAGCTAGTGTTGAGTAATTAGCAAAGATCAGCAGCTGTCTGGACCCTTACAGAGTACTGGATGTACCAGCCTGCATTTTAAAAGTTACGTCCATGGAAAATGGCTGCAAAACAGATTTCTTCTGTATATATAAAACAATACCTTTCCCGTTAGTTGGATATAATTGAGTGTAATGCCAGGCTCACACTCTCAGGAACACACACACATTTAATAGGTATAGGACTTGAGCTGCGTATAATCCGTCTATTAGTCTTGAAATTAGCCTATAGTCACGCTCGTTGCACTTTCTTATAATCGCATAATCCTCGTTCAGATTTTTGTGCAATTGGAGCTAACAATTTAAGCCGCAATATCGATTTTCACTTATGCATTATTTTGTGAGCTGCCAACGAATTTACGAGCTACATAAAACGTGCAGCTTATTTAAGCTGCATAATTTATATTTATGTATTTATTTATCTGTGGATTGATAAATAATTGGCCAGCCCTCCGCTTCCCCCCCTCCTCTCCCCCTCCCATCGAGAATTGTAAATTCATATTAAGTTGTGTTGAATGGGGGCAAAGTGCTTGCAAGTAAATAAACCAGCTGCTGGCCAAGAGAGATAACTCACGCGATAAAGTGAGAAATGGGGGGAAATTGTGCAAAATTCTTCTTCTTCTTCTTCCTGTTGTTGTTGTTGCTGTGCAAACCAATAAAATCAATTAAAAGGCACTCAACATGCAAACAATTATATGCAAATTCGTTTATACACGACTTCACACATACACACGGACATACACACACACACTCGCACACACACACACACACACACACGTGCACTTAAGGCAAAGTCAAAGCGTGCAGAAAACGATTTTGTGCTCGTATTTGCATAAAAGCACAACAACAACAACAAAATAAACAAGCAAAAACTGCAAATAAATATATATAAATACACGACAGTGGGGTGGCGGGGGGCGGGGCGGGGCGCAGCAGCGCGGCCAAAAGAAGCCCCAAAGTCCTGTGAAAGGCCAATGAAAAGCTATAGACGAATGTGCGTCAAAGCCAAAGCCAGTGGGCGGGCGGGTGCTTGAGGGGGGAGTGGAGGCCTGAAACTGAACCTGTTGCGCGCGAAACAAACAACAACAATGCGAACACAAGCAACAACAACGAGAACAGGAACAATGACAACAAAGAGCAAAATAAAAGGCGCCTCACGAAACGAAATGCAAATGAAACGAAACGAAATGGAAACAAAATGGAAATTGAATTGCTCTCCCGGCCTGCTGGCAAGGCAGAGAGCAATTGAAATGCAGCGGGCTGCAAATTGAATTGAAAGTATGCCTTCAACTTGAAAGCAAGAGAGCAGCCGCAAAGAGCATTGAATATGCGCCGCGCAGGCGCAGGAAACAGTAGCGAAACACAGGCCAGCAACAGTTTACAGTTGCAGTTATTTGACGCAACGTTATGAAGTAAAACGTTGCTAAGAGCGGAAACAATGTGAAATGAAACGCTTAACAGCTCAATTGTCCTCAGCCGGGGGTGGCAGCGTGCGCTCTCTCTCTCTCTCTCTCGATTTTGTTGCCCGCTCTTGACGCGCTGCTGGCCGTGCTCTTAACTGTGCTCGTTGCTTGCTTACAGCTTGTTGAGCCGAAGTCGCGCGCAGCGCGTTCGTGCGCCGTCGGCAGCGCGGCACGAGCGGCTGTTAAATGCCTTGCCAGCCTGCCGCAAGCAATCAGTTCGTATTTAACGCTCGTCGTGAACGTAACGTGTGAACCTCACAACGGCAGCAGCAGCTCTGCGACCAGAACGAATGGAAAGCGAGCGAATAACGGCTGTCATTAGTCTTCGTTAGGCGGTCTTTGTGTCAACAACGTGTTGCTCCCAGTGTCTAGTGTATAGTGTCTGCTGGTACGGTGCGTGTTGCTCGTTAGTCTCAGAACTGAGCTTCGACTGTTACCGTTAGTCGTTTATCACAACGGCGGCAAACAGAAACAAAGTGTTGCATACTAAAGAGCGCGTTTCACTCGAAGCTGTTTCCGTGTGTGTGTACGTTTTGCAACACTGTGCAACAAGTTTGCAACTTTAAAGTGTGCCACAAATACAAAGTGCAAGTGTGAACTTTACTGAAGTGTGTTTGAATTCTGTGTGGAGAGAGCATCCAGTCGGTCGGCGTTGCAAGTAAGTGCTCAAATGCGCCAAGTTAAATAAAAGCTGAATATATATGTATATATGCATAATAGTTTTTGGTGCAGCCTGCTTTTTGGCGCATTATTTGGCGCTTTGTGGGTCAATGGACGCGGTTGAAGCTGCGAGGCATGCAAATAATAAAATAAGTGTGGGAAAATGCGAAAATGGAACTCGTTGAAAAAGTGTGCTAAAAGCGAAAAAAAAGGAGCCTAGAGCAAAATAAACAACGAATTTTCTTGTTAACTATGCGGGGGCAATAAAACACTTGGCAAATTCTTGGAAAATTAAATGAAAAAATACAGATAGAGAGATTTCGTTTGTGTTTGTCAAAGTTCTCTCCTCAAATTAACTTTGACTAAATTCAATTTGGCAAATCAAAAAGAAAAGCGAAAGCGAAACCCCAAATAGAACCCAAATGTAATTTAATGTGTACCCACTGTAAAGAGCTGTCCACTGACAAATTACACAAATTCCCTTTTTAAAACTTAACATTAAGCTTCGTCCTGGCTTCTCCTGGCTCGTCCTGGCTTGTCCTGGCTTGTCCTGTCTAAAAACCCCATCTAATAGACTGCGTATGCGAAATGCTCGGAGCCAAAAACTAAATCACTGTCAATGCGGTCGGAGATTCACAACCCACACACACGGAGAGGGACGGGGAGAGGGGAGAAGGGGTAGGAGGGGAGTGAATCACAGCGAGCTGAAAACTATTGTTAGGCAATGATTTGCAATTTGTTTGAAAAATGCATTTACAACCGCAAAGACAAACAGAAGCAGACCAAGCTGTGTTTGCCCCGCAACACAGCCAAGCCCCATGCCACAGCCACAGCCTCGGTCTCTGCCCCTGCGATATACACACACACACACTCACACCCACACACATATAAACATTCAGACTGGGCTTAGCCGTGAGCAAATAAAAAGCATAAACAAACGCACAAGCTGAAAGCAACTTTTGCAGCTACAAGTACAGTAAAAAATCCATAAACAAACCTCTAGACGGTCAATTAGAGCTCCCAATATATGAGCCTACTTTTTCGCACAAAACTAGCTTATTTGAACCGATTTCTTATTGTAGATCCCAACATCTTAGCTTACTTTTTGTACATTTCTATTTTGAGTGAGTAAACAAATTCTTTAAGCAAAATTAAAGTAAAAAGCAAAATTGTGATAAAATAGGTTGCAAAACTGCAAATCAAGTTTCTCAAATATTGTCAAAAACCAAAAATAAAATACCTATGTAAAAGTGTGACTATTATTCAAAACATTTCAAGAAAATAAAAATGACATTCAGATATATAAAAAATGTTTAAATAAAGGACATTTTAATAGTAGAAAAAATTGTTAACAATTATAAAAATTGTATAGACAAATTATGAACTAAAATTGTACAAAAATTGTATTAGAAATAAAAATCTTTGATAAAAAATGATGAATTAGCTGAAAAATTAGCTCAAAAATCATGTGCAATGCTTTTATGCTAAAATTATGAATTAGTTGACAAATTTTTCTGACAAATTGAGAAAATTTGTGTGAAAAATTGTTCTCAAAAAACAATTTGTAATAAAAGTAAAAAGTTGTATATTAAAAAAATATATTACTGCATTATTTATATATGTGAACAAGTTGAAGGCCATCTGAAAAAGAAATCATGGCAAATTCTTATGTTCGAGGTTTTTGGTTTCTCTTTCCCACACTGTTCACTCCAGCGAGCGTTCACTGTAGCTGCACAAACTCGCAAATAGTTTTGCATGCGTTTTAGCTTGCGAATTGCGCTTTGCGTATTTGCAGTTACAGCTCGAAATGAAAGCGAAAGCTGCAGTTGAAAATAAAAATATCTGAACGCGTTCAGACTTGAGTCCAATTGCAAATTGCATGCGATGGAAATGCTGAATGCAGCCGCAACGTCAATTGCTGGACAAACCCGGCAAAAGTCGCGACAATTCTTGGCAACTTTTGCTTTTAGTGTGCTCCACTTGCAGAGATGCCCCCCTCCCCTCCACAATCCACTCCTCCAGCTGCACTCTTAGCTGTTATTTGTCGTATTTGCTTTGCAGAATGCGAGACTTCATCTTTCGCTCAACCCCCGAGCCCCCCCTCGGATCCACAAGCAAGTGCTGCTGCGGTGAATTGCATGCAATTACAAGCAAGAAATGCAAAATGTGTGCCAAAGTATCTGACAGATACTTAATGGCAGCCTGCAACAGCAGAAGATACTGGCAAATTGCATGGCCACAAATGCCAATATTCATGCTGCCAATTTGCAGAAAAGCGTTTACTTCAAAAGAAATGGCCCAGAAATTGTTGTTTGAGAATTATTTCAATTAAGAAGAAAACTAAAAATAACTTCAGTTTGATTTGTTTTAGCTTAAAGTAACATTTTATAACTTTACCTCACAAAGGAAATGTTTGAGAAATGAAAAAAGCCAAGACTCCTATTAAAAAAAATTTAAAGTAAAGTAAAGTAAAGTACTTAAACAAATATTTCGCGTTTTCTTTTAATATTTAATAGACTTTACTTTTGAAAGAAATTTAGTCAGAATTAACAGAAGAAAAATGACAGAAATTGATTCTTAATTCGAACAGGAAATTTTTAAAGAAAACTGAAAGTATTTCCATTTTTATCTTTTATCTTAAAATAACATTTTCTAACTTTCACACGAAAAGAAAATGTTTTTTTTTCCATTTAGGTTTAATTAATATTTAAATTGATTCTTAATCGCGCAGCAAATATTTGAGAATCATTTCCATTTAAAGAAAACTGAAAGCAATTTCATTTTGATTTCTTTTATCTCAATAGATAAGAATTTAAGAGCTTGAATAAATTTGTAAGTTCTGTTTTTGTTAAAATTTAATAATATTTGTGAATATTTGAGAATTTTTATAGTTTGCAAAATGTTTTTTTTTCATTTTGCTTTTTCCTGTAAGCCAAGAAAAAAAGTTTGAGCAGCTTCAAATTGTAAATAAAAACCCATTTAAAGAAATATGAAAAAATGTTCTTTTTGTAATTCAATAACTTTCTCCTTTCTTAAATTTATATTAATGTCTCGTTTACTTCTAATATTTCTTGATCTAATAAAGTCTTAATCGAGTAAAGTCCCTTAACGCTGAAATCTTGAGCATTAAGAAGAAGAAATACTCCTTTAAGTGAATTATTCATTTATTTAAATCATGTTTTTCGCTTGGCTTAAAGCAAGTTCGTTAGTTCGAGCAACTTTCTGCGAACATTTTATTGAACTACAAAGTTATTTCTAGAACTTGGCATGGCAATAAATGAATAAATAATTTTAATGAAAATGTGAGATGTGAAATTGAAAAGAAAGCAGCCCATTTACAAGAACTTATGCGGGGCTGATCTAGCGCCAAGGGGGGAAGAGAAATATGAATAGAAATTAACTTTGATTATTATTGTTAAAAGGATGAAAAATTATCTCACTTTGAAATGGAAGCCCAATTTTATTCGTTTTTTCCAACTTGATTAACAAAAAATCCCAAATTCTGCCATTCGAACCAGCAACTTTTATGCTCGCTGGTTCAACTGCTTAAATAGTATAAATAGAAATTCTCCAAATGTCCTAGAAGTTCGCTTTTTTGATTTGGCTATCGAAAGAGAGCCCAATTCCTGGCATTCGAACCAGCAACTTCTATGCACACTGGTTCAACTAGCTCACTAACATAAGACATTCACCGAGATAAGATTGTTAAAAAGTTTAATAGAATATTTACGGAATGTCTTTCTACCTGTCTTTCTAACTGCTTTACTAACAACTTAAGCCCTCAGCTTGTCTTTGACCTGGAAAATTGTTTTGCAACTAAATTCAATTGTTGCATCAACTTTTGACAGCTGGCAGCTGGTTGGTTGGAGAGTTATGTATGCGACATAAGAATAGGTCAATCAATCGAAGCGAGTGAGAGTTAAGGAATTTGCCGACTGGGAGGGGGGCGTGGCCACTTCGATGATGTTCTTCCACCTGGCTGTCAATTAACATGTCAGTCGATTGTAATTGCCGCCAAGTCGAGTCGAGTCGAGTGCCGGAAGTTTTTGGTCGTGCTCGCGAAAGCTGTTCCGGCGGAGTTTTCCCCAAGTTTTTCCCCTTTTCTAGGGGCTTTTCCGCCGGCCACGCGATTGCCGAGCCGCAGGTTTTCCGACTTATGTTAAAGGCCTGTCTGAAACTTTAGTTTCAGCTCAAATCAATTAAGAGGAAAAGACGAAGGGGCGGGGGGAGGGGGAGCCGGGGTCGCTATCTTGACCGAACACAATTACGAGAATGCTTTGAACCGGCTACCGACGGGCTTGATATCTTAAATCTGAGCGTTGCACAAATGAAATGTCACGCAAGCAATGAAATGTGAGACAAGTACGAAACGAGAAATGTGCACCTGTGCCACCTTTGCCACCTGTGCGCCTGGTAGCCTGGGAGCGCCAGGAAGCTATTAAATCTACATAAAATTGCACAAAACTTGGCATGTTCAGCAATTACAACTCAATGCCAGGACAAGCAGAGAGCTAGAGAGAGGGAGAGAGAGAGAGGGAAAGGCAGACAGGCAACGGGAAACGGCGGAAAGGAAGCTTGGCGCACCTTTCAGCTGACATGCTCATCTGAATGCGAGTGCAACTGCGAGTGCATAGCCGAGCGTGCTGTGATACCCTGTACTAATTGTAGAGTGTTTAGAAGGGATATGATAGACGTGTGCTTTTGTATGTAACAGGCAGCAGCCTGAATCTCCGATAAGAATATTGTGCAAGTAAATGCGAGCGTTTTGTCTATTTGTATATCTATTTGTTATTGTTTATAACAATCTCAAATATTTTCACAAATTAAATATTCTTCTCTACACACTCTTGAATCTTAAAATAGGTCAATTTTTGGAGCTATCTCCTGAGTTTGGGTTTATCCACATTGATAACCACATTTTTTAAGCACTGAAAGCAAGAGAAAAAAAAAGCCGTCAACAAACAAATAGGTTGTAACAGAATAATTTTCCATATTATAGGCATAAGGTCCACAGCCTGAGTCACGCATGCCTATTGCTCAGCTGTGTACAGGGTATCCTCTCGTTGGACACTCTCCAGTTGTTGTGCTAGCAGTGCTTGTCACATGGATTTTCTGTTGCTGCGGCGCGTTCGCACAACTTAAGAGCCGTTAGAAAATTGCACTAACCCCCCTCTCCCACCCGCCCCCCTCACACACCGTCAACCTGTCCGCGAAGTGGGCGTGTGAAAAAAGAATTAAAGTCAAGTGAGCGCACTGAGACTGAATACATAAAACGAGGCAGCGAAAATGCCAGCCGAGCCCAGGCCCAAGCCCAGGCCATGGCCCAGTCAAGCGGGCAGTCAATGTGGCGACTGCGGTGGGCGTGGCTGCATACAGTACAACAACAACAACAACAACAAAGACGACAACAAACAGGGACAACAAACACGGGTAAAAACACGGCGACGTGCACAGCGTCAACGTCAGCGCGAAGAAAAGCCGGAAAAATGCGCAAGTTGTTTGGCTGGCCACAAACAATAAACGAATCTGAATCGTGGCCAAGAGCCAGGTGCCAGGTGAGAGGTGCCAGGTGAGAGGTGAGAGGAGGGTTGCCCGGGGTGCAGAGAATGTTGGACTTGTGTACACTGTTATTTGCCATTTTTTAGAGGTATAATTTTCGGCGCGACATTTGACGCGACAGGCGGAGGCAGGGGCCGGGGGCAGGGGGCTGTCGCACATGAGGCACACGGCCCTACAGCTGAAAATGCCAAGAATTTTCCATAAAATATTTGAAAAGTTAAGAATAGGCAAAGGGAGGAGTGGGGACTTGAGGGCGTGGCGCAATTAATTTGGCATCTCTCGAGTTGGAGTTGGGAGTCGGGCGAAAGCTTTACACATGAGAAATTTGCTGCTTGAAGAAGAATTTGCTGCTCGCTGTATTTAAAATAATTCTACTTCTTAGATATAGCCTATATCTTAAGCTAGAGAAAGTTACTCGGCGTTGCCCGGGACTAAATCGACAATATTTCTACGAGCTGAGGCATTTGTGCCTCAGATAAAGTGACTGATGAAATACAACTTGGGTAAGGAACTTGCCAATGAAATATCTAACAAATAGATATTGTGAAGGAATACTTCAATTCATGCCTCCATTCAACTTTAACCCAACATCAAGTAAGCTCCAATTCCGATTGAACTCGAGTCTCGCCTCGACTCGCCACATCAAAGTAAAATGCCTCAACGAAATTTGTTTACATTCACAAAACTGCGGGCTTGGAAATTGAAGCGAAATATTTCTAGACAAGGCATGCAAATAGCCAAAAGATGTGGCTCCTGGCCAAAATCTAAGCCAGGATTTGGGCCTAGTTAACGAGTGCAAAATTAATTAACATTAAACACACAACAAGGGCCGGGCAATGCTTCAGGGTGAAATGGAAAACCATAAGCACAAAAGGAAATGGAAAAGCAGCCGGGGTCAAAGGGCCAGGTAGTGAACAGAAAAAACCGATTGATAAGAAATCAAAAGCTGCTAAAATGAGCAATAAATAAATAAGAAGCAACAAGAAAACAAAATGCAAGAAACATGCAACAGTTTTTTCCGCATTTAATTGAAATGGAATTGGAGAACACGTGAATTTGTTTCCATTAGGTTACATTAACATCTGGATAATTATGTTTAAAATTTCAGCTGACAATGCCGAGAAGCTTGTCCCAAACACAATATTGGACAAGCCACGGGCAGCCGCAGGGCAAATCCTTTCAATTTCCGCTTCTCAGACCACAGCAGAACGCGAACAGGGCACAAGGCAAATGTAAAAGTGTTGTCAGCGGAGAGTGACCGACTGGGAGATACCCTGCAACTATTTACAACTCTATTCAAATATTGTTGTTTTGTGCGAGATATGAAATCGATAGAAATCGATATTAATCAATTTTGATAATATAGAAGTTATCGATACAATATAGAATAACATATAATCAAAATCTAGAAATCTCCGAGACAAGTCCCATTCTAAGAACTAGTTATTATCGATTTTGATAATAAGGAAGGAAACCTTTTGAACTTAAAGAAAATAACTTATACCTTACACCTAAACCTAATACTGAAGCGCATCCAAATCTAAACATCTCTGAGATATTAATCGAAACTATCGAACTTATGGAAAACAACTTGCGTTGTAAGGTGTCTCCAAACTTAAGAGCTTCGAGATATTCTTAAGGAGACGGGATAAGAAATCGATATTTATCGATTTTTATGATATAGAGGGAAGTTATCGAACATATAGATAGTAACTTGTTCTACATTTGATGTGCAAGAACCAATATTCCAAATTGAATGCTTTTTATCTACCCCTTAATCTCTCAGGCATATCCTCCTAAATCAAATATACCCCTTAAGGCATTTCGCTGTGGTCACAGGGTATACAATTTAAAAGCCCTTTTCGCATTTGAGCTTCACAGAGCTAACCGTTAGTTTAATTTGTTAGATTAGTAAACAAATGAAAATTAATTGAAGCAAACGAAAAACTTAACCTCAGGCACAGCCAGTCGAGGAAACTTTTTGCCGCCGAGATAGATAAACGCTTGTCGTCGAGAACCTGTCTGCGTCAGGGTGTGCCTGTGTGTGTGTGTGTGTGTGAGTGTGGAAAAGGTAGCAGCAAATTTCTGTTTAAGAACTTTTCTTGTGCGTGAAAAGACAAAGACTAAGTGAGAGAGAGGGGGGAGGAAGAGGGAAGGAGAGAAAGATTGTCTGATTGGGATATCGGGGCGTATGCGCAATGTCTTCATTGCTTTCATTGTGAAGAGGCAGCTAAATTAAAGCAAAACAGATGTGATTAAGCTAATTGTTTGCCGCAATCTTCGATTTGTGGCACTTTGGACTTAACAAGTTACGTGTAGTACAGTGAAAACACGCTTGAGTGAACTATCTTTTAGTTCCCATCTATTTTTGTGACTTATGAGAACAAAAGCTGGCCATTAAATAACTTTTCCTTCGAACAAACTATGCGCAGATTGAACTTATAAAAAGAATATTAAAAAAAACTGGTATTAATTTTATTTAAATTTTTTAATTTTGAATAACAATGTGAAGCTTCTTTGTTGATTAACAGAGATTTTCTAGGATATTTTTCTAGATTTTCATAATAGTTTTTGGTATTTTTTGAGTATTTTCTAGATTTCTAGAATACTTGTTGGCATTTTTTGAGTATTTTTCTAGATTTCTATAATAATTTTCTGCATTTTAGGAATATCTTCGACAACTTGTCAGCTGCACAAAAAGTATTCTTAAAGCTTCTGCGTACACTTATGCGAGGGTTCACTGTAGTTTGGGTTTATGACACGCGTCGTCTGGGGCCGTTGTCCGTTGTCCTTTGGCCACAGTAAATAATGATTAACGGCGAGCTAGACGCAGGTCTAAGCGCATTTTAATGGGGCCACGTGCTGTCAAATGCGGGCCAAGAGGGCGGGGCGAGGGCGGGGCGAGGGCGGGGCGTGGGGGGAGGCTGGGAAAGGAGCCGCAAACAAAAGCGCAATGTCAGCTGCCAAAGGATAATCACAACGAAAGGCAGCAACAAAACAAATAAGAGACAGGCGACAACAACAAAAAGGAAAACAAAACAAAAAGGGAAAAAAATCGAAAATTATAAAATAACAAAAGGCAAAAGGAGCTCGCAAATCGATTGCAGCAAATCTCCTTTCATGAGGCGAGGATCCTCAGACGGACTCACACACACACACACACTCACACACACACACACACACTCACACACTCACGCATTTGTCCTTTTTTCTCTGGCGTACGCGTCACGTTTTGTCAATAAAAAAATAATAATAAGACACAATAAATTTTTACCTTTAACGAGTGTCGGCCGTCGTCCCGGGCCAAAGGGGTGAGTGCACAGGCCAGAGGGTGCAGGGGGGGGGGGGGGGGGTTAGGGTTTCGCACAATATGCGTGTCCGTGCTCTTTGCGCCGCTTTCGCTTTTGTGTAACTGTAACGCGCGCCATGCTCAAAATATAAAAAAGAAAATAAACACGAGACCGTGATAGGGAAAGGCAGGCGCGTACACTGCGAGAAAACACCAAGTGCATTTTAATTGAATCAAGTTAAACTAGAGACTGGGTGGAAAATTAAGGATAATGAAACTCTTAGCTCAAGCAATCTTCAATAATATGTGACGAAATACAGCCAGCTTCTAAAAAGTAGAAAAACGAAGTTCTTAGCTCAAGAATTTGTTTATAATATCCCAAATCTTAAAAAATATGCAACGCAATACCTAAATAAAGACAGTCTGAACTTTAATTAAAAACATTTTGCGCCTAAATTCAGTCAACAAATACTTCGAAAACCTATTTTGTGCCTTTAACAAAAGGTTGTGTCCTAAGTGTCATCAAGCTTATGTGAGAATGTTCTAGAATCAAATGAAAATGGTATTCCAATCCATGCTAGATTTCTCTCAGTGTGTGAGTGTAGAGAGGGGGCAGCGGCGGAGGGGCGAAAGGCTGCCAAAGCAAACAAAGGCAATGACACGAAACGACGACAACGACAACAACAATAATAAGAGAAACAGCAGCAGAAAGCAAACAAATAAAAGGCGCAACAATTGCAGAGGAAATGGTAAAGCAAAGCAGGAGGAGGGGGAGCAGTAACAGAAGCAAGAGAAGGAGGAGAGAGAAAGCAGAAGCAGGAACAGTAACAGGAGCAGGAACATGAGCAGCAGGAGAAGAAGAAAGAGGAGGAGCTGGAGCAGGCGCTTGGAGAGTGGATAAAGCGTGTACTTGGGGTAGGGGGAAATGGGGGACAGGGGGAGAGAGGCATACTTTATGCGTATTGCCCCTCCAGCTCCCTCCAGCTCCAACCAGCCGTTAAGACATTTGCCAAGTGCGTGTGTAATTGAAACTAGGCGCCCTTCTGGATCTGCACGCATTTATTTGTTGGAGCTGGGACTCATTTTCACATCGGGGCACTGAACTGAGCCGGGAGATATACACATTACTGGGGGTAACAGATCGGAAGCCAAAAGGGGCATTGAGATAACTTTTTATTGACTCAACACGGTGCAAGTGTTTACCGGCTTTGCTTGGGTTAACCAACCGCAGGGAGAGATTTTTCGAAATGTATTCGATTTGAACTTGACTTTTGTAGATCATCAATCAATCAATCAATCAGTCAATCAGACTGTCAATGAATCAGTCAATCTGTTAGGAAATAAGTCGCTTTTTGCTCAATCAAACAGTCAATAAGTCCCCTTCTTATATTGATTTTCATTTCAGCATTTATGAAGCTTTCAATCAGTCAGTCAGTACGTTAGTATGTCAATCAATCAGCTAGTTGGTATACATACATCAAACAATCAGTAACTCAGTTAATCAGTCAGAACAAACATCTATATAACCCATATAGATATTGTATTTCAACATTTGTCGAGGCTTTAGTCGAGTTCGTCAGTCAGTCAATCATCAATCAACGAGTCTGTACCTTTGCTATTCATATTTTACTTATGTAGATCTTAAATTTCAGCATTTATAAAGGTTTCTGTCAGTTTATCTATCAGTCAATCAATCAGTCAGTTTGTGAATAAGCCATACAGTCTGTCAATCAAACATCTGTACATCAGTCTTTCAGTCAATCAGTCAGGTAATGCACACTATATAGATATTTTTCTTCAGCATTCCTCAGTTAAACGGTCAAATAGGGCCCAGTTCAACTCCTTTCATATAGGTTACCAATCAGTCAGTTCGTTAGTCCATCAATCTCTCAGTCAATCAGTCAGTTAAAGCATTTACTATAGATATTATTCTTCAGCATTTATAATGGGGCATGGACAATTGGTCGAGTGCAATGCTATCCTCTAATAATATCCACTTAAATAAAAAGCGCGCTTTTTTCATATCCCGTCCCCAATGACTTGACCCGCATTGTGGGCTCAATAAAAAACTCGGCGGCTGCTTTTGCTGCTGCTCGACAGGTCAGCGCACTTGGTTCAGATGCTAATTCAAGCGGCCAGCTCTTAGCATTTGTGGGCAGGCGGGGGCGGGCGGGGGCTGCGGACTGAGGGGGTGGGGGGGTTCTATGCATTTTTAGACTGAGCGCCAACTAATTCCACAATGTCTAGACTCGAAGCGAGATCGCAGGGAATTTTCGTCTTTTGACTGCGGCACAAGAGGGGAAGGGAGAAGGGGTAGAGGGGAAGGGGGTGTGGCTGCAGCGGCTAAATATGCAAAAGAAAAAGAAGAAAAATACAATATTTGTAAAAAGGACTACAGACAATTTGCCTTTAAATAGAGCGTGGCACTTCAAACAAGCGAAACCCAACGCTAAAAACAACACGAAAAATTGTAAAAAAAAAAAAAAAAAGACGAAAGAAAAACATGATAACAGCAGGGCGAGAGAGAGCGAGAGAGAGAGGGAGAGGGAGAGAGTGAAAAGGAAAATCAAGAAAATGAAAAGAAAATAATATAACGAGCGCATATTAAAGTGGGTTTATTTATTTTGCGCTCGACGCTGCTTGCCGCACGCTGAGCAAAAGGTGGGCGGGACCACACCCCTCACCACCCACCAGGTCACCACCCCCTTCCTCCCCCTGCTGCAACAGTCCAGGCGAATGCGGATGCGTTGATGTTCCCTTTTGTGAAGTGCTTTGTGTTTATTAAAAAATAATTTCCATGCTCAGCCCGGCGCACGGCCTAAATGTGTGTGTGTGTGTGTGTGTGCGTGTGTGTGTGTGTGCAGAGGCTATCAACAGTTTACATTCTCGAGATTGCGACGAAAACATTTGAAACAATAAGCCTCGATGCCTGTCGCCAGACTCGCAACAAATTCAAATTCAATAATCCGAATACTTTGCCGGGACAAAGTGCAGAGGGACGGGGGGAAGGGGGCGCGGGGGACAACACTAAATAATTCAGCAGGCCGAGTGAAGAAGAGAATATGAGAGAGAGAGAGAGAGAGAGAGAGAGAAAACGAAAAAAAAATTTAAATCTGTGATTTTAATGCGTTTGCCAACTGTAAACATAAACCCGAAATATTACAAAACTTGTGCAAACACGAGAAGGAGGGGGAGGGGAAGAAGGGGGCGAGCCATAAAGAAGACAACAAGAGAAAACCGTTAGACAACGGCGAACGACGCAATTGAAATGCCCTACACATATGAAGTTATACATTATACCTTATACCTTTGAGAACGTTTGTGGATCTAGGATCTAGGATCTATATGGTATATTAGACAAAAGTGGAAGAAATTCTAGTCTAGTAATACCCTTAATAAAGTCCCGCTCACAGAGAAATGAACAGGCAGAAAGAAATACAAAGCTTAACAATTAAATTATTATTTTAATTAATTAATTTTATTATATTAGTATTTCATTATATTTACCTAGATTATATTAATATTTTGTCATTATATTATGTTATATATTATGTTATGTTTTCTTCAAAGCGTTACATAATGAGTAACAAAATGCATATACCCTTCCGATTCAGAACATCATAAAAACAGGCAAAAAGCGGAAAGAGGAAATGAATGCGAATGCGAATACGCGTATGTCAATTTAATGGGCGGAAATTTTCAGACTGAAAACTGAAATGTTTCGATGGGCGTGGCTTGTTGTCATTCTGCGTGTGTGTATGTGTGTGGGTTGTTTTTCTCTGTTAAAATATGAAATATTTATATGAGCATTTTCATTTATGATGCGTAACAAATGTGCTGAAAGCAAAAACCAGAGCAAAAGCAAGATAAAACAGAAAGCAACAACAACAACAACAACAACAAGCTTTCCGACTAAGGTGAAGGCCACGGGCGTTGCCAGACTGTGCCAGAATCTGCGGCAGGTGCGTGCAGAGTGGCCATCATTATGAACATCATTGCCCTAGCACACGCTACCCCCCACCCCTCTTCATCCCTGGCCACATCAACATAACCGTAACATCCACACCCACAAACTTTCGTTATAAATACACAAGGCAGCGTTTTTTTTTTTTTGGGCTTCTGCTTTTTTAGTTCCTTTTTTCGCAGTTGTTTTGTTCGGCAAAAATAATATATTTTAATTACATATGCTTTGGCAGCAGTGTTGTCTTTTTGGCTATTTTTAGCTGTTGTCTGATTTAGCCTTTTTTGGCATTTCCCTGAAAATTACCAGCTAGCCAGTTAGATATTTTTAGCATTTCATTTAGCTATTTTTTTTGAAGCGCCAGCTGGTAACACTGCTCGAGCAGCACCAGCCAGAAACAATGCGAAAAAAAACTGTTAAAACAACAACAACAACAGTAACAGCAACGAATAACAACAACAAAAAGTAAACGAAAATGGCGTGAAAAATCAGTTTCATGGCTTTTATGCTGCTGTTTATTGTTGAAAACGAGAGCCTGACTGGGCGGGGCCAGAAAAAACCACAACACACACACACATACATATACGCCTACAGCAGTAGGTGTGTGTCACACGGAAGTTGTTATGGCCATTTTGCATAGCGCTTTTAATAGCCAGCTGACGACACAAGCAAAGAAAATTTAAGCGCCAAAATTGTAAACAAAAATTTGACCAGCGCGCTGTTGTTGCTGCTGCTGGCTAATTAATATTAGCGGCCAGCAGGAAATAGGCCAACTGCCGCAGCTGCACCCCGACCATTAACGCAACTTTATTACATAATTACATTAACGCCAATTGACACGTTTGGCAAGCGCAGCCCGAAAAGGTGAATAAAAGAGAGAGAGTGAGAGAGGGAGAGGAGAAAACGATAACCACCTACATCGCCGCTGTTAGTTTACATCCTTGGTATTTTTTGTGTATTAAATATCGAGTATTTTACCGATCGCCAGGAATGGTCTCATCGATATGTTTGCCCACGGCAAATTTGTAGAATAAATAAAAGGGACTTGCAGTTTTTCGAATAGGCTTAAATATTTTCATATGCAACTTACCGAAATATACAGCATAAAATGGATAGTCTGTTGCGGTCGACATGTTGATCATTTTTAATGCACTTGGCACATACTTTTGCCATCATTTTATTTTCTCACGCACTTTTCACTTTTCTTTCCAATTAGATTCACATAAAAAAATACACTAAGTGGCGCTGTAAATAAATAAAAGATGAAAGGCAATTAGTATGGTCGTGTTATAAAACACTCAAAAGGTAATTTATATGGTGTAAGGCGTTTTTTGTGTAATAAAACTCACCGCAATAAAACACACTGTTGCTGCTGGAATTGGTTATTCCTTTCAGGCACTTCCAATAAGATTCACTCAAAAAAAAATGCACTGGGTGGCTACACTTGTTGCACTTCTCCTTCCAATTAGATTTACAAACAGCACTTTTCTTATGATTTGCAATGGACTATATATATAAATATAGATTTCATTTTATTTTTTCACACACTACACCTCCCAATTAGATTGACCACTTCCTTCACACACTTCCAATAAGATTCACTGAAAATAATTTATTATTTTTTCACGCACTTCACTTTCCAATTAGATTGACTAAACAAAAAAAGCACTTATCTGACTATATCAGATATATCAGACGATTAACTGATAGATTTCCTTTTTTTTCACACACTTCACCGCCCAATTGCACAGAAAAAAAAAAAGAAGAAGAAGAACGGCTTGATGTTGCGTAATTTTCAAGCCAACATTTTGCAGCTCATATAACAAGCACATATACATAGATCAATTTCACCGATATCCAAAGATAAATGGACGTTGGTTGGAATTTTCTACTTATTTCACGCACTTGTTGCACTTTTCTAACGATCTCCGATGCACTACACATATATGTACATATATTTATTTCATTTTATTTTCTCACGCACTTCCCCATTCCAATTAGCTTCACTGCAAAAAAATACACTGTGTGCTGCAATGAGATAAAAGATGTTAGACAATTAGAGTAGCCAGCACAATTATTATACTCAAAAGGGAATGTATTTGGTTTTTAATATGCAATTGGCAACGCGAAACGCTAAGCCTTGGCGAAATTTTGCCGCCAAAAATAAAAAAATTTTTAATTGTTGAAAAAATCATCAATTATTGGATTAAACTTACCGCCAAAACAAACAAAATGTGGCTGCTTTGTGCTTTAATACTTGGGACTATTTTTTATGAACATTGCTTGTATAAAACCACTTATTTTTAATTATTTACTTAATCACTTGTTGAGCTTCACTTCTCCGATGCGTAAAATAAACTGAGTGTGACTGTATTTGGATAAAAGAGGTTGGGCAAAAACGATAGTTGCCAAAATTATTCGGGATTTTTACATAGCGGCCGCACTCCCACACTGGAAAACTGTGCGCCATTTCTTATTGCGAAATAATTATTTGAGTTACAAATAGTAAAAAGTGATAGATAATTATGATTGAATTGAGAAGTAATTATTGTGAGTTTTCAAGCCAGAGGATACGTCAGCAGATAAACAAATTGGCAACAGGTTCTAAGCCTAATCAAAGCTGGTTCGCGGCAAAGTTTTCGCTGCGCGCATTCTTCTTCTTTGCGAGGTACGTTTTATCAAAGATTTTTCCCATTTCCAATCAAATAAAAGTTTTTCGCGTACAAACTGATCTGATTACATTGGCAGCAGACAAACGCCACTCAATTTATGGCCAAGTGGTTGTTGCGCCCGTCAAAGGTTAAGTCGCCTGACATATGCCCGCTGCCGCTGATGGCGTCGCTGTCGCTGCAGGCAGAGCATCTGCAGCAGCGCTCAATATTAAGAAATAACAACTTGCTGCGGGCAAATGTGGAAAATGCACGTCCTGGGCGACAGATTCTGCTTCAGCTTCTGCTTTTGCTGTCGACTTTGCTTTGGGGGCCTTAATGTAAACAAGCGCAACAGAAACAACTGCGAGCGCTCCAGCTGAGAGTGCGCGACTAGCGAATATCCTGTACAAGTCATTTTGGAAAGATTTCAGCCTGCCTGCTGTCGACTTTGGGCTCCTTCAGCTGATATAAGCACTGGGAAGAAGACAGCTCGACTTGTCAGTTTAGTGAGTGGGAGTGCCCGACTAGCAGATTCCCAGTACAAGTCATGTTAGACAGATTACGTCTTTATGCTTCTCCAGCAGATCGTGGCACAGGGTAGGAGATTGCTCGTCTTGTCTGTTAACCTGATCAAGACTATGTATGTAAAGACTTGCTGCATGTTTTTGGCCTGTTACATACACTTGCACAACTGCAAGATACCCTATTTTAGATCAATTTACAATGATCACAGGGTATCGCAAATATTTAACTCGCAGGCAATGCGCCGTGTGCTCCGTATCCTGTGTGTGTGTGTGTGTGCTCAGCCACAACACTTGGCTACATCCAATGCTAGCCCCAGGTTCACTTCTTTCCTGGGCACTCCCCCGCCCTCGCTTGCCCCTGCCCGCCCCTCCGGCAACTTGTAAACTTTTCCGCAACGCTTTATTGTCGACTTGCAGGCAGCTTCCCCCCCGCGGCTCCCACTCCCTCTCCTGCTCTGTCGCTTATTTGTCGCAGCAGTTGAGCTCAAAGCTTTGGCTTGTTACACTTTATGAAATCAGCTGCAAGACCTCGCCCCCTCACCTCCCTCCCCACCATTCCCCCTGTTCGCCCTTGAACTCTCCTCACAAGTGTTTATGTTTGTCTTGGCGGCGACTCATAAACTCTCTGGCTGGAAAGTGAGAAGCGGGAAGAAGGGACTCAGCGCTGTCAAAAGTCACAGCGAGTCCTGCTCCTGGCAATGCATAAGTGTATCTTTTTATGTATGTGTGGTTGTGTGTGTTGTGTGTGTGCTTGCTATAAACTTCAGCTGTAAATTGTGCGTAATTATATTAAATTTTTATTGCCCCACATGAAATGGAAACGTTTGCTGCAATTTCCGTGAACTTCTTGCCAAGCCAAGTTCTGTTCTTTATTCACTTGCAAATAAGAGATTAAACCTCGTGGGTCTGGGTTAGCTATGATATGCGACAGTTTGACAACGCAGCAATCCTTGAGATTACTTCAAGGGGAGATGGGAAATATACACTAGAAGATAGGGCATTTTGCAGTTGAGGAAATCTATATCACGGACAAATGAAGGCCATTCCGATTTTGTTAGTTATATATATCTCTGAGTAGTTCTTCATAAGAGTTGATCCGTTTGTTCTTGATTCTATCTTTCTTTCATTAACATTTTGTACATCAATAAATATAGTTTAAGTCTAGGTGTTTTTTATCAAGAAAATAACTCTCCTTGAATACCGCGCAGCTTTTCTGTATGAATAGATCTGTGGCGGAGATGATTACAGGGTATATGATAGTCCAACGAGCCGCAAAATTCTCTTCATCTGTTTATTCTATCTTTTATTAACAGAAAAATATCTGTATCCATCTTATATGTGAAAAATCCCAAGATCCCAAGATCTTTAACCCGAAATTGTCTTTGATCTGGAACAGGTTTTGTTTTGTTAGTTCGAATGGGTATCTTTCAGTCGGGCATACTCCACCAGGACCCTCCTGGTTGCAATATGTGTATGCCCAGTTGATAGTGAATTGTCATGGATTTGAGCTTTGGTTCCATTGTGTCGGTTGCCCATGGCAGCCGACACTCGTTGAACTTGTTTGACATTCGCCTTTTTTGTGAATATTCAAAGCAATCAGTGAGATTCGTATGCCGCGATATGGCCGACTAAACAACTATTATACAAGTCGCCCACTCCCAAGTGCATTTGCCTACATCAAGAGAGGAACATAAAGCTTATTAAATTCCAGCTCCGTCTGAAGTCTGAGCTGCTTGATACAAATAATGCGGGCATAATTAACAGCAGCGGATAAAAAAGTAGGCACGGAAAACGGTCAGCGATGTTGCCGATAGGCAACGATGATAATTGCAGGCGGGGCGAAAAAACAAACATTTCAGCCAGATACACTCAGAGAAACGACGTGCTAATTTCTATACGATTCTTGAGTATTTTCAGTTAAATATTAATAATTTTTATATATTTTTTATTGGAATATTTGAACCACAAATGGAGAAAACGGTGGTCAAAGTTTGTTTAGAAAACAACACAGCCACACAGTCAAGTGTGCTTTAGTTGACTAAGCGTCGAACTAGCTAGGGTGAAGTCGCTGGTTCAAATCAGTCAACTTTTTTTTTATACACTTTTACATTTGTCCGTGAGCCCAAGTTTTCTCTGTGTGTGTAAAATTGGAGCTTTAACCCCGCCGATTCCAATAAAAGTGGAACCACTTCTAAGTGAATGTGAGGCAGTTGCTCAGCAATTGTGGGAGGGATGTGTGTGTGTGTGTGTGTGTGTGTACTTTGCCTTTTTTGTAGGCGCAGCAAATGCAATTATTTCATTTAATGCCACAAATACAACAATAGAACGGAGTCCCTCATGTGTGCGTGTGTGTGTGTGTTTGTGTGTCTGAACCGTGACATTTAAGCTCAGGCTGGGGAATTGCCTCAACTGGTCGTCATCGTGGCCCGTATGGACAATGGACACGCAGAAAATTATGTGTCCCGCGCGTGGCAAACAAAAAAAA